>OX632358.1:40313101-40930601 GCA_951751655.1 Ophion costatus
AAAATGATAACTCCTGAAAAAGGAGAGATAAAAATCTAAAAATTGGTTTGGTGGTAAGGTGGTACGATGTGGTACTTGTATATATGTCAGATGGTTGCATGTGAACCCATCCATTTTTTAGCAAAAGAGCAAATGGTCGTTTGGTGACGAATCGACCAACTTCATTCAAAGTATCGCCCCTCGGAAGAGACAACCTTGGCCCATCTCTCGGCCAACGATCTGATTCCACGCGGGAAGAATTTCGGTCTCTTTAGAGGCAACCCAGTCGTCTAAGCATTTTTTAACTACTCCCTACGTGGTGAAGTGCCCAGCCGGAAGCGCTGACTGCGTCGACCGAAACAAATGGTAATCGGAAGGATCGATGTCTGGTGAATATGGCGGATGCGGTAGGATTTCCCAGTTGACTCCTTCCGACTATTTCTCAACCAGTTGAGCAACATGCGACCTGGCGTTGTCGTGCTGCAAAATCGACTTGTCATGGCGATTCTCTCATTCCGGCCGCTTCCCGTGCAGAGCTCGCTTCAAACGCATCAGTTGCAGTCGATAACGATCCCCAGTGATGCTTTCCGACAGTTTCAGCAGCTCGTAATACACGACACCCCTCTTTTGGGTGGTTTTCCGCGGTCCTTCTTTTCCACAGCGAAATCACCACTTTGGAAGCGACGTAAGGACTCCATGCACATTGTACTCGATGGAGCGTCTTCGGCACATACTTCCTCCAGCAAACGGCCGATTTCTTCGCCAGGAAACAATGAAGCATAACTTCTCGCAAATGCGACTTATTTGGAAAAAAAACTTGCCATTGTGAACCCACTGAAAATAGATTATGTTACCACGTGGCACAAATATCACCCACGGCGTTTTAGCGAAACTCTAACGACCTGTCATCATGTGTATAGCCAACTTCTAATTGGCGAAAATATTGGACCTGGCGCCAACTATCGCGGGTGCTTTCATATGCAGCCACCTAGCATACGTATCCATACAACGAAACTGGAAAACCTGTGCCCGTGAAATCCGTCATCCATCCTGTTGACCCATTTACCCTGCTTAGCCCCAAGAAATCGCCGTTCCACCGTTGTCCGTTTTATCGCGATTGGTGGCGTTCAACATTTGTGCCAAGATCCATTGGACCGTAACTTCACAGATCAAGCCACAGCGAACTATTATTATTTCAATAAACATTGCACCGTAGAACTAGGCGGAGTTCGCAGCGACGCGATACGAGAGTAATTTGGCGACAACGTGCAATGGTGATGAAACGCTTAGACGCAACGAAATGTCATCGCGGCACGTGGAGGCAACGGCTGGGGGAGGCAAAATGCGGACCGATGAGGGTTGCTAGATGTGAGGCTAGGAAAGTTTGGGATATATATAAACGAAAATCACGCGCAAGATTGAGACTTGTTTCTCCATAGTTACCGTCCACTATATACATCTATAAAGGAGACGCCGTAACAAGAACATCAAATACGCAGGCTCGCGATTTTTTTGGGAAATCTTGCGGAATAGTGCGGTTCATATAGATATATTGATACAAATATAAATAAACAAATAAATAAATATATCAATAAATAAATAAATATATATATATATATTAGGGTGGTAAAAAAAAATGATTTTTTTTTTCGCTGTACTCAACGGAAAATGTTACTACGTTATGAAAAAGTAATTCATACAAAATTTGAGAGGTCTAAACATTTTTTTAGGTAGTGCTCAAACGACTTTTGAATATTTTTTTTCGATTTTTCGTCAATTTTTTTTCTTCATTTGTTTTCTTACTCCAAAATAACACGCATACTTGTTGGACGTTCAGTGATGTGAACACCGTGTTGTTGTTCATCAAGTGGTTGATATAATTTTCACAACCGAAGTACATATATTGATTCTTAATCTGCAAATACAAATGGTTTATGGTAAAAAAATATTTCCATAAAAATTGTGTATTGTTACAGAAAAAATTAAATCAAGAGTTATGTTGGATCACGCACTAACGTTTTCTTCATCGAGATAAAAAAACATGAATACTCCGATAAGCATGAAAAAAAAACATGAAAACGGAGTTTGAGCACTAACTAAAAAAATGTTTAGAACCCTCAAATTTTGCTAAACTTTCTTTTTCTTAAAATACTTCAATTTTCCGTTGAGAAAAAAACGTTTTTTTGAAATCACCGTAATATATATACATATATATATATATATGTATGTGTTGGTGTGTGTTTGTGTATATATGTATATATATGTATATATAAAAATGACGATGTTTCGTGGTCGAGGTATAATATCATTCGACAGGACACGATGGCGTGTCGGCGCGCCCTAAACCCAAATGAAAATTGACTTTTGGCGAATCGTTTACCGTTTTAGTCCTCTCATTTTCTCTGCTCCAACTTTTTAAGCGTTGCGTTTTTTTTTTGTTCGTTCGTTGCGCGAGTGTACGTCGAGGGGATTATATCGCCTTGAAAATTCGAGCTTTCCGACGTAATGACGATCCTCTGGAGAGTGCGAGCGACCGCGTCGCTTTCTCTGTGCCAGCACGTATGGATTTAAAAAAAGTCGGAGCCACTCGATATGATTTCGCTTGGGGCTGGGTGACGCCAAACTTTGGTGTTTGCTTCGGTCTCGTAGAGAGGACTAATCGCAAGTGGAGCTTTCGTCGGAGAGGATAAAATAAATGGAAAAGCATAGGAGCCAAAGAGAAGTAGAGGATACTCGCCGACTTCAAATAAATCTGAATATCACTGCGTATTTATTTTATTCTAGTTTCGAAATTTATGGTTTTTGTTGTCACATTGGATCTACGGGGAAAAAAGGTTCAGTGACGATGGAAAAAATGTAAGGGCGAAAAACGTCGCGGAAGGAAATACTCCTTGACTCCGAATAAACGCAAACGAACTTCAATGGCCTTTTTTTGTTTGGTATTCATTTTAGGTTATTTTTTTCCAGTTGAAAAAAGTTTGTTATATATAATATTTTCTAAGAAGAATAGTAATATATGTTGAAAAGATTTCAACGTAATTGCACGGCCAACAAACACAAATTTGTACTCAAACTATATTTAAAAAATATCTTAATGGCTTTTGGATATTCGACATTTGAGGCCGTTGTGAGAAGGCAAAAAATCGATTTTTTTTGCTGTTTTTTCAAAGTATATATATTGAAGAATATGTGACAAAATGTTCATGTTAAAATATTGAAAATTGCAAGGATTTACGTATACTGAAACTTTCAATCGCGTTTTTGTCGAAACGCCTTTTCTCGACTTGGTCGGAATCATAACTCTAGGTATAATTGTCCGATGTTCAATTTGAATGAAACAACATTTCCTTAATTACAGTAGTTATCCTTGTACGTAGCCTTTGTTATAAATTAGGATTTTTTTTCAGCTCCCGAATGTAAGTAAACATTCCTCCAAAATTAAATTATTTTTTAACACCGGTAATTTTGTGATTATTTTTATTTCGAAAAAATGGCCACTAACAATGAGAATTACTTTTATATAAATTTTAAAACGTTTTTATTTTTATCTTTCGGACTAAAGATGATCGAATTATCGATTTTCTATACAAAGGTTCTATTATACCTCAATAATGTAGTTAGTGTATAATTTTTTCAATAAAAATTTAGCGGAAATAAGTTCAATGTTTGCTCAACAACATACCTTTTTTTCTTCCAAATCCCAAATAAATACGTTCATAGACAAAAAATCGGAAAAAAACTTAAACTTAAACTGATTTATTTTTACTTGAAAAATGTTATTTTATTTTATTTCATAAATATTTCAATATATCTAGATTGAAAAAAAAATTGTTGGCGACTATAAAATAAATATAGAGGCCATGAAATCATTTAGGAAAATACTTCTCGATTCCAAACGAACCCAACAAGCCCCAACACCCTTTGCACTTCGGCATTCGATGCTTAATTTTATTTTATTCTATTTGAGAAGTTGTATTTTATTTTATAAATATTTGAATACATCTAGATTGAAAAGAAAACTTATTGACGACCATAAAACAAATTCAAGGGCCATAAAACGATCGAGCAAAATACTCCCTCGCTCCAAACAAACCCAACCCCCATTAACACCTTTTCCCCGTATCATTTTCTATCAATTCAAAATTGTATTTTTTTAAACTCAATAATATCTGAATCAAATAATATCACTAAAAATACAATAAAATTTCTCGTACAGAATTTAATTTTTGCCCACCGCACGATATAATATGCCCCGTCCTTCGATCAATTACATTCGCCTCCACGAATTAAAAAAAAAAACCGTCTAAACAGTCGACAACTTGGACAACCGCAATCAGATTTTCTCACCGCTCTTGATGCTTCGAGGCCACGGTCGAAAAATTTCGGCAAGTGGCCTCGGGCAGTGTTTAAAATTCTAAAAAAATTTAGATACGTTTTAGGGCGGTTTTGTGCATTTTTCACTAAAGCTCAACTTACGTTTCCGATGTTTACTATTAGTTTTTGTGAAATTTCGATTTTAAGGATGATTATTCGACAGTTAGAAGTCAAAGGAGTACTTTTATCGGTCTTGCAAGTAGAAAAAAAAACTTCAAAAATATAGTTTCAGATTAAACTCAATTCAGGTGTGATGCATTCCATTCTAAATTCTTCTCTAATCATCACGAAGCCTATTTTTGCTATGTGACATATGCTTTACCTAATTCACCTCCCCTCTCTCTCTTCCTCTTTTTCTTTCCGATAGTAACTCGAATTTACCTGAACAGACGAATTATATTCGCCTCCGCGAATTAAAAAAACCCTTCTAAAAAGTCGAAATCCCGGACAACTGCAATCAGATTTTCTCACTGCTCCCTTCGTGAGCCACGGTCGAAAAATTTCGGCAAGTATATCGGCGGCCAAAAAAAAAATCACCCGCGATTATATTCGAGTGCAATTTGGCTAATATAAAAAATGGCAAATGCCCGGTGGTTTGCGGTACAGAAAACGAGGCCACCGGTCACACCCATCTGGCGAACGATAAGCCTCGATGAGGCCCGGAGTTGAAGTGAGGGAACGAGAGAGAAAAATAAAATAAAAAACGGAGGAAAAAGAGAATAGCTAAAAAGAGGAGGGGTCAGGAGGGAGAGAGAGAGAGAGAGAGAGAGAGAGAGAGAGAGAGAGAGAGAGAGAGAGAGTGGATCGTTTCGTCCTTGTTCGCCTTTCGGGGATTTCCGTGTGGAAGGTACGAGGCAAGGTCGAAGGGTGGGGAGGAAGTAATGCTGAAGTATGGAGCTGAAGAAACACGGACGAAAGGGCACAACGAGGAGGATACAGCGGAGGACGCAGATATGGCAATAAACAATTACTTAAGGCACTGTTAGGTACACCGTCGAGTCGGCACACCCACGCATTAGTCAGAGTAGCCACGACAGCGAGCCGCACCCATATCGTCATGAAGAGCACCTTCTGCCTCACCTTTCCTCCTCCCCCCCCCCTTCGCCCTTCGCTATCCCCTCCCTCCGTCCAACCCTCACATTTACATACACAGGCGTTTCTCCGCCAAGCTTTTACAATGTGTACACACCGTGCTGGATAAGAGATAAGACTGTGAAAAAAGAGACAACAGCACGGATGGTAATTGAAACTTCGAGCGTGTCCGCTTCCACACAATTTTGTTTTTATTTGTTTTTTTTTTTTCGTATTTGCGAGTTTCCGAGGGCTCTTGTCATTATTTTTGGGGATGTATGAGGCGCGGAGCCGGTAAAAAAATGTGACAAGGTACCAGGCCCTTTTCAGTGTTTTTAATTATTCGTTTTATTGCAGAGAGCCGCCTTTTTACGTATTCATTTTGTTATGATGTTGTTCGTTTTAATGTAATTTGTTCCTTTTCACGTAATGTTTTATTTATTTGGTTGCTTTCACTTTACTCGCAAGTTTTAGTAATTAGGTCGGGACACCTGGGTGACGAGTAAAATACGTTGATTTTTTTGTTCAATTTTTTTCAAACTTTACATTTTCGAGAATATGTGAAAATAAATTCAAGTAAAATATTGAAAATTGTACGAAGTTACAGACAATTTTGTGACAGCAGGTAGCCCAACGATTGAGCTGTACTAAAACTTTCAAACGCGTTTTTCTCGAAACGACTCTTTTCGAAGTGGCCGGAATCATAACTCTAGCTACAGGTAAATGTCCGATCTTTATTTTTTTTAATAAAAAATTGCGTCATTGCATTAGTTATCCTACGTATCCTTTTTTGTTTTTGTTGAAATTTAGTCTTTTTTAAGGGGGGAGTTATCTTTAGGCGAGGAAAAAATTTGCTGATTTTCAGTATTTTTTACAGGAAAGGTTCCTCTACAATTTTTGAGGCTTGGGGTAAATTTTTGTTACTACTTTCGGCTGTTACATGGTATGTTTTTAAATGATTCATCTTTTGAAATAGCCGAGGTATGGCATGGTCTTTAAAACTGCATTTGCCAAACTGACGTGACGTATAACCAAATTCTGATGAAATTTGGTATAAATCTGTCTAACCTTATTGCCTAAAACATGACTGAATGTTTTTTTAAAAGCACTTTTTTGTTGCAAAATATAGCCATTTTGTTTCGGAAAATTCAATCTTTTTTTCGAAAATTCAATGATTCAATCAATTTTCAACATTTCTCACTTTTTTTGGTTCATATACGGCGTATGAGCGATAATGTAACAAAAATTTTAAGTGGTTTTTTTCAGATTAATCCCGTCAACGCTACATGTCACGACATCTGACAACATCCGCCGCAACCCATTTAGAAGACCGTGCCATATCTCCGCCATTTTTGAAGATTATAAATAAATAAAATATCATTTAGCAGCCAAATGTAGTAATAAAACATACCCTAAGTCTAAAGAAGGATAAAGAAATATTGTCTTTTAAAAAACATAATAAAAATCAACTATTTTTTCCTCGTCTGAAAGTACCTCCCTCGTTAAGCTCCCAAACATATTTATAGAGAAACATATTATAAACATATTATCATACAGTAAACATATTATTAAACATATAAACATATGTAAACATATGTATAAACATATTATTAAACAATATAAACATATTGTATGATAGTAAAAATATCATACAATAAACATATTATTATAAACATATTATCATACATTATTATAAACACATTATCATACATATTATCAAATAGATTCGACAAAATTGCACTTTTTCTGACACCCGCCGTTCGTGAATTTTCTTTTCGAAAATGGCCTACGTACAACGAGAACTACATGTATATAGATCATAAAACTGTTAATTTTTTTTATTTTTCAGACACCAATCATTGTCAAGTTATCGATCCGGCCATTGGGCCTCATTTTTTTATACAAAGTTTCTATTCATACACCACTAACGTTGTTAATTTTTAATATATTGAAATAAAAATTACCACGAAATAAGTTAAATAAAACAAAAAATCACCAAAATTGCTTAACTGCATACAATCTTTCCAAATTCCAAATAAATTATCCAGAAGACAAAAAAAATCGTAAAAAACGACCTTCCTTCGGCCCGTCACAGTGGTGTCCTCCCTTAATTTGGCGGACGGTACAGGAAAGGAGCGAGCATCCGGTGGCGCGTGAGAACGTGCCCAGAATGGCACCGAGTATTGACGCGGACACGCGGTGAACGGATTTGTGCGAAGGGCCACTCGGGAGAGGGGGCCGGAAGTTGCGAAGGGAAAAAGGGTTCCTCCTCGAGCTCAGAGCTCGCAGGGCCTATCGATTTGACGATCCGATTTGATCTTGCGATATATCGAAAATGACGAACACGAGGGCACGCGGTAACTGGAGAAAACTTTTGCCCAACGGCCCTTCGTACATCCCTTTCTACTGGAGCCCCGATGAAAATAAATCACGAGTGCATATGGAAATTTAAAAGGATGGTTCGTTGGGTCTTTCGTAACGAAAAAAGTAAAGCTCCGTTGAAAGCACTCGGAGCTTTTTCTTCGTCCTTATAGTTTTATCGTCTACGTGGATTTCTTTTTTCTTTTTCCCCTCCTCGTACGAATGATGTAACAGTGCGGTGTCCTATGCTAGCGGCTATGAGTGTAGTACACGATAGAGGTGAGGGCTGTTGGGGGAGGATTTGAGGGGGTGGCCGTCGCGCCACACGTAGAAACTCAACCGCACGAACAAAGACGGATCGTTAGAAGAATTCTTCCACGTAGCTTGGCGAAATAAAGCCACCCTCTTCGTCCCTCTCGCTCCGCCAACTACCCCTCGCAATGCTGGGGGCCCCTTAAGGCTCCGGCCCTGAGAACTCCGGAGAACCTCCGCCTCCGGTATTACAGGATTATAAACGCGTTTTATATCCCTCGACCAGGAACAAAGACGATTTTTTGAAACGAGACGAGAACTTGAGAACGAAGAAAGCGACGCGATATTATTGCGCTACATCATTTTTGCAGTGTGCAGTCGATCCTTCTTTTGTTCGTTGGGGAAAAGAGAATTTATGCGTAGGTGTAGATAAGCGGGTTGCATATGAAGTCGCCCATTTTCGGGCAAAGGAAAAGAAGATGGTTCGGTTGCAATTTGACGGACTCGTTGATTCATCGGAACAGACATCCTTGGCCCGTCCTTTGGCCGACACTCGGATTTCTCGCAGGATGAATTCAGGCTCTTTAGAGGCAACCCAGTCACCTGGGCATTTTTGATTATTTCGTACGAGGTGAAGTGCCGAGCCTTAAGCGCTTACTGCATCGACCGGAACAAATGGTAGTCGGAAGGAGCGATGTCTGGGGAATATGGCGGGTGTGGTAGGATTTCCCAGTTCACTCCTTCCAACTACTTCTTAACCGGTTGAGCAACATGCGGCCTGGCGTTGTCGTGCTGCCAAATCAACTTGTCATGGCGATTCTCCCATTCCGGCCTCTTCTCGTGCAGAGCTCGCTTCAAACGCATCAGTTGCAGTCGATAACGATCCCCAGTGATGCTTTCCGACAGTTTCAGCAGCTCGTAATACACGACACCCCTCTATTGGGTGGTTTTCCGCGGTCCTTCTTTTCCACAGAGAAATCACCACTTTCGAAGCGGCGGAAGCACTCTTTGCACATTGTACTCGATGGAGCATCCTCGGTATACACTTCCTCCAGCAAACGATGCGTTTCCGCGGCCGATTTCTTCGCCAGGAAATAATGGAGCATAACTTCGCGCAAATGTGACTTACTTGGAACAAAACGTGCCATTGTAAACCCAATGAAAATAGATGATGTTACCACGTGGCACAAATATCACCTACGGCGTTTTAGCGAAACTCTATCGACCTGTCATCATGTGCATCGCCAACTTGTAATACGAAAAAATATTATACGTGACGCCATCTATTGCGGGTGCTTTCATATGCAACCACCTAACATACATATCCATACAGCGAAATATGTGGAAACCTTTGCCCGTAAAACAGTCACCTATTCTACCGTTGGTCGATTTAGCCTGCCTGCAATTAACCTCAAGAAATTGCCGAAGTTGTCGCTTCCATCGTGATTGGTGACTTATTTGCAACACAACTTGCCATTGCAAGCCCAATGAAACTAGATGATGTTTAACGCGGCGCACAAATGTCACCTATGGCGTTTCAGCGGGACTCTATGGAACTATTGTCATGGGTATTGGCAACTTTCGATTCGAGAAAATGATCAACCTAACGCCATTTATCGCAGGCGGTTTCATACGCAATCGGCTAATATAGGGTGCTGAAAATGGCCTGATATTTAAAATTGCGCGTCATTTTTGTTGTGGCGAACATAGAGTACTAATCTTTGATAACTGACATCAGGAAGTATTGAGGTTTAGTCATAGAGAATTGCACGATCGAGCAACGAATAGAAATTGTTGTGTTCTGCATTGTTACTGCATAGTTATTGCAGACGAAGTTTCATGGTCGTGTTGTCTCGCTTTATCGTTCTTTCTTTGGGGTTTTCTGAATGGATAAGTATATGCCAATGATCCACAGACCATTCCGGAGCTCAAGGAAGCAATCGGACCCACCACTAATTAAATCAATCCGCAATTGTGCCGAAATGTTATTGAAAATTCGGGGCCGGTTTGAAATTCCGAACTTTGAATGCTGTGACGGTTTAAAATGCCTAATTTTAATGTTCCGAAATTCAAAAGGAGCCTTGTTGAAATTCCGAACTTTGAATGCTCCGATGGTTTAAAATTCCTCATTTTAATGTTCCGAAATTACTAATTTCGTCAAGATCATACCATCGAAAGTCTACACCATTGACTGTAAATTATGCAGAACGCATAACATTGTCTAAACAAATTTCAAAATTGACGTAAAATCACGTATTGATAAAAAAAAATTTGAAATAATCCAACGATTTATTTTGATCGAATTATTTTGACGGTGATCAGATTTTCGGAGTTTTGGTCTTTTGTGTACAATTCGTTCGGAGCTTTGATCTTTCGGGGTAGGATTCTTTCGGAGTTTTGAGCGTTCTGGTCATTCAAAGTTCGGAATTTAAACCCAGCCCCGAAAATTTCGTCAAAAGAGTGAACGTTTGCAAACAGCGACGAGGCGGTCATTTATCGGATATTGTGTTCCACACATAACCTCCATGCTTGTACCTTATAGTAAAGTAAAAATATTCATACTTTTCAAATAAATAATACGTTTAATTGATAAATTAAAATGTCAGCACATTTTCAGACACGCTATATATGTATATAGTATGTAGTATACTTCTTTATGTCCACGCATAACCTTGCAGGTTTCTGCAAAATTCCCTCGTCTGTACATTGTACCCTCTTATTCGTGTCCTCCTTTTTTTACCTCACATATTAGATATTTCTGAGAGATTGGAAGAATTATTCCATTATATTTTTTTTTACTGTGCCAACTCGATATTTCTAATATTTCTTTATTGGCGGAAAAGTGTGTGTGTGTGTGTACATATATATGAGGTATTCCACGTGAATCCGGTGGACTTTTTCTCGACCCCCGCTAATTTGATTTATTTTTTTTATCTGATTCCATTTACTCTAAAAGACAACCTGAAATGTTTTTACATTTTTTGAAACAACCCTTAGTCACAAAAAAAAATCCGAAAAAACGCCCCTATTTAAAAATCTGAAAAAATTCCCAAAAATGCATGATTATATGTAAATATTTTCAAGCTATCACCCGCAGTGGTAGTCTGATTTATTCTGTGCTGAGGACGACTTTAATAGAAATTAATACTAGAACTTTTTGACAGCTAACTGTTCGAGGTCCATGATTGTGATTTTGTTATTCAAAAATGGTCAAAAAAATTCATTGTGGGTATCAAAATATTCAAGTATCCGCCCGAAGTAAGCGGTTTTTGAATTTTTCAGATTTTGTTTAACGTTAATCGCTCAGGAAGCACAGAATAAATCATACTGCCACTGCGGATGATAGCTTGAATATTTTGACATATAATCACGCATTTTTGGGAATTTACAGATTTTTAAATCGGGGCGTTTTGTTTTTCGGAAAAAAAATTGTTTTTACCAAGGGTTGCTTCGAAAAATGTAAAAAAAATTCAGGGTGTCTCTTAGAGTCAATGGAATCAGATTTTAAAAAATCGGATTGGCGGGGTTCAGGGAAAAAATCCAGCGGATTCACGTGGAATACCTCATATATGTGTTTAAGGAATTTATACAATTATTCGATTAAATTCACGTGCCCGGTCGCACGAGAAAATAGCTTTTTGCTCGTTGAGACGTGACCGCACCGGAAGTGGCTCGCACGAGACGACGTACGTTTCCGTTGACCAATATAAAACGACAACGAGGGTGCGCGCGCGTACCTAAAGTCCATATCGAGGTCCGTCTTAAGCAGATTATCGTACCTCAACGGCGTTGTTAGATACGCCGTGCGCGGAGACGTTTCGGAGTGTACGATAATAAGGTGGGCGAGGATCCAGTTACACGCTTCGTAAAACACACTGCCCGCTTTATATAAGCCGCTAGCGAGGGCCTCACGGCTCTCTTCGATAAAGCTTTGGCCACTTTATCGCGCTGTTAATAATCATTTTCAAAAATAACATTTTGTAAAAATTTACCTCTTTTTTAAAATGTCTCGTTGCCTCTTTTTTTTTGCTTAGTCCCTGCAAGGGGAAAAAGTGCACTCGAAAAATGCATTCGGATTTACGGCTTGTATTTTTTTTCGAACATTTAGTTCCAATGTTGCTCCGGGCCGTTTCGGACCTTCAACCTTACATTTACCTATCCTTTTCATTTTTTTTATTTCGATTTTGATTAAATCGTAATGTTCATTTGTTCAATTTTTAATTTAAATTTTTATTTAGACTTCATCGTAATTTTCATTTGTTTAATTCTTTTAATTCAATTTTTCCTTCGATTCCATTGTAATCGTTACCTGTTTACTTTTTGTTTTGATTTTATTATAAGTTTTATTTGCTTAATTTTTTGTGGAATTATTAATTATTATTCAAACTGAATTTTCAATCTAGTTTTCAATTTTTATTTTTATTTCATTTTAACTTTTAAGTATATCCGATCCACAAGGCCGCAAGCGTCAAAACACGAACGCAAAACCGAAACAAAAGCCTGACGAAATTATTTTTCTTCCTTCTCTTATTTACGTGCAATCGAACAATCATTGCGCAAAAAGAATATCTCAAAGGAGGGTGAAGCGAGAAGAAAAAAAATACTCACGAGAAGGTATGGCCTTTTCGAGGGAGTGGTCAATACTCGTATTAGTTTCTAATTTCCTGGCAAGGAAAACCACGGGGATGAGCAACGAAGAGCTTCGTTGATGGTCCCCACCTCGGGCACTTGCCCAGCACGTCACGGTCTTAAGGGAGCGGCCAGGAAACAAGCTTGGCCATTAGCCGCGCAATGTAACTCTAGCTTGTCCCCTTTTTCCTATTATTCGCTCGACTCTATCAACCGTGTCGGCACCCCTTCGCTACGCAGCTGCCTCGATCTCGTAACTCGATGGACTCCTCGATTCTGTTCTTCTCCTTCTCCTTCGTGTCCCTCGCAGTAAGCGTTTTTGAATTTTCAAGCAAACCAAAGTAAACCCAAACCAACGCGTTTCTATTCTCCTTGTCTCTGATGGAGAGCTCGTTTGGGTTTGTCTGTGCTTCCAAGCAAACCTAAACAACCCCAAGCAAACCAAAACAACCCCAAGCAAACTCTCCGTTCTTCTTGTCTAGCACGAAGAGTTCGTTTGTGTTTGTTTGGGCTTGTTTGGCTTTCCAAGCAAACCGAAAGAACGTCAACGAAGCTCTTCTCCATTCTTCTCAATTTTCGCGGACAGTTTCTCTAGGCTTACATTTCTAAGCAACGCGGAAGAACACCTCCAAACAAACTTAAGGGGAGATTGTCTTTTTTTTTGCAAAATTTACCGCTTTTTGGGAATTTTTTTGTGAAGAAAGTATACAACGGAAAACTTGTGAAACTTGGCATATAGTTTAATTGATCTGTTTACTACATACAAAAAAAATTTTAAACAATTTCATAAAAAAATCCGCCTCCCACCCCCCTCGACGCGCGATGGTCCTTTTTTGATGGTGTGCACGATTTCTCAAAAACTTTTCAACCGATTGCCTTCAAATTTGGACAGAATGCTCAGCTGACATCCTTTTATCGTTCGATGAAGCAAAAAAGCAATACGTTTAATAGTTTTTTATTTATAACAAAAAATCGATCAATTTTTTTCGAAAAATCGATACTTCAAGTTCAAATCGTCACCAAATCGTCAATTTTTTTTTTCCCTTCATCGAACGATAGCTGTATGTGTCTAAAATAAAATGCTTTTTGGGTTTTTGTTGCAGGATGAACGTGAAGGCTGTAATCGTGCACACCATCAAAAAAGGACCATCGCGCGTCGAGGGGGGTGAGAGGCGGATTTTTTGATGAAATTGTGAAAAAAATTTTTTGTATGTAGTAAACAGATGAATAAAACTATATGCCAAGTTTCACAAGTTTTCCGTTGTATACTTTCTTCACAAAAAAATTCCCAAAAAGCGGTAAATTTTGCGAAAAAAAAGACAATCCCCCCTTAAACCAACTAATCTCCAACTCCATCCAAACCCAAACCCAAACCCAAAACCGCTCGTCTCTCACAGAGAGTTCGTTTCATTTTCCGAACAAACTGAAATAACCCCACCCAAGTCTCTTCCCCGTTCTTCTTATCTCACACGCAGACGTCGTTCGGGCTTGTTTGGGTCCCCAAGCAAACCGGAATGACTCCGAACACACACTCCTTTTTTTGAGTCTTGCCTCTCACCGAGAGTTCATGGGGAAAAAAACCTAATTTTCCGCAATAACGAAGCTGTGCAAAAGGTGAAGCAAAGGGGCAATGAGAAATAATAATGATGATACAGTGTGGTGGAGGGCTGAAACGAAGAAAAAAAGGCAAGAAAGAGCGAACGAAAAAAAGGGGGAATAAACGGAACACAGGATGGCAAGGTGCATAGCTAGTGCGAGAAATAAAGCTTGGAAAGCTCTTGGCAGTTAAGGGATGGAAGCTTTTCACAAGTCCCTACTCCGGAATGCTCTCGTCGCACAATAGTAGTTTTCTGACCCTATTTTCATTCTGTCTCCTTCTGGTCTATTTCTCTTATTTTTCTCGCTCTTTCTCTCTCCTTCGCTCCACAGCTCGCTTAGTTCTCAAGTAGTCAAGAAAAGTATTTGCTCGGACCGTAGATATAGTGTATATATATATATATATATATACACCCTTTAAGAGGGCTTCGTTCGTGTCCGCCCAGTTCACCTTGGTCCAGCAATCTCGTTGTACCACCTTGGTTCTCCGCGCAGCAGCGGCGGCGGCAACGAGAGAGCATCCCTCTTCCGACCTCTCACCATCCCCGCGATACGTTGTCTTATTAAAATTTACTCTCGCCTTACCTCGTGCGCTCGTGCTCGCACGAAAATTCGTTTGAGCATATCAGCCAGCGGTGGCTGGGGGATAAAGAATTCATGACTTTTTAATCCCCCTGCCTTCCTCTTTTCCACCAACCCTCCTACCCGCAGTCCGCCTATCTCCGGGAGAACTGCACAATTAAAATGGTGGCTCTGTTAATTGAGTTTTTTTTTTGCCTCGTCTCTTCTCGGTTTCTCCAAATGGACGTCGAAAATGTAAGGAATATTGAATTTTACGAGTGGGTGGGCAGGAAAGCAATGATAATCGGGAGGGTTCACAGGTGACGACTCGTCTATGTACAAGTATATATATATATATATATATATATATGTCTATAGTATAGTAGTATAGTATAGTATAGTATAGTATAGTATAGTATAGTATAGTATAGTATAGTATAGTATTAGTATAGTAGTAGTATAGTATAGGATTAGTATTAATATAGTATAGTATAGAATGTATAGTATGTGTAGTATAGTAGAGTATAGTTAGTATAGTATGTGTAGTATAGTATTAGTATAGTATAGTATTATACTATAGTACTATACGATATACTATAGTGTAGTCGTATATATATATATATCACACATAGTCATCACAGACTGGTGTGTGTGTGTGCGTGTGTGTGTGTGCGTGTGTGTGTTTGTTTGTTTGAGTTTGTGTGCGTGAAAATCTTGAAGCATTCATAACTCGAAAATCCTCTAGTATAACCGTTTTCAAGCAATAGGGTGAATTTCTAATCATTCTGAATATTCTGAATATTATAATTGTCATATGTGTATTTATAAATTTATCGGACGTCACTTTTGACGTCCGATTTTTTTATGTAAAAAAAAATGAAATTTATAAATCTACGCATAACAATATTACATACATATACATACACCTATAAAACTTATTCTTCTCAATTCTTCAAATTTTGTTTGGTCAATTTCGGCTACAAAAATTACTTGACGTTTACGACGTCAATTTCTCAAAAAAATTCTTCCAATAATAATAATACAAAATGAAAAATGAAGGAAAAAAAATCGTAACGTTTTAACGCTGCAAACATCAACGTGACGAAATTTCACCATCGATACTTCCTTGGCCTCGAACTAAAAAATAAAGTACCAAAATGATAAACACCAACCTGGCACGGTTTAATCGAAAAAAACTCTGTGAAAATTTGATCTTCGTCAGACGCGGGGGCGGGCATGAAGAGTGCTTATGGGCGCTGCAACGGGAATTGTATAGGGATGAGGGAGGATTAAGAGGTCGAGTATAATCCCGCAGGAACGACGAGAGCAATCCGTCTCGAAACCGTAGTGAGGAGGCTGTGGCGGGGTGGTGGAGGAGGGGGGGGGGGGACGGGGTACCAACACAGCCCACCGACACACCGTTCTAAACCCCTTCGAGCGATTACCATAGAGATTGCTGTCCCCGCGGATATACCGATGCTACTCGCTATCGTGACGTAAATGATCACGAAATTGAACCGATTCGGCTACAAACTACACAACGCGCTTTACCAGCAGCGGAAATTGCTATTTCGTTGCTCTTTGATTTTGGGATTAGACGAAAAACAAGAAAGTCAATCGCCGTCGATCGATTCTCACTTCCGGCGGAATTTATGGAAAATGTATGAACTTGTGGTTTTTTATTCGAAAGTTTCCTCGTATAGCACAGCTTCGGCTGTTTCGATTCCCGGAAACGCTGGTAAATTGACCGCTCGATAGTTGCACAACAGCTCGTGACTAAACGGTCCCCCATCCAAGTATCGGCCCGGGCTTACTTGAGTTGGCCGTGGCGTTCTCTCCGTTTTTCCTTTCACGGTAACTTTTACGGTAACTTGAGGTTAAACTTTTTACGGTACGGTGATCTTGTCGTTCGGCGAGTGAATTTTCCGGCGAAGGATTGAATCTCCCAGCGCGGTCCATTTTTCTCGTAGGGTATATTCCGGTCTTGCTTCAAACGAAGGTCCTCAGGTTCGAGGGACAAGAAGAGAAAGTGAACGCCGTGCTTGGTGGTCGAGTTTTGCCCACGGGCATACGAACGCGGGTTACTACATAAGCGAGGAAATCACTCGGAAAATCCGTCGATGAATTCGTAATGAAGTATCGTCGTTCCCTTACGATCCGAGGCGTCTATCCAGGGATTCCCTTGCTTCCTTGGCTCATCCGTCAAGTGCTCTCTCTCTCTCTCTCTCTCTCTCTCTCTCTCTCTCTCTCTCTCTCTCTCTCTCTCTCTCTCTCTCTCTCTCTCTCTCTCTCTCTCTCTCTCTCCCCCCCCCCCAGCCTCCGTTCTTACAGAGCCTGTCGTCCTTTGTTTCCTCCAGTTCTTGAGCCGCGCTCCTCTTCTCTCTTTTACTCACGCGTCCATCAGTCACTCCTTATCTTCGTGCCGCCCGCCGATGAAAGTAATCAAAAAATTAATAAAACAAACAAAAATTGCAGCACGAAAATTTGTCTTCCCCGAGTCGCTTTAAAAAACGCTAAATTCATCGCCCCGAAAGGAAAAGGGAAAACGAGAAAATGGAAAAATTCCACCCAACCGCGACACGTTCGATGAATTATTCAGAAAAATCGCGTAACCCCGGCCTCCATATGCATCGGTCGAAAAATCCATTATGCATTTAGTATACCATGGATGAAAAGAAGGAGATGAAAAAAGAAGGAAATGCGAAAATGAAAACACGAACGAACTCGGTAGCGACGCGTGGCTAAGTTCCTTTTTTTTCACCTCGGTCCACCGCCATGTAACCTGTTGCAATTTTGGTCGATCATAAAAAGGTGATAAAAAAATCGGAGTTCTTTTATTTTTTTTTTTTTTCGCAAAATCGTTGGATCCAGAAACTTGAAAAGGCTGACCTCGAAACGCGATATCGACAGCTTGACATTTTTTGCAGCCCTCTCCACCCCCTTTGGCGCCGCGCTCTATCGATGCCCTATTTACGAATGTATCGTGTTTGGTGTGCCAACAGTTACGTATAGGTATAGGTTCTTCCAGAATGCATCAGAATTGCGTCGATCAAACATGCGCAGGTAGGAGATGAATTTGAATTGCTGAGCGCGATGCTGAGGGTAATTTTAGAATAATTGATTGGAATATAAGTATACATATACATAAATACATATATTTAGAGTAATTTTATATTTAAGTTAATCTTTTATTGTAATAATCCAATTCTGACAATAAAGGGACAATGAAACACGTCATATATAGATGAATATATTGTCGTATATATATAGCGCACTTGGTGCATTGACCGACACATTTTTTTCGGAGAATTGGGGGGGAGTGGAGCTTGTGTCCTAACGGTATTTGAGATATGATTTTTTTTTCATTTTTTATTACATTACCCGAAATTTCGCCCTTACATCGTCATAATTTTTTTATTCGTGGTTGTAATAGTACGAAAAAACTTTTGTTGTTTTCTACGATGTGTGTTTATTATAAATAAATCATTATTCGATACAATTGGTTTCAAGAAAGTGACCATTGAGCTTCCAGTCTTAAAAATGTGTAAAAGTATGAAAACTTTCAACTCCTAAATGAATTGTTAAAAACACTTATTCTCTCTATTTTGACCACATAATGAATGATTTCTAGGACATGTAGCAGACTTTTGGAAGGGGTATAAACTAGAGAACTTTTTAAAACAATACTAAATTCAAAATAGCTGTTATTTTTTTTTATATTGAATTAAGAAGTTGATATTTTTCATACATTTACGCATTTTTAAGACTTTGGTAACTCATGAGTGATTATCTTGAAACGAATTGTATCAAATAATGATTTCATTATAATGTTGTATTGTATTGTATTTTATTCCAGTGTACAACGCCTTGCGCTCTTTACATTACTGTCTTGATTTTATTATAATAAACATACAGTGCAGAATACAACAAAAGTTACTTCGTGCTATTACAACCACAAACACAAAAGTTACGACGATTCAAAAGCGAAATTTCGGGTAATTAAAAAACGGACAAAAAATCATATCTTAATGTGACACTTAGGGCATAGGGTCTAAGGGTGAAAAAAGTAGCAAATACCCAGCCTGATCCTCCAAAAAATTGTGTCGTTCCATGTGCCACACACCCTGTATAAAGGGTGGCTCGAAAAGTGACGACCGAAAAGAAAGTTTAGATACCTCGTATCAATACGTATCCAAACCACCCCCATGTATATTCCACGTTCTTTTTGGTTCGCGAGAGAAAAGCATTTTTCATTGATGTCTTATGTGTTTGTACTTTCTTCACGATTTTTTTACTAGTGTTATCATTATCAATTGCACTGTTCATTAATAAATCAATGACCGTCTGGACACTTGCGTAAATGCCTAGGATTTTGATAAAAAGTTTTAAAAAGTAGGTTCGCGATGACCACTCACTGATCTCCAGATGATAAAGAATAATACTCACAGTTATCTAAATGACTCCCAATTGCTTGTAGAAGCTCGTAAGAGGAAAACACATACACTAAAGAGAAAAATAAATAAAAGCCTAGGTTACAGGAGAACGCGAAAAATCATTAAAATTTTAAACAAAACATTGAAAAATTAAAGTTAATTAAAGTTTTCTCTCAGAAAATAAAAAAGATCATCGAACATAGGGGTGATTCGGATATCTATTATGTGGGTTTGAGAATTTAAAAGAAACCATTTTTTTTAAATTTTATTATCCAATAGTACAATATGTCTAGAATATTCTCTCAAAGTTCTAGTCAATCGGAGTAAAAGTCTAGGAGAGAGAGAGAGAGAGAAAGAGAGAGAGAGAGCCTTTGGAAACCAAACATCGAACTATTTTGCATACAACTCTGCGAAAAATACAAATTCCAATTTTTAAAATAATTATTCTTTTAATCACGAGAATCTATTAACCGAAAAAATTAGGTTCTTTAAATTTTGGACCAAGCTGTCATGAGTTATCCTGATCACCGCGAGGACACTTTTTTTCGGGGTCTCCGGAAACCAGATCCCACCGCCTGGATTTCCTAAACTTTCGGATGCATTTTTTACAAATATTGTTGAAATGTTGCTCTTTTACGTGCTTAACATTTTGAATAAAATAATTTATGTATAATATTTTTTTTAAACAGCGAAAAGTTATTTTCTATTTAAAAAACTATTTTTAAAAAATATTGAAAGAGTATATATAATATAACTATTTTAAAACACTATTTAAAAAAAATTATATACAAATTATTTTATTCAAAAATTCAAGGTATCTAGATTTTCCTTCACGACGTCACTTTTCAGGTCAGCCTGTATATTATTACCCAACTGATCCGCAAACCTGTTCATGACCGCTGGACGAAATCCACGACTCAAAAGTCTAAAGATCGATATTTTTTCTTTTTTTTTTCCAAAAGAAATTCTCCCAGGAGCAGACTTTCAGAACAGAATTTTCGAGCAGTATTCGCCACGACGATCGTATTCAAAAATCGACGTTGAAGAGAAATCGAGGGCGACGTTCACTCACGATCTTAAGGGGTTACCCCACCTGCGATTTTGAAAAAATCGTTTTTTTTATTGCATTTTTTTGAAGTATAAGTATCTGAGAATATGTCCTGAAAATTTCAAGTCGATCCGAACAAAATTGACTGAGATATGAGCGTTGAAAGAGAAGAATCCGTGAATTGAAGAACTGAAATTGAAACTTTAAACGCGTTTTTCTCAAAATGGCATTTCTGAAGTCGGTGACCAAGATTACTCGAACACTAATGAACCGATCTTCTTGAAATTTTGCAGGCTTATTTAATACATAAAAATGTAGTCTTTAATCGTTCGATTTTTTTTTTCGAAAAAAAATTGCCGTTTTATAGCCAAAAAACGGTTTTTTTCGTTAAAATCGAACCGTTAACTTTGACTGTCCGCCATTTTGTGAAAAATGTATATTTTTTAAAATCCTTCGATTAAAGACTAGTTTATACTTGTATTTGACTAAATCCATCCGCATTTTTTTTTCAGATGATCCACTTCACCGCAATGTTGGTCGCCGCAAACCGTGTATATAAAAACATTATTTCATCGACGGCCATTTGCCACGAAACAATGCAATATTTTTCAATGAAAAAATTACTGAAAGTTCTTCAAGATGTGTTCTTTAAGATGGTATATTGATGGATTAAAAAGTTTTGTAGTTTTCTTTAAAAAAATTCATGAAAAAGGCCTTTTTTGCGCTACAAGTGGGGTTAACGCCTTAAAAGCCGAAACCGCGCGCGTGGCGAGGAAACCAAACGGCGTTCAGCGCGTGTTCGAAACACACTATCGGTAAGTGTTTTATAGCTGCGTGCTCGCGGGTTTTATATGATTCGTTGTTGCGAACGAGGGAAAAAATCCAATATCGCCGTACTGCGGAGACCGTAAAAAATTCTGTAGATAATGAACGTTAACGGGGTGGGCGCGATGTTCGCTCGCGACGAGACAAACGTTGAACATTTTGCAGGATTAAAACTCCCTTCGGCTGTAAGCATTTTAATCCTTTGGTTAATTGCATATTCTTCAATCTTGAGCCTTGGGCTGTACTTCGTGTATACACGTATATTTATGTACGGGGGAACTTTGGATTTGGATTATGCACAATATGAGTATAATTCAAAGTTCTCAAATCGCACATACACACGCGCACCCATTTAAGGATGTTGCGTCCCTATGAAACACGTTAATGTTAATTGTTCAATAAATAGCTTCTTAATAGTCATGAAATTTTTACACGAGCTCCTGAATACTTCGTGTAAAAACATACCAAATTTTCCGAATTCTATCATCATTACTTCAACCTCCTTAAGGGTCGAAATAAAAAATGATAAGAAAATTCTGAAAATTTGGTATGTTTTTGTGCGAAGTATTTGAGAGGTCGTGTTAAAATTTCACGACGATTAGGAAGCTCGTCATTAAAAAATTAACATTTTGTTGAGAACAATTTTTAAAAGAAATAAAAAAAAATTATCAATAAACTTCGTTTTGTTTCCGTTGCTTTCAGCATATTGTAGATATTACAAAGTTGAGAGGTCAAAAAAAACTTATGGCAAAGTTACAGCAGTTTCCACAAGGCAACATATAATTTGTGAATGTTAATTATTCAATAACGAGCTTCCTAATTGTCGTGAAATATTTACACGACCTCTGAAATACTTCATACAAAAACGTACCAAATTTTCAGAATTTTATTATCATTTGCGATTTGGGACTCAACATCCTAAAATATCGTAAACATGTTCGTCCGGCTATTTTGAGAACATTCTTCAATTTTTTAACACTATTGTTATTTTCGACGATGTCCCCGAAATCGCGAATATATGTCGTAAAAAGTAATTTTTGCGGCATTCGCGATTTCGAAGACCGACTCAACCTCAAAAATAATGATACGATTGAAAATTGGAAGACTGCCCTCAAAATTGGAGGCCTTAAAAATCCATTCACGCGTAAGAAAATAAAGACCAAAAGTAGAAAAAAAATTACGCGGTGAACCGTAATTTTTGAGGCTGCAAATTTTGAGGGCGGTCCTAAATTTTTGTTTTTTTTTACCGAATCTTCGTTTTAGGGAAACGGTATAGATATTTTTCTGAAACAATGATTTTTTTAGAAAAAAATATAATCTTCGTCTTCGGAACAGCTAGATGTGCAAATAGTAAACATTACATAGATTAGAAGGGCTCGAAATATCCAAGTAGAAATAAAGGACTGTCCTTAAAACTTAAGGCCTCAAAAAGCACCCATAACCTCGTAGTAAAAAAAAATTAAACAAAACTACGTGGTAAAACCGCATTTTTGGGGTTTTTAATTTTAAGGACAATCTTTAATCTTTAATCGAATCGATTTTTTCGGACATAAGGTGATTCTCGATCTTTTAAATTTTTTCTAAACGAATATTCGTTTCAAAGAAAGGGACGGTATTATGTGTGTGTGTGTGTGTGTGTGTGTGCGTATGGTTCTCTGAAAAAAATATTCGTTTCGAAAAAAATTAAGCTCGTCATCGGAACAGCCACATTGAAAATTGAAAGTCTCAAAAATCACATTTTACCTTATGGTAGAACCAACCTAAAATTAATCAAAAACTACGAGGTAAAACGTCATTCTCAGGGTCAAATTTTAAGACTGAGAAATTTCAAGAGAAATTTTGAACGATGTATTTGCAATCAAATCGTTATTTGCCGAAACGGAACGTTCCTCGATGTTTCAAATTTTTTTCCAAACCAATCTTGATTTTGGAGAACGGGACAGTATACATATATATGTTCCTCTGAAACGAGGATTCGTTTCGGAAAAATTTGAGAGGCACAGCCAGATGTGTAAATAGCGAACACTACATAGATACGAAAGATTCAAAATACCCGACTAAAAACGAAGGACTGTCCTCAAAATTTGAAGTCTCAAATATCACTTCTTGCGTTATGGTAAAAATTAGAATGAATAAAAAGCTACGTGGTGAAACGCCATTTTTTGGGCTTAAAATTTTGAGGACAGTCCTTAATCTGCAATCGCATCGTCGTTTTCAGGAATGGGATTATCCTCGATCTTTATATTATTTTCTAAACCAATCTTTGTTTTAGAGAAAGGGACGGTATATATATATATATATATATTTTTTTTCTGGAACAAAGATTCGTTCCGAGAAAATGTAAGCTTCGTCATTGGAACAGCCAGATGTGCAAATAGGGAATGCTACATAGATACAAAGGATTCAAAATATCCTCTCTCCGCGTATATATATATATATATATATATATATATATATATATATATGAATCTGTTTCTATTGATCGAAGTCGAGAGGAGAATAGAGTTACAGACGACTGTCGCTGTTACTGCTCGCGATGGCGTCGACCCCCCGCCTTCTCGCAACCCTTCGTGTATCGATACCTCGTTCCCCCGCAACCCTCTTCGTCCTCGCATTCGTCCCTCTTCTCCATCTCCACTTTGAATTCGAATCATTCATGGGAATAAAGAATTCGAAAAATCAACCGCCCACCGCGAAACAACGAGGATAGGTCGTTTCATTGGAGTAAAATTTATATGTAGAATTATTTTTTTTAATAAGATTTTATTTTATGTACTAAAGAGTAGAAAATAATTTCGATTATCAAGTCATCTGTATATGACTATAAATGAAGGCATGTGGCCCTCAACTTTAAAAAAATGTACATATAGGTTACTTTCTACTTTTTGGTCTTCAAATGATTTTACTAGAGCTCTGAAATTTTCGCAAAGAGGGGTTGATTCTTCCAAACGAACCGATGTTATTGTTGGTTGATTGTCAGAAGAAATCCTGGAGAACTGTGATGGAGAACTTTTAACGATTGTGCGATCCGAGTTGCAAGGGAAGGTTGCGAGGTCGATCTCTCCGATTTCGATGAAATTTGGCATGCTTGTAGAATGGGTAAAAATAGGCGACACGTATTTTTTTATATCTGTGGAACTCTATTTTTCAGGGGTGAAACGCACCCTCGAAAATAGGGGTTTTTCGGTTTTTTGTCGATAACGATATTGTTGTCATCTTCAATGTATAGTGCACGAAAAAATAAACATTGTTGCAATTCGATTTTTTTTCTTCATATCTCGTACCGTTAAAACGTTATCGGCGAAAAACGAAAAACACCCCAATTTTCGAGGGTGCGTTTCAACCCTTAAAAATCGGCTTCCGCAGATATAAAAAAATACGTGTTGCCTATTTTTAACCAGTCTTCAAGCATGCCAAACTTTCGCGAAATCGGAGAGATTGACATCGTAACTTTTTTTTGTTAGAGCCAAATTTATATGTTCTCGTGCACATTCCATATTTTGTCACCTCTTAGATGCATGCTTGCCAAATTTCCGAGCTCTAAGTAATCGAGAAGTGGGTAAAATATAGATTTTCCATTTTGCATCTCGCACCAAGTCACGTTAAGGGGTTAGGCCACAGTAACGGGTATAAAATCATGTGAGAATTTAACAATTTTTTTCCATGTGAAAAAATGATTCACTCATAAAATTAATTACGCATCCATTTAGTATGAATATAGAGCTGTTAGAAAAAATATATTTTCTTTCGATCTACAAAATGGCCGACTACTAATATTTTCTTTTATCTTTTTTTTAGGCGCTCCATGGCGTGACATTTAGCATCCACAATTTTTTACCCAGAACAAAAAACAAAAATTCTCGTCAATCTACATTAGAATACCTAGAGAAATACGTACGGAAGTAAAAAAATATTGGCGTATTCAAAAGTTGTAGGTATTTGAACTTAAGAAATGAATTTTCAGTGAAATATTTCATATAACGCTGCTCATAAAATGAAAAGTTTTCGATTAATCAGAAATTCCCGACTTCTCTGCGAAATGCAATTAGGAACATAACTTTTAAATTTGAAGTAAATCGAGTGAAAATTGTTGACGTTATTTGTCACGCCAATTGGGAGAAAGATAACAAAAGAATATTAGTAGTGGGCCATTTTGTACATCGTAAACAAATATATATTTTTTTCTAACAGATCGATATTCATACTGAATAAATGTGTAATTAATTTTATGAGTGAATCAGTTTTTCATACGAAAAAAAATTGTTAAATTCGCACATGATTTTATACCCTTTACTGTGGTCCAACGCCTTGAATAAAAGCTTGTAGAAAGCAACTTTGCACACATTTTTCTCGTAATAGTCTTTACGATCTGTGTGGAAAAACATTTCCTCGGACTTGGGCGATCGATAAGGTCCGAAGGGGGCAAAACGACGAGTAGAATCGGTATCGAAATTCTCATTGGAATCGCTCCTGCTGATTGAGAGACGCACATTCGCAGTAGGACATAAAGGGTTGAATGATGTCGTGCTGCTCTGTGTGGGGGAGGGGGAGAGACGATACCATTCGAATTTCATTTCCGTTCAATTACAATTTGTCCAGCAGCGCAGCCGCTGCTCGTATATTGGGTATCAGCACCAATTGTCATGGGCCGAATGAAATAAAATGTCACTTCTCGTGTATACATGTACGTAGTAACAATTTTAGAGTGGCCATGCGTTTTTTGACGCGGCGATTTTGCGACTGAGGAACTTTGAAATTAAATGCTTTTTCAAGTCCTTTTCAATTAAAAAATATATATCTAGCGTGCTTTTGCGATGAGTAGTATTCGGCCGAAAAAATTAAGCTTTTTGGAGGAACAGAATCAAAATTCCATCTTGAGTACAGCAGAATGAAGATAATTCAATTCCGAATGGCAAAGTGAATTAAATTACGTTGAAAAAAAATTAGGACTTTTTCATATTCGGAATTGAATTATCTTCATTCTGCTGAATTCGAAATGGTATTTTTATTTTATTCCGGAATGCTCCATTTTTTTCCTGGAAATATAGATGATCAGAAAATTACGGTGAATTTTTTTTCGAACAAAACTTGGAAAACAATTAAGGGTCGTATTTTTCTCATTCGTTCGTAGTGTGGGACTCGTAAGAACTCAAAATGAAGAAGGGAATCGCAGATTGAAGGTAAACTTATGATTGCAACGATAGAACAGCTAATAAAACTTCAAACGTGTTTTTTTTCGAAACTATGGTTTTCAAAACGGTGTACACAATTTATCGACATCTAATGAACGAATTGACTTGAAATTTGGTGCACTTTTTCAGTGTAATAGTAGTTTAGTCTTGACCGATGTTTTTCTTCTTAACATTTTTTTCATTAGTCACGAACAATAATGATGCCATTATTCCTCAAGACTTCGAACAAAAATTCAAAAAGAAGTTTTTTCACGATTAAAACACGCTAACAAAAAAAGCTCTGTCAAGTCTTAGCTCATATTATCTACGTCAAGGGAAAAAATCGTTATTTTATTCCAGATAAACCGGGTGTCCATAATCATGTACACCATTGAGCCCCTAACTTCTATAATTACAAATATATTAAAATAAAATTTGGCACATAACTTTGTCAATGTACATACAAATAAATTTCCAAACTATTGTTCAATCACCTTACTTGTTCCTTCAAAATTATTATTTTTTTTATAACCGTGTAATGTTTTTTATAACCGAAAAAAATTATTATTTTTTTTTATAACCTTTAAAACCAAATGATTCAAAAAAAGCCATTTTTCCTTCCATTATTTAGCCAGTTGCACGCTCGAAGATCGTTATACTATACAGACTGTTTTTGTTTTGTTTTTTTTTTTGCTTAGTTTTTTTCATTTTTAGATTCATTTCAAGGAAGCTCACATCGGGAGCGAGTAAGAAAAACGCGTCCCATCGACGGATATAGACGAAAAGAAAAAAAAATGAAAATGGAACGGAGTATAATTGTCGGTGAACTCTGGCGGCCAGAGTTCGACCGGGTTTCTTTATAATACGTCTCAGTATATGGATAACGAACGGATGCGTGGGCTTTTTAATTAGACGATCCGATCGGGTGATACAGACCTGCGTTGTCGATTACGATGAATTGACCAAGAATCATCTGCGACTTCTTACCCCAACAGTTGTTTTTTCTTTCATCTTTTTCTATCTCTCTCGTAATTATATTAGCTCGTTAATTACTGCACATTTATCCAGTCACTCTAGATGAAGTGCATTTAGATAAATGGAATAGACGGAAAAGTATGGACACACTTTTCGAAAAATTTTCAACAGAAGCTGCCTCAAAAAAAATCCTCAAAAACATTTTCCCCAGATTCCTGTACATTAAGTTTTTTTCTTCTTCAACGTTTTTCCCCGCTAGATATTTTGTGGCGAATTCCTTAGTTTTTGAGTTCCAGAGCTTGTCCAGAAACTTCCCAAAAAGCTAAATGACCTCGCGAAAAAAGGTCAAAAAGAAATATTTTCAAAGGCAAATTGGAAATTGTCTTTCCATTCCACCCGAGACGAGATTTCCATTGCCTGTGCTAAAAAATGCGTTTACTAGAGTCGAAAGATAGAAAAAGAAGTGAAGAAAATGGTAGAAAATTTGAAAACAAAAAAAGAAAACATGAATGTTTATCTACGTTTTTTACATTTTCTACTATTCTTTTCACTTATGTGAATACATTTCTTGCAGTGAAAAAAAAATTATAAAAAATTCAAAAACACGCAGAGACATTTTTCAACGTTTTATACCACACTCCATTTGCGATCTTTCTACTCCGGTAAATGTTTTTTCAACAATGAGCGATGAAAATTTCGTCTCGGATGGAACTGAAAGATAATTTCCAATTTGTCTTCGAAAATATTTCGTTCTGACCTTTTTTCGCGACGTTATTCAGCTTTTTGTACACTTTTTGCGTTTCTTATTTCTCACTATTCTTATTTCTTGCAATTCTTATTGCGCTTTTCTTATTTCTTTAACGCTTTTTTCTGTCACTATTACAAGAAATAAGTTTTATAAATTACGCTTTTCTTATTGCTCCACTTTTTTTTCTTGCTATGGCAAGAAATAAGAAAATAAGAAAATAAGAAGAAAAAATGTGTTTTGGAGCTTGTTTTGATTGCTTTGAAATAGCAACCTTCTCGTGGGCCTTTTTTGGTCGAGATCGGTAGCTGTTCGTCCTCGACAAAAATTGCTAAAGTGTGCCGGTATTTTTTGGCAATACTATATATATATACTTCCGATGATGGATATTTCTCGCTTCCAATAATAACGACGATAATAAAACACGACGTGAACCAGATCATGTATATGTATATCAACACTTTATAATAACGGGAAGCACAAAGCACGGAGCCCCTGTATACCATCGGTAGGTACTCGTGGTACTCTCGCCGTACGTACCTAGACACTTCTATTTCAGGTTTCATGGTCGAAGAATTATTTTTATCCATCGCCTCTCAAGCCACGACCTCGATCCAATCCGGGACACTTTTTTCTTTCCCTCCCCCTTTTTCCTCTCCTCATATCGATGCTTTTTCTTGCCACTTCTCATCAATGAACCAAACTCTTGCCAGCTCGCATACAGCCGAACGAATCGGACGAAAGCAATCTTTTTGTTGACAGGAAAATTTGAATAATAAAGTACCCTGTGAAACGCACGTTCACTCCTTGGTAGTCAAAGATAATTGGGGGACAATACTCGGTGAAAATCCCATCCGGAGAGATTTGTTGTGAGTATAGGTACCAAACAATTCTTGGAGCAGGAATGACACGAATTTAATGAAAAATAAATTTTAAGTATAATATTAGTCAGTTTATAATAACAGAATCAAAGTTGGATTAAAATTCTTATAAAATTTCTAATAAAATTCAAACGGTACCGTCCAAAAATTGGTAATGAAATTTGCATCGTTGGAATGTGAGAAATAGGATTTTTTTTTCGTATTACTCAATATTTTTTAGCACATCGAGGCTGAAAATGGCATTGAAATATTCTTGAAGATCACTATTAAGGATCGAGAATCTAAATCTGCACCGAAAACAATTTAGGTAGTAATAAAACTAAAGAAATGAACAACAACGAAGAATTTTCGTTGAATTCCAACAATGCAAACTTCAACAGCGTAAAAAGCCTGCAATTGTTATTTTCTCAATAAAAATTTGGAGTAATTCGGATTTCGCAAAATGTTTTTTTTTGGTAAACTATTTTTCATTGAGGGGTCACATACTTTATGTGGCGGAGCAATTTTTTTTCCGAGAGGCGAAACACCTACTGTGGTGGAGCAATTTTTTTTTAACTGACAAAACGTTTTTGTGGCTAAAACATTTTGTTCCAGGTGGGGCAATGATTCCTGTGGTGAAGTAATTGTTTTTTTGACTGATAAAATATTTGTCGTGGCGCAGCAATTTTGTACAGTCGATGAAATATTTTTTGCGGTCGAATAATTTCTTTTCCAAATGGTCAAATATTTCTTGTGTGGAAGCAATTTTTTTTATCCGTGTCGAACCACATTTTTCGCTGGTAAAATATTCAAAAATCTTTGATTGATAAGGATACATTCGTATATACATTTAAATTTGACGATTCATTAAGTGTTCTATGTATTTTTTATTGCGTCGATTGTGCATTTACTTTCATTCACTCGCTGCATAAATCAATACACATCTCCTTGAATAAAAAAAAATGATGAATAAATTAACGGATAAGTATATACAAGACGTTCACGGGTACAATTCGAAGCGGTTGCAACTCTCCTAACCACCTGATCCCCTTTTTACCTCATTCGGAACTACCCTCGGACACGAATTCATTACCAGAATTGCTGGAACCCCCAGATATGATTATCAAGTAATTGCTAGAATTAGGGGAAAGTCTTGATCAGTAGTAATACCAGGCGGTACACTGCAATTGGTAAGTTGTCTAAATATTTCTACCACACGATAATTACAAGACCTGATGGAACATTTTTGACATCAAGGACCTAGCCAACGGCTCGTCTTTTTTCGACAACGAGGATTAAGGCTTAAATAGCGTTTTCAGGGAAAGAAAGGAATCCTCAGCGATCTTGTGCAGGGGTGCCTGTTGCTAGGCGAGTTTGGCGAATCACAACCACAGCAACCCTCAGTACCAGCCAGCGGCGCAACACGGCGCACGTGACTTAGATCGATCCAGGGAAGAGGCAATGCAGGCCGAGAGAGAAAGAAAGAGAGAGAGAGAGAGAGAGAGGGTGTTCTGGTTTCTTCCTGGACCCACGAACAGACAAATCGAAACAAAACTCGGCTGCGTTCTCCGTGCTACAAAAAAAAACAAAAAAAACGCTTCTACGAGATATAGGTCACGATACGGGCCTACTTCACCCTCCCCCCTACCCGGGCGGTTGTTTTACATTCGCGAATTTCCCTCTGGGCGAGCGTCATTTTCGATATTTTACCAGGAGCAAGAATTTTTTTCACACACACCACGGGAAAATCTACGTTTAATAAAAAAAAAAATTTCAAATAATTTGCATCTCTGCCTACCGAGCTTCTACTTGATTTTCAATGGAACGAAAATCGGTAGACGTGCACATGATGCCGCCGGTTCATTTATTTGATTCAAAGCAACGAGCCCTACCCTTTTATCGGCCGTACTTGCCAAAGCCGAGTATCACACTCGTGCGAGGCAAACGAAGCGTTTCGTCGAGTTGGAAATGAAAGAAACGTTTTTTCCACGAGCCAAGCCTGAATCGAATACAGCCGAGTCACTCCGAGCCTGACAAACATTTTGGAGGAACATAGCGATGCGGTAGCTCCGGAGGAAAAAAACCCAACGAACTACATTTGGATGACGCGATTGACGTTTATTTTCCTCTGCCGGGAGTCGCACGTTTGCTCTGTTTCCACCTAAATATGGGTGGGTTGAATATTTTTGTGTTGCACGATCTTGATGGTGCTAAACCATATTTGACGGAACGTGGCGCAATTTCGTTGCGCGTTTGGCAGGATATGACAGAATTTTGTGGCATATTTGGCGAGTTTTGACAGAATTGCGAGGCACAATTGGCAGAATTTGACAGAATTTTGTGGCACATTTGACCGAATTTCGTAGCACATTTGGCAGGATTTGACATAATTTTGTGGCGCCATTGGCAGAATTTTACAGAATTTTGTGACATGTTTGGCAGGATTTGACAGAATTTCGTAGCATATTTGGCAGAATTTGACGGAACTTCTCGACACGGTTGGTAGGATTTGACAGAACTTTCTCGCACATTTCGCAGGATTTGACAGAATTTTGTGGCACATTTTGCAGGATTTGACAGACTTTTGTAGCACATTTGGCTAAATTTGGCAGATTTTTTTGGCACATTGGGCAGAATTTTGTAGCATGTTTGACAGAATTTGACGGAATTTCTCGGCACGATTGGTAGGATTTGACAGAATGTTATCGCACATTTGGCAGAATGTGACAGAATTGTGTGGCACAATTGTCAGGACTTGACAGAATCTTGTGGCACATTTGGCAGGAATTGACAGAATTTTGTGGCACATTTGACAGGATTTGACAGAATTTTGCACTATTTTGTGTCTTCGAATAAATGTGCTAAAGCAAAATTCAATTGTAACGCATTCTTTTCTACAAGAAACATAACGTTGATGCCCCCTTACGATTCTTTTAACTCGTGTAATGGTAGCGCATTAAAAACTATCAGATACGTTTTTTTTATCGCCGGGGAAACGGTTTGGGCAGTGAAAACATCCCGTAAAGTGGAACCTGCCATGGCCTGACTTTGCAGTTTCACCCGCAAGCATGCACTTAAATGTGTAAGGAAGCACGTTTTTCCTCTTTAGCCGGTGTAATTTTGAACTTTTGTTAAAAACTCGGTGATATTCATAATCCGTGGAAAATAAGACCATTAAACAGACAAAGGGAACGGCTTGAAAGTCAAAAAAACAATTTCGACCCTTTTGACCACTTTTCGGAATCGCCAAAATGGCGAAGTTTTGAACAGCCATAGCGGTGGTTCTATTTGAGTTATAGGGACTCACTTAGAGGATTTTGAAAAGGGTTTTCATAGACTTTTAGAGAATGCCGTTTGATTCATCCCGATATCTCATTTAGCTTTTCCGCAAAGTTCACTTGAAAAATGACCGATAAGGAGACAGAGGGGCATGGCATGAAAGAAAATACTTTTTTTTAATTGGCATCTTTTTAATATTGTAAATTGTGTCACTTTTTACACATCGGTTTACTTTTACCTCCTTCAATTAATTTATTCATTTTCTAGAAATATAACTAATCAAGGAGTAGGAACAGGATGAACAGTTTATCCACCACTTTCACTAAATTTAAATCATGAAGGAATAGCATTAGATATAGCAATCTTCTCTCTTCATCTTGCAGGATGAAAGAAAATACTTTTGGTCACATGTTTTTTTACTATTTTTGAAAAACAAAGCATTGATTATCAGGAAAAAATAGCGAGAATTTATTCAACATCCCAATACTTTTCTTGACACCGATATATTTTGACAGTATATCATCTTACAAATGTTCCCTCAAAACTTCATAATGACCGGTAGAAAACTGACAGATTTATAGGCGTTTTATAATCTTAAGTTTCGTCGTTGGAAACTTTTAATGCTTTTTTATCGAAGTTAGGTTTTCAAAGTCGATGAGCTAAATGTATAAAAACTACTACATCGATCTTTCTGAAATTTTTAGAGCTTTTTCTACATGTACAATTGTAGTGTTTGGTCAAATAATTTTTTTTAACAATTTTTGAGTAACTTAGTATTCTATTATAACTTCTGGATGTAATATATACGAATGTACCATTCTCTTATCATTTTTTGAAGGACCATGACGTACTTTTATGATTTTTTAAAGGACAATTTGACCTTCATCATTAGAGATAAGATGAAGATGGATACTTTCGATGTGATGGACGAAAAACTGTCATTTTTTTCGCAAAAATCGAGGCTCTCACGAAACACGCGACATTTTTTTTACTTTGACAGTTCGGATTTTTGTCTCGATTAATCATAGGATGGACCAATATACTAACGAAATCTGTCCATTTCTTGATACTGGATAACCTGGTTCAGAAGGGCATTGCTCACCGACAAAGGCATTTTAATCGATACTAATTAAAATTATACAAATTATATAATAAACATAAATAAATATTGAATATATGTACACAAAAAATACCGAGTTTTCTCCAGATGATGCTTTTTCGAATACCTGATTATCGTGTAAATGTATCATGACGATGTTCCAAAAGAAAATCCAAAAAAATGAGCTGTTTTCGCCTGTTACGGCTAGGAATAACTGATGCCTTATCATATGCACGAGTTTCGACAAAATCGTAGGTGAACCCAAAGTGATAGTCCTCGACCGTAATTCGACATTTCGGTAATTCATTTTTTTTTTCGAAATCGAAAAATCCCCTACCCAAGGATTAGAGGGGAAAAAAATACATCCGAGCTTGGACAAAACGCCCAAAAAATGTTATCTTCGTTTAAACCTTTATCTCGCAATTAGATTTTTGTGATTTTTTTGCGTCAGACTGGTGTACCATTTCGTAATTGTAATTAGGGAGTATCGTTGGGCCCGGGAGTTTCGCAGATGGGATGGCTAAACGTATAAGCAGGCTGGTGTGTAATGCAACCTGTAACGTTGCTTACTGTCTATGTGCGAGCGTTTAAAATCAAATTGGTCGAAATTAGCGTGGAGGACTGCGGCTGGTGTTGCTTTGGGTGCTCTTAACGCCGCGCGTTCGAGCGGGGTGTTTCTCGTGCCGAACCGACCGGTTAATTACTTAACAAAGCAATTACGAGGGCCTCCGTCGAATTATATAGCGCCGAAAAGGTGGACGGGGGTGGCGAGCACACACGAAATCCTCTCGACTGAAGATGGCCGAGCGAATTACACCCGAAGGCCCCACAATCCCCTTGGGGTTAACGTTGCCTCGACCGCCCCCTTATTTACCCCTTCGCTGCCCCAACGTTTCCCTCGTTCCGTATTTCTTCGCGTACGACCCCCTTCAGCCGCGACACTTTCTTTTAACGGAATTGGCAATATAGGTTTGCCATCCCCCACAAGCCAGAATTTGCACCTGGTACTGCTCATTTTTTTTTTAGGAACTTCGTACTTTAATGTATAAGAATATATATATTTTTTAAATTTTTGCGGGCGTATAATAATACATTTTGAATTTTTTTTTACGGGGGGATAATTATACATTTTTAATTTTTTTTTACGCGGGGATAATTATACATTTTGAATTGTTTCTACGGGGGTACAATAATACATTTTGAATTTTTTTACGAGGGGATAATTATACATTTTGAATTTTTTTACGGGGGTACAATAATACATTTTGAATTTTTTTTACTGGGTTATTTCTTTATACGATAAGTCCCTGTCGGATAATAATGATAAACAAGGAATTGTTTGACAATAATAAAATAAATAATAATTGTTTAATAAAAATTAGAATGATAATAAACAAGGAATTGTTTATTCGACAAGCCCCTGTCGAATAATTATACATTTTTAATGTTTTTTACGGGGTACAATAATACATTTTGGATTTTGTTTACGGGGGGATAATTATACATTTTTTATTTTTTTTTACGGGGGGACAATAATAAATTTTGAATTTTTTTCACGGGGATTTTTGTTTATACGACAAGCCCCTGTCGGATAATAATAATAATAAACAAGGACTTGTTAAATAATAATAAACTAGTTTATTATTAATCGAATAAGCACTTGTCGGGTAATAATAATAAACAAGGAATTGTTTAATAATAACAAAATCAATAATAATAGTGTAATAAAAATGAAATAATACCAAACAAGGAATTGTTTATTCGACAAGCCCCTGTTCTATAATAATACATTTGAAAAAAAATTTCAACAATTTTTTAGTAATTTAGTATTCTATGGTAATTTTTTGATGTAATATGTACGAATTAATCATTCTCTTATCATTTTTTGAAGGACCATTATGTACTATTCTTTTATAATTGTTTCAAGGCAATTTGAGGTTCTTCGTTAGAGATAGGGTGCAGAATTGTTACGAAGAATTATGGTTAAGGCGGAATACCACTGTGGCGGGTGAAAAAATCGATTTTGTTTTCATTTTTGCAACGTAAGTATACATATTCAAGGTATGTAAAAGAAATTCTAGGTTGAAATATTGAAAATTGACCAAGTTGCACACGATTTAGTAAGAGCAGTCAGCGCAACAATTTTTGTATACTAAAACTTTAATCGTTTTAATATAATTATCCGATTTTCAATTTCGAAAAAAAAATCAAAATTTCCGTAATTGCTGTAGCTATCATTGTACGTAGCCGATTTTTTAATCTAGTATTTTTTTAAGCCCCAGAATATAAGTTAAAATTTCGCCAAAATTACACTTTTTTCGACATGATGTAAATTTTTTTCTCGAAAAAATGCTACTTCCAACGAGAACTATATTTATATAGATTATAAAACTTGTTTATTTTTATTTGTCAGACCAACCATTTTCAAGTTATCGATCCAGCTGTTGAACGGCATTTTTTATACAGATCCTCTATTATACCTCCAAAACGTTAATTTTTAATTTTCTAAAATAGAAATTCACGTTAAATAAGTTCAATGTATGCTTAATAACATACCTTTTTGTAAATCTCAAATAAATAATCTAGTAGAAAAAAAATCGACACAAACGATCTTTTTTCGGCCTGTCAGTGGTATTCTCCATTAAGTATTTTTCAAAATATTTTACGGCAGTGTACGGTTGCCGAATTTTTATACCCGGCAGAATAAAAAAAATCACCAATATGAGAAGCACTCTCAACAGATTATTCCAGCAATGAAAAACATTTTTTTCAATTCTGCCAATTAGGCCGATCAATAGCATTGGAAGCTCTTTGAAGAGTTCAATCCATAAATGAACAAGAATCCAGAATATTTCCATATCCAACAGAATGAAAAAAAAAATTACCAGCCCAAGAATTCATTCTATGAAAAAAAAAAAAAACAATTTTTCCTCATTCGGCTGCATAATAAACGCACACGAGCTTTGAAAATATTCTTCCTCGAATAAAAAAAACCCATAGAATGTTTTCACATCTGCGTGAATAAACGAGTGAATAAATACCATTTCTTAAGGGGGTATCCCTTTCTGGAACCTTCAAAAAATCGTTTCTGTTTTGCATATCTCTATTGTGTGAACTTTCAAGAATATTTTACGACCAACAGGACCCTGGAATTATAAAAATGGACGAAGTTACACCTATTTTAGTGGAACAGTCCGCGATGCGTCGAGTTTGAACGCGATTATCTCGAAACTACATATCCCGACACGGCGCGATTGATATCTTGGGTAACTTTCACACTATCGACTTGAATTTGCAGTTAGCATTCCAAGGGTACTCATTTTCAGTTCTCGATCGCATTTTTCATTTGGATGAACCATTTGTCAATAACAATGACTTCACCATACTGTTTTCCAAGACAAAAATGAGGTTTTCTTTGGAGAAGCTGTCATTTTTCGTATTTTTCGAAATTTCGAAAAGTCGATCGTGAACCCATAGCCAGTTGGATATATATGAAGGGCTGCAACATCAACTGCACCACCGCGAACACTTTGAAAGATTTTCTTCCGAAAAAAAATTACATTGTAACCACAAACACGTGTACAACATGCTGGTAAAAAATTAGCGTATTCCAACCAATGTGTCACTAGAAAAAAAAATCATCATTCTGACCCTTCAAATTGGGCTTCCGTAGAGGGCCACCCCGTTAAAATTCCGTTCGACAGGTAAAATTTATTGAAACGTCTGCACCCGTGCGTACGAACACAAACAATTTCAAAATATCGTAAAATTTCAAAACGACCTTCCCCTCGTCCTCCACACCTATCGAGCATCAATCACCTCACCCACAGCGAACGATCTTTAATTATCATCAATTCTCGTGACCCTGATCCCATTGAATTCAATTGTCTCTTGTCGAAACGACAAACGCAGCAGCGACCAACGCAACTTTTTTTTTTCGGCCATTCGCAGGCGAGCCTCTTTTAGTTCGGCTGTTATAATTATTCGGTCGAGTGCAGCATCCCACACGCGATGCAAAAAGCTGGATTAATCATCGAGACAAATTCTCTGGTCTATAAAAGAGACAGGGGGTTGAGGAAGTTGCGTTCAGTGTAGCAAGACGACTCGGTTCCGCAGCCACGATCGCTTCGCAGTCATCTTGTGTGCATCGTCCTCGAATCAAACGAGTGAGCTATTAGGCGATTTATGTAGCATTCGATAAACCGTAACCCCCCCCCCCTTCATGTGTCTCGATCAACGTTACGTTAAATAATAACAACAATGACAATGGTCGTATTGTAGTTAAATTTAAACGTGCATGGGAGGCAAGTTCTACGCCTCGTAGGTCTACCCACCGATAACAATAATGGTAATATTATTAAAACAGCGGGTGGATATATATATATGTATAGGTGCCGCATCCTACTTGCCGTCATCACGTGGTCCTCGCGACAGGTATAAAAAGGATGTCGCAGATCGACGAATTTGTCAGTCCCATGAAGGATAAGGACATGTCAGCCTCGAAGAACAGTTCGAACCTTCGTCTGAATCAGGAAGGGAGCATGATCGGTGGTGGCAGTGCTAGTGGTGGAGGTGGTAGTGCTGGTGGTGGTGTTGTTGGTATCGGTGGGATTGGCGATCGCAACGAATCCTGGCAGGATCACGAGACCGATTCCGAAATAAGCGAAAATGATTTTCTCACCAAGGGGGCTTTTCTACTCACGCCGAGTCACGAGCTCAGCATGGAAAAAGCCGCAACCATATGCGAAAAAATGAACTTCAGGTAGGAGAAACGTCTTACATTTAATTTGCATATTTTTCGTTATTTATATTTTTGAAAAAAAAGACATGTTTTATTCAGTTTATGGAAAAATTGTTTATACAAAGTTGATCATTTGTTCATAATTATTTTGTTATATCTTTTATTCTGTAGATTTTATTATTTATATTTGTTATTCTCTACATTTGATTATTTTTATTTTTTATTCTCTGCATTTTACTATAAGTATATTTTTATAATTTATATAGTTGCATGAAAAGCAACAATATAAATGTTGCTAAAGCAAGCAAAAGTGTGTGTTTCGAAATTTATTGTTTGGTCCCCCTAGTCACAAAGAATTTATCGTTTTATCATTTCCTTCCGCCTGTTACGGCCACCGCCCCCCCCCCCCCCGCATGGGGGCCCACCACTATTGTAATCCATGGACCAAAAATTCTGAAATATAGCTCCTAGTGAGAACGTTCAAGCACCATTATATTTTTTTATTCTCTGCATTTTATTACGTATATTTTTATAATTTATATTGCTGCATAAAAATCATCAATATAAATGTTGCTGAAGCAAGCAATAGTGTATTTTCAAAATGTATTGTTTCGATCATTACTCACTGAGAATTTATCGTTTTATCATTTCCTTTGTTTTTATCATGCCGTTTGTCACGATCACGACCCCCCCCCCCCGCCCCTCAAGCGCGGGGGGCGCCCCACTATTAAATCCCGTGGGCCGAAAATTCTGAAATAATTCTGAAAAATAACTCCCAGTGAGAACGCTCAAGCACCATTATTGCGGTCACTGCAAAAGATTTCATTTTGGAGGGAAAAAAATCAAAAAACTTCCTTGATTTTACAAGCCCCTGTCTGCCACTTTCCAAGATTTTTCAAAAAATGCTCCATACCGAATTTTGGTAATTATGGTCATTTTAAAAATCCCGCTGCTTAATGAACAGATTGATTGGCGAAAATTCGCAATTAATAATGTTTTGACCCACTATGGCAATTACGCAAGTACACTTAACGAGCTTGGGAGGGCTAGCTTAACGCGTGGTCCGACAGGCACTTGACCGCTTTTCATCCTTCCCTTTCTCATCTCCAAATGAGTTTTTTCTCTCAAGATGAGCTCAAAACGCGCGAAACAGGACCTTGTTCGTGTACAATGCAGTCAGACACGCCCAACACCCACAATGGTACTTTATAGTATACCGGAGTACTGGAGAATTTGTAGCTCGACACTCCCGTTTTTCATCTCTCTTTGCATTTTTACTATTTCTACCCCTTTTTTGAATTTCGCTGGGCTTCCGTTGTCATTGCGATGCCCCATTCCATTGCTCATTTTGTCTCTCTCTCTTTCTTTTTGCCCCGTCATCGTTGACCCTTATTCTCGTCTCCACCTCCTTCAACCCCTGACGACACGGCGACGATAAGTGCGACGACCATTCCCAAGAAAATGAACTTCCGTCTGGGAGCTATGTGGCACCAGGGGAGATGCTCGCTAGATCTACATACATTCTACCACTCCTTGAAAACTACCCCTACGTTCTTTCTCGGCCCTGCATTCCTTCCCGTTCTTCTTATCCTTCTTCTTCTGCCCCCCCCTCCCCCCCCGCGGCTGCTCCAGCCCTCGCCCGTTGTACTCATTTTCTTTATTCGTTTATCGTAATCGCATATTTTGTCAACGTTCGAAATAGTCTCTGAACTAATCTCCTTCGAATAAATATATTCCTGTCGTTTCTTCACGGGCCAGAACTTCTACGATTCCATCTCTCTGAGTGTTAATTCATTTTTTACTCCACAATTCATTTTTCACCCCACAATTGTCACTGTGCCATTTCCAGTTCCGCAGACGAATCCGGACGAACAACATACATAAATAATTGTCCGGATAAAATGTGTGAAATTGTTGAACAAACTATCCGAACGAATAATTTACACGCATTCGTCCGAATTAAATCTTTATAATTTCGTTTGGGTTTGTTTCGTTTGTGATGGTTAGGTTTTTTTGGTTTGGGTTGGTTTGTTTTGGATTGTTTATTTGGGTTTCGGTTGTTTGAGTGTGTTTGTTTGGGTTTGTTCGTTTGCGTTTGGTTTGTTTGAGTTTGATTTGTTTGGTTTGGTTTGTTTTGGATTGTTTATTTGGGTTTCGGTTGTTTGAGTGTGTTTGTTTGGGTTTGTTCGTTTGCGTTTGGTTTGTTTGAGTTTGATTTGTTTGATTTGGTTTGTTTGCGTTTGTTTGGGCTGGTTTGTTTGAGTTTGATTTGTTTGGGTTGGTTTGTTTGCGTATGTTTGGGTTGGTTTGTTTGAGTTTGTGTTGTTTGGGCGTGTTTGAGTTGGTTTGTTTGCATTTGTTTGGATTGGTTTGTTTAAGTTTGTGTTCTTTGGGTGTGTTTGGTTGAGTTTGTTGGTTTATGCGTTTGTTTGAGTTGGTTTGTTTGCGTTTGTTTGAGTTGGTTTGTTTGCGTTTGTTTGAGTTGGCTTGTTTGCGTTTGTTTGGATTGGTTTGTTTGAGTTTGTGTTGTTTGGGTGTGTTTGTTTAGAGGTTTGTTTGAGTTGGTATGCTTGCGTTTGTTTTGATTTGTTTGTTGCGATTTCTTTGTTTGGGTTTGTTTGTTTGGGGCGTTGTACAATGTGAACTGAGCCGCTATCCGGACAAATAACATACACTTATTCGTCCGAAGACCGGAGGGCTAGTCGCAGCGTTAATATATTTCATTGCGATGTTTTTTTCGCTCGTATAATGATGGAATTTTTGTCGGAATTGCAAAGGGGCGCTTTCTCACTGACGAAGACGTCGACCGGTATACTCTTCAAGTTCAGCAGCATCGAGGACTTTCAGGCGGTCTATAAGAAGGGATTTCACAAAGTGACCGGGGCGAGGTTTTACAAAAAAATTGCTATACCGTGCAGACCGGCTAAAACGTTTACGGTTTACGTCCTCGACGTTCCCGAGGAGTTGCCCGAGGATGACGTCAGACATGCGCTATACAAGTATCGATCGATCGTCGAAGTAACCAGATTGCCACTCAATACTGGCACAGTCCGTGAGTTCGCGTCATTCCTCTTAAGCCGGGATACCAGCTATGACTAGATAATCGATTTTTTTTTAATTCCATACATGTTTGGTAAAACTAATCGCCGAGTAACCGGTAAGCCGAATAAATAATCCATTGGTGTCTTGAATTTTTTGTTTTCGGTCATTTTCTTTCAAACGCGTTTTTCTCGAAACGACCTTTTTTCAATTTCTGTACACTCCAGCGCAAAAATTTGCTAACCTATAATTTTATAAAGTTATAGTTTCTTTATATAATTACGCTGTATATGGACCCAAATTTGGGGTTATATCGCTATTTAAAGTATATTTTTTATAGCAAAAAAGGTTATAAAATAATGACAAAAATAATACCCTTTGGTTTAAATACCTCTTAAAAATGCAATTTTCTATTTTTTTGGTCAGAGTTAGGTTCATATAGAAGGAAAACATGTTTTTAAAGTAATTTTCAAACCGTCTTGATTTCTGATTAAAACTGTAGCCTCCAGAGTGTACACAAACGCAAAGTCTGATGGCGACCGTAGATGGGTGGCACGTTACATGTTCCATATTTTCAAAGGAAATGCTTCGAAAAAAATTGAAATATTTGTTTGAAAATATGTATAAAATATTCTCACAGTTTGAATGAATTCAACTTATTCATTCCTTGTTTGAAAAATCATGAAAATCACATGAAAAACGTACTCACAAACTGGTTTCCCCCCTTAATGCATCGCCAAGCGAAAGTCGTGCAATAAAACTAAATATGTTGAAATTTAGCTAATTAAAATTTTATGATTTTCTTTCCTCAATTTTTTTACTACATTTATTATATGAACGTTTCAAATAGTCAACGAAAGATCGTGAATAACAATGGAAAAAAATATTCAAAAATGTTTCTTGCGTAAGAATGAGGCAAACTTCAACTTCGTTGGAATCGAGAAACAATTGTTTTTTTTTTGTAGTTAAAGCGATAAACGACAAGCTGAAGAACGAGAGCCAAAATGCCAACGAGCCGGCAACGATTTACACGGGGCCACCGATCATAAGAGTCACGTTGGCCAGTGTCGAGGAAACATCGACGCTCCTCAGTCGTGGACTCGATTTTTACGGTGCGACATATTTTCCTACGGAAACGCCTCACCCTGCGACTCAACCTCTCTCGAAATATAAAAACAATAGGTACAAACAAATATCTTATGCATTTTAATTGAAACTTTATTGAAGTTAAATGAACAACTTGAAATATATTTTCATGCTGAATTGAATTGAAGCATATTTGCATATACCATTAAATCGAAACGCATTCGCGTATTCATTTTGTTGAATCATATTTACATGTTCATTTTAATTTATGCATATTTACATATTTCCTTAAATGGAAACATATTCACAAATTCCATTAAATCGCAACACATTCACGTGTTCAATTTAATTGAAAGATGTTTACGTATGCGATTAAATTGAAGGATATTTACATATGAAGTTAAATTGAAACAATTAATATACGATAACATATAAAATTATTAATATAAAATATTATTAATATAAAAAATCATTAATATAAAATAACAATTCATTGACATTGAGCTCAAAAAAATTCCAGTTTCGTGATTCCACCTAAAAAGAGGTTCAAAATATTTCTATGGGTTCTTATGGACACGAGGGTGATTTTAAAAAATCAATTAGTTATTGAACTCGTCATTTATTTATTAAATAGGGTTCTTATTTTAAATACCGTACTCAGCAGTTGCAGTAAGGTAAAATGAGACATCTGTTAAAATATGTGCCCTTAATATTAATACTTAGACCTTCCTGAACGCGATTTTCTATTTTCCATGCCAATAACATGGAGAAAACATTGCTTGCTACTTTTGAATTTTGTAACTCGCCAACGGGTGAATGTACAACAATGCCCAAGACTTATTTTCATAGAGAATTCAACGCTCTACAAATAAAGGTCTCTTATCCTTGTATGATAATTGTACTCTATCAAGAGTTATTCAAGGTCAAAATTGAATTTATAGTGAATTTCAAGATTTTTTCATTTCTCCGACATTAAATAACTTCAAAATTCCGTAGTTTAATAGTCAACGGCATTCGAAATTCATTTTTTTGGAGAAAAAATTGCTGTTTCTCTGAAATTAAGTTATATTGACAAAAATATAAATAAAAAGACGCCAATTTTGATAAAGTTACTTGTCCTCCACGTTATCAGCATTAGAAATAGAAAATCACGATGGGGAACCTCTAAATATTAACATTTAGACCTAATATTTCAACAGGGGTGTTATTGCACATTACTCCAACTACTAAATAGGAAATGGCAATAAAAAAAATAGAATTTTTTTTTCTCTCAAGAAAGAATGATCCAAAAAATTGCAAAAAAATCGTCTCCGTGTAAAGATAAACTCCGTCAGCTTTCGACATGTTACTATAGATGTATATCGATCCAGTCCATTAAAATCCGAACTAAAATGATTATAAAATTACCATGTCCTGTTGGGATAAAAAAGTGCACAAGCTGGAAATCATCAGCTGCTCGCATGTAAAATGTGTTCAACCCTACGTTGGCACCCTGGGTCCAGTTGACGCGGATTAATTTTCCGTAAATTGCTCACTTTTCCAAAATCGAAAATTTCCCATAACTTGTTAAACTGACTCAATTTGATATTTTTCGAAATTTGATCGTGCAGACATATCGAGAGATGCTTGAAGTGTATCTCGGCTTATTCTCAATAAAAACCGACCGAAAGGACAATGGCAGATGGATGAAGTACCATCCGGGTCAAATTGACCCGGTGTGTAAAAATCGTCGCCAAGTTTGTCAACGAAGGGTTGAAAAAAACACCAGTACACCAAAACTTTCGTTTTTTCGAAATGTGTAGTTAAAAATGATGTTTAAAAAAATGTTAAGGTGGGCGGAGCTGGCCTCGATCGGTGCCGGTCAACGTGTCAGAGATCTACTTCCGGTCTTCGATAATGCGGGCTTCACGAAATTACCACCGCCGACAAGTCGCGTCATAAAACCCCAAAGAACCTAAGGGGGTGAGTTTCCGCACACAATCCGACCGCAGATGGGGGCGGGGGTGTTGAAAGGGACAAAAAAGTAGAGCGGAAAATGGAGAGGGGGTGGGCTATTGAAAGGGTTACAATGGAGAGAGATGGGGATAAAAGCGATTTGTAGGGAGAGCTATTAAGGCGAGTCGTTCACTTTCAACGAGTTTTGTGCCGCTCTCTTGGCCTCTATCTCTTGCTCTTTGTCAATCTATCTCTCTCTTTCTCTCTCTCTTTCCCGCCCTCTCTCTCCCTCTCTCTCTCTCTCTCTCTCTCGCCATCAGTTAAAGCGACCACGAAAGATAAAACTCGAGGAATGCTCCGCGATTCGCTTAATTGTTCCTGACCAGCGGTGATAAAATATTGCAAAAAAAAAACAAAGAAAATATCACGAAAAATAATACGAACGATAAATATCTTTTACGTCATAATTTTAGCGAATCTCGTACATCAATATGGCGTGTAGATAAGGGTGCTTCGAAAAAAAAATCGATTTTTACCGTTTCGGCCAACATAGTCGGGTAAAAAAATATTCGTGACAAATTCGAGCTCCTACCTTAAGAGTGGTTCGATAATTTTTATCCCCATTCGATTTCAACAAGCACGAACAACTCGACAACTAATTACAGTGAAACTTCAGTTATACGTTTTTCAAGGGGTACATCAAATATGACGTATAAGTGAGAATAACGTAGAAATGAAATACAGTATGCATCTGAAGCGCTTTAACATTTGAAATCGGCGATTGGTGCATAATTCACGATGTTTTTTCAATGGCAGTATCTCTATGATCTTAATGCTTGGTTTCCCAATTGAAATTTTGATCGGTAATAATTGAGTAACGAGCCAACTCAAGTTTTCGAATATCCGTTTTGAACTTTTATTTAATGCAAGTTTGTAAGGCTTTGATGTTTTAAAGTAGTAAATAACAGGCAAGTTCGTATTGATAAGAGATATGTAATCACAGTACATGCATAGATAGTCAAGGTCAGAAGCAGCGAAACATCAAAACATCAAAACATCAAAACATCAAAACATCAAAACATCAAAACATCAAAACATCAAAACACCAAAACACCAAAACATCAAAACATCAAAACATCAAAACATCGAAACATCAAAACAGCAAAACATCGAAACATCAAAACATCGAACCATCAAAACGCAGTCACGTGAAATTTTCTCCAGTGAGAGGATATCACGTGTGATTAACGTATATCTGAGACAAAATGAACATCGACACCGACGCTGGGTAATAAAATTAACAACGTATAAGCGCGAAAAACGTATAAGTGAAAAACGTAGAAATGAAACTTTATCACCATTTTTATGAAGAGGATCTGCTAGAGAAATTTGACGTATGAATGATAGAAACGTATAAGTGCAAAACGTATAAACGAGGTTTCACTGCATTATTTGGCGAATCCGGTTGGAGATTCTCAAGGCTGGACTTTGAAGCTTCATTTCTTAATATTTTTTTCAATCGTCAGATTCCATTGCACGAAGTCTTTTCCCTTATTTCATTCTAACCATGTTTCATTTCTCATCCTCTTAATTTTAATCTTAATTTTTTCATCCTTCAGTCTTTAAATTATTTTTACACAAATTGCAGCCTTTTAAAAAAGCGCTCGTTTGATTTTTTTGTAATTCTATGCCGAAGCGGTGAGCTGTAAAAATCTTCAAGCGGATTCGACAAACATAAATTACTGGTCGAATCATTCGAACAGGATCGTTCGCAAATTTGAGTTGGGGAGAAAATTCTTTTTTCTCCACGCCTAGGATTTAAATCTAAAAAACGAATACTAATGAACGTATAACGCCGTGTACTTTTATTTTATCGGACGCACGTTCTCATCCGCAGCTACAGGATGGATTGGCCATCTATGATTTGTCTCAAGATTTCCCATCATATGTAAATGTCCACCAAGCTCCGTTTTCTCAATCTCTATCGCCGATTATTTTCACCTGTTTACAGTGTTTCCGTTTACTTTTAATCCGTGTTGAAAAAAAGCTCAATATGTCCGCGCGTACGAAGGCTCAACGCACTATCTTTTTTATTCTTCACCCCCCCCCCCCCCTCCCTGCCGCAACGAACCGACGCATTTTCATCGGCCAGTCCACCAACTGAGCGGAAAGTATCCGCCGGTTTCGCAACGAGAGAAAAACAAGTGCGAGGATAACACGTCTAAAAAAAATAAATAATTTTTTAACGCTTTTGCGTCTGAATTTTTTTCCGATACCCTTAATTGCTCCGCGCTAATTATCCCGAACGTTTCACCCGCGTAAAAAGTAGTATTCACGGGGAAACAGTATCTCGCACGGATTATCGAGAAAGTAAAATGGAGGTATAAGGAAGGCGGCGAGCAGGCGGCTACGCGAAGTGAAATTGCATTCGGCATTATAACAATAAACCTAAGTTTTGCGAACGTCTCGTCGTTAGCCGAAATGCGATAACCGTGGAAAGCCCTTTCCGCGTCTTCTCCAGACTTTTCCGATCCTTAATAGCCCTCGGCAACCCCCCCCCCTCCCCCCGCCCCTCCCCCTCCCTTCCGCCCCCCGCCCACCCCCACGAAAGCGTTCTGAATCGCCGGGATGGATCTTGCAGAGGTTGCCAAAGTTGCCTGTAACTGATTACTCCGAAGTCTCATTTTAATTGCGTTCCAAAAAATGTGGTTTATTTTTTTACCTCGCACAAAAAGTTTTCCTATCGCGAAACGTTTCGTTATCAATTATCGCGAGTCACTCTAAGCCATTATTAATTAGAATCATTCCAAAAACATAATTCAGTTTTGTTCTTTGATAATTCAATCATTATAAACTGAAAAATATATATACTGTTTTATTGGAATTGAAAAAAATATATATCTTTGAATTCGAATTGAAAAAAATATGTATTTTTTCATTTGAATTGAAAAATATACTTTTTTTTTCAATTCGAATATTTTTATTTGACTTGAAAAAAATATGTATTTTTGAATTCTAATTGGAAAAAAATTATATTTTTGAATTTGAATTGAAAAAAATTTATATTTTTGAATTTTAATTGAAATAGATATATACTTTTCAATGTGAATTGAAAAAAATATATAATTTTAAATTCGAATTGAAATATACATATATATACATATATACTTTTGGATTTCAATTGAAAGTAAATATATTTTTGAATTTGAATTGAAAAATATACATATTTTCAAACTTGAATTGAATAAAAAATTCTAAATTCAAAAATATATAATTTTTTATATCAAATATCAAAAATATATAAAAATATATACAACAACAAATATATAATTTTATATATCAAATATCAAAAATTATATATTTGTTATCAACATAACAAATATATAATTTTATATATCAAATATCGAAAATATATAAAAATATATACAAATTCAAAAATATATATTTTTGAATTTGAATCGACGAATACATATATTTTTTAATTTAAATTGAAAAGTACATACATTTTGGAATTCGAATGGAAAAAAAATATATTAAAAAAAATATAATTTTTGTTCTTCCACACCGTTTGTATCTTTTCCTATAATATAATTTGCCTTATGCAGCGTAAGAAAGATCAAACGCAGAAATTTATGTACACATTTACCTGTCACTTTGGCCTGCCATGTGAACGGTGTTTTTGAGAAAATAATAAAAGAAACTGCTCAAGATGGGGCATTCTGAAATATTTACTCGGAAGCCGAGGGAGTCGCCTCTCCAACGGAACTCTTTGAAGAGACGGCGGATTATCTTGAATTTATGTGTCATGTTTTTAACAATTCACCGAAACAGACTACATTATGCGAGCGTTCACCCAACGCGTTTTATAATTCATTCGTTTTATTAATTCATTATTACATTGTATTAATGCATTCGTTTGAATTGAATAGAATCAATATTCAATTACATTGTATTAATTCATTCATAATCCGAGTGATTATTCGACGATCCGCAATGGACTATTTCAAGCTTGAGGACGATTAAAAAAATAAGTTATTTATGATTGCCACAGATAGAGAAAAATTAATGATTCATCGAAGAGTTCCAAATTACCCGTATACAATTATAGATAGATCATATTCATATATGCTTTATGTCTATATATATAATTGCTTTATGCAATAGTGAACCTTTTTCGATTTGCAATTTTTTTATTTGAAAAAACTGTTTTGTAGAATCAAACTTTTTCATTATTTGCAGTTCAATGACCCAGTAACAAAGCATTTCCATCAATAAAATTCGAATAACCTGCAAACATATTTGAATCACGTCTCCTTAACTCTGTAAGTCTAATAAATATTCTTATGTCAACGTTGGTACTTCTTTATTACTGCGTCCTCAAACTACAAATACTAAAAAAAAAGCTTCATTTCGGACAACGGTTTGTTTTTCATTAATTTTTAAAGATGCCTACCGTCACTTAAAAAAAACATAATAATAACTCGGAAATGGTTCAGTATTGCATAAAGCATATCGGCCTCCCTCGGGATCGTGACCAATAACCAGTAGCCCTGAATATATAACTATATATAAAATTACTATCGACGATGAATACAAAATTCAATGGCGCAGACAAAGCGTCTACAAATTCGATGCAATCGAAACAAAATGGAGTATTACATCGAGAAATAAAAGTATTAATATTCCCGCGGATATAAGTATCTATAAGAACAGATGCGTTAAGATGAAAATGAGAAAATTCCACAAATAAAGTAGATGAACTAACGCGCTCGAGCAGATGAATATTAAAGTGTAAGCTTTCCGTTGGATTAATTGCTACGACGTTGAAACATTTTTTTTTCGCTTTCCTACCGGATGTGCTGTTTCGCTGCAGGACCGGCGGACCTTTCTCCCCCATCCTCTATCTGCCCTTTCTCATCCCTTTCCCCAGACTCGTTTCACGTTCACCCTCTGTGATTCGCGTTTTTCCCTGCGTCTTTTTTGCCTTCAGCACACACTCGTCCAGTCCGACACCTCTGTTGGCATAGCTGAATATTCATCAATTCGTACTCGCTTTACCTCTTACCGCGAGTGAATATTGACGGGGAAAAAAAACAAGTGATAATTAAAACGAACAAATCATTATTACGAAAGAAAAAAAAAACCGGCCAGTGATTCGATCAAATCGAGGAAATATTCCCGAATCCCTCGGACTGTGACGTCCGCAGGGAAATGTTTTTCTCTCTGCAAATATATAGAGAACTTTTTGTGTGAAACGTTCTAGGGAGTTTTACGAAACAATATAAAGTTTAAAAAAAACTTGTACAGGGAATATCATTTAACATTTCTAGGGGATGTTTATTCAACCAGCCACGGAACGTTGTGTGAACTTTTCTCGCATTATGATATAACATAAACGTACGGATTTTCGGTGACAAAATAACGGAGGTTGTTTAATCTTATCAAATTATAGGGAACATTTCAAGTACGTAAAATTCGGGGGATTTTTCGTGTAACCAAATTCTAGGGAATATTTCTAGTAACATTCTAGAGATCTTTCATGTAGCTAAATTCTAGGAATATTTCACGTTATCAAGTTCTAGGGATATTTCACGTAGCCAAATTCTAGGGATATTTAACGCACTTAAATTCCGGGGGTATTTCACGTAGCCTAATTCTAGGGATATTTCACGTGCCCGAATTCTAGGGATATTCCACGTATCCAAAGGGCTAGGGATATTTAACTTGTGCGGGTTCTAGGGACATTTCGCGTGGTCGAATTCTAGGGATATTCCACTTAGCCAAATTCTATGGATATTTCACATATCACATTCTAGGGATACTTCACGGAGCCAAATTCTAGGAATATTTATGGTAACCAAATTCTAGGGATATTTTACGTAGCCAAATTGTAGGGATATTTTATGTAACAAAATTCTAAGCACTATAACATGCTGTACTTATGATTTATTTATTATTCCTTTTTTTAAATTTTATTATTCACTTTTATCATTAATTATTGAATTATATTCAATTTTATTACATGATTTACGTAATAAAAATCTAGGTAATTTTTCTTGATGCGAAAAGAATTTCATCCTCCAGACCAAAGTGTACGAAATGTTGAAAAATGCTAACAATTCACGAACAGAGGAGAAGATTTCAGAAATTTCTTCGTGCTCGAGGTAGTTTTACAATTATGAAGAAATTTAAAAAAAAACCCGAGCAGTGATTCGATTAAATCGACGGAATATTTTTGAATGTCTCGGACTGTGACGTGCGCACGGAAATATTTTTCCCTCTGTAAACATATCGAAAACTTTTCATGTGAAAAATTCGAGGGAGTTTTATGACGCAGTATAGAGTTTTTTTTGTTTAATACTTATGCAGGGAGTTCCGTTTAACAGTTTTGGGAGATTTTTATTCATCTATCAGGGAAGTTTATGTGACTATTTTCAGGGACTCGTGTAACAAAATTCCAGGGATTTTCAGTGCCAAAATTCTCAAGATTTTTTTAATACCACCAAATTATAGAGATTATTGCAAGTATAAAAAATTCGAGAGATTTTTTGAACAACCCAACTATAGGGAATATTTCAAGTAACAACATCCCAGGGTTATTTCATGTAGCCAAAATTCTAGGGATATCTTATGTAATAAAATTCGAAACATTTTTCAAATGTAACCATCTTATAGGGAATATTTCAAGTACCCAACATTCGGGGCATTTTTTTGTGTAACCCAAATCTAGGAAATATTCCACCTAACAACACCCCAGGGTTATTTTATTTAGCCAAATTCTAGGGATATTATACGTAACAAAATTCCCAAGACTTTTCGAATGTAACCAAATTATAGGGAATTATTCAGATACTAAAAATTTAAAGAATACGTTATATAACAAATCTCCATAGCCCGTAACAGATTGTACTTATTTCTGTTATCATTATGAAATTACATCTGATTTTATTAAATAATTCACCTAATAAAAAAATCTAGGGAATTTTTCTCGATGCAAAAAAAATGTCATTCTCGCAACCCAAATTGCTCGAGATGTTGAAAAAACTGAAAAATTCACGATAAAAGAAGAGCATTCCGAAAATTCATGGGTGTACATCGAAAGATTAAAACTTTTTCGTTTTCGTTCTTGCGAAGCTCCGAATAACGATAAGCGGCAACGCACGAGCGTACTTCACACTTTTATTTATTCCTTCATCGATGAGATACGACTTGAAAGCAAATGCCTCGTATATACAAGGAGTAATTGAATTTCGAGTGAACTTTTCACTGCTTGTGCCCCATCCTTCCCCTCCCCCACCAGGCTGCTTGGAAGAAAAACATCGGCCCCGGACAAATTGTTGTTTTGCTTCTTTTTAGCGCATGTTTAATGCACTCTGCGTGGAAGGAATGACGTGCCAGAAACAAGCGACTAAGTTAAGCGTGAAAAAATGTGGCAGGCGTGTATACGTGTATAGAGAGGGCGGACTAAAGGCTACGATGAAAGAAAGCGAGGAGAGAGGCCAGGGAGGGCCTCTCCATCGCGCTCGCGTGTTTGTTCGAGGGTTGAGAGGTTGGAAATTTTTGCCCACATTTTTCAACAAACTTTTCCAACTCTTCGGCCACGAGAACATTCGTTCTGGAAAAATAAGCAAAAAAAAAAAAAGTAAAGAAAACCTCGGTAACTGAATAGATCCTCTCGTCCGTTTCTCACCGCACTTTCGCTCCCTCGCTCAGTCCCTTCCCCTTTTTCTCACTCCGCCCTTTTGCCGCTCCTGCACAATAATAAACTTTACTCGTTTCGAAACCTTTTATGACCCCCCACCACTTCGCCCCTCGTCGCAACACCTCGTCACATCTTTCCAATATACCTCATTTTCTTTCAACCCTTACGACACAGTGGGGTGGACAGGGGAGGGGCAAATCCGCCTGTTGCGGCCTGTCTTTCTACTCTCTCTCCCCCTCTCTTTCTCTCTCGTTCTCTCCCTCCCTCGCTTCACAACTTCCGGAATTCTCTCCACTATCACGAATGCACGGAAATGTCCTGCTCGAGTCGCCCCGCAGCCACCTTTCCGGGCCGATGCTGCGGCCAAAAGAATTCCAATCGACGAGAGAGAGAGAGAGAGAGAGAGAGAGAGAGAGAGAGAGAGAGAGCCAGAGAGGGAGGGAGGGAAAGAAGAATATTATATATATATATATATATATATATATGACGAGAGAAAAGTTAACGGGAGCAATTGCCGTCGACGACGACGAGAGGATCATCCACTTCCGGTTCTTCGGCTGCAATTGCGGAGTCAAAAAAATGGAGCATGAGAATCTCGTTCTTTCGAACGCTAATAACCTGTTGCGAAGCTACTACGATAAAACAGTGGGACCCAATCTTGCACGTCATCCCCTTCTCATCCTGCACCATTACTTCGCGCCCACTCGTGGTGGAAATTTAAAAAATCATGATTTTTATCTGTACATTTTTATTTTTATTTAATATAATATTTATTCTGTTTTAGGAATACAAAACACCCACACACACACACACACACACACACACACACACACACACACACACACACACACACACACACACACACATAATTTTTATTTTTATTCAATATAATGGTTATTTTATTTTGGAAATAACGCAATATACATTTACGAATATATATATACTATATATATATTTTATATTCCCAATGTTTTTACGATCCCTGTCACCTTCTTTTCCGACTAGTTACTGCCCTATTTCCGATTCCCGAGGATTCCAAGAGGGCACAGGGAAACTGCGAAAAACCCGTGACGATACGGGCCGATTTTAATTTAACTGAGTTCCGTTGGCAACCGGAAGCTTGAGAAAACTATTGCGTTCCGCTCGACGTTCGCGGCTGAGCGGTCACCCATCCAAGTACTGGCACAGGCCAAAACCGCTCGTGTCTGATGTCGCTCGCATTCCTTACGATTACAAGTATGCGACTTTAATTTGACCAATTCCCGAGGGAACGCTGCGATATGTTCTACATGCCCCACTTGCCCCCAGCCCCGGCATCAACCCCCCCCCCCCCCCCCCCGCCCCAACCCCACCGTCCCGTTTTCTCGGCACAACGCGTTCCTTAATAAAGAGCAAGAACGCGAGTGTATATACGCCGCGGCGAAGAAAAGCTCCGGGGATCTGTGAGGCGAACGAGGGTGACGTCGCGGGCCCAGGCGAGCCGAGCAGGCTGCGCGATGAGGATAGACAACGTCTTGGAAATACTCGTGCTCGGGATTCCCGCGTAGAATCGAGACTGACTATAACCCGAGAGGACCCGTCTACCGTCTCTCGTATTCTCTCCTCCATTGCGCGCTGCTGCGGTGAACGAATACACTCTCGAGGGTGACTAATGTACGTTTAGAAATATATCCGCGTAACTATATATACTATTACCGAAACCGCTGCTGATGCTGCCTCTGCCATCAAGTGGAATAACATCTGCGGAATATGAACAGGAAATGTAATCTCGTGGATTACCGAAGCACGCGTTTCCTTTGATGTAATTAATTGCCAGGAATATTTTTCTCGTTTCCTCTTTTTGCAACTTCCGTTTGGCAATTTTTTAAAGCTGACGCTTTCGTTTATTGGAATTGCCATGATCGTGTCTCCTTTTTAACGCTTATAACGATTCTAAAGGTTGGGAGCTTTTTCAATGATTTTAAATTATTGCCACGAATGTCACTACTGTTTTTGTTTTTGGCTCTTTTATGTTGTAGTAAAGAAAGTGAAGTTTTGGTTGATTGGGATTGCGTGATTGCGTCAATTTTTTTCACGTTTGTTGCACTTTTGAAAAATTGAGAGCTTTTTCAATGATCTTCAGCCACTGCTAGGGATATTTTTTTCGTTTTTTTTCGCGGCTGTTCTATTTTGCAATTTTTGAAAAATTGAGGCTTTGGTTGATTGGGATTTGTTTGGGTTTGTTTGTGTGTCTTTTTGAAATGTTGATTGCAAATTTTAAAAACTGAGAGCTGTTCGGATAACTTTTTAGTTTATTTAATTTTAGCAAAATTACGTACCACGTTTTCCTATTTTCGTTTTTTTAAATCGCACATTGATTGATTCTCTTTTTGTTAGTGACTAAATAAAATCGATCTCCAACCCATAAATGAGAAAACATTCTACGTGATTTCGCTGAAACTAAATGAAGTAAAAAGTTATTGAAAAAATTCTCAAATTTTCAAAAAGTGCAATGAGAGAAAAAATGAAAGGCATATGGATTACAATTAATTGCAATCAAGAAAACGCATATTTCAGTAATATATATACAAAGGGCTACCGCTCATTTGGTCACGATCCCGTGAAATCGTCGTAGGACATGTTTTCCGCTAACCCAGTAACGCTTTATGCAAGAGTGAGCCATTTTCGAAATATTATTTTTACAAATTTTTTCTTCAAGTTAGTGGTAGGCAACATCGAGAATTAATTTTTACAAAACTGTCGTAGGGAATCAAATGTTTTTTTTCATTATTTGTAGTATAAGTACACAGTAACAAAGAATCATCAACAATGAAATAAGAATAATCCGCAAACATTTTTGAATTAGGTGTCCAAAACTCGGCAAGCCTAATAACTATTCTTATATTATCGTTAATAATTCTTTGTCACTATGCGCCTAAACTACAATTAATAAAAAAAAAACGTTTTATTTCATACAACGGATTTTTTAATTCATTATCGACGTTGCCTACTCAATTAAAAAAAAAGAATAAAAATAATGATATCTCGCAAATGGTCCATTTTTGCATACAGCATTACTGGCTCATTTGATAGCGAAAAACATGTCCTACAAACCTTTCACGTGATCGCGACCAATAACCAGTAACTCTGTATACATATTGCTACGAATTTTTATTTCGATTTCCATTTTGATTTTGAGCAATAAATAGATCTGACTACTACTGTAACAGATGAATAGAGCAGTAGTATATTATACAATCAATTCATTTACTTTCAACAAACTGGAATATCACGTTTTGCTGCTTGAACTGGGAATTGCCTGTATTTTGCAGTCAAGAAAAGTTTACTACCAGATATATAAATATATATATATATATATATATATATATGTGAGTGTGTGTGTGTATATGGATATATGTCTACATTGATATTTGTATGTGTATAAATATATAAGTATTTTCTCCGCAGCTTTTCTTCGGGAACAGTTCGCCTCCATAAGTTACAAGGCTACGTGCCTACCCGGAGCTCGGCAATTAACATGATATATAGCGCGGATGTAATATCGCATGCACTTCCGAATAAAGATTCCTGGCTGCTTAGGTACTTCGTTCGGGGGGAGATAAATGACAAAAAAAAAACCAAAAAAAAACCAGTCGTACCGGTGAAAATATTTTCCGTTAATTACGCAAGATTTACCGAATCCCGCAAATTGCAAAAGAAAGAAAATCAGTCAGGTGTACGTGGTGCAAAAATGGGTCGTTGTACTCGGCAAGATGCATGTTGGGTAAAAGTATGTGATAAAAATTGTAATACGATAAAAAAATCGAAGTAAATGCGGAATCTGTATTCTTGGGATAACAAGCTATACGTGGTTGCGGAAAATTTAATACGAATATCAGGGTTCGATTTTCAAGTGTACTCATAAATGCACGTATTTATGGTGGCCATTCGTGCGAATAATTCCGACGGTACACGCGGACAATATCGAAATAACATTAAGCGGAGCAGCGCTGCGATTTTGCAACCCCATAGCCTTACGCTCTTGTCGCTTCGACGTGCTTGTAATTGTAATTTAGTTCACATTTTTTTAAGGCCTCAGGCCACAGTAACGGGTATAAAATCATTTGCGAATTTAACAATTTTTTCCGAACGACAAAGTGATTCACTCATAAAATTAATTACGCATCTATTTAGTATGAATATCAAGCTGTTAGAATTTTTTTTATGTAAGAATGGCCGACTACTAATATTTTCTTTTGTTATCTTTTTTTTTAGGCGCTCCGCGGCGTGACATTTAGCATCCACAATTTTTGACCTAGAACAAAAAACACAAATTCTCGTCAATCTACATTAGGTAACTTAGGGAAGTATGTATGGAATTTAAAAAATATTGTTTTATTCAAAAGTTGAAGGTATTTGAACTTAAGAAATGAATATTGAGTGAAAAATTTCGTTATAACTGCTCATAAAATGAAAAGTTTTCGATTAATCAGAAATCCCCTACGTACTTCTCTGCGAAATGCAATTAGGAACATAACTTTTAACCCTTAAAGTGCACACTGGGTCGTTTTGACCCATGCATTTTTTCGTGAGAGTGCGTATTTTTCAATGCATGCTCCACTTTAAGCCAATGTTTTGGCATTAAATATTTATTATTTCAAAAAAACCAATTGCAGCCATAAAATATAGATACTTAACTACAAAAAAGGTCTCTACAAAAAAAATGCATATTTACTGAGATATAACGCTCCGAAAATCGTCATCGGTCACATTGACCCAGTGTGCACCTATAGGTCGGCGGCAGAGGTGTGCACTCTAAGGGTCAAATTTGAAGTAAATCGAATGAAAATTGTTGAAGTTATTTGTCACGCCAATTGGAAAAAACGCTGTTTCGAGAAGCTTCGAGTAGTCGGCTATTTTGTAAATCGAAAGAAAAAAACATTTCTAACAGCTTGATATTCATACTAAATAGATATGTAATTAATTTTATGAGTGAATCACTTTTTCATACGAAAAAAACATTGTTAAATTAGCACATGATTTTATACCCGATACTGTGGCCTAAGGCCTTAAATTGAGCACTGATGTTTTCTTTTTTTTCAATATGTGTTAGTTCATTTCACTCACAACGGAGAAATGCAAATTTGTACAAGAACTCTGTGCCCTAGTGCATAGGGGGGAGGGGTGGTTTGCCCTAGGAACCGGAAATAGCAAAGAGAAGTTCGTGTTGTAGGGGTGGAAAAAATTGAGGGGTCGCAAAAGACGCAAGGGCGTACAAAGAAAACTGAAGAAGAAAAAAATATAAATTTATATTTCGCGGAAATCTCAATAATTATGATGATATGATCTTGTGGATATTTTTTTTCTTCTTAATACGAAGTTGCTTCGTTAATTTTCCCTTAAATGAGGCTGGAACGGGAAAAGTCTGCGCGCCGTGGGAAAGTTGATATTTGCCAGTTTGAATTATGGCTCGGAGAACGGGAGAGCGGAAGGTGCAGGTTGGCCCTTAATTTTAACGAAACACCTGTACAGACAGCGAGTATTAATTATCGCGGATTTCCGATCGCGAGACTTCTCAGGCGAGTTCAATCTTTCGACAAACATTTATAATGTACTTTATAATTGGAAATATTATATTTATAGATTATAAGTATAACATTGTAGATATGATATTCATAATCTATTTTTGCTATATCATATTAAATCAAGCTGGATGAGGTCTTCTTGATTAAAATTGATGTATTAAAATTTAAAAAGTGAATATTAAATTTTATAAATATTATATTTATATATTATTGATATAAAATGTTTAACATGATGTTCAGAACCTATTCGATGTTGAATTTAATTTAATTTAATGAGTTTTTTCTTGATAAAATTTACGCTGACGCTAGCCGTCCGGTCATCGGACGAATAAGCGTATGTTATTTGTCCGGATAGCGGCTAATTTCACGCGGTTCACGCTGTACAACACCCCAAACAAACAATCCCAAACACACGAACCCAAACAAACAAAACAAACCTAAACGCAATCAAATCACTCCAAGAACAAACCCAAACAATACAACCCCGAACAAACTAACCCAAACAAAACAAGCCAACCCAAACAAACCCAAACAAAACCAATCAACCCAAACCCGAACAAAAATCAATTGCCCCAAACCCAAAAAAACAACCAAGCAAAAAAAAACCCAAACCCAAACAAAAACCAACCAACCCAAACCAAATAAACGCAAACAAACCAACCCAAATATCACCCAAACAAACAAAACAAACCTAAACGCAATCAAATCACTCCAAGAACAAACCCAAACAATACAAACCCGAACAAACTAACCCAAACCAAACCAGCAAACCCAAACAAACCCAAACAAAATCAATCGACCCAATCCCGAACAAAAATCAATTAACCCAAACCCAATAAAAACAACCAACCAAAAAAAACCCAAACCCAAACAAAAACCAACCAACCCAAACCAAATAAACGCAAACAAACCAACCCAAATATCACAAACTCAAATAAACCAAAGCCCAAACAAAACCAACCGACCTAAACCAAACAAACCCAAACACAACTAACGAACCCAAACCCAAACACAACCAACCAACCCAAACCCAAACAAAATTATAAAGATTTTCTTCGGATGACTACGTGTAAATTATTCTTCCGGATAGTTTGTTTACTAATTTAACACATTCTATCCGGACAATTATATATATGTTATTCGTCCGATAACCGGACGGAGAGACACTCTGTAAAATTTAATGTGTTAAAATAAAAAATTAATTATTAAATTCAATCTATTAATTTATATCTAATATTGTAAATATTATATTTATAATCTATTTATGTTTTATTGTAAGCTCGTTCATTTTTTTTTCTGTCATAAATTGAAAACGATACTTCTGGAAATTCCGCTCGACTTCGAGTCAGGATGCGAATCCTCTTTCGAAGGATCCTCATCAGACTAGTTGACCTACCTTTCTGCTTCGGAAGAACACACTGTCGCTATGGGTGATCAATAATGGTTCAGTGTTCAATAATTAAATTGCGTACATACTTTGATACAGAGACCGGAAGCTTCGGCGCTTTTGGGTCAATTTGAAACTGTAATTTATCGTCGAACTATGCTTGATAAATTATGTCTGTGCGATAATTACAATTTCGTGACGCTGCACCCATGGAATACGGAAATAGCAAACGTTTACATTAAAACCGCGAACAATATAAAAATGAATTTATAATACGAGCGGCGAGAGAAGATAACACCGGAATGGCCATTGTCGTGATTATTCAAAAATGCATTCGAATATATAAATGCTGCTTTCGGAAAATTGTTTTTTCCTGTTTTTTTTTTTCATATTGTTCCTTTATAGCCCCTGGAGACTTTTATGAGCCCATTCCTTTTAATTTTCCTCCCCGTTTGTCGCTTTACTGTTTCTTCGCATTGATGGTTTTTCGAACATTCCAAAAATTCACCGAGCTATGCGATTTACCCTTTTTTTCTTTTGCGTTTTTCTCGAAAATGAGTTTTTTTAAACGGTGCAAGTCGTGTCGCGAAATCTAATAATCCGATTCACTTCAAATTCGGACGGAGCGTAGTTTACAACATTTTCAATCACGAGACAGGATGATTCTTCGATATGTTCATCTATTCGTTAATAAGAAATTATTAAAATTGCTTTTTGGCTAAAATCATATGTTTACAGCTTGTTATTTTCGTAATTTTTGAAATTTCATAAAAGTATCTGGTCGTACAAAAGTTTTTGTATCATGCTAAAAGTACATTTTTTATTTTACATTTCAGATCACCCTAGTTGGCAGAACCACCTACATCGATTGACCATGCAGCAGTGTTAGGCAATATTCAATTGCTAGGGTAACTAAATATTAACAATCAATTAATTGTTAATCACGATTATAATAATTAACAATTGATTAATCGTAATTGTGAAAACTCATAATTAACAATTCATTATATGTAATTGTGAAAACTCATAATTAACAATTCATTATATGTAATTGTGAAAACTCATAATTAACAATTAATTAATTGTAATTGTGAAAACTCATATTTAACGATTAATTAATTATTGATTGCTGTTGTGTCAATTAAAAATTAACCAATTGTCAATCGTGACTTTCCACATTCAGGAACTAATAAATTTTCAATCTTTTTAATGTATCTGGAATTAACCATTAAAACTGATTATTGTATACGCCGCCAAGTGGCGTCAGAACAAATCTGTAAGTTATTGAAATACGTATGTGCGGTTAATTGCTAGTTTTGAATGTTTCTTAGAACAATTGAAAAAGTTGATTGCAATTGTTTTAATTGTGAGTTGTAATTAACATGGATTAATCCAAATAAATTAATGGCAACATGTAAATAATAGTGTAATTGCAATTACTGTTAATTGCAATCGAATTGAATGCAATTACTTTTTTAATCAATGAATGTACTGGTTGGAAAAATTTAATTGATTAACGCCAAACACTGCTATGCAGCAACAGCGGCTCTTTCTTGAACCCTACGTTGACACACGGGGTCATTTCGACCCGGGTTAATTTTGAATAAAATGACTTTCCCAAACTCACTTTTCCAAATTGTCAGTAAAATGACTTTTCCAAAATTCAACATTTTCAATAATTTTTTTCAACTATTTACTTTGATATTGTCCAAATTTTAATTATGCAGACATATCAAGAGATGTTTAAAGTGTATCTTGATTTTATACAATGGAAACCAATCGAAACGTTGGAATGTCCGGATCAAATTGATCCAGTGTCAAAACCATTGCCAAATATAAGCGTGTCAACGAAGAATAAAATAATAATAACTCCATTGTTACTGACTATTTTTCAATGAATGAAGAACTCAAACTTGGTAAGTTTGTGTGTCAATTGTGTGTAAAATCCCGGCCTCGTCATCTCGATACCCTCGTTATAAAAAAATCCGGAAAATCGACTACTTTTTTGGGCCTCAAGCATACTCAGACGCGCACACCATCATCTAGAATCCGGCGAAAATGTATCGTTCGCTGCTCGATGTCATTAAAATACTCCATTGTAACAATCCTCGTCAGGAGTGCAAAAGTGCACTCGCCTAAAGAGCTTACCCGTAGCTTCATCCCTTGCTACAGATGCCATCCCCTCCGCCATTGTCTCCAAAGGAACGTGAGCTGAAGGGCGCCGAGGGTTGAAGAGTTTGGTAGGGCAAGCCTGTTTGTTACAACAATAATTATGTTGATTGGCTGAACCAGCCTGAAAATCCATTCCCATTAGAGTGAGAGCTCGTCTTCTCGTCTGTCTTAAGAAACTTCGGCTCATCCACGGGCGAGTAGCGTTGATCGACGAAACTTTGGCTCTTGCAGTGGCAATGCCCGAAGGGGATTCAAGCGCGATGACTTTGCCTGTACTTAACGTTAATATGACTGAAGTGTTATATACAGCTCGGGGGTTTACGGATATAATGGAAAAGTCCAGCTATACGTGCTAGAGATACCCCTTGGGGATGGTCATCCCCCGTATCGCGATGGCCAATCCCCGTGCGAATAAATTGTTACGATTTCCCTAATCCGCCCAGTCATCACCGTTTAATCCCTGGCGAAAGTACGATACGTTCGAGTCTCACCGCCACCGAGAACAAGGCTCTAATCAAGCCCAACCGGAAGTGCCTAGTTGCTGGCTAATTTTTCTTCCAAGCTAACAAATTCGATTCCACCAAAACGTTTGCCAGACCACAAGGCCCCGTTGGCTTTGGACTCCTGGCGATGGGATGATCCTGCCAAGGATCACAGGACACCGCAAGACCTGACACACGCACATTTTTGCCGATCCAGATCGGGCAAATTTCTGGTTAAGGAGGTACGATCATTGCCACGAATCCAACTTTCGGATTTGAATTTTTTATATGATTTTGACGAATACTTTATGCGTCTATCGCCAAAATTTGAGCTATTTTGACCGTTTAGTTTTTTCGCAATAAAACTGCAAAGTCGAGCACTTTGAGTTACCGAAGCACGTCGTCTTATGGAGACGGTCAACCGGACGTGCGGTGATCTTGATTTTTCTGCTCACGTAGCCAACTAAACCCGTTGGAAAACTGTGACTCGATAGATTAGATATAATAGATATTGTAAAAAATAAGAAAGAAAAGAAAAGTAAAAATAAGAAAAGATTTAAACCCGTGGAAGTGATCGTACCTCCTTAAGACGAAAAAAGAAGTTTCAATGCAAAAATGTTTCGTTGTCTCGATGTCATTGGGGTACGATTTTTCAGACGCTACCAGATGGATTTTTGACTCTGCTAAACGTTCGGTGGGCTCGAAGAACTCGTGAAATATTTTTCATTGTATGCTGTTGGAGTTTGCATGTTTGGAACTCAACGAAAGTTCCGTTTTACATTTTATTTTCCATACTTTTATTATTACAGGCGATCTTTTTCATAGATTTGTAGGGAAGATGGCTAAATAAATATCTAAGAAAAATAGTTGAAGAGCTTTTGTAGTCGAAATATGGCAAAAGAAATTTAATTCGATGCAGCATACGCAACGATACAAACTTCAGCATCGTTTCACTATAATCAACTATATTTTGTTTCGGTTCGTCACAAAGTGAAATGCCGAGGAGGAAAAATGATCAGCAGGCTAGGAAAACAAGAACAAACTCGTTTCGACAGAATCTGTCGAAACGACAGCTCGAGACAAAACCTCCCCCTGGTGGAGGGACTCGATACAACCCTTGCAGGAATTTGCTGGTGGGTCCCCAGTTCCCGCCCTATAGGAATTTGACAAAGACGCTTTACGTAGGGAGTCCACACTGGAATCCAACTGGATTCCGCTCTATTTCCCGATTGACGTCGATTAAGAATTTTTATTTTAAATTCTCAACCGGTATTTGTTGAATCTCCAAAAAAAAAATCCTTTCGTGATCCCGTGCACGAATTTGTTGGCTAATTCTGACAAGGAAAGGTTGCGCGGTCGATCTCTCCGATTTCAATGAAATTTGGCATGCGTGTAGAATGGATGAAAATAGGCGACACGTGTTTTTTTATATCTGCGGAAGCCGATTTTTAAGGGTCGAAACGTAACCTTGAAAATTTGAGTGTTTTTCGTTTTGTTATCGATAACGTTTCAACGGTAGGAGTTATGAAAAAATTTCATATTGCAACAATGTTTCTTTTTTTTCGTGTATTGGAGATAAAAACGATAACATTAATGACGAAAAACACCCCTATTTTCGAGGGTGTGTTTCACCCCTTAAAAATTGGATTCCGCAGATATAAAAAAATACGTTAGAATCGAAAATATGTGAAAAGTCACGAGGAAAAACTTGGCGTGTTGGAACATAACCTGCACGATTCGTGAGTGTTTACATTTCTCGTGATATGTCAAAGTGCAATAAAAAAAATAACAAACGATCATTACGGTGGATTTTCAGTGAGGTGATTCAAATCGATTTTTAAGATATGCCTTTTTGAAATAAGATTTATACTTTTTTAAGGGGAGAAATACCTTTAGGCCAAAAAGATATTCTAAAATTTATGATTTTTTTTTAAGGCAAGACTTTTTTGTCATTTTTTAGATTTGGGATATATTTTATTACTACTTCCGGCTGTCACGTGGCATTTTATTTGATTAATCTTGAAAAACGTCGGAGGTATGGCAGAATCGTCTAAACTGCATTTTCAAAACTAACGTGACGTGTACCTAAAAAAACTACTCAACCGATTCTGACTGAAATTTGGTATAAATCTTCCTAACCTTATTATCTAACACGTGACCCTGAATATTTTAAAAAATAAAAAAAAAGTTCTTTTTTTTAATTGCAAAATGTAGTCATTTTTTCGGAAAATCCAATCTTTATATTTCATAGCGCACCATTTCCTCGATTTCCAACATTCCTGCAATTTTTCCTGGTTCATATTCAGCGTATGAGAGTTAACGAAAGAAAAATCTTCATTGGTTTTGTTTTCACATGAATCCCGCCGGCGCTGCGTGTCACGCCGTCTGACAACATCCGTCGCAACCCGTTTAGAAGACCGTGCCACACGACCGCTATTTTCAAATATGAATGAAAAATAAACAAATATCACGTAACAGCCAAAAGTAGTAACAAAACATACCCTCAATCTCAAAAATGGTGATGAAATCTTTCCTTAAGGGGTCTTCAGTTTACTTCACACACACTTCACTTCTGTCACTTTAGACGCTACAAAAGGCTATTTTCATGGATTTTTTAATAGGTTTACTTTATAGATATTGATGTAAAATGTATTAGACTTAATAAATACACTCTCGAAATACATTTTAAAAAAATGTTATGTATTTATGTAACCCAAACAATCTTTAAACGCGTTTTTCTCGAAACAACGTTTTTCGACAGCTTGTTGATAAAATCTTCGAAACTACTGAACCGATCCTAATGAAATTTTAACCACACGTTCTTTGCAACTATGGCTATAATGCATATCAAGAATTTTTTAAATGTTGATATTTACTATTTTTTTGCCAAAAACGGTGGAACCAAAACGTTTCTTTTGTTTTTTTTAAATGTCAGCCATTTTGTTATTTTTGCATATATAAAAAATCATATGATATGCGCTATAGTTATTAAGGGGCTATACCAGTGTGACCCTTCAAAAAAATCTTTTTTTTTTGCCTTTTTCGAATGTTTATACTTTCAAGAATATCCTGTAAAAATGTCAAGGTCGTATCTCTAATACTCCCTGAATGGCAGCATTCTAAAGAGGAACCGCTGGTCGGTATAAAATGCCCCAGATAAATCTTTAAACGCGTTTTTCTCGACATGGGATTTTTCAAATTTGCTGATATTGTAACTCAAAGAGCATCTATCCCATTGACTTGAAAATTGAACTGAGTATTCTTGAATATATTTACTCTACATAGACGTAGGATATTATTGATTGGATGATAACTGACGATTCGACATTGAAAAAAACGACCATTTTATACTCAAGAAAACACACTTTTTTCATAACTACGCCATTTTGTTAGATTTTGATATTTTTCGAAAATCCTACGTCACTGTACAGGAAATAATTTTCAGTTTAACGACGTTTCTTCCTTTTTCGGTTTGGATTACTCAATCGGCCGAAATCATGTCAGCAGTGGAGGAACTTTTTTTTTATTGGCACCTCCAAAGGCAGCGCATAAGTCGCTTGGATCTCAACATTCTTCTATGAAAAAATGATGTAATCTGGGTCAAATATAGCCAAATATATTCTTAATTTTCCGAAACATTTAATTGAGTACTTTTCTTCCAAAAAATTCCCGAAAATCACCCAAATTTTCAGCGTTCACACTGGTATAGCACCTTAACATACTGAACCTAAGACCGTTTGATTTTTTCGTTTCGGATGCTCCATCTCCGAGATTTCATCACCAACGCAGACCTACAATTTTTTATGACATTTTTGTACTACCATTTTCGTCTGTAAATAGTGACTTGAATGAATAAAATAAAAAATGTTCAATGTATTTCGAAAGTGTATTTATTAAGTGTAACAATTTTTATATCAATATCTATAACATAAACGTATGAAAAAAAATTCACGAAAATAGCCTTTTCAGCGTCTGAAGTGAGAAAACCCCTATAAAAATCCCGAAAATCAGCAATTTCTTCCTAGCCTAAGGATATCTCCCCCTTAACGTCCGCCCATTTTGTATATCTGTATACTTCATTCGGAAACATTAAGGGCGGGGTAAAGTATTTAAATTTTTTGTTTTTTCATTTTTTTTCATTTTTTAAATGAATGCATAATATATCAAAAATATTGTGTTATAATTTCAAGTCGATCGGAGTAAAATTGACGAAGTTATGAGTATTTGAGCGTCTATTGCTCCATGCCGGGTTTTATACCTGGGCGGCAGCTGCGCGGCGCGCTATTGTATTTTCCGACCCCGAATAAATTTCTTGATAAACGGGCCTGTTCCGGTCCCGTTATGTATATTCGAGGCATGGTGTATTTAGTATACACATTAGTCTGTACATCAGTTGACCGCTGTATGCCGTGCTGAGCAGTAGCAAGTCACACTAACGGACCTGGCATCGACGACTTTGAGTGAGTATAAGAAAATTATCGAGTTTTATTTTGAATTTCTAAAAATTCAAAGATAATTGAAAGATCTGAAAAAATTCATTCGTATTCAGAAAAATGAACGAATCACGAAAAAAAATTGGGTTGCGGGGAAATTTGTTGACTAATTTTTTTTTTTCATCATTTTGTTAATAACATTTTGGAATTATTATTATGCAAAATTAATCTTTTGAGTACCTTTGATATGCATGAATTTTCTCAGATTTTTATGCAATCGAGAAGTGTTCTCAAACTTATGTGCAATGAGCGCTAAGCGACCAAACTCTTCTGCGTTTTTCAAACCGTTTTTCTGAGACTTGTCGTATTTGAAGTCCGTGTGCACGATAACTCAACATCTACTGGACCAATCGCTTTGAAATTTTGCACAGTACTTCTTCACATAATTCACCAGGTATTGTCGAGAGCTTTTTTGTTTTTTTCAATAATTACTCATTTTTCAACAACAAGTTAGCCGATTTTTTTTAGCGAAAATCGGGTTTTTGGCTCCCAAGTGCTACGAAAAATCGAAAAAAAAAAATCCTCCCGTCACTACCTCGAGCAACATCTCCTTTAACAAATGCATTTTGATTTTTTTGTTTCAGATGATTCTGTTGCGAGTTATGGTGCACACCGCAAACCAACTTTTTTCCGAGGCACCTCTGGGGTTTAATTTTCACTCGCTCAATTTTGAATATTTTGCAATGCAAATTTAGGAGAATGTCGTTCAAATGTTACTATATTATATGTAAATTTTTCAATAAACGAACACTATTCGTTACGCCAAAAAAAAACCTTAAAAACATGCCTTTTTTCGCCGAATTAACTTTACCCCGCCCTTAAACGTCCAGAATGCGATGAAATCCATCAAGAATCTCATCGGATTCTGTTCGATAAAGTGGAAAAATCCTTCAGGATTGAATCTGGATTCGTCCATGGGGTCCCAATGGGGAATCCCGATTAGAATCCGCTGTACAAGCTTGACATTTGAGTACAGGGATCCGAAGCGATGACCCAATGGATCAGGCCGTAAGACCAAGTATGGCAATCCGATTGGATCCCTACGAAAATTTCTGCCCGGGAACACCCGTTGTAAGCATCGTCGTTACCGAGTCTCGGGAGGAATCATAAATTCGAAATTGCAAAATTGAAAAGGCGAGCCTCGAGTACCCACCCCTGTTGGGCGCCTCCTCCCGGAAAGCCGCGCGGAATTAAATGAAACGTTTGCTCGAAATTGAATCGGCCAAGTTTTCCGCGAAGGAGTTGCGGAATTGATTCAAGACGGTGAAAAGAGAGGCGACGTTTCGTCGACTGGTGCACAGAACGTGCGATATAGAGTAACGCGAAAAAGCTCCGAGTGGCGGTGGACGAAGAGTGGCGAAGGGGCAGGAGGGTTGCAAAAAAAGCAAGAGATCGAGGTGACCGGAGCACTCGAGGAACAGTTGTATAATAGAGAGAACCGCGGGATGGAAAAAAGTTAAAATGAAAAGTACAGGCAGCTTCGGGTTGGAGGAGACGGGAGAGGCAAGGGTGGCTCGCCGAGGAAAGAGGATGGAATTCAGTAGACGATAACGTGCGGAGAATAATACAAGTTTCTTGGTCCGGCGCGGTCGGTCTCGTCCGAGCCGGAAGCATTGATTTCTTCCACTCGGTGGTTTACCTAAAGTTACGAGGTATACACTCGACCGAACGGCAAGATACGAAACAGAAAAAGAGACCCAGACGTACAAAACGAATTCACCGGGCGAGGAATAAATTTACTCGCTGTTTTCCCTTAATTTTACGACATAATTTCATTAAATTGCAGAAACGATCGGGAATCGAATTTTTCGGAGACACCGACGCGAGACAATAATTCGGTATATAAATATAGTTGTGTGCACATATATATATATATATATATATATATATATATATATATATATATATATATATATATATATATATATATATATATATGCACACTATATTTAAGTATATTATATTAATGTTATATTATATACTACAATATATTATATAAATAAATACATTTATATACCGAATTATTATCTCGCGTCGTAATATATATATATATATATATACAGGGTGTTAGGAAGGTTGGCAAGGCCTTAAGGGAGTGATAGGAACATATCTAGCCTAGGTTAGCTTAGTCCAAAGTCCGAGGATTTCGAGTTATCATGGTTAGTATGGTTTTTGGAAAATTTCCCAAAATTAGGCACTAACTCGTTCATAATGTTCAAACAGACAGTAATGGGTAACTACAAACTTATCTGCGTCTTAGTTTAATGTGTATTCAAGCGACGAATACCAATACAATTATCTGTATCCACACAACTAACTAAATGGGACGTGTTGAATAATTAAAAACTTGTCAACAAATAAAAATACCTTTTATGTTCATGCTATTTTTTTTTTAAATATCATCAACATAAGAGGTAAACGTTAGTACCCATTTTGGTAAATTTTCTAAAAGTCATACTTTATATGATAACTCGAAATCCTTAGACTTTGGACTACGGTAACCTAGGTTAGATATGTTCCTAACGAGGTGACCTATCAACCCCTTAAGGCTTTGCGTCGACCTTCCGGAAACCCTGTATACCAACACACACCCACACACGGAGAGAGAGAGAGAGAGAGAACCGCACACCCGAATATATGTTTATGAAAATTGATTGAAGTAATAATAATTCAAGTTACGTTAAAATTATAATATTATAATTAATATTAGTTTATATATATATATATATATATATGTGTGATAAGGGTTCTCAGTATTAATCTTAAATTTTAATTCGATACAGTAATAACGTGGGCACCCAACGAACTCGGAATCGAAATGGAGTTTTACATTGTTTATTCGCTTACATTTACATTTTCTATATTTACTTCAATGAAAAAAAAACAGAAACTCTACCTATATACTTAATACATATGTACAGTTTTATTATATATATGAGGAGCTGAAGAACAAAACTGGACTTGTCCACATAACGTCACATTTTTATCTTTTTCGCGTTCTTCAACCACACCTTTATTATCACCCAAAATATTTTACATCAAATCCGGCTCTAATCACCTTAAAATTTGTAAAAAATTGCCTGTTCAAGAAAAAGCAGACTTGTCCATGGCTGGCTGGATGAAATATTAGTAACAAATGACCGCAGTAATGACGATGATGACATTGAATACGATTGTTGTGGGCCTGACATGGAAGAGTTTGTGTAGAATTATTAAATTGATAATAAAAAACAAATTTAAATTTAATTCAAAGAATCTGTTTTATCTCATAACCAGATATGTCCATGAGACTTTCATCTAAAAGCGGAGTTGTCCACCATTCTCATTCAAAAACAGACTTGTCCAAAAAAAACACATGGTAGTGAGTGTTTTTATCAAACTAAAGCCAGCGCCAGACTAACATTTAGATAGAGTCTTCATATATGAAAGCTTAAAAGTTCTAACTCATCTCTATTTGGTTATTTTGGTTTTTGATCTCTCCTGCAAAGAAGTAATTCATGGACAAGTCCGGTTCTGTTCGCCAGCTCCTCATATACACGTGATGCAGTAAATAGACAAATTGTGTATTGCCATTAAAAATCACCACAAAAACGAACATCAACACCTTCATCTTGCCAAAAAACTGCCCTAGGAGGATTCAGAGCGTGTTTCGAAGTGACGATGGAGTTGGGCATACGAGACTAGTGCAATCATAAGTTACGCAGTCAGGGAGTCATACAGTAGATAAGTAGAACAGATTCGGAGAGCACGAGAAGGCAGCCAATAGTGCCCGGGAGGGTTTGCTTTACACGAGGGAAGCTCGGACACTCCGAGCAAGTTCACTAGCGCGAAGGATCTCTGGAAGGATTATAACTGGCTCTCCCACAGGATCTACCGTTGCAACAGCCATTAAACGTCCCTGGAATAGCTCCTGAAACGTACACCGTGGAATCGGTGAGAAAGGAGAAAAGCCACTCCGTGGCGCCTGGGAGCCTGCTGTAATTTGAATTCCAAATGAATTGACTTCGAAGACTTGTTCAAAAGTCGTTTCGAATCTGGCTCGGATCCCTCGACTCTGTCGCTATAAACGGAAGACAAAAATGACTTGGCCTTGGTCACCACGGGTCACTTTTATGACCTGGCAATGTGTCAGAAATTGACTAAACGTGCATCCACCAATGACGGATTGATTGAATCCGTCATTGTTGGATTTCTGGCCCATCCAGGTCATAAAAATAACCTGGGCTGACCAAGCAGGACGGATCGCTTAAATTCGTCATTGGCAGACGCACATTTGATCCATTTCTGCTGACACAAATTCACGTTCACATTATCCGATCCTGCCAGTCCTAACAACCAACCGACGTGCATCAGAGTCACCCCAAATCCACCATTAGCCTTCGATGGCGTTTCGGCGTCAATGGCTTTCCTCCGGCACCTAGTGTCACATCAAGAAAATCTGGCTATCCAAGCATATCGAGCTTTTGCTTGCTCGCCAGGTTTTTCCCTACTCGCGCCTGCTCTATTTTCCACCCTCGGTCTACGTCACTATGGCTCGATGGGGTGCCTGCGGGGCTGGCCATCCGAACATCGCGTAAGATACAGTGAAGATGATCAGTCGGCCGGAATCGCTGCCGGATTCTTTCAGCGCTAAGGGACTCGGTGCAACGGTCACTTTCACCAAACGGAACACTCTCGGATACACGGTAGGCACAGTGGGTGCAAGTGTGTGTGCATGACGTACACAGGACACGTAAGATGGCTACTCGAGAGATGAGTATCCAGCGGTACACCCGATGAAGTCTAAAATTAAAGCGGAACGACGAGAGACAAATTCGGGAGAGCTCTCGCGGCTGGAAGGCTCGAAAAGATTGGAGGACATAGAAGGTAGACGGTGGCGGACGAATATGAACCGTCTTTCCGCTATGGAAATGAGGTTGCCGTGGAACGAGAGGTAGATGCCTCGGGTTAAAAGGAAGAGCGCTTAAGCCTTCTTTCTCCCGCCTCTCACAGCCCTCCCTCGTCCCTTGCGCCGAGTACACCCTACGCTACACGGATGAAACCACCTTTGCACCACCTGAGTCCCTCACGGCACTCTTTATCTCCGCAAATATTTCCGGATAATTTCGCGATGGTGGAAAAATTCTCAGGTACAGCCTCGAGAATCTTCAGCCATTCAAACTGGAAATCCTTATCAACGTCAACTGGAATACCCTTTGTAGGAAAATAATTACGACGAATTATTATCATTATTATTATCCTTACGAGCCATACGGGCGTCAAGTTGTTTATTCGTATTCACGGGGGAATTATCGTTTGGGGGAAAATTAATGTTTGTCCCGAATTTGGCGGCACGAAAGACTTTTTCGAGCGTGATATCTGGCGAGCAGAACAGACATTCGAGCAACTCTTTAAAAGTCAGGTTGTGCAAAAGACAGAAAGGCTGGAGAGGAACGAGAGGAGAATGAGGGGCGATAGAGAGAAAGAGCGAGAGGACAGAACTTGGAAAGCAAGAGCTGCTTCTGGCCGTTGTAGAGTCGGACGAGTGGTCGCCTGATTACTTACACCAGCATGGAAGACGAGACCTGAAGACTACTTCAAAGACGAGTGAGTGAACCGAGCTAGCTAGCTATTCAAAGCTCCCGAGTCTCTCTCTCTCTCTCTCTCTCTCTCTCTCGGTTCTCTCAAATTAAAGGGGAACGACGACGCAGGAGCCAAGCGCTTTTCCTCTCCAGCGCGCGTGCGGTTCCGCAGTTAATCGCCCTGCGGGCCTCTGTCGCAGAGAACATGGAGTCTATTCCCTTGTTTGTTTTCCCGTTATTTCTGTTTTTCAATCGGCAATCGAGAGTAGTGCAGCCAGGCGGTAAACCGGACGATTCGCCTACCAAAACCTGGAAGTTGGGCCGTCCGAATGCGTATAGACGAGGAAGTGCGTCCATCAGGCATCTGATGGACGCATTTCAGCAGCCTGACATAGGCCTCGGGTCCGTCAATCCGCTCGGCTAGCCTTCAATCCCACCAAGTGCAAGATACATCATCGGTTCATCGATCCCATCGAGGCGAAACAAGCGGAACGATTCACCTACCACGGACTAGTTGGGCTGTCCGGTAGGCTGTCAAAATCCAGAAACCCACTGCGGAAATGACATACTTCAGAAAAGTCATAAGCTAGGACGTGTTGTGTTCCTGAAGTGTCACTACGCGGAGAATTTCGGCACGCTAACGTCTAGACGGATTTTGCCATTGACAGATGGCACTAACGACATCTCCCGATTGGGTGAACAATGGCATCGACCAAATGTCTACAAATTTCGGTATATATGGTATTCATTTTGTAACGATTAACAGGTAAGTTAAATATCATTGAAGATGACACCCTGCAGATTTTCGTCCCTAAATTGGAAAACGTTTTTGGTGCCATCCGTTGCTAGATCTTCCACATGAAGATATTCCGAAAACACAACACGTCTGAGTTTCGACGCCACTGAGGTGAGGCATTTCTAAGTATGATGTTTCCGGAAGCTGCAAGCCTACCGTTCCAATTCGACACTGGATCTTTTGAGGAAACGGATCTGATGGACGGCAGAAGCCTGACATAGGAAACTCTGGATCCGACAATTCTTCCCATTGACCTTCAAAGAGCCTACTTAGGCCCTTTGAAGGCAGCATGTGCATCATGACTGAGTCATCGATCGAACTGGAGCCACTAGTTACACTTGGCTGCTAATCCTTGCTACCGTGACTTTGGTCGATGGTGGTCCGACAGGGCAAACATCGCTCCAGCAGGATGCACACGGTTCGGCATCCAACCCTTCTTCTCCCTCGCTCTCTATTCGCCTGCTCCATTGTCTCGCCTGGACTTCAGCGTTGATCCTTCCCTCCCCAAAATGCCAATCTCCCGATCCCCAGTCCACGCTAATTTAATGACCTTATCGATAAATTCGTGCTGTCCTATCATGTGTAATCCTGCAGCTAACGTTCGATGATAACAGAAGGAACGCGTCAACAGAACAAATCGCACGTACACGAGGTGGCGTACGTCCAACTGGAACCTCACCCCAACTGCCGTCACCCCGTGCTTCGGTCCTCGGGTTTGAACGGTCGAAAAAAAAAGTCGAAACACCCAAGTGGAATAAACTCGTTTGACTCGCGCTCTTTTTTGTTCTTTCTTTTTCGTCAACCGCGCGTCCTCTCGTCCCGACACCGATTTTCATTTCCACCCTTATTCGTCTTTTTATTGGAGCGTTAAAAGTTATGCTCGCTCGCTGTTTCGCTCTCTCCGTCATACCGCCGTATACTCATCAGAGACCCGTTTATCTCTGATTAAAATTTGCGTTGACGCCACAACCGGCTTGAATACAAGGACGACAACGGACTGACGTATCCCAACCCCCCTGCCCTGGCGAAAAACGAGCGATGGAACCGGGAGGACGAGAGACAAAAATTAAAACGAATACATTTTCTGTAATCATTGCGGTATTCTTTTTTATTTTGTTTTGTTACGTCTGTAACGATGGCAGTCGTCTATTCGAATGTCTGGAAAATAGGGGAGATCTTGTTCCTTTTTCTTTCTCTCCCTCTTTCTCTCTTCGTTTCGCAAAAGAGGGTAGCGAGTATATCACGCTGGGTGTTATTTTGCGTGGAGCCCCTTCGGGACCACGTATTTTTCTTCACTCTGGCGTCAAATTTCTCGTAATACGAGAACCGAGAACATCACGTCGTTCTCGTCGCCTTCTCAACGTCATGGTCGAAGAGAGGGTGAGAAAGAGTCTCGCTCTCTCTCCTCCTCTTTTCACGCTTTTACCTTCTCTCTCTTTTCAGCAATATATACTTGCCCGTCTTTGACAAAATCTCCATCTTCGACGTTATCCGCCCTACGATAAAATCTACGATCAACGTCATCCCGTATGTCTAATGACGCAGTAAAAATCCACTTCAAGATCGAGTTAGGTAATGACTTTCAGTAATTCCATGATATACGCGAGAGTTCCTTACGATCGCCATTGGCCTATGATAATAGTCGCGAATGCTCGCGAATTGGTGAGAGACGCGTTAAAATGGATTTTACGAGGGGCCAAACGGAGATTATGGGGGCAGAGCCATAAGCGCTACGAGGGAGAATTCCAAGCCTTCAAATGAAACGCTTGCACACGGCGATTAACTTAATTAGACAATCATCTAATGAATTTCTATCTACAATTGGATCGAATGGGTAAGCTCCCAGGGTTCATCACCCTCGACGTTGATGTATGAAGCACCAGGATGCCCCGGAGGCGATCGATGAATCACCGGACCAATTGGTAGCCATTCGAGTTATCTAATTGCCACTGTATTGTTCTCCATCAATCATTCGACTGTCCAACCAAAGTTGATTCTTCCCCAAACGCAATTGAGCATGTCTTTAATTTCCCTGGTACGCGAGACAATGATCAATTCTGCTCAGCGTCGTTCCTCCAATTGCCAGGAAGGTTATCGATATTCGCCATTATTCCTGAAGGCTTCACCGTGTTCGGTTTACCGTTGACGTTTTAGTGCTCCAAGAAATAACTGCCCGGGTGAAAAGTAAGTCGTTTACGCGGCCACCGTACCCACTTCCTCGCCCATAAAAGTCTGCTCCTCAATCCTTCCAACAACCCACTTCGCAAGAACGATCGCTTTTGCTCCCAACCCTTGTGTGTCTTTTGTGCAAAGCCGAGGGCTCGAAACCGAACACCCCTACACGCTTTTTTACAATCCTATCAATCTTTAAATCGAACACTGGACCACCACGCCACCATGTCTGACCATCGACGAATTTATCACTGGGCCGTTCTCTGAGCTGCCGCGGCTCAACGTGAGAAAAAAAAACTGTGCAATCGATAGTGAAAAGGTGTTTTGGCGAGGTAGTCTTGAAGGCACAATGTGAATGGGCACTGTCAAGGGGGGCGAAGTGCACTGTATTTACGACAAATGCCCATGATGAAGGGTGGACTATGATGGAGGGTAGTGGCCGCGTAGTCGGCGTGCGGCGATCTTCAGTGTCAAGCAGCATTCGACCACTACTTGGATGGGTGACTATCGCATGATACTGACTACCAAGCCCGCAACCAGCTGAGTTTCCGACGATGACTCAGCTGATGGTGGCGATGAGCCGCCTACCGACACTGGCTTTTGACAGTTTCCCTGAGCCCTCGTGCAAACGCCTGACAGCAGGGAATTGACAGCAGACAGCAATGAGAAAGAGCGGCCGACACGCCGGGCGCAAGGGAACCGGAAGCAACGAAGCACCAAGTGGCTAAGAGTTGAGATGATGAAAACTCGCAAGGGTAACAAAGGGGCAGTAGGAAGTCAGAAAAAACTGGCATGGTAAATACAACTGTAGATTATTGTCAAAGTCAACGTAACAGAATTGTGATGCTGATCACCCTGCCAGAAAACTATACTCCATTCTACCGTACGATCCATTACGAGCGTTTGTTGTACCAAACGGAAATCTTTCCTTGCGTGAAAGCTGAAAAGGATAATTATTGTACTTACCGCTGATCTCCATGGCTCTCGCCGGTCACCCATCGCTGACTCACACGGTAGCTCCGTTTGTCCAATTTTCGCAATGGCCTTCCCCGTTCGTTCGATCGTACACGCAGCGTGTCTTCATCGGGAATCGATCGCGTTCACGCTCTCATGGTTCGTCACGTTCGAAATGGACCTTTCATGACGTCGGTCATTTTCTTTAGTGGACTCGCGACAATAAAGCCTCGTGAATGTTTTACAACGTAAATTAAAACTTCGTCAGAGCGCCCCTGTTCGACGACTTTATGCAACAGGTTACACCAAACGTAGTGTTGGTAGCATGACGTTGGCCAACTACCGGACGAGCCTCTCTCGCCTCACCCTAGGTCCCAACCTTTCTCCGTGTGTGTTCTTGGGCAACGAAATTGTTTAAATGTTGCACGAAAGGAAGGCAAGTGGGACGCCATTCTTTTTCCATCTCACTCACTCTCTTTCTCTCTCTTTCATCAAATTAACGCGCAACAGGTGTTCGAGTCTGTGTGACGCAGCGTCTGGTTTCGCCTTTGTACATCTAACCCCTCGAAGTTTTCCCCCATCGCGCGTTCGAAATCACCGCGGTTTCAGAAGTCCTCCAACGTATTCGGCGATTCGACGCTCCGTGCCTTGTCCCCGCTCGAGCCGATTTCATAAATTATAAATCAGCCCGTTCAGCGTGTAGAACGCGATTGAGGTTAGCTCCGAAGAGTTGGCAGAGGACGGTTGGTTGGTTTTCGGCTGTGAAAGGGGACACCAGCGACATGATCGCAACAGGTAGTCGCGAGCACTGAGAAGTATCGATGACAATCATATGGCAAAAGGGCACGTGACCTTGCGGAATGAAAAGAATCTGCAGAGCGAGCGATTTTTGGCAAAGGAGCCAAATTGACGTATAAGATTCTAAGGTTCTCCCAAAAAACGCTGATCAAGTGGAACGTATGGATCAGGAGAGAAATGAAGCCGAAAAATTCGAGGCTTGCGAAGAAACTAAAAGTTTATTGAGGAAAAGAAGTTGAGAGCGAGCGAAGGAGAGAGCACATTGTAAAAATAGATAGAAATTTATATTGAGTGAACGACGAACGATAACAGCCGGAATGAACAGCCTGCAGCCCATCTTGCCAACGCACTGAACCCGTGTTCGATACGAGAGTACGGTTATATCCTTGCCACCCCGTTGCCCCGCAGGCCGCGGTCTCGACGCCTTACAGACCTGTCCCACTTTTCACGCGAGTGCGACAAAGAAAGAGTTATAAAAGAATATGGGCGAGGGAACGGGCCGGGGGAGGGTGAGCGCTGGATGGCAGAAGTGAAAGAACGATCACGATGCGTTACAGCGCGTTCTCAACCAAGAGAGGTCTTGCACAAGATGGCCGCCCGCTCGCGCTGTGCAAAAGAGCACGCGAAATGGCGCCTGCGCGGCCATTTTCCCCTTCCGCGCTCCCACTGTACGTCTAGTCGCGAGTCTCGCATATCTTGCATCTTCCTTTTCCTACTGGTTCGCTAGCTTTCCCCACTTTGTCTCGCGCATCCATAACCTCCCCCCCGGCTCCTCTTCCCGCCGCGCATTTCTCGGCCACCCGCATCCGTGCGGACCCCCTCCCCTTCGCCGCTCGCGACCCTCGCACAAAATCTCACTCCTACCTTTACCAACATTTTCATCATCTAGCCCTACCTATTATTTATCCTCCGATATTACGCAATCATGTGTATTTTTCTTAATATTCCGGCGGAACTGCGAGTCATCCAGCAATTTTGAGGTTATCCCCGGAGGATTTGGGATATTCCACCGAGGATTTCCCGTTGATGATTGGGGAAGAACGAGCCAGGACTTCCGGCCAGGACTAACGATCAATCCTACCGTGGCATTGTAGGGATCATTGCGCCTAGTGATGCTTGAAGCAACTTGTCTTCATTTTCGGATTTATGGAGAATGATTGTCCTGAGTGAGGAGTTGGACAAACTCGTATTGGACGTGAACACATTGGGTTCGTTTGGGTTGGACCAGAAAGGGATGCCTCCAGTTGAAGCTCGTTGGTGGTCAGTCTCGAGGATCTTGTTGTTTGGAATGGTCGCTTGAGCAGGCTCATCCAATGATGATTGGTGTTTTTGCGTAGGCAGGTGAAAATAAATAGGCTTTGAATGAAAACGAAACAGTTGATCAGCCAGACATAGTCACCAATCTCCGTGTATCGATTTATCTGTGTGCTTCCGTCTGTAACGTCCATCCATCTCTCTGGTACCTCCACCACTTGTTGGCTGAGCCACAAGCTGCAGAGCAACAGATGCTCGGCTAGGAAATTGCGTCAGGTTCCTCCTACCATAGGCGGTTTAAATTGTGAACAAGGATTCAACCTCTATCGTGGTCCCTTCTCGATTTACGTACAGCTCTACCAACTCTCTCTCCCTCTCTCTCTCTGCTCTGCTCCCTCTGTCGCAGACATATTATATATTGATTCAGCAGCTTCAGGTCGCGATGTGGAAAGTAGCAATGAAAACAAAAAGAACGAACTGCACCAAAAATGTGACTTGTGGAGGGACAAAGAGTGGAGCTTTTCCCTTCTCCATCCTCCCTTCATCCCTACCAACTGTAGGTACGATGTACACTCGGCGAGAACACGCCGAGGGGAGGGAGGACGTCCGGGTGGGGGAGCGTGAAAGGAGAAGCTTGAATACTCCTGTTCCCGTGCGATGGTGGGGCTTTTACTACTATACCGACATGCGAACTAGGTCAGTAACACTTGCTCGATATATGCCAGAGCGTTTACCCCGCTGTTCCCGATCCCCAATAGCGGCAGCCAATCCCCCAGCCCCCTTCCTCCTTTCGGCCGTCTGTATGTATGCTGGCGAATAAGTTAATTTCGATTACTCGATACTGGGTATATCGCATTCGGAGGGAGTGGGTTTCGACCGTGGTTAGTCGTGGATTATTCGTCGGGCGTCGTATTGATCCAGGCACGTTTATCAGTTATTACAGTTGATTATCCAACAAACAGGCCTCGCAATCATGTAACTAACGACACGATCATTCGCCATATTAATTCCTAATCAATCTAGCTTAATACGGCAATCTCTCGAGGATGTGTAGGTTACTGGAGTCCGGAGGATCCACAGGACCCTGGAATCTGGAGGGTGTTGAGACTTCTGGAGTGTGGACAGGTTTAGGGATTTTTGAATCTGGAGAATGTTAAGGCTTCTGGAGTGTGGGCAGTTTTAAGGATTTTGGAATCTGGAGAATGTTAAGGATTCTGAAGTGTGGGCAGTTTTAAGGACTCTGGAATCTGGATAATGTTGAGGCTTCTGGAGTCTGGGCAGTTTAAACGATTCTAGAATCGAAAGGATTCACAGGCTCCTGGAATCTGGAGGACACACAGAATCCTGAATGATCCAAAGGGAAGCCATTATTCCCAAAGAACCGTATTTTGCAAACGACAACCATCAATAATTACCAAGTCAAAGTTCTCTTACCAACCGGAAGCGTCGTTTCCTCATTTTTCTGAAACTAAATCTTCGCCATGTTAATTCTTAATCAATCTAGCTTGATACAACAACGTCTGGAGAGTGTATTGGATACTGGAGTCTGGAGGATCCGCAGGGTGGTTAAGTCTGAAGGATCGGTAGGATCCTGGAGTCTTGAGGATCCACAGAAGACCTAGAAATGTAAGGACGCACATGAGACCTGGAGTCTAAAGGGTCCACGAGATCCTGTCGTCTCGAGAATGTTTGGGATCCTAGAATGTGCAAAAAAAACAGGCTCCTGAAGTCTGGAGTATCCGCAGAATCCTCAATGATCCAAAATCTTCTGCACTGGACAACTAAAAAAGATTGCCAGATCAAATTGTCCTTATCAGAAAGCGCGATTCCCTCATTTCCCTGCAACTAATTGGTTCCCTGTAAATCCAATAACTTTACTCAAAAGTACTCGACCCTTCTCTCACTAATCATTCCCTCCTTCAAATCCCGAGGGCCTCCAGAGATGGCCGAGAAGACCCTCCGCTGTGACAACCAAATGGGCCAAAATTCGAAGTGTTTCAAGTGGCCACAAAACCCTAATAAAAGGTCCTACTTCACTCGCTGCTGAAGGGATCAGCAGCGAAGTGTGGTTATGATCGCTGGCAGGTCTTCAGGACGATGGCTCGTCGCGAGCCAAATCAAGTTCCATTGACCTCACGGGTCATCGGCCCTGTACCGTACATGCACTCTGGAATAACGTTTCCAAATGGACAACCAATGGGGCAGTATGGACCACCGGTGCAAGATGGAACGCTCCAGCCGTGACAGGCTCGTATTGAATCATCCGCAATTCCGCTCCCGAGTCTACCCGCCAACGGTAAAAGCACACGATGAGCTAATCTCCTCCCGCCTCCCTCCTCTCCCTCTCTCTTATGTATCTCCTTGCGGAAAAAAGAATAAATTAAAAGAGAACTGGGGCGGTATACACGATGTGGATGTAAATGCGCCGGGTTGAAATGTTGGACGCGTGTGTAACGTTGGTATACGCCTCCAGTGTACCGCGCGCGGAGAAGAGGAGGTAGTGTGTATGGGTCGGGTTGGCAGATTAAGGGAAGGGGGGAGGGAAGCGCCAGGGCGAGGCAGGGGGAACAAGAGCTTCTGCAATCAATACGAACCAGTCCTCTTGGGTACTCTCAGCTCTATATACCTCTTCCTCTCCCTCACTCCTTCACCTCCCCTTGGCTTTCCTTCTTCTCTCTCTCTCTCTCTCTCTCTCTCTCTCTCTCTCTCTCTCTCTCTCTCTCTCTCTCTCTCTCTCTCTTCCCCTCTCCCTCCCTGAAACTTCCTCCATCCGCTTCGGTCTCGTCATCACTCTACTCCCTATTCCCCTTTCTTCACTCGAGGAATTCCCCGCGTGTCTGCGTACACGTTTGACGTTGGGCGCATTATGAATACCCAGACACGTTTCACTCACGCTTATATCGCATCGACGAATTTGCAGTTTGACGACGGCACAAAGCCCCCGGGCTCGATCGTCGCACATTGACCGATCGTTCGATTCACCGGAACTGGTCATTTTCATCATTGCGCTACCCCCGGATAACCGGAAAGCTGCTCTCTCTTGGACACTCTGGGGACGCCAACTTGGGGCGCCTGGGTTTTTGGGTTATAGCGAAAATCGGTGGGAAACTGCCAGCCGTAAGGCCTTAACGGGTTTTGCCTTATTGCAACAGTCGAAAACAGCTCATTTTTTTGGATTTTTTTTAACGACCTGATGATAGATTTCTACGAGAATTGGGTGTTTGAAGAAGTATCGTCTGAAAAACAATTTGTGATTTTTTTGTGGAAAAATATTTAATTGTAATCGATCGATCAATCGATTTTCCAAAAGTCAAATCGAAAGTAGGGTAAAGTGACCTTATTTTGGCACCTTTAAGTGTTAATAATTGGGCCCTTAAAGTACCAATAATTGGGGCCTTAAAGCGACAATAATTGGACACCCATGGTACCAACTTAAAGTGCCAAACGTTGGGTCATTGCAGTGCCAATAGTTGGGTCATTAAAGTGCCAATAATTGGGTTCCTAAAGTGCCAATAATCGAGCACGTTACCCTGTACATCGACAAAAAAATTGTCCGATCAAACACTATATTTTGTATAATACTAATTTTTTCATCTAGAAGGAGCCCTAAAATTTTCACAAAGATCAATGCAGTAGTTTTTGAGATATTTTGCTCACCGACTTTGAAAACGTTCTTTTCAGAAAAAAGCGTTTGAAGTTTTAATCGACGCTTCGAGCGTTTCAACCGGCGTCAACATAACACCCTATAAGTGTGTTAATTTTTATCCGATCACTTTATCATTTTCAGGGAACATTTATAAGATGATATACTGTCAAAATACGTACATTGGCTTTGGGAAAAGTGATCTTTCGACTTTCACAACTAGGCATAACGCCTTAAGGTCTCAGACCACTCTGGAGGCCAACAAGAAGCGCATGTTTTGTGATTTTTTTTTTGCAGCGAAACCATAAAATAAATCGAAATTACAAAATAGGGAATTTATTATACACGTGATTGACTATACAAAAATTATTTTTTCACAGCGATACATGTCAAATTGGCGACTGTGCAGCATTTTTCCGATGACGCCTTTAATTCTGGAAAGTCAACGGCCGGACCAACAGCTGCTATAATTTTTGAGTTATGATGAACCACTGAAGTTTTTTCGATTTCATATAAGAATAGCTATAGAAGTACGTAGGATTTTTTCTGATATATCGTTTTTTGTCAAAATGGCGCATTTCTAAAACAAAAAGTATAAAATGACATGAGAAAATCATCAGAAAATTGTTCATAAAAAAGGAACTGTGCAATATAATTTTTTTTAACCTACGTGGCGCCTTAGAAAATGTAATTCTAAATATACAGTTAAAATTTCAAGTGAATCGGTCGAAATTTGTTTGGGTTATGAGTACGGCCGACTTAAAAAATGTAGTTTTGAGATAAACGCGTTTAAAGTTAGTAGAAAGTGACGTCATGAATAATGTTTCAATCCCTTCAATTTTCAACAATTTTCGAAAGTCGAGTACTCAGAGATTTTTCATCACCATAATCTTTTGGAATATAATTTTATATTCACTTTGGCAGAGGTGGATTCAGGGGGGGACGTGCCCTCGTGCCCTCCCCCCCAAACGGTCCAAATCGACTATACAAAGCCGAGTCCCAGAATAATCACATCCCCCTCCCCATCGCCCCCTTACCACCCCAAAAAATTGAGGTGGATCCGCCACTGTACGAAGGTACCTTTTTAACAACAAAAAAAGCACGGGGGCACGTGCCTCCCCCCCCGCCCCCCGGACAGTCCATATCGACTATACAAAAAAGCCAAGGATCCCCAGAATAATCACATCCCCCCTCCCCATGCCCCCCGTACGCCCCCCCCCCCAATTCTGGATCCACCACTGTACTAAGGTACCTTTTTAACAAAAAAAAATCGATTTTTGGACAATCCTAGAATGGCCTAAGGCCTTAAGGGGGGATTGTCTTTTTTTTTCGCAAAATTTACCGCTTTTTGGGAATTTTTTTGTGAAGAAAGTATATACAACGGAAAACTTGTGAAACTTGGCATATAGTTTTATTGATCTGTTTACTACATACAAAAAAATGTTTAAACAATTTCATCAAAAAATCCGCCTCCCACCCCCCTCGACGCGCGATGGTCCTTTTTTGATGGTGTGCACGATTACAGCCTTCACGTTCATCCTGCAACAAAAACCCAAAAAGCATTTTACTTTAGACACATATAGCTATCGTTTGATGAAGCAAAAAAGCAATACGTTTAATAGTTTTTTATTTATAACAGAAAATCGATCAATTTTTTTCGAAAAATCGATACTTCAAGTTCAAAACGTCACCAAATCGTCAATTTTTTTTTTTTCCCTTCATCGAACGATAGCTATATGTGTCTAAAGTAAAATGCTTTTTGGGTTTTTGTTGCAGGATGAACGTGAAGGCTGTAATCGTGCACACCATCAAAAAAGGACCATCGCGCGTCGAGGGGGGTGGGAGGCGGATTTTTTGATGAAATTGCTTAAAAATTTTTTTGTATGTAGTAAACAGATCAATAAAACTATATGCCAAGTTTCACAAGTTTGCCGTTGCATACTTTCTTCACAAAAAAATTCCCAAAAAGCGGTAAATTTTGCGAAAAAAAAAGACAATCCCCCCTTAAACGGTGAGAGTTTTCATGTTTTTGAAGCTTCAATTAAGAGCACAGGAATGAAAATCAATGTCGTTGGAAGAAGCGATTTTGGAGAGGGGGAGCTGGGGGTGAGGACGCGTAAAAATAGGTTGCCCGTCGTTGGGTCATCACCGCACACGTCCCTATGGTTTTCGCTCCACCATCCTTGGGCACCAATTTGGTGCCGGGTAGACGTGTAGACCGTAAAAAGTGCCCACTCCCATACCAGTTAAACTTACCTCGATTGCTGCATCCCTTACGTATTTCGTTCAATCCCCTTTACACCCACCCCCAACGTTTGAGACTTTTGCAAGAGCTCACGAATTATTCTGTCCTTGTCAACATCACTTTCCCAATACTTTGGGCTTCGTATTATTCGTCGAGGAACAAGCGGACCGGTGGACATCTGGCCGAGTCACCTTATTGTCGTCCGGGTTATCCAAGATTTCGCCTAGCTACGTCGACCGGGCCGGACGCTCGCTTTATTACGAAACTTGATGGGCTCAATTCCGCCCTGTCAAGATGACGTCGTAACGTAACACATGTATATCACGTGGACATCGAATAGAGCTTGTATCGCCGTTCTTACTGCGGAGCATTTCCGGTAGTCATGTTCGGGTTTAACATTTTGTGAAACTTTCTTTCTTTCGTCACTTTTCGTTGAAATGAAATTTTCAATATTTTGTCGCTTCTTATTGGAACGAAATCACGAATTTTTTGTCACTTAAAAAAAGATATTTCCAATTTTTCGGCACTTTTTACTGAAATGATATTTCCAATTTTTTATTGCTTTTTGTTGGACTGAAAATGCCAATTTTTTACACATTTTTACTGAAATGAAATATCCAAATTTTCATCACTTTTTATTGAATCGAAACTTCATATTTTGCAGAAAATGTTATTGAAATGAAATTTCACATTTTCCATCAATTTCTATTGAAATGGATTTTCCTATTTTTCATCAATTTTTCTAAACATCAACTTCCTTATTTTCACTAATGTTTATGGGAATTAAAACTCCTGTTCCGTCAGTTTTCATCGAGATGAAATTTGCAACGTTCCGTCACTTTTCTCCGTCAATTTGTTGCCACTTTCAATTGAAAAGAAACTTCTAATTTCTTAATACTTTTTATTGAAATGAAATTTTCATTTTGTCGCCACTTTCAATTGAAACGAAACTTCCAATTTTGTGATACTTTTTATTGAAATGAAAATTCCAGCTTTTCGTAACTTCATATCGAAATAAGAACTTAAATTTTTCGTCACCTTTCCCTGGCGTGTCAGGGTGCCAGTTTCGAATTTCTTTCCATGCCATCGTTGCATGGGGAAATCGAACCTATCGACCCTTTTGGTTCGACTAGTACTTCGTCTGATCTTCCGAAAGGAATTACACGAGAGATGCGTTCACGGGCGAGAGACGCCCCTGTGTCTTCCTTCCTACGCGTATATCCTGCCTCATCTCATTATTTCGTCTTTATTATCTTCCTGCCGCGCTTCTTCCTCATCTTTTTATCGCCTATGCGACCCCAATTTCTTCGGACTCTCGGACGTGATGCGAGTGGCTGAAAGCGAAAGAGAGAGAGGGAGAGAGAGACCGCGAGGAAAGGAGAGAGAAGAAAGAAGATGAAAAAGACAGCTGGTCGGTCCCTTGCCAAGAAGACATGTGAGTTTTATTATTTATTTATTTATTTATAGATATATATATATATATATATATATATATATATATATATATATATATATATATATATATATATATATATATATATATATATATATATATATATATATATATACACACACACACGTATAAAAGAACATGTCCTGACTAATTCACCAGCGCTGAGCCTGAAGCTAATTACATGAAATTTGGACAGTAGGTTGCTTTTGTGATGCAAGCATCCACTTAAAAGGGATTTTTCGAAATTCAACCCTTAAGGAGAGAAAAGGAGTGGCAAAGTTTGTATAGAAATTCAAAAAAATCTGGTCGGATTTACTTGAAATGTGGAATTTGCGCTTCTTGACACAATCAATGAGTATTTCAGCCTTTTCAGAAATTCAACCCCGAAGGGGAGAAAGAGGGTCGCAATGTTTGTATGCAACATAAAACAAATTTTTTCAGAAGATTTACTTGAAACTTAGTATTAAAGCTCTTCAACACAATTAATAAAACACGTATTTTAGCATTTTTCGAAATTCAACCCTTAAATGAAAGAGGGTGGCAAAGTTTGTACGGAAAATTTGAAAAATTGAGTAAAATTCACTTAAAACTTTGTATCGCTGCTCTTCGACACAATTAAGGCGTTACCCCCACTTGTAGCGCAAAAAAAAGGCCTTTTTCATGAATTTTTTAAAAGAAAACTACAAAACTTTTTTAATCGACCAATATACCATCTTAAAGAACACATCTTGAAGAACTTTCAGTAATTTTTTTATTGAAAAATATTACATTGTTTAGTGGCAAATGGCCGTGAATGAAATAATGTTTTTATATACACGGTTTGCGGTGACCAACATTGCGGCGAAGTGGATCATCTGAAAAAAAAATGCGGATGGATTTCGTCAAATATAAGCATAAACTAGTCTTAAATCGAAGGATTTTAAAAAATATTCTTTTTTCACAAAATGGCGGACAGTCAAAGTTAATGGTTCGGTTTTAACGAAAAAAACGGCCGTTTTTTGGCTATAAAACGGCCATTTTTTCGGAAAAAAAAAAGAACGATTAAAGACTACATTTTTATGTATTAAATAAGCCTGCAAAATTTCAAGAAGATCGGTTCATTAGTGTTCGAGTAATCTTGGTCACCGACTTCGGAAATGCCATTTTGAGAAAAACGCGTTTAAAGTTTCAATTTCAGTTCTTCAATTCACGGATTCTTCTCTTTCAACGCTCATATCTCAGTCAATTTTGTTCGGATCGACTTGACATTTTCAGGACATATTCTCAGATACTTATACTTCAAAAAAATGCAATAAAAAAAATCGATTTTTTCAAAATCGCAAGTGGGGGTAGCCCCTCAATGCAATTTTAGCGTTTTTGGAAATTCAACCCTTAAGGGGGAAAGGAGGTAGCAAAGTTTGTACGGTAAAAGAAATATCTGTTCAGGTTGACTTGAAACTTAGTATTAATACTCTACAACACAATTCTACGCGTTCCTTAGTGAAACATTTGAGAAGTATATTTCATCAAGGAGCATTCAACACAAGTCTACCCGAGCAAAGCCACGGACGGAAAGTTAGGTATACCTATATATACTAGGCGTTCCACAACTATTAGGGTCTCCTTCGAGTGCATATTATGCCATTGCGAGAAAAACCGTTTTTTTATGTCACTCCACGAAAATTGGCACAATATGTTGCTTACGCATGGTTTTTTTTCTTCAAGTATTAAATAACAAACGTTAATTATAGAATCATATTATTTATTTGTAAAGCGAGTGAAGTGTTTATTATTTTTTAGCGAAAAAAAAATTTCATAAAAAAATTAACTTATCCAATTCACTTGGCCAATTTTTGTCGTGCGGTATTAAAAAAGGGCGTTTTACCTCGCAACAAGACATCCCGTGTGCTCACAAAGAGAAGCCTAATAGTTGTGAATCACCCTGTATATGAGGTATTCCACGTGAATCCGGTGGACTTTTTCCCTGACACCCGCCAATTCGATTAATTTTTTTTTATCTGATACATTGACTCTAAAAGACACCCTGAATTTTTTTACATTCTTCGAAAGAACCCTTAGTCAAAAAATTTTTTTTTTCCGGAAAAACAAAACGTCCCGATTTTAAAATCTGAAAAAATCCCCAAAAATGCGTGATTATATGTAAAAATTTTCAAGCTATCCCTCGCAGTGGAAGAATGATTTTTTTCTGCTTTCTGAGCGATCAACGTTAAAAAAAATCCGAAAAATTATATAATAATTTATCAAAATAAAAATCAAAATAAATATTTTGATACCCAAACAATGAATTTTTTTGACCATTGTTGAAAAACCAAATCACAATCATGGACCTTGAACAGTTAGCAGTCAAAAAGTTTTGGTATTAATTTCGATTGAAGTCGTCTTCAGCACAGATAAAATCATACTTCCACTGCGGGTGATGGCTAGAAAATTTTTACATATAATGACGCATTTTTGGGATTTTTTTCAGATTTTTAAATCAGGGCGTTTTTCGGAATTTTTGTTTTTACTAACGCTTGTTTCGAAAAATGTAAAAAAAATGCAGCGTTTTTTTTAGTCAATGGAATCGGACAAAAAAAATTCATCGAATTGGCAGGGTTCAGGGGAAAAGTCCACTGGATTCACGTGGAATACCCCATATAGATTTAGAACGTGTAGGCAAGAAGGGATTAAGGGACGGATTGAACTTCATAGCGCACTATGCACCCCATGGTTTTTCGTGTCTTTCCTTTATTACATTTATTTTTCTTCGAAATTGCATCACGCTGAGCGTTGAGTGCCCTCGCACTACCCACTTTCTCTGTCGCGCTCATATACCCCCTGTCCGGGCTCTCACGCAGCTTCGCCCTGGATTTTTCCTCGCGGCAAATGCGGCGTATATTCATACCCTCAGCCTCTCTGCTCGCACACATCCCGAGCTATCGCCAACACAAAACGAACAACAGGCCATTGTTCGTAAATTTTATGAAAACTTCCAGCCTCCGCCATTCTCGGGGGCAAATTTTAGAATGCTTCATTTTTCTAAATTGAAAAATTCTCTTAGTTTGCATCGTCACTTGCGTTTCACCGGAGTAGAAAATTAAAAAGAAGCGGAAAAGGGAAATTAAAAAAGAAAGGAAAATGAACATTAAAAGGAAAATGAAATTTGAAAGTAATGATGAAATAGAGAAGTAATGACAAATAAAAAATTTAAATAAAAATCGAAAGGATAATAAGAATAAAAATTTTGATGACATTGTGAATTTCGATTTCGCCTAAGAAAAAAAAATCCCGTAAGGGTGCCCCCATTGCACCGGAAGAAGAAAATTAAATTGAAAGGGAAATTGAAATTAAAAGGAATATCAAAATTAAAAGAAAATTAAAATTCAAAGGATAAGTAAAATTCGAAGGAAAATTAAAATTCAAAGGAAAATTAAAATTTTCACGAATGTTAAAATTCAAAGGAAAATTAAAATTTAAAGGAAAGTTAAAATTTAAAGGAAAATTAAAATTTAAAGGAAAATTAAAATTCAAAGGAAAATTAAAATTCAAAGGAAAATTAAAATTCAAAAGAAAACTCGAATTCAAAGGAAAATTCAAAGGAAAATTAAATAGAAAGTAATTTAACATTGTGCATTTTTGACATTTGGCATTTTTGACAATTTTTGAATTTTTCACATTGTGAAACCGAATAAAAATTTTGATGACATTGTAAATTTCTAGCTTGCCTAGGAAAACATTTCACGTAACCGTGACCGCGTTGCACCGGAAAAGAAAAATTAAATTAAAAGAACAAGTAAAATCAAAAGAAGATTGAAATCGAAAGGAAAACCAAAATTAAAAACAAAATTAAAATTCAAAGCGTAATTGAGACGGACGGAAAATATGAATAAAAATGTTGATGACATTGTGAATTCCCATCTCGCGTAGGAAACAATTTCCCTTAGGGGTGCAATGTGGTGGAATTAAGTGCAATATCATTTTAAATGGCACTAGAGGCAGGGGAGGAGGGTTAGGGTATAAAAATGGCAGAAAATACGTCCTGGAATTAATAGTCACCCCGTGAAGGACCAGAGAAGAATAAAATGTCGAGAGAGGGCTTGAATTTCAATTATTCGCCTAGCGCGAGCTTCGAATGTATTTCGAACGATTGTTTACTCTCGAACGAGTATAGAATCAGGAAATTGCGTGGGCGTTACGGAAATCCTCGAGAACCTATATTTTCAGATTTAGGAGACCCCAAATAAATTTGGGAAACGCGAAACGAGGCGGGAAATTCGAACAAATCCAGCGATATTTGGTTAAATTCGAACCCCGATAATGAACGCCCTTGGTTCGACGATAAATATGATCATTTGGGACTTTGATCGTGATCATGGCCGGGGATCAAAGGCAGCATAAAAATAAGAATCTAAGGGAGAAAAAGAAAAAGAGAGAGAGAGAGAGAGAGAGAGAGAGAGAGAGGCAGTAGCTTGGCTGAATGTCAGTTAATTTTTTTCAATCACCGATAAGAACTCCCCATTTTTAGCCTCGTCTTTGCGACCGTGGCTACAATTACGATCTTGAATTCTCTTATCACGATGAGGGAATGATATGAGAAGCCTGGAGAAGTCTTTAATTAGGGGTTGGAATACATAGAGAAATATCGCTTTCCGGAACGATGACGCCCAAGTGAGTACACAACGTTGCTGTGGAAAATTACAGATAAGACGCGATGAAAGTACACCACTGTGCTCATACAAATGCTGTGAGTTAGTCGAGTTCTTCGTTACATTTACCTGAGCTACGAAATGTCATTGCTACCCTCTCTCCCTCCCGCCATCTCTCTCCCTCTCTCTCTCTCTCTCTCTCTCTCTCTCTCTCTCTCTCGCTCTCTCGGTTTGTTGAAATTGGCATGAACACCATCAGCTTAAGCTTAAAAAAAAATTTATGAAGCATAGTTCCCAGTGCTACTTTTCCTCTTCCTTTTCTTTTCTTACTTACTTTGTGTCCTTTCCTTGGCTTTTCGCTTGTTATATTTCTAAATTATTCTTTATTTTGTAAATTTGTATCTCTCATTAACTTTCATTCTTATCATCTCTGGTATAAAATTATTCTTATCGTTTGTCTTTCATTTTTATTTTTCAAATGGCGAAAATGAATGTTTCTCCTTATTCTATTTCATTACTGGATGCGAAAAGGGTATCTGTTTAATTTCTCACCGGCCAAACGGTAGCATTACTTAGGAAAAGAGCAACATGCTTTATTCTTAAGGATGTTGAGTCCCTATGAAACATGTTAATGTTAATTGTTCGATAAATAGCTTCTCAATCGTCATGAAATTTTTACACGACCTCCTGGATACTTCATGTAAAAACATACCGAATTTTCAGAATTCTATCATCATCACTTCAACCTCCTTAGGGGTTGAAATAACAAATGGTAAGAAATTTCTGAAAATTTGGTATGTTTTTTGTATGAAGTATTTAAGAGGTCGTGTTAAAATTTCACGACGATTACGAAGCTCGTTATTAAAAAATTAACATTTTGTTAAGAACAATTATCAAGAGAAATAAAAAAAAATTTATCAATAAACTTCGTTTTGTTTCCGTTGCTTTCAGTATATTGTAGATATTACAAAATTGAGAGGTCAAAAAAAAAACTTATTACAAAGTTACATAAGTTTCCATAAGAGAACATTTAATTTGTGAATGTTAATTGTTCAATAACGAGCTACCTAATTCTCGTGAAAGTTTTACACGACCTCTGAAATACTTCATACAAAAACGTACCAAATTTTCAGAATTTTATTATCATTTGTGATTTGGGACTCAACATCCTCAACTTATGTATTCATAATTTGCATCGAAGTATTAGTGAGGCATAATAGAAATTATCTATCTGTTTATCCGTCTCTTTCTGACTCTCTCTCTCCCTCTCTCTCTCTCTCTCTCTCTCTCTCTCTGACGCTCACTCTATCTTTTCGTCTCTTTCTTCTCGCTCTTTCCCAATTTATCTCTCTTCTTGGACGTTCCTCCTTCGTAAGAAACCTGCCCTCGCAATTCCTCTTTGCCATCGTCGTCCGCTTGTTCCTATTCTCCGCCTGGCTTTGCTACACTCTCGCCTCATCCGTATAATCCACAAATTACTAACCCTGCCCTGGAGTCAGGGGAAAAAGTAACGACGTGGGAGGGCAAGGGCCCGAAGTGACTCGAAGACCAACCCTTGTGTGAGCCAATTCAAACCGGAGTAATACCGTAGTCTGAAGCTAGTCTATTCGTCCTCGTCAGCACGGGAAAATGAGAAAAAAGGATGTATATACATATACATGTATATTAGGGTGGCCGTTATTTGGGCTTTGGCGAAAAAAAATCGATGCCACCCCGAAAACATAATCGAGGTGTATCAAAAAAAGTCTTTGTAAAGTTCGGAGGCGCTCGGAAAATTGGAACACGCGCCACCGAGCGATTGATATTTAAAATGTAAAATACATGTATTTATCCCACGCAACAATAATTTTTTTTTCCGGGTGTAATATTAATGAAAAAAATTTGAAACTTGGTACACTTATTGTGCATCGTATGGTGTACAAAACCAAATTCTTTCAATTCTTTTCATCCATAATTTTGTTAATGACAAGCTCTGTAGAGATGCCCATATTTCGTTTTTTTTAATATTTGTTGTCAATTTATGTATATATATTAAAAACGCACTATTAAATATTTGTTTTCAATATATATATATATATATTTTAAACGAAATATGGGAATCTCTACAGAGCTTGTCATCAACAAAATTATGAATGAAACGAATTTAAAAAATTTGGTTTTGTACACCATACTATGCACAATAAGTGTACCAAGTTCCAAATTTTTCTCATTAATATTATACTCGGAAAAAAAATCATTGATGCGCGGGATAAATGGGTACATGTATTTTACATTTAAAATTTCAATCGCTCGGTGCCGGGTGCTCCAATTTTCCGAGCGCCTCCAAACGTTACACAGATTTTTTTTATACACCTTGATTATGTTGTTGGGGTGGCATCGAATTTTTTTCGCCAAAGCCCAAATAACGACCACCCTAATATATATATATATATATATATATATATATATATATATATATATATATATATATATATATATATATATATATATATATATATATATAAAGTATATATATATACTTTAGAAGGTATGAAGTTGCAAAAAAGAGCGGCCGACTTTATTTCACCGATCAAAGTTTTATCGTGGCCAGAGAAATACGCGATGTTTTTAACGGCGATATCAGATTAGGAAAAAAATTAATCGATGGTAAATAGCGTCAGCTGAAAGTGCGATTAAATAATTAAAGCATTGCAAATTTCCATTGACCATAACTGGGACGTAATTAAGAGCTGTGGTGATTCTACTCATAATTCGAAAAAGAGTTTAGTGGGCAAGGAATTCTCGAACTCCGTCCGTTTTTTGGAATCCATTCGATCAAATGTTTCGAAAAACCGCAGCCTGAGATTTTTTAAAGGGGCTACATCTACCTAGAAGCCCGAGAAAAATGGCTGAAAGCCAATTTCTTTTGTCTGGGGAATGGTTGGTGGAAGAGAAACACATTTTTTTGACACAAAAGTACACATATTGAGAGCCTAAAAAAATAGCAAGAAATACAGAAAACCAACACAAACATCGCTGCCGGAAGACGGTGACATGTTTTTTTGCAACGTTTGGCGTGGGTACTCTGTAGCTTAAGGCGGGATTCTACTTTGAAACCATGAAAAAAACGCTATTTTCGTGAATTTTTTCTGAGAATACTATTAAAGATATCGATATGGGGTTTAAACTGTTCAATAAATACACTCTTGAGGTACATAAAAAAAAAATTTGTAATGTATTTTATTCATTTTTTGTACACGTAAAATATGTTTAAAGCCAACGCCTCGAAAAGCAGGTACCGTTGCCGTGGTCGTGAAATCTTCCCGACGGATGGTCTGAAACAAAAAAATCAAATAGTTTCATGTTCAGTATGTCTTCAGGAACCGACCTAACTAGAATATTTTATATACGTGCAAAATTAACAAAATGGCGGCTAAAATACGAAAAAAATGCCTTTTTTTGGGTCTTTTTTTACAATAAAAAAATAGTTCTAATCAAAATCTTAAGTTGATTGTAGTTAGGTCGGTTGGTACACACATATAGAATATGTGTTCGAAATTTCATAAGGATCGGTTCAGTACTTTTTGAGTTATCACGACCACGGTACTTGAAAATGTCGTTTCGAGAAAAACGCGTTTAAAGTTTTGGTGAGTGATAAATCGTAGAAAAAATTATCTTACCCTCAATCAGCGATGCCTGGGCCATATAATATGCCTTCGACGTGTTCCAGGTGGGTCTTTTCATCCAATTTAGCCTTTTCAAAGTTTCAAAGTAGAATCCCGCCTTAAACGGTCCATCCGAAATCCGAAACCCAAACGGGTTATTGAATTTAAGTATAAATACGAGCCGCCGACGATCGTTGATTTTGAAATTATTTTTTTTAACAACGTGGCAACGAATTGAAACTCGAGCATATAAAATCTAAGAGAAAGATCGTAATTTTGACGTAACTATTAAAAAATGAAGATCGATTTTTTCAAAAGTGAGATTGTCAATGACCCGCGAATGAATCTCGCGAATGGGTACAAACGATTGTCCGATAGTTCAGACGGGGACAAACGTTTTCTCGGTGGTACATACGAAATACTCGTTGATACGAATGGGTACAAACGATTGGTCGATAGTACAGACAGGTACAAACGATTTCTCGGTGGTACAAACGACATACTCGTCGATACGAACGGGTACAAACGATTGCTCGATAGTACGGACGGGTACAAACGTTTGCGCGGTGGTACAAACGATGTACTCGTCGATACGAACGGGTACAAACGATTGCTCGATAGTACAGATGGGTACAAACGTTTTCTCGGTGGTACAAACGATATACTCGTCAGGACGAATGGGTACAAACGATTCCTCGATAGTACAGACAGGTACAAACGTTTTCTCGATGGTACAAATGATATACTCGTCGATACGAACGGGTACAAACGATTGCCCGATAGTACAGACGGGTACAAACGTTTTCTCGGTGGTACAAACGATATACTCGTCGATACGAACGGGTACAATCAATTGCTCGATAGTACAGACGGGTACAAACGTTTTCTCGGTGGTACAAACGATATACTCGTCGATAAGAACGGGTACAATCGATTGCTCGATAGTACAGACGGGTACAAACGATTTCTCGGTGGTACAAACGATATACTCGTCGATACGAACGGGTACAAACGATTGCTCGATAGTACAGACGGGTACAAACGTTTTCTCGTTGGTACAAACGATAAACTCGTCAGTACGAATGGGTACAAACGATTGTCCGATAGTTCAGACGGGGACAAACGTTTTCTCGGTGGTACATACGAAATACTCGTTGATACGAATGGGTACAAACGATTGGTCGATAGTACAGACAGGTACAAACGATTTCTCGGTGGTACAAACGACATACTCGTCGATACGAACGGGTACAAACGATTGGTCGGTAGTACAGACGGGTACAAACGATTTCTCGGTGGTACAAACGACACACTCGTCGATACGAACGGGTACAAACGATTGCTTGATAGTACAGACGGGTACAAACGTTTCGTCGGTGGTACAAACGATGTACTCGTCGATACGAACGGGTACAAACGATTGCTCGATAGTACAGATGGGTACAAACGTTTTCTCGGTGGTACAAACGATATACTCGTCAGAAAGAATGGGTACAAACGATTCCTCGTTAGTACAGACGGGTACAAACGTTTTCTCGGCGGTACAAACGATATACTCGTCGATAGTAACGGGTACAATCGATTGCTCGATAGTACAGACGGGTACAAGCGATTTCTCGGTGGTACAAACGATATACTCGTCGATACGAACGGGTACAAACGATTGCTCGATAGTACAGACGGGTACAAACGTTTTCTCGTTGGTACAAACGAAATACTCGTCGATACGGATGGGTACAAACGATTGGTCGATAGTACAGACGGGTACAAACGATTTCTCGCCGGTACAAACGATATACTCGTCGATACGAATGGGTACAAACGATTGCTCGATAGTACAGACGGGAACAAACGTTTTCTCGGTGGTACAAACGATATACTCGTCAGAACGAATGGGTACAAACGATTCCTCGATAGTGCAGACGGGTACAAACGTTTTCTCGGTGGTACAAACGATATACTCGTCGATACGAATGGGTACAATCGATGGCTCGATAGTTCAGACGGGTACAAACGATTTCACGGTGGTACAAACGATATACTCGTCGATACGAACGGGTACAAACGATTGCTCGATAGTACCGACGGGTACAAACGTTTTCTCGTCGGTACAAACGATATACTCGTCAGAACGAATGGGTACAAACGATTCCTCGTTAGTACAGACGGGTACAAACGTTTTCTCGGTGGGACAAACGATATACTCGTCGATACGAACGGGTACAATCGATTGTTCGATACTACAGACGGGTACAAACGATTTCTCGGTGGTACAAACGATATACTCGTCGATACGAACGGGGACAAACGATTGCTCGATAGTACAGACGGGTACAAACGTTTTCTCGTTGGTACAAACGATATACTCGTCAGTACGAATGGGTACAAACGATTGTCCGATAGTTCAGACGGGGACAAACGTTTTCTCGGTGGTACATACGAAATACTCGTTGATACGAATGGGTACAAACGATTGGTCGATAGTACAGACGGGTACAAACGATTTCTCGGTGGTACAAACGACATACTCGTCGATACGAACGGGTACAAACGATTGCTTGATAGTACAGACGGGTACAACCGTTTCCTCGGTGGTACAAACGATATACTCGTCGATACGAACGGGTACAAACGATTGCTCGATAGTACAGACGGGTACAAGCGATTTCTCGGTGGTACAAACGATATACTCATCGATACGAACGGGTACAAACGATTGCTCGATAGTACAGACGGGTACAAACGTTTTCTCGTTGGTACAAACGATATACTGGTCCGTACGAATGGGTACAAACGATTGTCCGATCGTTCAGACGGGGACAAACGTTTTCTCGGTGGTACATACGAAATACTCGTTGATACGAATGGGTACAAACGATTGGTCGATAGTACAGACGGGTACAAACGATTTCTCGGTGGTACAAACGACATACTCGCCGATACGAACGGGTACAAACGATTGCTCGATAGTACAGACGGGTACAAATGTTTCCTCGGTGGTACAAACGATGTACTGGTCGATACGAACGGGTACAAACGATTGCTCGATAGTACAGATGGGTACAAACGTTTTCTCGGTGGTACAAACGATATACTCGTCAGGACGAATGGGTACAAACGATTCCTCGATAGTACAGACAGGTACAAACATTTTCTCGATGGTACAAACGATATACTCGTCGATACGAACGGGTACAAACGATTGCTCGATAGTACATACGGGGCCAAACGTTTTCTCGTTGGTAAAAACGATATACTCGTCAGGACGAATGGGTACAAACGATTCCTCGATAGTACAGACAGGTACAAACATTTTCTCGATGGTACAAACGATATACTCGTCGATACGAACGGGTACAAACGATTGCTCGATAGTACATACGGGGCCGAACGTTTTCTCGTTGGTAAAAACGATATACTCGTCAGTACGAATGGGTACAACCGATTGCCCGATAGTTCAGACGGGTACAAACGTTTTCTCGGTGGTACAAACGATATACTCGTCGATACGAACGGGTACAATCGATTGCTCGATAGTTCAGACGGGTACAAACGATTTCTCGGTGGTACAAACGATATACTCGTCGATACGAACGGGTGCAAACGATTGCTCGATAGTACAGACGGGTACAAACGATTTCTCGGTGGTACAAACGATATACTCGTCGATACGAACGGGTACAAACGATTGCTCGATAGTACATACGGGTACAAACGTTTTCTCGTTGGTAAAAACAATATACTCGTCAGAACGAATGGGTACAACCGATTGCCCGATAGTACGGACGGGTACAAACGTTTTCTCGGTGGTACATACGAAATACTCGTCGATACGAATGGGTACAAACAATTGGTCGATAGTACAGACGGGTACAAACGATTTCTCGGTGGTACAAACGATATACTCGTCGATACGAATGGGTACAAACGATTGCTCGATAGTACAGACGGGTACAAACGTTTTCTCGGTGGTACAAACGATATACTCGTCAGAACGAATGGGTACAAACGATTCCTCGATAGTACAGACTGGTACAAACGTTTTCTCGGTGGTACAAACGATATACTCGTCGATACGAACGGGTACAATCGATTGCTCGATAGTTCAGACGGGTACAAACGATTTCTCGGTGGTACAAACGGTATACTCGTCGATACGAACGGGTACAAACGATTGCTCGATACTACCGACCGGTACAAACGTTTTCTCGATGGTACAAACGATATACTCGTCAGAACGAATGGGTACAAACGATTCCTCGTTAGTACAGACGGGTACAAACGTTTTCTCGGTGGTACAAACGATATACTCGTCGATACGAACGGGTTCAATCGATTGCTCGATAGTACAGACGGGTACAAACGATTTCTCGGTGGTACAAACGATATACTCGTCGATACGAACGGGTACAAACGATGGCTCGATAGTACAGACGGCTACAAACGTTTTCTCGTTGGTACAAACGATATACTCGTCAGTCCGAATGGGTACAAACGATTGCCCGATAGTTCAGACGGGGACAAACGGTTTCTCGGTGGTACATACGAAATACTCGTTGATACGAATGGGTACAAACGGTTGGTCGATAGTACAGACGGGTACAAACGATTTCTCGGTGGTACAAACGACATACTCGTCGATACGAACGGGTACAAACGATTGCTCGCTAGTACAGACGGGTAAAAACGTTTCCTCGGTGGTACAAACGATGTACTGGTCGATACGAACGGGTACAAACGATTGCTCGACAGTACAGATGGGTACAAACGTTTTCTCGGTGGTACAAACGATATACTCGTCAGGACGAATGGGTACAAACGATTCCTCGATAGTACAGACAGGTACAAACGTTTTCTCGATGGTACAAACGATATACTCGTCGATACGAACGGGTACAAACGATTGCTCGATAGTACATACGGGTACAAACGTTTTCTCGGTGGTACAAACGATATACTCGTCGATACGAACGGGTACAAACGACTGCTCGATAGTACAGACGGGTACAAACGTTTTCTCGTTGGTACAAACGAAATACTCGTCGATACGGATGGGTACAAACGATTGGTCGATAGTACAGACGGGTACAAACGATTTCTCGCCGGTACAAACGATATACTCGTCGATACGAATGGGTACAAACGATTGCTCGATAGTACAGACGGGAACAAACGTTTTCTCGGTGGTACAAACGATATACTCGTCAGAACGAATGGGTACAAACGATTCCTCGATAGTGCAGACGGGTACAAACGTTTTCTCGGTGGTACAAACGATATACTCGTCGATACGAATGGGTACAATCGATGGCTCGATAGTTCAGACGGGTACAAACGATTTCACGGTGGTACAAACGATATACTCGTCGATACGAACGGGTACAAACGATTGCTCGATAGTACCGACGGGTACAAACGTTTTCTCGTCGGTACAAACGATATACTCGTCAGAACGAATGGGTACAAACGATTCCTCGTTAGTACAGACGGGTACAAACGTTTTCTCGGTGGTACAAACGATATACTCGTCGATACGAACGGGTACAATCGATTGTTCGATACTACAGACGGGTACAAACGATTTCTCGGTGGTACAAACGATATACTCGTCGATACGAACGGGGACAAACGATTGCTCGAGAGTACAGACGGGTACAAACGTTTTCTCGTTGGTACAAACGATATACTCGTCAGTACGAATGGGTACAAACGATTGTCCGATAGTTCAGACGGGGACAAACGTTTTCTCGGTGGTACATACGAAATACTCGTTGATACGAATGGGTACAAACGATTGGTCGATAGTACAGACGGGTACAAACGATTTCTCGGTGGTACAAACGACATACTCGTTGATACGAATGGGTACAAACGATTGGTCGATAGTACAGACGGGTACAAACGATTTCTCGGTGGTACAAACGACATACTCGTCGATACGAACGGGTACAAACGATTGCTCGATAGTACAGACGGGTACAAACGTTTCCTCGGTGGTACAAACGATGTACTGGTCGATACGAACGGGTACAAACGATTGCTCGATAGTACAGATGGGTACAAACGTTTTCTCGGTGGTACAAACGATATACTCGTCAGGACGAATGGGTACAAACGATTCCTCGATAGTACAGACAGGTACAAACATTTTCTCGATGGTACAAACGATATACTCGTCGATACGAATGGGTACAAACGATTGCTCGATAGTACAGACGGGAACAAACGTTTTCTCGGTGGTACAAACGATATACTCGTCAGAACGAATGGGTACAAACGATTCCTCGATAGTGCAGACGGGTACAAACGTTTTCTCGGTGGTACAAACGATATACTCGTCGATACGAATGGGTACAATCGATGGCTCGATAGTTCAGACGGGTACAAACGATTTCACGGTGGTACAAACGATATACTCGTCGATACGAACGGGTACAAACGATTGCTCGATAGTACCGACGGGTACAAACGTTTTCTCGTCGGTACAAACGATATACTCGTCAGAACGAATGGGTACAAACGATTCCTCGTTAGTACAGACGGGTACAAACGTTTTCTCGGTGGTACAAACGATATACTCGTCGATACGAACGGGTACAATCGATTGTTCGATACTACAGACGGGTACAAACGATTTCTCGGTGGTACAAACGATATACTCGTCGATACGAACGGGGACAAACGATTGCTCGATAGTACAGACGGGTACAAACGTTTCCTCGGTGGGACAAACGATATGCTCGTCGATACGAACGGGTACAATCGATTGCTCGATAGTACAGACGGGTACAAACGATTTCTCGGTGGTACAAACGATATACTCGTCGATACGAACGGGTACAAACGATTGCTCGATAGTACAGACGGGTACAAACGTTTTCTCGTTGGTACAAACGATATACTCGTCCGTACGAATGGGTACAAACGATTGTCCGATAGTTCAGACGGGGACAAACGATTTCTCGGTGGTACATACGGAATACTCGTTGATACGAATGGGTACAAACGACTGGTCGATAGTACAGACGGGTACAAACGATTTCTCGGTGGTACAAACGACATACTCGTCGATACGAACGGGTACAAACGATTGCTCGATAGTACAGACGGGTACAAACGTTTCCTCGGTGGTACAAACGATGTACTCGTCGATACAAACGGGTACAAACGATTGCTCGATAGTACAGATGGGTACAAACGTTTTCTCGGTGGTACAAACGATATACTCGTCAGGACGAATGGGTACAAACGATTCCTCGATAGTACAGACAGGTACAAACGTTTTCTCGATGGTACGAACGATATACTCGTCGATACGAACGGGTACAAACGATTGCTCGATAGTACATACGGGTACAAACGTTTTCTCGTTGGTAAAAACGATATACTCGTCAGTACGAATGGGTACAACCGATTGCCCGATAGTACAGACGGGTACAAACGTTTTCTCGGTGGTACAAACGATATACTCGTCGATACGAACGGGTACAATGGATTGCTCGATAGTTCAGACGGGTACAAACGATTTCTCGGTGGTACAAACGATATACTCGTCGATACGAACGGGTACAAACGATTGCTCGATAGTACCGACGGGTACAAACGTTTTCTCGTTGGTACAAACGATATACTCGTCAGAACGAATGGGTACAAACGATTCCTCGTTAGTTCAGACGGGTACAAACGTTTTCTGGGTGGTACAAACGATATACTCGTCGATACGAACGGGTACAATCGATTGCTCGATAGTACAGACGGGTACAAACGATTTCTCGGTGGTACAAACGATATACTCGTCGATACGAACGGGTACAAACGATTGCTCGATAGTACAGACGGGTACAAACGTTTTCTCGTTGGTACAAACGATATACTCGTCAGTACGAATGGGGACATACGATTGTCCGATAGTTCAGACGGGGACAAACGTTTTCTCGGTGGTACATACGAAATACTCGTTGATACGAATGAGTACAAACGATTGGTCGATAGTACAGACGGGTACAAACGATTGCTCGATAGTACATACGGGTACAAACGTTTTCTCGTTGGCAAAAACGATATACTCGTCAGTACGAATGGGTACAACCGATTGCCCGATAGTACAGACGGGTACAAACGTTTTCTCGGTGGTACAAACGATATACTCGTCGATACGAACGGGTACAATCGATTGCTCGATAGTTCAGACGGGTACAAACGATTTCTCGGTGCTACAAACGATATACTCGTCGATACGAACGGGTACAAACGATTGCTCGATAGTACCGACGGGTACAAACGTTTTCTCGTTGGTACAAACGATATACTCGTCAGAACAAATGGGTACAAACGATTGCTCGATAGTACAGATGGGTACAAACGTTTTCTCGGTGGTACAAACGATATACTCGTCAGGACGAATGGGTACAAACGATTCCTCGATAGTACAGACAGGTACAAACGTTTTCTCGACGGTACAAACGATATACTCGTCGATACGAACGGGTACAAACGATTGCTCGATAGTACATACGGGGCCAAACGTTTTCTCGCTGGTAAAAACGATATACTCGTCAGTACGAATGGGTACAACCGATTGCCCGATAGTACAGACGGGTACAAACGTTTTCTCGGTGGTACAAACGATATACTCGTCGATACGAACGGGTACAATCGATTGCTCGATAGTTCAGACGGGTACAAACGATTTCTCGGTGGTACAAACGATATACTCGTCAGAACGAATGGGTGCAAACGATTTCTCGTTAGTACAGACGGGTACAAACGTTTTCTCGGTGGTACAAACGATATACTCGTCGATACGAACGGGTACAAACGATTGCTCGATAGTACAGCCGGGTACAAACGTTTTCTCGTTGGTACAAACGATATACTCGTCAGTACGAATGGGTACAAACGATTGTCCGATAGTTCAGACGGGGACAAACGTTTTCTCGGTGGTACATACGAAATACTCGTTGATACGAATGGGTACAAAGGATTGGTCGATAGTACAGACGGGTACAAACGATTTCTCGGTGGTACAAACGACATACTCGTCGATACGAACGGGTACAAACGATTGCTCGATAGTACAGACGGGTACAAACGTTTCCTCGGTGGTACAAACGATGTACTCGTCGATACGAACGGGTACAAACGATTGCTCGATAGTACAGATGGGTACAAACGTTTTCTCGGTGGTACAAACGATATACTCATCAGGACGAATGGGTACAAACGATTCCTCGATAGTACAGACAGGTACAAACGTTTTCTCGATGGTACGAACGATATACTCGTCGATACGAACGGGCACAAACGATTGCTCGATAGTACATACGGGTACAAACGTTTTCTCGTTGGTAAAAACGATATAGTCGTCAGTACGAATGGGTACAACCGATTGCCCGATAGTACAGACGGGTACAAACGTATTCTCGGTGGTACAAACGATATAGGCGTCGATACGAACGGGTACAATCGATTGCTCGATAGTTCAGACGGGTACAAACGATTTCTCGGTGGTACAAACGATATACTCGTCGATACGAACGGGTATAAACGATTGCTCGATAGTACGGACGGGTACAAAAGTTTTCTCGTTGGTACTAACGATATACTCGTCAGAACGAATGGGTACAAACGATTCCTCGTTAGTACAGACGGGTACAAACGTTTTCTCGGTGGTACAAACGATATACTCGTCGATACGAACGGGTACAAACGATTGCTCGATAGTACAGACGGGTACAAACGTTTTCTCGTCGGTACAAACGATATACTCGTCAGTACGAATGGGTACAAACGATTTTCCGATAGTTCAGACGGGGACAAACGTTTTCTCGGTGGTACATATGAAATACTCGATGATACGAATGGGTACAAACGATTGGTCGATAGTACAGACGGGTACAAACGATTTCTCGGTGGTACAAACGACATACTCGTCGATACAAACGTGTACAAACGATTGCTCGATAGTACAGACGGGTACAAACGTTTCCCCGGTGGTACAAACGATGTACTCGTCGATACGAACGGGTACAAACGATTGCTCGATAGTACAGATGGGTACAAACGTTTTCTCGGTGGTACAAACGATATACTCGTCAGGACGAATGGGTACAAACGATTCCTCGATAGTACAGACAGGTACAAACGTTTTCTCGATGGTACAAACGATATACTCGTCGATACGAACGGGTACAAACGATTGCTCGATAGTACAAACGGGTACAAACGTTTTCTCGTTGGTAAAAACGATATACTCGTCAGTACGAATGGGTACAACCGATTGCCCGATAGTACAGACGGGTACAAACGTTTTCTCGGTGGTACAAACGATATACTCGTCGATACGAACGGGTACAATCGATTGCTCGATAGTTCAGACGGGTACAAACGATTTCTCGGTGCTACAAACGATATACTCGTCGATACGAACGGGTACAAACGATTGCTCGATAGTACCGACGGGTACAAACGTTTTCTCGTTGGTACAAACGATATACTCGTCAGAACAAATGGGTACAAACGATTGCTCGATAGTACAGATGGGTACAAACGTTTTCTCGGTGGTACAAACGATATACTCGTCAGGACGAATGGGTACAAATGATTCCTCGATAGTACAGACAGGTACAAACGTTTTCTCGATGGTACAAACGATATACTCGTCGATACGAACGGGTACAAACGATTGCTCGATAGTACATACGGGGCCAAACGTTTTCTCGCTGGTAAAAACGATATACTCATCAGTACGAATGGGTACAACCGATTGCCCGATAGTACAGACGGGTACAAACGTTTTCTCGGTGGTTCAAACGATATACTCGTCGATACGAACGGGTACAATCGATTGCTCGATAGTTCAGACGGGTACAAACGATTTCTCGGTGGTACAAACGATATACTCGTCGATACGAACGGGTATAAACGATTGCTCGATAGTACGGACGGGTACAAAAGTTTTCTCGTTGGTACTAACGATATACTCGTCAGAACGAATGGGTACAAACGATTCCTCGTTAGTACAGACGGGTACAAACGTTTTCTCGGTGGTACAAACGATATACTCGTCGATACGAACGGGTACAAACGATTGCTCGATAGTACAGCCGGGTACAAACGTTTTCTCGTTGGTACAAACGATATACTCGTCAGTACGAATGGGTACAAACGATTGTCCGATAGTTCAGACGGGGACAAACGTTTTCTCGGTGGTACATACGAAATACTCGTTGATACGAATGGGTACAAAGGATTGGTCGATAGTACAGACGGGTACAAACGATTTCTCGGTGGTACAAACGACATACTCGTCGATACGAACGGGTACAAACGATTGCTCGATAGTACAGACGGGTACAAACGTTTCCTCGGTGGTACAAACGATGTACTCGTCGATACGAACGGGTACAAACGATTGCTCGATAGTACAGATGGGTACAAACGTTTTCTCGGTGGTACAAACGATATACTCGTCAGGACGAATGGGTACAAACGATTCCTCGATAGTACAGACAGGTACAAACGTTTTCTCGATGGTACAAACGATATACTCGTCGATACGAACGGGTACAAACGATTGCTCGATAGTACATACGGGTACAAACGTTTTCCCGTTGGTAAAAACGATATACTCGTCAGTACGAATGGGTACAACCGATTGCCTGATAGTACAGACGGGTACAAATGTTTTCTCGGTGGTACAAACGATATACTCGTCGATACGAACGGGTACAATCGATTGCTCGATAGTTCAGACGGGTACAAACGATTTCTCGGTGGTACAAACGATATACTCGTCGATACGAATGGGTACAAACGATTCCTCGTTAGTTCAGACGGGTACAAACGTTTTCTCGGTGGTACAAACGATATACTCGTCGATACGAACGGGTACAATCGATTGCTCGATAGTACAGACGGGTACAAACGATTTCTCGGTGGTACAAACGATATACTCGTCGATACGAACGGGTACAAACGATTGCTCGATAGTACAGACGGGTACAAACGTTTTCTCGTTGGTACAAACGATATACTCGTCAGTACGAATGGGGACAAACGATTGTCCGATAGTTCAGACGGGGACAAACGTTTTCTCGGTGGTACAAACGATATACTCGTCGATACGAACGGGTACAAACGATTGCTCGATAGTACATACGGGTACAAACGATTTCTCGGTGGTACAAACGATATACTCGTCAGGACGAATGGGTACAAACGATTCCTCGTTAGTACAGACGGGTACAAACGTTTTCTCGGTGGTACAAACGATATACTCGTCGATACGAACGGGTACAATCGATTGCTCGATAGTACAGACGGGTACAAACGATTTCTCGGTGGTACAAACGATATACTCGTCGATACGAACGGGTACAAACGATTGCTCGATAGTACAGCCGGGTACAAACGTTTTCTCGTTGGTACAAACGATATACTCGTCAGTACGAATGGGTACAAACGATTGTCCGATAGTTCAGACGGGGACAAACGTTTTCTCGATGGTACATACGAAATACTCGTTGATACGAATGGGTACAAAGGATTGGTCGATAGTACAGACGGGTACAAACGATTTCTCGGTGGTACAGACGACATACTCGTCGATACGAACGGGTACAAACGATTGCTTGATAGTACAGACGGGTACAAACGTTTCCTCGGTGGTACAAACGATGTACTCGTCGATACGAACGGGTACAAACGATTGCTCGATAGTACAGATGGGTACAAACGTTTTCTCGGTGGTACAAACGATATAATCGTCAGGACGAATGGGTACAAACGATTCCTCGATAGTACAGACAGGTACAAACGTTTTCTCGATGGTACGAACGATATACTCGTCGATACGAACGGGCACAACCGATTGCTCGATAGTACATACGGGTACAAACGTTTTCTCGTTGGTAAAAACGATATACTCGTCAGTACGAATGGGTACAACCGATTGCCCTATAGTACAGACGGGTACAAACGTATTCTCGGTGGTTCAAACGATATACTCGTCGATACGAACGGGTACAATCGATTGCTCGATAGTTCAGACGGGTACAAACGATTTCTCGGTGGTACAAACGATATACTCGTCGATACGAACGGGTACAAACGATTGCTCGATAGTACCGACGGGTACAAACGTTTTCTCGTTGGTACAAACGATATACTCGTCAGAACGAATGGGTACAAACGATTCCTCGTTAGTACAGACGGGTACAAACGTTTTCTCGGTGGTACAAACGATATACTCGTCGATACGAACGGGTACAATCGATTGCTCGATAGTACAGACGGGTACAAACGATTTCTCGGTGGTACAAACGACATACTCGTCGATACGAACGGGTACAAACGATTGCTCGATAGTACAGACGGGTACAAGCGTTTCCCCGGTGGTACAAACGATGTACTCGTCGATACGAACGGGTACAAACGATTGCTCGAAAGTACAGATGGGTACAAACGTTTTCTCGGTGGTACAAACGATATACTCGTCAGGACGAATGGGTACAATCGATTCCTCGATAGTACAGAGAGGTACAAACGTTTTCTCAATGGTACAAACGATATACTCGTCGATACGAACGGGTACAAACGATTGCTCGATAGTACATACGGGTACAAACGTTTTCTCGTTGGTAAAAACGATATACTCGTCAGTACGAATGGGTACAACCGATTGCCCGATAGTTCAGACGGGTACAAACGTTTTCTCGGTGGTACAAACGATATACTCGTTGATACGAACGGGTACAATCGATTGCTCGATAGTTCAGACGGGTACAAACGATTTCTCGGTGGTACAAACGATATACTCGCCGATACGAACGGGTACAAACGATTGCTCGATAGTACCGACGGGTACAAACGTTTTCTCGTTGGTACAAACGATATACTCGTCAGTACGAATGGGGACAAACGATTGTCCGATAGTTCAGACGGGGACAAACGTTTTCTCGGTGGTACAAACGATATACTCGTCGATACGAACGGGTACAATCGATTGCTCGATAGTACAGACGGGTACAAACGATTTTTCGGTGGTACAAGCGATATACTCGTCGATACGAACGGGTACAAACGATTGCTCGATAGTACAGACGTGTACAAACGTTTTCTCGTTGGTACAAACGATATACTCGTCCGTACGAATGGGTACAAACGATTGTCCGATAGTTCAGACGGGGACAAACGTTTTCTCGGTGGTACATACGAAATACTCGTTGATACGAATGGGTACAAACGATTGGTCGATAGTACAGACGGGGACAAACGATTTCTCGGTGGTACAAATGACACACTCGTCGATACGAACGGGTACAAACGATTGCTCGATAGTACAGACGGGTACAAACGTTTCCTCGGTGGTACAAACGATGTACTCGTCGATATGAACGGGTACAAAAGATTGCTCGATAGTCCAGATGGGTACAAATGGTTTCTCGATGGTACAAACGATATACTCGTCAGGACGAATGGGTACAAACGATTCCTCGATAGTACAGACAGGTACAAACGTTTTCTCGATGGTACAAACGATATACTCGTCGATACGAACGGGTACAATCGATTGCTCGATAGTTCAGACGGGTACAAACTTTTTCTCGCTGGTACAAACGATACACTCGTCAGTACGAATGGGTACAAACGATTGCTCGATAGTACAGACGGGTACAAACGTTTCCTCGCTGGTACAAACGATACACTCGTCAGTACGAATGGGTACAAACGATTGCTCGATAGCACAGACGGGTACAAACGATTTCTCGGTGGTACAAACGATATACTCGTCGATACGAACGGGTACCAACGATTGCTGGATAGTACATACGGGTACAAACGTTTTCTCGTTGGTAAAAACGATAGACTCTTCAGTACGAATGGGTACAACCGATTGCCCGATAGTACAGACGGGTACAAACGTTTTCTCGGCGGTACATACGAAATACTCGTCGATACGATTGGGTACAAACGATTGGTCGATAGTACAGACGGGTACAAACGATTTCTCGCCGGTACAAACGATATACTCGTCGATACGAATGGGTACAAACGATTGCTCGATAGTACAGACGGGTACAAACGTTTTCTCGGTGGTACAAACGATTTACTCGTCAGAACGAATGGGTACAAACGATTCCTCGATAGTGCAGACGGGTACAAACGTTTTCTCGGTGGTACAAACGATATACTCGTCGATACGAACGAGTACAATCGATTGCTCGATAGTTCAGACGGGTACAAACGATTTCTCGGTGGTACAAACGATATACTCGTCGATACGAACGGGTACAAACGATTGCTCGATAGTACCGACGGGTACAAACGTTTTCTCGTTGGTACAAACGATATACTTGTCAGAACGAATGGGTACAAACGATTCCTCGTTAGTACAGACGGGTACAAACGTTTCCTCGGTGGTACAAACGATATACTCGTCGATACGAACGGGTACAATCGGTTGCTCGATAGTACAGACGGGTACAAACGATTTCTCGGTGGTACAAACGATATACTCATCGATACGAACGGGTACAATCGATTGCTCGATAGTACAGACGGGTACAAACGTTTTCTCGTTGGTACAAACGATATACTCGTCAGAACGAATGGGTACAAACGATTGTCCGATAGTTCAGACGGGGACAAACGTTTTCTCGGTGGTACATACGAAATACTCGTTGATACGAATGGGTACAAACGATTGGTCGATAGTACAGACGGGTACAAACGATTTCTCGGTGGTACAAACGACATACTCGTCGATACGAACGGGTACAAACGATTGCTCGATAGTGCAGACGGGTACAAACGTTTCCTCGGTGGTACAAACGATGTACTCGTCGATACGAACAGGTACAAACGATTGCTCGATAGTACAGATGGGTACAAACGTTTTCTCGGTGGTACAAACGATATACTCGTCAAGACGAATGGGTACAAACGATTCCTCGATAGTGCAGACGGGTACAAACGTTTTCTCGGTGGTACAAACGATATACTCGTCGATACGAACGGGTACAATCGATTGCTCGATAGTTCAGACGGGTACAAACGATTTCTCGGTGGTACAAACGATATACTCGTCGATACGAACGGGTACAAACGATTGCTCGATAGTACCGACGGGTACAAACGTTTTCTCGTTGGTACAAACGATATACTCGTCAGAACGAATGGGTACAAACGATTCCTCGTTAGTACAGACGGGTACAAACGTTTCCTCGGTGGTACAAACGATATACTCGTCGATACGAACGGGTACAATCGATTGCTCGATAGTACAGACGGGTACAAACGATTTCTCGGTGGTACAAACGATATACTCGTCGATACGAACGGGTACAAACGATTGCTCGATAGTACAGACGGGTACAAACGTTTTCTCGTTGGTACAAACGATATACTCGTCAGTACGAATGGGTACAAACGATTGTCCGATAGTTCAGACGGGGACAAACGTTTTCTCGGTGGTACATACGAAATACTCGTTGATACGAATGGGTACAAACGATTGGTCGATAGTACAGACGGGTACAAACGATTTCTCGACGGTACAAACGACATACTCGTCGATACGAACGGGTACAAACGATTGCTCGATAGTACAGACGGGTACAAACGTTTCCTCGGTGGTACAAACGATGTACTCGTCGATACGAACGGGTACAAACGATTGCTCGATAGTACAGATGGGTACAACCGTTTTCTCGGTGGTACAAACGATATACTCGTCAGGACGAATGGGTACAAACGATTCCTCGATAGTACAGACAGGTACAAACGTTTTCTCGATGGTACAAACGATATACTCGTCGATACGAACGGGTACAAACGATTGCTCGATAGTACATACGGGTACAAACGTTTTCTCGTTGGCAAAAACGATATACTCGTCAGTACGAATGGGTACAACCGATTGCCCGATAGTACAGACGGGTACAAACGTTTTCTCGGTGGTACAAACGATATACTCGTCGATACGAACGGGTACAATCGATTGCTCGATAGTACAGATGGGTACAAACGATTTCTCGGTGGTACAAGCGATATACTCGTCGATACGAACGGGTACAAACGATTGCTCGATAGTACAGACGGGTACAAACGTTTTCTCGTTGGTACAAACGATATTCTCGTCCGTACGTATGGGTACAAACGATTGTCCGATAGTTCAGACGTTGACGAACATTTTCTCGGTGGTACATACGAAATACTCGTTGATACGAATGGGTACAAACGATTGGTCGATAGTACAGACGGGTACAAACGATTTCTCGGTGGTACAAACGACATACTCGTCGATACGAACGGGTCCAAACGATTGCTCGATAGTACAGACGGGTACAAACGTTTCCTCGGTGGTACAAACGATGTACTCGTCGATACGAACGGGTACAAACGATTGCTCGATAGTACAGATGGGTAAAAACGTTTTCTCGGTGGTACAAACGATATACTCGTCAGGACGAAAGGGTACAAACGATTCCTCGATAGTACAGACAGGTACAAACGTTTTCTCGATGGTACAAACGATATACTCGTCGATACGAACGGGTACGAACGATTGCTCGATAGTACATACGGGTACAAACGTTTTCTCGTCGGTAAAAACGATATACTCGTCAGTACGAATGGGTACAACCGATTGCCCGATAGTACAGACGGGTACAAACGTTTTCTCGGTGGTACAAACGATATACTCGTCGATACGAAAGCGTACAATCGATTGCTCGATAGTTCAGACGGGTACAAACGATTTCTCGGTGGTACAAACGATATACTCGTCGATACGAACGGGTACAAACGATTGCTCGATAATACCGACGGGTACAAACGTTTTCTCGTTGGTACAAACGATATACTCGTCAGAACGAATGGGTACAAACGATTCCTCGTTAGTACAGACGGGTACAAACGTTTTCTCGGTGGTACAATCGATATACTCGTCGATTCGAACGGGTACAATCGATTGCTCGATAGTACAGACGGGTGCAAACGATTTCTCGGTGGTACAAACGATATACTCGTCGATACGAACGGGTACAAACGATTGCTCGATAGTACAGACGGGTACAAACGTTTTCTCGTTGGTACAAACGATATACTCGTCAGTACGAATGGGTACAAACGATTGTCCGATAGTTCAGACGGGGACAAACGTTTTCTCGGTGGTACATACGAAATACTCGTTGATACGAATGGGTACAAACGATTGGTCGATAGTACAGACGGGTACAAACGATTTCTCGGTGGTACAAACGACATATTCGTCGATACGAACGGGTACAAACGATTGCTCGATAGTGCAGACGGGTACAAACGTTTCCTCGGTGGTACAAACGATGTACTCGTCGATACGAACGGGTACAAACGATTGCTCGATAGTACAGATGGGTACAAACGTTTTCTCGGTGGTACAAACGATATACTCGTCAGGACGAATGGGTACAAACGATTCCTCTATAGTACAGACAGGTACAAACGTTTTCTCGATGGTACAAACGATATACTCGTCGATACGAACGGGTACAATCGATTGCTCGATAGTACAGACGGGTACAAACGTTTTCTCGCTGGTACAAACGATACACTCGTCAGTACGAATGGGTACAAACGATTGCTCGATAGTACAGACGGGTACAAACGTTTTCTCGCTGGTACAAACGATACACTCGTCAGTACGAATGGGTACAAACGATTGCTCGATAGTACAGACGGGTACAAACGATTTCTCGGTGGTACAACCGATATACTCGTCGATACGAACGGGTACCAACGATTGCTCGATAGTACATACGGGTACAAACGTTTTCTCGTTGGTAAAAACGATATACTCGTCAGTACGAATGGGTACAACCGATTGCCCGATAGTACAGACGGGTACAACCGTTTTCTCGGCGGTACATACGAAATACTCGTCGATACGAATGGGTACAAACGATTGGTCGATAGTACAGACGGGTACAAACGATTTCTCGCCGGTACAAACGATATACTCATCGATACAAATGGGTACAAACGATTGCTCGATAGTTCAGACGGGTACAAACGTTTTCTCGGTGGTACAAGCGATATACTCGTCGATACGAACGGGTACAAACGATTGCTCGATAGTACAGACGGGTACAAACGTTTTCTCGTTGGCAAAAACGATATACTCGTCAGTACGAATGGGTACAACCGATTGCCCGATAGTACAGACGGGTACAAACGTTTTCTCACTGGTACAAACGATATACTCGTCGATACGAACGGGTACAATCGATTGCTCGATAGTACAGACGGGTACAAACGATTTCTCGGTGGTACAAGCGATATACTCGTCGATACGAACGGGTACAAACGATTGCTCGATAGTACAGACGGGTACAAACGTTTTCTCGTTGGTACAAACGATATTCTCGTCCGTACGTATGGGTACAAACGATTGTCCGATAGTTCAGACGTTGACAAACATTTTCTCGGTGGTACATACGAAATACTCGTTGATACGAATGGGTACAAACGATTGGTCGATAGTACAGACGGGTACAAACGATTTCTCGGTGGTACAAACGACATACTCGTCGATACGAACGGGTACAAACGATTGCTCGATAGTACAGACGGGTACAAACGTTTCCTCCGTGGTACAAACGATGTACTCGTCGATACGAACGGGTACAAACGATTGCTCGATAGTACAGATGGGTAAAAACGTTTTCTCGGTGGTACAAACGATATACTCGTCAGGACGAATGGGTACAAACGATTCCTCGATAGTACAGACAGGTACAAACGTTTTCTCGATGGTACAAACGATATACTCGTCGATACGAACGGGTACGAACGATTGCTCGATAGTACATACGGGTACAAACGTTTTCTCGTTGGTAAAAACGATATACTCGTCAGTACGAATGGGTACAACCGATTGCCCGATAGTACAGACGGGTACAAACGTTTTCTCGGTGGTACAAACGATATACTCGTCGATACGAAAGGGTACAATCGATTGCTCGATAGTTCAGACGGGTACAAACGATTTCTCGGTGGTACAAACGATATACTCGTCGATACGAACGGGTACAAACGATTGCTCGATAGTACCGACGGGTACAAACGTTTTCTCGTTGGTACAATCGATGTACTCGTCAGAACGAATGGGTACAAACGATTCCTCGTTAGTTCAGACGGGTACAAACGTTTTCTCGGTGGTACAAACGATATACTCGTCGATACGACCGGGTACAATCGATTGCTCGATAGTACAGACGGGTACAAACGATTTCTCGGTGGTACAAACGATATACTCGTCGATACGAACGGGTACAAACGATTGCTCGATAGTACAGACGGGTACAAACGTTTTCTCGTTGGTACAAACGATATACTCGTCAGTACGAATGGGGACAAACGATTGTCCGATAGTTCAGACGGGGACAAACGTTTTCTCGGTGGTACATACGAAATCCTCGTTGATACGAATGGGTACAAACGATTGGTCGATAGTACAGACGGGTACAAACGATTTCTCGGTGGTACAAACGACATACTCGTCGATACGAACGGGTACAAACGATTGCTCGATAGTACAGATGGGTACAAACGTTTCGTCGGTGGTACAAACGATGTACTCGTCGATACGAACGGATACAAACGATTGCTCGATAGTACAGATGGGTACAAACGTTTTCTCGGTGGTACAAACGATATACTCGTCAGGACGAATGGGTACAAACGATTCCTCGATAGTACAGACAGGTACAAACGTTTTCTCGATGGTACAAACGATATACTCGTCGATGCGAACGGGTACATACGATTGCTCGATAGTACATTCGGGTACAAACGTTTTCTCGTTGGTAAAAACGATATACTCGTCAGTACGAATGGGTACAACCGATTGCCCGATAGTACAGACGGGTACAAACGTTTTCTCGGTGGTACAAACGATATACTCGTCGATACGAACGGGTACAATCGATTGCTCGATAGTACAGACGGTTACAAACGGTTTCTCGGTGGTACAAACGATATACTCGTCGATACGAACGGGTACAAACGATTGCTCGATAGTACAGACGGGTACAAACGTTTTCTCGTTGGTACAAACGATATACTCGTCAGTACGAATGGGTACAAACGATTGTCCGATAGTTCAGACGGGGACAAACGTTTTCTCGGTGGTACATACGAAATACTCGTTGATACGAATGGGTACAAACGATTGGTCGATAGTACAGACGGGTACAAACGATTTCTCGGTGGTACAAACGATGTACTCGTCGATACGAACGGGTACAAACGATTGCTCGATAGTACAGATGGGTACAAACGTTTTCTCGGTGGTACAAACGATATACTCGTCAGGACGAATGGGTACAAACGATTCCTCGATAGTACAGACAGGTACAAACGTTTTCTCGATGGTACAAACGATATACTCGTCGATACGAACGGGTACAATCGATTGCTCGATAGTACAGACGGGTACAAACGTTTTCTCGCTGGTACAAACAATACACTCGTCAGTACGAATGGGTACAAACGATTGCTCGATAGTACAGACGGGTACAAACGTTTTCTCGCTGGTACAAACGATACACTCGTCAGTCCGAATGGGTACAAACGATTGCTCGATAGTACAGACGGGTACAAACGATTTCTCGGTGGTACAAACGATATACTCGTCGATACGAACGGGTACCAACGATTGCTCGATAGTACATACGGGTACAAACGTTTTCTCGTTGGTAAAAACGATATACTCGTCAGTACGAATGGGTACAACCGATTGCCCGATAGTACAGACGGGTACAAACGTTTTCTCGGCGGTACATACGAAATACTCGTCGATACGAATGGGTACAAACGATTGGTCGATAGTACAGACGGGTACAAACGATTTCTCGCCGGTACAAACGATATACTCGTCGATACGAATGGGTACACACGATTGCTCGATAGTGCAGACGGGTACAAACGTTTTCTCGGTGGTACAAACGATATACTCGTCAGAACGAATGGGTACAAACGATTCCTCGATAGTGCAGACGGGTACAAACGTTTTCTCGGTGGTACAAACGATATACTCGTCGATACGAACGGGTACAATCGATTGCTCGATAGTTCAGACGGGTACAAACGATTTCTCGGTGGTACAAACGATATACTCGTCGATACGAACGGGTACAAACGATTGCTCGATAGTACCGACGGGTACAAACGTTTTCTCGTTGGTACAAACGATATACTCGTCAGAACGAATGGGTACAAACGATTCCTCGTTAGTACAGACGGGTACAAACGTTTTCTCGGTGGTACAAACGATATACTCGTCGATACGAACGGGTACAATCGATTGCTCGATAGTACAGACGGGTACAAACGATTTCTCGGTGGTACAAACGATATACTCGTCGAAACGAACGGGTACAAACGATTGCTCGATAGTACAGACGGGTACAAACGTTTTCTCGTTGGTACAAACGATATACTCGTCAGTACGAATGGGTACAAACGATTGTCCGATAGTTCAGACGGGGACAAACGTTTTCTCGGTGGTACATACGAAATACTCGGTGATACGAATGGGTACAAACGATTGGTCGATAGTACAGACGGGTACAAACGATTTCTCGGTGGTACAAACGACATACTCGTCGATACGAACGGGTACAAACGATTGCTCGATAGTACAGACGGGTACAACCTTTCCTCGGTGGTACAAACGATGTACTCGTCGATACGAACGGGTACAAACGATTGCTCGATAGTACAGATGGGTACAAACGTTTTCTCGGTGGTACAAACGATATACTCGTCAGGACGAATGGGTACAAACGATTCCTCGATAGTACAGACAGGTACAAATGTTTTCTCGATGGTACAAACGATATACTCGTCGATACGAACGGGTACAAACGATTGCTCGATAGTACATACGGGTACAAACGTTTTCTCGTTGGTAAAAACGATATACTCGTCAGTACGAATGGGTACAACCGATTGCCCGATAGTACAGACGGGTACAAACGTTTTCTCGGTGGTACAAACGATATACTCGTCGATACGAACGGGTACAATCGATTGCTCGATAGTTCAGACGGGTACAAACGATTTCTCGGTGGTACAAACGATATACTCGTCGATACGAACGGGTACAAACGATTGCTCGATAGTACCGACGGGTACAAACGTTTTCTCGTTGGTACAAACGATATACTCGTCAGAACGAATGGGTACAAACGATTCCTCGTTAGTACAGACGGGTACAAACGTTTTCTCGGTGGTACAAACGATATACTCGTCGATTCGAACGGGTACAATCGATTGCTCGATAGTACAGACGGGTGCAAACGATTTCTCGGTGGTACAAACGATATACTCGTCGATACGAACGGGTACAAACGATTGCTCGATAGTACAGACGGGTACAAACGTTTTCTCGTTGGTACAAACGATATACTCGTCAGTACGAATGGGTACAAACGATTGTCCGATAGTTCAGACGGGGACAAACGTTTTCTCGGTGGTACATACGAAATACTCGTTGATACGAATGGGTACAAACGATTGGTCGATAGTACAGACGGGTACAAACGATTTCTCGGTGGTACAAACGACATATTCGTCGATACGAACGGGTACAAACGATTGCTCGATAGTGCAGACGGGTACAAACGTTTCCTCGGTGGTACAAACGATGTACTCGTCGATACGAACGGGTACAAACGATTGCTCGATAGTACAGATGGGTACAAACGTTTTCTCGGTGGTACAAACGATATACTCGTCAGGACGAATGGGTACAAACGATTCCTCTATAGTACAGACAGGTACAAACGTTTTCTCGATGGTACAAACGATATACTCGTCGATACGAACGGGTACAATCGATTGCTCGATAGTACAGACGGGTACAAACGTTTTCTCGCTGGTACAAACGATACACTCGTCAGTACGAATGGGTCCAAACGATTGCTCGATAGTACAGACGGGTACAAACGTTTTCTCGCTGGTACAAACGATACACTCGTCAGTACGAATGGGTACAAACGATTGCTCGATAGTACAGACGGGTACAAACGATTTCTCGGTGGTACAACCGATATACTCGTCGATACGAACGGGTACCAACGATTGCTCGATAGTACATACGGGTACAAACGTTTTCTCGTTGGTAAAAACGATATACTCGTCAGTACGAATGGGTACAACCGATTGCCCGATAGTACAGACGGGTACAACCGTTTTCTCGGCGGTACATACGAAATACTCGTCGAGACGAATGGGTACAAACGATTGGTCGATAGTACAGACGGGTACAAACGATTTCTCGCCGGTACAAACGATATACTCGTCGATACGAATGGGTACAAACGATTGCTCGATAGTTCAGACGGGTACAAACGTTTTCTCGGTGGTACAAGCGATATACTCGTCAGAACGAATGGGTACAAACGATTCCTCGATAGTGCAGACGGGTACAAACGTTTTCTCGGTAGTACAAACGATATACTCGTCGATACGAACGGGTACAATCGATTGCTCGATAGTTCAGACGGGTACAAACGATTTCTCGGTGGTACAAACGATATACTCGTCGATACGAACGGGTACAAACAATTGCTCGATAGTACAGACAGGTACAAACGTTTTCTCGATGGTACAAACGATATACTCGTCGATACGAACGGGTACAATCGATTGCTCGATAGTTCAGACGGGTACAAACTTTTTCTCGCTGGTACAAACGATACACTCGTCAGTACGAATGGGTACAAACGATTGCTCGATAGTACAGACGGGTACAAACGTTTCCTCGCTGGTACAAACGATACACTCGTCAGTACGAATGGGTACAAACGATTGCTCGATAGCACAGACGGGTACAAACGATTTCTCGGTGGTACAAACGATATACTCGTCGATACGAACGGGTACCAACGATTGCTGGATAGTACATACGGGTACAAACGTTTTCTCGTTGGTAAAAACGATAGACTCTTCAGTACGAATGGGTACAACCGATTGCCCGATAGTACAGACGGGTACAAACGTTTTCTCGGCGGTACATACGAAATACTCGTCGATACGATTGGGTACAAACGATTGGTCGATAGTACAGACGGGTACAAACGATTTCTCGCCGGTACAAACGATATACTCGTCGATACGAATGGGTACAAACGATTGCTCGATAGTACAGACGGGTACAAACGTTTTCTCGGTGGTACAAACGATTTACTCGTCAGAACGAATGGGTACAAACGATTCCTCGATAGTGCAGACGGGTACAAACGTTTTCTCGGTGGTACAAACGATATACTCGTCGATACGAACGAGTACAATCGATTGCTCGATAGTTCAGACGGGTACAAACGATTTCTCGGTGGTACAAACGATATACTCGTCGATACGAACGGGTACAAACGATTGCTCGATAGTACCGACGGGTACAAACGTTTTCTCGTTGGTACAAACGATATACTTGTCAGAACGAATGGGTACAAACGATTCCTCGTTAGTACAGACGGGTACAAACGTTTCCTCGGTGGTACAAACGATATACTCGTCGATACGAACGGGTACAATCGGTTGCTCGATAGTACAGACGGGTACAAACGATTTCTCGGTGGTACAAACGATATACTCATCGATACGAACGGGTACAATCGATTGCTCGATAGTACAGACGGGTACAAACGTTTTCTCGTTGGTACAAACGATATACTCGTCAGAACGAATGGGTACAAACGATTGTCCGATAGTTCAGACGGGGACAAACGTTTTCTCGGTGGTACATACGAAATACTCGTTGATACGAATGGGTACAAACGATTGGTCGATAGTACAGACGGGTACAAACGATTTCTCGGTGGTACAAACGACATACTCGTCGATACGAACGGGTACAAACGATTGCTCGATAGTGCAGACGGGTACAAACGTTTCCTCGGTGGTACAAACGATGTACTCGTCGATACGAACAGGTACAAACGATTGCTCGATAGTACAGATGGGTACAAACGTTTTCTCGGTGGTACAAACGATATACTCGTCAAGACGAATGGGTACAAACGATTCCTCGATAGTGCAGACGGGTACAAACGTTTTCTCGGTGGTACAAACGATATACTCGTCGATACGAACGGGTACAATCGATTGCTCGATAGTTCAGACGGGTACAAACGATTTCTCGGTGGTACAAACGATATACTCGTCGATACGAACGGGTACAAACGATTGCTCGATAGTACCGACGGGTACAAACGTTTTCTCGTTGGTACAAACGATATACTCGTCAGAACGAATGGGTACAAACGATTCCTCGTTAGTACAGACGGGTACAAACGTTTCCTCGGTGGTACAAACGATATACTCGTCGATACGAACGGGTACAATCGATTGCTCGATAGTACAGACGGGTACAAACGATTTCTCGGTGGTACAAACGATATACTCGTCGATACGAACGGGTACAAACGATTGCTCGATAGTACAGACGGGTACAAACGTTTTCTCGTTGGTACAAACGATATACTCGTCAGTACGAATGGGTACAAACGATTGTCCGATAGTTCAGACGGGGACAAACGTTTTCTCGGTGGTACATACGAAATACTCGTTGATACGAATGGGTACAAACGATTGGTCGATAGTACAGACGGGTACAAACGATTTCTCGACGGTACAAACGACATACTCGTCGATACGAACGGGTACAAACGATTGCTCGATAGTACAGACGGGTACAAACGTTTCCTCGGTGGTACAAACGATGTACTCGTCGATACGAACGGGTACAAACGATTGCTCGATAGTACAGATGGGTACAACCGTTTTCTCGGTGGTACAAACGATATACTCGTCAGGACGAATGGGTACAAACGATTCCTCGATAGTACAGACAGGTACAAACGTTTTCTCGATGGTACAAACGATATACTCGTCGATACGAACGGGTACAAACGATTGCTCGATAGTACATACGGGTACAAACGTTTTCTCGTTGGCAAAAACGATATACTCGTCAGTACGAATGGGTACAACCGATTGCCCGATAGTACAGACGGGTACAAACGTTTTCTCGGTGGTACAAACGATATACTCGTCGATACGAACGGGTACAATCGATTGCTCGATAGTACAGATGGGTACAAACGATTTCTCGGTGGTACAAGCGATATACTCGTCGATACGAACGGGTACAAACGATTGCTCGATAGTACAGACGGGTACAAACGTTTTCTCGTTGGTACAAACGATATTCTCGTCCGTACGTATGGGTACAAACGATTGTCCGATAGTTCAGACGTTGACGAACATTTTCTCGGTGGTACATACGAAATACTCGTTGATACGAATGGGTACAAACGATTGGTCGATAGTACAGACGGGTACAAACGATTTCTCGGTGGTACAAACGACATACTCGTCGATACGAACGGGTCCAAACGATTGCTCGATAGTACAGACGGGTACAAACGTTTCCTCGGTGGTACAAACGATGTACTCGTCGATACGAACGGGTACAAACGATTGCTCGATAGTACAGATGGGTAAAAACGTTTTCTCGGTGGTACAAACGATATACTCGTCAGGACGAAAGGGTACAAACGATTCCTCGATAGTACAGACAGGTACAAACGTTTTCTCGATGGTACAAACGATATACTCGTCGATACGAACGGGTACGAACGATTGCTCGATAGTACATACGGGTACAAACGTTTTCTCGTCGGTAAAAACGATATACTCGTCAGTACGAATGGGTACAACCGATTGCCCGATAGTACAGACGGGTACAAACGTTTTCTCGGTGGTACAAACGATATACTCGTCGATACGAAAGCGTACAATCGATTGCTCGATAGTTCAGACGGGTACAAACGATTTCTCGGTGGTACAAACGATATACTCGTCGATACGAACGGGTACAAACGATTGCTCGATAATACCGACGGGTACAAACGTTTTCTCGTTGGTACAAACGATATACTCGTCAGAACGAATGGGTACAAACGATTCCTCGTTAGTACAGACGGGTACAAACGTTTTCTCGGTGGTACAATCGATATACTCGTCGATTCGAACGGGTACAATCGATTGCTCGATAGTACAGACGGGTGCAAACGATTTCTCGGTGGTACAAACGATATACTCGTCGATACGAACGGGTACAAACGATTGCTCGATAGTACAGACGGGTACAAACGTTTTCTCGTTGGTACAAACGATATACTCGTCAGTACGAATGGGTACAAACGATTGTCCGATAGTTCAGACGGGGACAAACGTTTTCTCGGTGGTACATACGAAATACTCGTTGATACGAATGGGTACAAACGATTGGTCGATAGTACAGACGGGTACAAACGATTTCTCGGTGGTACAAACGACATATTCGTCGATACGAACGGGTACAAACGATTGCTCGATAGTGCAGACGGGTACAAACGTTTCCTCGGTGGTACAAACGATGTACTCGTCGATACGAACGGGTACAAACGATTGCTCGATAGTACAGATGGGTACAAACGTTTTCTCGGTGGTACAAACGATATACTCGTCAGGACGAATGGGTACAAACGATTCCTCTATAGTACAGACAGGTACAAACGTTTTCTCGATGGTACAAACGATATACTCGTCGATACGAACGGGTACAATCGATTGCTCGATAGTACAGACGGGTACAAACGTTTTCTCGCTGGTACAAACGATACACTCGTCAGTACGAATGGGTACAAACGATTGCTCGATAGTACAGACGGGTACAAACGTTTTCTCGCTGGTACAAACGATACACTCGTCAGTACGAATGGGTACAAACGATTGCTCGATAGTACAGACGGGTACAAACGATTTCTCGGTGGTACAACCGATATACTCGTCGATACGAACGGGTACCAACGATTGCTCGATAGTACATACGGGTACAAACGTTTTCTCGTTGGTAAAAACGATATACTCGTCAGTACGAATGGGTACAACCGATTGCCCGATAGTACAGACGGGTACAACCGTTTTCTCGGCGGTACATACGAAATACTCGTCGATACGAATGGGTACAAACGATTGGTCGATAGTACAGACGGGTACAAACGATTTCTCGCCGGTACAAACGATATACTCATCGATACAAATGGGTACAAACGATTGCTCGATAGTTCAGACGGGTACAAACGTTTTCTCGGTGGTACAAGCGATATACTCGTCGATACGAACGGGTACAAACGATTGCTCGATAGTACAGACGGGTACAAACGTTTTCTCGTTGGCAAAAACGATATACTCGTCAGTACGAATGGGTACAACCGATTGCCCGATAGTACAGACGGGTACAAACGTTTTCTCACTGGTACAAACGATATACTCGTCGATACGAACGGGTACAATCGATTGCTCGATAGTACAGACGGGTACAAACGATTTCTCGGTGGTACAAGCGATATACTCGTCGATACGAACGGGTACAAACGATTGCTCGATAGTACAGACGGGTACAAACGTTTTCTCGTTGGTACAAACGATATTCTCGTCCGTACGTATGGGTACAAACGATTCCTCGTTAGTTCAGACGGGTACAAACGTTTTCTCGGTGGTACATACGAAATACTCGTTGATACGAATGGGTACAAACGATTGGTCGATAGTACAGACGGGTACAAACGATTTCTCGGTGGTACAAACGACATACTCGTCGATACGAACGGGTACAAACGATTGCTCGATAGTACAGACGGGTACAAACGTTTCCTCCGTGGTACAAACGATGTACTCGTCGATACGAACGGGTACAAACGATTGCTCGATAGTACAGATGGGTAAAAACGTTTTCTCGGTGGTACAAACGATATACTCGTCAGGACGAATGGGTACAAACGATTCCTCGATAGTACAGACAGGTACAAACGTTTTCTCGATGGTACAAACGATATACTCGTCGATACGAACGGGTACGAACGATTGCTCGATAGTACATACGGGTACAAACGTTTTCTCGTTGGTAAAAACGATATACTCGTCAGTACGAATGGGTACAACCGATTGCCCGATAGTACAGACGGGTACAAACGTTTTCTCGGTGGTACAAACGATATACTCGTCGATACGAAAGGGTACAATCGATTGCTCGATAGTTCAGACGGGTACAAACGATTTCTCGGTGGTACAAACGATATACTCGTCGATACGAACGGGTACAAACGATTGCTCGATAGTACCGACGGGTACAAACGTTTTCTCGTTGGTACAATCGATGTACTCGTCAGAACGAATGGGTACAAACGATTCCTCGTTAGTTCAGACGGGTACAAACGTTTTCTCGGTGGTACAAACGATATACTCGTCGATACGACCGGGTACAATCGATTGCTCGATAGTACAGACGGGTACAAACGATTTCTCGGTGGTACAAACGATATACTCGTCGATACGAACGGGTACAAACGATTGCTCGATAGTACAGACGGGTACAAACGTTTTCTCGTTGGTACAAACGATATACTCGTCAGTACGAATGGGGACAAACGATTGTCCGATAGTTCAGACGGGGACAAACGTTTTCTCGGTGGTACATACGAAATCCTCGTTGATACGAATGGGTACAAACGATTGGTCGATAGTACAGACGGGTACAAACGATTTCTCGGTGGTACAAACGACATACTCGTCGATACGAACGGGTACAAACGATTGCTCGATAGTACAGATGGGTACAAACGTTTCGTCGGTGGTACAAACGATGTACTCGTCGATACGAACGGATACAAACGATTGCTCGATAGTACAGATGGGTACAAACGTTTTCTCGGTGGTACAAACGATATACTCGTCAGGACGAATGGGTACAAACGATTCCTCGATAGTACAGACAGGTACAAACGTTTTCTCGATGGTACAAACGATATACTCGTCGATGCGAACGGGTACATACGATTGCTCGATAGTACATTCGGGTACAAACGTTTTCTCGTTGGTAAAAACGATATACTCGTCAGTACGAATGGGTACAACCGATTGCCCGATAGTACAGACGGGTACAAACGTTTTCTCGGTGGTACAAACGATATACTCGTCGATACGAACGGGTACAATCGATTGCTCGATAGTACAGACGGTTACAAACGGTTTCTCGGTGGTACAAACGATATACTCGTCGATACGAACGGGTACAAACGATTGCTCGATAGTACAGACGGGTACAAACGTTTACTCGTTGGTACAAACGATATACTCGTCAGTACGAATGGGTACAAACGATTGTCCGATAGTTCAGACGGGGACAAACGTTTTCTCGGTGGTACATACGAAATACTCGTTGATACGAATGGGTACAAACGATTGGTCGATAGTACAGACGGGTACAAACGATTTCTCGGTGGTACAAACGATGTACTCGTCGATACGAACGGGTACAAACGATTGCTCGATAGTACAGATGGGTACAAACGTTTTCTCGGTGGTACAAACGATATACTCGTCAGGACGAATGGGTACAAACGATTCCTCGATAGTACAGACAGGTACAAACGTTTTCTCGATGGTACAAACGATATACTCGTCGATACGAACGGGTACAATCGATTGCTCGATAGTACAGACGGGTACAAACGTTTTCTCGCTGGTACAAACAATACACTCGTCAGTACGAATGGGTACAAACGATTGCTCGATAGTACAGACGGGTACAAACGTTTTCTCGCTGGTACAAACGATACACTCGTCAGTCCGAATGGGTACAAACGATTGCTCGATAGTACAGACGGGTACAAACGATTTCTCGGTGGTACAAACGATATACTCGTCGATACGAACGGGTACCAACGATTGCTCGATAGTACATACGGGTACAAACGTTTTCTCGTTGGTAAAAACGATATACTCGTCAGTACGAATGGGTACAACCGATTGCCCGATAGTACAGACGGGTACAAACGTTTTCTCGGCGGTACATACGAAATACTCGTCGATACGAATGGGTACAAACGATTGGTCGATAGTACAGACGGGTACAAACGATTTCTCGCCGGTACAAACGATATACTCGTCGATACGAATGGGTACACACGATTGCTCGATAGTGCAGACGGGTACAAACGTTTTCTCGGTGGTACAAACGATATACTCGTCAGAACGAATGGGTACAAACGATTCCTCGATAGTGCAGACGGGTACAAACGTTTTCTCGGTGGTACAAACGATATACTCGTCGATACGAACGGGTACAATCGATTGCTCGATAGTTCAGACGGGTACAAACGATTTCTCGGTGGTACAAACGATATACTCGTCGATACGAACGGGTACAAACGATTGCTCGATAGTACCGACGGGTACAAACGTTTTCTCGTTGGTACAAACGATATACTCGTCAGAACGAATGGGTACAAACGATTCCTCGTTAGTACAGACGGGTACAAACGTTTTCTCGGTGGTACAAACGATATACTCGTCGATACGAACGGGTACAATCGATTGCTCGATAGTACAGACGGGTACAAACGATTTCTCGGTGGTACAAACGATATACTCGTCGAAACGAACGGGTACAAACGATTGCTCGATAGTACAGACGGGTACAAACGTTTTCTCGTTGGTACAAACGATATACTCGTCAGTACGAATGGGTACAAACGATTGTCCGATAGTTCAGACGGGGACAAACGTTTTCTCGGTGGTACATACGAAATACTCGGTGATACGAATGGGTACAAACGATTGGTCGATAGTACAGACGGGTACAAACGATTTCTCGGTGGTACAAACGACATACTCGTCGATACGAACGGGTACAAACGATTGCTCGATAGTACAGACGGGTACAACCTTTCCTCGGTGGTACAAACGATGTACTCGTCGATACGAACGGGTACAAACGATTGCTCGATAGTACAGATGGGTACAAACGTTTTCTCGGTGGTACAAACGATATACTCGTCAGGACGAATGGGTACAAACGATTCCTCGATAGTACAGACAGGTACAAATGTTTTCTCGATGGTACAAACGATATACTCGTCGATACGAACGGGTACAAACGATTGCTCGATAGTACATACGGGTACAAACGTTTTCTCGTTGGTAAAAACGATATACTCGTCAGTACGAATGGGTACAACCGATTGCCCGATAGTACAGACGGGTACAAACGTTTTCTCGGTGGTACAAACGATATACTCGTCGATACGAACGGGTACAATCGATTGCTCGATAGTTCAGACGGGTACAAACGATTTCTCGGTGGTACAAACGATATACTCGTCGATACGAACGGGTACAAACGATTGCTCGATAGTACCGACGGGTACAAACGTTTTCTCGTTGGTACAAACGATATACTCGTCAGAACGAATGGGTACAAACGATTCCTCGTTAGTACAGACGGGTACAAACGTTTTCTCGGTGGTACAAACGATATACTCGTCGATTCGAACGGGTACAATCGATTGCTCGATAGTACAGACGGGTGCAAACGATTTCTCGGTGGTACAAACGATATACTCGTCGATACGAACGGGTACAAACGATTGCTCGATAGTACAGACGGGTACAAACGTTTTCTCGTTGGTACAAACGATATACTCGTCAGTACGAATGGGTACAAACGATTGTCCGATAGTTCAGACGGGGACAAACGTTTTCTCGGTGGTACATACGAAATACTCGTTGATACGAATGGGTACAAACGATTGGTCGATAGTACAGACGGGTACAAACGATTTCTCGGTGGTACAAACGACATATTCGTCGATACGAACGGGTACAAACGATTGCTCGATAGTGCAGACGGGTACAAACGTTTCCTCGGTGGTACAAACGATGTACTCGTCGATACGAACGGGTACAAACGATTGCTCGATAGTACAGATGGGTACAAACGTTTTCTCGGTGGTACAAACGATATACTCGTCAGGACGAATGGGTACAAACGATTCCTCTATAGTACAGACAGGTACAAACGTTTTCTCGATGGTACAAACGATATACTCGTCGATACGAACGGGTACAATCGATTGCTCGATAGTACAGACGGGTACAAACGTTTTCTCGCTGGTACAAACGATACACTCGTCAGTACGAATGGGTCCAAACGATTGCTCGATAGTACAGACGGGTACAAACGTTTTCTCGCTGGTACAAACGATACACTCGTCAGTACGAATGGGTACAAACGATTGCTCGATAGTACAGACGGGTACAAACGATTTCTCGGTGGTACAACCGATATACTCGTCGATACGAACGGGTACCAACGATTGCTCGATAGTACATACGGGTACAAACGTTTTCTCGTTGGTAAAAACGATATACTCGTCAGTACGAATGGGTACAACCGATTGCCCGATAGTACAGACGGGTACAACCGTTTTCTCGGCGGTACATACGAAATACTCGTCGAGACGAATGGGTACAAACGATTGGTCGATAGTACAGACGGGTACAAACGATTTCTCGCCGGTACAAACGATATACTCGTCGATACGAATGGGTACAAACGATTGCTCGATAGTTCAGACGGGTACAAACGTTTTCTCGGTGGTACAAGCGATATACTCGTCAGAACGAATGGGTACAAACGATTCCTCGATAGTGCAGACGGGTACAAACGTTTTCTCGGTAGTACAAACGATATACTCGTCGATACGAACGGGTACAATCGATTGCTCGATAGTTCAGACGGGTACAAACGATTTCTCGGTGGTACAAACGATATACTCGTCGATACGAACGGGTACAAACAATTGCTCGATAGTACAGACGGGTACAAACGTTTTTTCGTTGGTACAAACGATATATTCGTCAGAACGAATGGGTACAAACGATTCCTCTATAGTACAGATGGGTACAAACGTTTTCTCGGTGGTACAAACGATATACTCGTCGATACGAACGGGTACAATCGATTGCTCGATAGTACAGACGGGTACAAACGATTTCTCGGTGGTACAAACGATATACTCGTCGATACGAACGGGTACAAACGATTGCTCGATAGTACAGACGGGTTCAAACGTTTTCTTGGTGGTACAAACAATATACTCGTCAGTACGAATGGGTATAAACGATTACACGGTGGTAGAAACGATGTACTCACCGATACGAATGAATAGAAACAATTTCTAGGTGGTCCAAACGATATACTTGTCGGTACAAACGGAAATAAAATTTAAAAAAAATCGAAAAATTTTTTTTTTTTGAAAAAATTTTGAAAAAAAAATTCAAAAAAAAAAATTTTTAACGGTACAAACGGGTACAAACGATTCTCTTTTCAGTCACGTTTATTAAAATTGCTTAGCTCTAAATGGGTTGCGGTTCATTTTTTCATACCCTCGTACTTTTTTCCCCCTTAAGGTACAAACGAAATTTAAGACGGTACAACCGGGTACAAACCGAGTACATACGAATGCAAAAAAAAAAAATTACTTTCTGTAAAGTCAGGTGCCAACTTCACATAGGTAGTCGATTTCAATGACCAGCAGCTGGCGATACGATTGAATAATTAATTATGGCAGGTATGTTGCTTGCCTAAATGAAGCATGGAAAAGGCAACGAACGGAAGAGGACTATAAAGAAAACGGTATAAAATGTGTCTAGCATGCGTCGCATATGCGATAGTAAGGTCCAAAGTAATTGCTGATTTTTCACATTTTATTTATCCAAGAGAGCTCGAACGATCAGACTATCTGCTTTTTCTCTCCCCCCCCCCTCTCCGCGTTTACTCACCGCGTCTACGAACGTGTCTCCTCCCCCTGCCGGGATCTTTCACTCCACCGCGACGCCAGGCGTCCATCCAATAAAGGTGAATTTAACGACCTATCGTTAACTTAATAAACGATGGGATAACATCGTCGAAGCTTTTTCCGTATACGCGCTGCATCGGTCCGAGCGTAAAAGCTTGCACAGCGATTGGCCACCCACGTGGCAGACAGGATCAGCGTCGAGAATTGCAACAGCACCGAAGAAAGACGACCATATGCCAATCACTGTTTTCACTGACGTTGTCTTTTTACATCGACCGGCGACTCGTCACTTCGTCGTTTAAAAAAAATTGCACCATGTCCGTAGTCGAGGATGCGAAACGTTCTACTTACATGAACGGTGCAATTGAGCAGCGCGCCAATTTTCCCACTTCTGGAACTTTACTACACGGAAGTTGAAGCAAGATTCGCTGGGGCGAAAATTGTTTAAAAATTGTTCAGTTAAAGTCACGGCTGGTCGTTCGGGCACGGAAAATTATGCAACAAGCGTGCAAAATAGAAAATGAGAAGATGAGGGGAGAATAAACAGGTCGGAAGGCGATGAGACGGGGTGTTTGAGAAAGGCACTGCATTTCCGACATATTCCCGAAAGACAACATTTTTCGGATTCCTAATGTCTGAGAAGTGAATGTAATCAAAATCGATATCAGCCGGTCATCGATGAACGTCCATCTATGGTTGGAGTTTCGTTGATGACCGACTCATAACCATTTTGAACGTCACGAACGAAAAGAACGCCAGTCATCAACTATCAAGGGATAGAGTTTGATGTTTGATTGATGACTGACTGATGACTGGCTGATGACTGACTGGTGACTGACTGGTGATTGATTAAGGATTGGCTGGTCACTGACCGATGCCTGACTGATGACTTACTGACTGATAGCAATTTTGAACGTCTTTAACGCAAAGAACACCAGTCCAGAACTTGAGTTTGATGTTTGATTGATAACTGACCGATGACTAACTGACTAATCGCAATTTTAAATGTCATTAATGCAAAGAACAACACTCAAGAACGGAACTCTATCAATAGATGCAGTTTTATTGGTATAGTTTGGTTGATGAGTGACTAATAGCCATTTTTTAACGTCGTCAAAGAAAAGAACGCCACCCATGGACGAAACTCGATCAATGGATACAGTTTTGTTGATAGAATTTGGTTGATGAATGGCTGATTTTGATTGATGACTGGTTATTTTGAACTTCATCAGCGCGAACAACAGCAGTCATCGACGAAACTCTATCATTGATGACGGGGGTTCTTTTCGTTGATGCCGGTCCCAATTCACTACCCAGTCGGTCATCAACCAACTCTATCCCTAGATAGTCATTGAAGACCATCTAATAACGATTTCCATTACGATCCCTTACGAGCTATTCGGATCGCTGAAAAATATTATATTTCCAGAAAATGCAGGAAATGCGTTTCTCAAACATCCCATTTTGTCGCCGTCCCCGTTTTTATACTCCCCTCTCCGTTTGCATTCCGCCCTCATCTTACAATTTCCAATCATGCACCCCTTTTGCGTCAACTCCAGCACCCAAACACCCAGCCATGCCTAATTTTAACTCAGTATCCTAAAAAAAAACTTTGTCCATGCGACTTCAACTTCCATCCTTCAACCAAACTTCTAAAAGCGATAAAAAACGCCAGCTCGATTTTTCGAAGTTCCAGCAAGTTGACTAGTTACCCCCTGACTTCTTCGACTTCGTAACATTCAAGATACGAAAAATCCAACGCTTCCGCTGGCTCCTCGTCACATACAACCCCAATCTGCCATCCCTCGAATCCTGATGAACATCCATTCAATCCTCAAGCCCCCCCCCCCCCTCCAGAAAGCAAAAAATAGCTGCATCAATGTCCAGTTCGCGATAGCAATGACCAAAACAATCAACAGGACGAAAATTTCACTTCGAAGTACTACGAAGGGTTGTACAGGGTTGACGGTTGAATGTAGGTACATATAGGCGTAAATGCGTATATACAATTGACGTATAAACAAGCGGGCATTATCAGGGAAAATATTTATGACGTAAAACCGAGCCGGGTTCGCCGTCGAGTGTGTGATAAATGCTCGTGCGGGTTAGGCTCTCGGATGAAACGCTATCGTTCACTCGGTACACTCGTTCAACCCATTACATCACTCACTCAATCAACCCCATCGATTCTTGAGCCTCGCCCGCGTGCTCGCCTCTTCGAATAACAAATAAAAGGGCGGCGCCCTGCCTCGCGGAACCTGCTGAATTTTTCTTCATTTTCCTAAACATAGCCTCTCGTGAAATAGCACGCTTTACAAATATAACGGAAATACATATCAGCGGTTCTGAAAAATGACACACGATATCGGGGTCATCTGTTATTTTTGGAAGCAAACGCATTCGATGCAAATAAATTGTAAATATATATATATATATATATATATATATATATATATATATATATATATATATATATATATATATTTACAATTTTTATATATATATATATGCACAAGCCGCGACAATTTTTCACTGGCCGATCCTCCGATACATCCCTTAATAAAACCCTTCAAAGCCGATTATATAACCCATTGAATTATTAAGGGAGGACACCGCTGTGGCGCGCCGAAAAAGGTCGTTTTTACCGAACATTTGCTTACTAGATTAATTTTTTGGGATTTGAAAAAAAGGTATTTTATTGACCACACATCGAACTTGTTTCGTGTAAATTTTAAGTTGAAATTTTTTTTAATCTACAACGTTATTGAGGTATTAGAGCCTTTGCATAAAAAATGTGATCCAATACGGCCAGATCGATAACTTGATAATGATTGGTCTCAAAAATGAAAATAAGAAGGTTTGGTGAATGTTTACAAGTGGGGCTCCAGGTAGAAAAGGGGTTTAGAAATTTTGTACCGAGTCGACGTATTTCAGGGCACTTAGTTTATAATACTTAAGCCGGAGAAGACAATTTCAACCCTTATTTCAACCCCCAGACGCTTTTTTTTACTTTTCCAAAGGTATGGAGGAAACGGGTTTGGTGACATCAAGTGATACCAAACGGGGAAAAACGAACTCCAACAAATCCAAACAAACCCAAACACACCCAGACAAACCCAAAAAAATTAGAGTAAACATACAGAAAGCGTATTTCAAAAATCGAATATTTTCCGGAAATATTTTTTTTCTTAATAGCATAACCCTCCACGATCATAAAAAACATATTCGCATACTGCAGAATAGCCCCGAACACGTGAATAAAATGCTGGAGCCGATTAGGGCTGGAGCCCCACTTGTAAATATTTGCCAAATGTTTTATAATCTATATAAATGTAGTTCTCGGTGTAAGTGGCTACTTTTCGAAAAATGATTCACAAAATAACGGGTGTGAAAAAAAATGTAATTTCGGCAAAATTTTTACTTATTTTCGGGCACTTAGATAATACTAAATTTAAAAAAAGGGCTATGTACAACGATAGCTGCAGCAGTTGGAATTTTTTTTAAATTAGAAATCGGAGAATTATATTAAAACTATTGAAAGTTTTAGGATACGTAGATCGTTGCGCTGACTGCTTTCACTAAATCGCATGTACCTTGGTCAATTTTGAATCTTAAAAAAAAAAAAAAATTTTAATGTTCTTGAATATGAATACTTTTTAAAAAATGCAAAAAAATCGATCTTTTTTACACATCACAGTGGTGTTCCGCCTCAAATCAATGTGTTTTAAATAACCAGTTGAATTTTATATTCCACCCGAAATATAGTACCGCCTGCCATTTGAGAAATTTACCCTGAGCTTTTTACCCTCGATATTTTTATGCTCATATACTTATTCGTGCCAGAGCGAGTGGGAAATTTATTTCGTCAAAAAAAGCAAAAACCGAACGAACAGCCAAAGTGGAAAAATATAAATGAACATTGTGCTCATTATTTTTCAGCATATACGGTGCAACACTTTACGGTCCTTCTGAAAGTTAATTTGAAGGGGTGACGAAAATTTCGCTCGACGATATCCTACTCGGTACAATTCCGTCAGCTGTTGGGGACGACAGCTTCGGTGACTTCAATCAATTTCCGTTGGCCCCGTTGTCTCGGTTATGCTCATTGCGTTAAAAGGTGATGTAAGAAATATCCGGATTTTCTTACAGCGAAGAAATATATATATATATACATAATGTAATAAAAATAGTTGAATATATACAGGGTGATTTACAACTATATATATATATATATATATATAATGACGCCCAGCTATACAGCAATAAGTAATAAAAATAATTGAATATATACAGGGTGATTTACAACTATAGGGATTCCCTTTGCGATCAAAACGCTTTTTGAAAATATCGTGTGACAAAAATTGGCTGAGATTTTTGCGTTTAAAATCCAATTAGTAAATAATAGCACGCAGTAGTTGCTCACGTGCGAAACGTCCAATCCGGATCGAGTTCGGCTTTGAATCCAGCTTCGGACAAGAGAATTTTTTTTACGAAATTTTAGTTTTTTCGTTACGAGATAATGTACCTGGAGGCTCGCTTTGCAAATCGACATTATAATTCAATAATTTTCGTTGGTTATTCGAGGCAGTATTATTGTCTAGATCGCTCATTTGGAGGTGATTTTTAGCGTCGAGTAATTTTTTAACAGTCCGAGTTTTCTTTCTGAAATTGTTTGAACATGTTTATTGATCCTTGAATATTATGTCCAAGTAAAAAAAGAAATTATTATTTTAAATTATTAAATTATATTATAGTAACGTCTAAAATTAAGGGATTTTTCGTGATTCTTTTGGGTGCAAGGACAAGTAAGACGACAAAAATATTCAAGGATGTCATCAGTCTTATTTTCAAGTGAAGAAAAAAAAAATTATATTACAAAATTATACAAAATGGTAACGCTGAAGCCATTCTCGCGAGGCATGTTGAATTTGAGACGCTCTGCGGCACGCAGTACTCGTATTACTGACGCAAATTTGTATTTGGAAAAAAAAAATTTTTTATCTATTAATTTATAATGTGTATATATATATAATTATATAATAAATATAATAATATAATAATATTATTATAATATAATATAATAATATAATATAATAATATAATAAATAATTTACATGAGTATAGCGAGAGAAATACGTTGGGGATTTTGATAGGATGAATTTCTGTGTAATTGGCAAGCATTTAAAGTAAAAACTGAAAGTTTGACAGAAAGAAGGACAATTGTTGGTTAATAACTGATGCTATAATTAACCCATAAGAAAATTCGGTAAATATCCGGAAGTGGGGCTCCTGTTAGAATCAGGCTTTTTTTTGTTTGGGTTTGTTTGAGGTTGTTTGAGTTTGTTTGGGGTCGTTTGGAGCTGTTTGGCCAATTTGGCCACGCCAATTGGAAACAAGCTGTTTCGAGAACTTTCGAGTAGTCGGCCATTTTGTACATCGAAAAAAAAATATATATATTTTCTAACAGCTTGATACTCATACTAAATACATGTGTAATTAATTTTATCAGTGAATCACTTTTTCATACGAAAAAAAATTGTTAAATTCGCGTATGATTTTATACCCGTTACTGTGGCCTAAGGCCTTAAAGATAAATTAAAAAAAGAAATATCACGTACATACCCTGACTCTCAAAGATAGTGAAGAAATGTTTCCTTTTACAAAAAAAAAAACCACGAAAGTCAGCCATTTTTTCCTCACCTAAAGGTATCTCCCCCTTAATTGACTACAGATTCTGAAGGGGCTTGGGGGGGCGCTCTGTCGGCATACGCGTGTACTTGCACTTATAGGATCGAATTGACCGGATGGGCGTGCGCTCGTAAAAAGCAAACGAAAGAACGTGGCCGAGAGCCAGGGGCACACGGGAGTACACAACACTCGAGAAACTGTACTGTAACGACAGCGAGAAGCAGAAAAAAGCTCGAGTATAATACTATATAGATATATTGCGTTCGCCGTGAGAAGTATAAGATTATCGAGCCGTGTGCAAGGAGGAGACGTCGCGAGAGCTTAATAGATTTATCCTTGATCGATAATACGTATTTTATTACTTTTTCATTTCCCCTTGTGAATTTTCTTCGTTGGACGTTCGAGACTCCTTGCGGACGCGGTTCGAATACGACGAAACGACGGTAAATTAAGATGAATCGAGCTGGGACTAGGAATTTTTTTTTTTCAGATAAGAATTACGTTATACATAATAATTTCTATAAGAACAAGAATTATGAGACGAGCTGATAGTAATCGTGCAATTCTTGAAACACGAACATCACGTTGAGTTACGGCGATCGGGATTTTATTTTTCAATTTGCAGCACATATTTTTTAGCAGGTGGTATAATAATGGAAAAGTGATATAATTGAAATATTCTATGGCAGAATCAATGATAGTTTTCTTGCTACTCCACATACAAGAATAAAGAGACTCCCTCTTTATGTGTAATGAGAATTAAGAGGGAATGATACCTTATCGCGGTCGATATGGTAGAACGATTATAGATTCCCACGAATCTCTGAAACGGCTCTTCAGATCCCGTCGAAACTTTGCCAAACGACGTCAAATAGATAGATGAATGGCTCTCTTCTTCTCAAATTTTCTGATTTTGAGAAAAAGAATGTAGATTGGCTTATGATAACCCAATCTACATTTTTTTTCTCAAATTCGGAAAATTTGAGGAGAAGACAGCCGTTCGTCTATCTATTTGACGTCGTTTGGCAAAGTTTCGACGGGATCTGAAGAGCCGTTTCGGAGAATCGTGGAAATCTATAATCGTTCTACCATACCGACCGCGATAAGGTATCATTCCCTCTTAAAGTGAGAGAGAGAAAGAGAAAGAGAGAGAGAGAGAGAGAGAGAGAGAGAGAGAGAGAGAGAGAGACAGACCTCATTATTCGCAGCCTTCTATCAATATTGTATTAACGATTCACGGAAGAACTGAGTAACAAGGTCGATGTCAGTTTGTTCCAGCGAGTCCCGAGTCAATTTTCCTATAGTTTTTGCTGAATACCCGAATTTCTGCCTCGCAGCCCCCCGTCTCGTCGCTAATTATATCCGGGCCGTTTTATCGGCGATCGTCGAGACTTGGCGAATTATGGTCCATGGTAAATCGTTTTTGCAGAGACGTCTGTACAGAAACGCTTGAAACATACGCGCAGGCATATACATCACGGATACTATATATATATATATATATATATATATATATATATATATATATATATATATATATATATATATATATATATATATATATATATATATATATATATATATATATATATATACATACATACATACATATATGTATGTATGTATGTATGTATGTATGTATGTATGTATGTATGTATGTATGTATGTATGTATGTATGTATGTATGTATGTATGTATGTATGTATGTATGTATGTATGTATATATGTATGTATGTATGTATGTATGTATGTATGTATGTATGTACGTCAAACAATGTGAACAATGATTTCTTAGAAAATGAAATGATCTACAAAAGAGGTCCCATGACATCGTGTGAAAAATCTAACAGTTCGGCGAAAAAGTGAAAAAACCTTGAAATTTACGATAAATCCAAGTTCGACCTCGAATAACTTTGAAAAGAGTATGTTTATCATAAAACGATAGGAGACTTTTTTTATAGAGCGTTCAATTCTGTACAAAATATATGTCTTGGTCACTGTTCTACCTTTGCCCGTCGGCGAGTTATAAAATTCAAAAGTAACGAGCAAAATTTGTCATGTGTAAGGCTAATAAGCATGGGAAATAGAAAATCACGATGAGGACATCTCTGAATATTAATATTGAATTAATATTGAAGATTAATATTTTAACAGGTTCCTTACTTTACCTTAATTCAACTGCCGAATAGAGAAATTTGAAGAAAAAAGTTGATTTTTTAAATCACATTGAAATTTTTTAAATATATATCTGAAAGGTGTCACAAAGTGACCTGACATTTTAAATTGCGCGCCATTTTTGTGTGGCGAGCAAGAGTACTAATGGCATCAGGAAGTATTGAGGTTAAGTTATGGAGCACACGATCTAGCAACGCATAGAAATTGTTATTTGCTGCATTGTTGACGCCATTGGACTTCTTTCTTTGGGGTTTTTCTTAAACGAAGTGTTTTTCAGGCACATTATCAGCTCTCGAAATATTTTGTATCAAATCCAGCTCTAAACACCTCGATTTTAAAAAAACCGCCATTTCGCTTGAAGAGGCTGTTTTAAGGCACAATTTTTTTTAAATTAACGTAGTGTGGACACGTCCGGTTTTGTTCGCCTGCTCCTCATTCGTGCATACATACGTAGAGAGACAACTTTATTGAAAGACCACTTTCGTATGGTGAGGCTATCATCTCGGGATCCACTGTTTTCTCATTAATCGCGATCTCGTCTGGCTCGGATGTCCCCTGACGTAATGAAGAATTACCGTGGAAACGTGAATAAGCGATAGGAGTCATAGCGATACGTTTAAAATTAAACCATTGAGCCGTCAGTGATGAATAATAACCCAACCAAGCGGATATACGTGCGCGCACACATCCACAAAACTCGGACGATTGCTTACAATACAAATATGAGAAATATGACTTGTTATCGCGCTGCGCTACAAACAACGAGCCTTGAAAATTGCATCGTTGAAACGCAACGATTTTATTCGCAATCACTATCGTCTTCATGTTTGAAATTACCCAAAATCTCCTTTTACAAATTTACCTTGCCAATGTTTAACAATAATTCTAAAAACAAAAAACATTTGTGTGCTTTTCGTAGGATAAATTTGCTGAAAAAAAAGTAGGAACCATTGGCGAAAAATGCATTTCCATTGCAGCCCAATGGGTCAGACATAACCGTTGAAAAAATATCGATATGATATTGAAAAATATTGATACGTGAGATAGTAAATGGACATTTTGGGGAAAAATACGTAACGGTTCGCGATGGGACAAAAATGTGAACTTTTTATCTCGAAGATATGGCGATTCCGTTGTATTTTCCCATGACCTATAAATCAAGGGTTGAAATGAAAATGATCGACTGTAGCTCGATCGAGTGGTTCATTTTTGCCGTACTTTTTTTGCTCGGTGCGTCGCTGCGAGGCCCGAACCCCGTGTAATTTCCATCATACGCAACGTATACAGTTTCATTGGGGCAAGGTACGTGTGAAGGGCGCAGCAGGATTGAGAGAGAGAGGGGTGTGCGTGTGTATATATTTATATGTATCATTAGGAGGGCGAGTATGTACACGGTACATATACCAAAGCGTCTATATAGTACACATTGCAGTACATCGAGAGGCAATAGGCGTCGAGACGGCGGGCGTCGTCGTCGCCGTTGAGGTGCCGTTGGCGCCCATTGCCCCGTGCTAACTAGCACCCCTAGTGCACCAATACAAACGCCACGGGAACATTCAAGCTACACACATCCACACTCTTATTCGTTTCGGTCTCCCAGTTTATATTAAATGTCGTCGCGGCGGAGTCCACAAACGCTCGGACAGCGACGCGATGCCAGAGTGGACGATCTCTCTCTCTCTCCCTCTCTCTCTCTCTCTCTTTCGTCCTTCTTCCTCTTTGTATACACATTTACCATCGTAAAATTGACCGTCCATTCGGGAACGCACGCACACAAGTGACGCCCACCATTTATCAAACCGAGTCATATATGTGTATCTTCCTCATCTCACTTAAGAAACGTTTTTATGTGCGGACGCGTCAATGCGAATAAATTGCTCAAACGCGGGGAAAGAAGCGAAGAAAAAGACAGCGAGACAAAGCGAGAGATAGAAAGAATTTTCGCCAGTTTGTACGAAGCGGTTCCAATTTGTGTGAGGATACGCCATTTCGTGCGTGGTGAGACACCATTTTCCTCAATGCACCGCCATTTTGTGCAACACTACGCGAATTTTGTGCAAATGGGCCACATTTTGTACAGGGCGTCGCCATTTCATGTAAAACGGCACTTTGTGTGAGGATACGCCATTTCGTGCGTGGTGAGACACCATTTTCCTCAATGCACCGCCATTTTGTGCAACACTACGCGAATTTTGTGCAAATGTGCCACATTTTGTACAGGGCGTCGCCATTTCATGTAAAACGGCACATTGTTACGCTGGACGGTGCCATTTCGTAGAAAAGGCACCATTTCAGACAGGAGGATGCCATTTCGTAAGATAAGACGCTACTGTGCGCGCAGAGACACCGTCTCATAAAAAAGGAGGCCATTTTGTAAGAGACGACGCCAATGTGCGTGAATCGGCACGATTTCATCCAAGAGAACGTCATTTTGTACGTTAGAGCGCCATTTCGTGTGAAAATGCCCAATTTTATCGTAGAGGACGCCATTTTCTACGATGAGACGCCATTGTCCGCACAAAGACATTATTTTATTCGAGCAGACGCTATTTTGTATCCCATGACGCCATGATGTGCAAAACGCGGACCTATTTCTGTGTTCGGAGGCGCCATTTTGTACAACAAGGCACCATTTCATGCAAGAACGTGCCATTTTGAACAAATAGGATCCATGCTATCCAAGAAGAAGTCACTTTCTCCAACAACGCGTCATTTTACCCGGGACCCGCTATTGTGCGCAAATGAACGCCATTCTGCGCAAACGGACGCCATTTCGCGTAAACGGGCGCCATTCCGCGTAAAGTGCTTCCTTCAGAAGGATATCAGTCTCTAATAAAAGGGATGAACACGTGAAAACTCGAAAAGACAATCTTTCCCGGATTAAAGCAAGTCGATACTACGATGATGTCCGCAATGACGCGAAGGAACGACAGAGGGCGCGGAGAAACATAAAAGATACAATGCATCCGATTTTATATACGTATACATGTCAACCCAAATAACATCATCAAGGTCTTAACCAGAACGATTTATATCCCATCAATGATGGCGCCGTTTTTTGTTCAGTCCGCCAAGTTTATTCGTCCGGCGCGCAAAGAATCGAATTGGTTTAGTGAACCGTTTCAAGATTGATCTGGAAAAGAGAGAGGTCGCGACGTTTTGCACCACCTACGGTCACTGGTGGTGAGCATTAGCACCGAATTGACGTTGGAGATGGACAGTCGCGTGCCCAATGACGCGCGAGCACAGATACCGAAGTAGCGACGAAACTACGTGGGCACAAAGGCCGCGAGAGAGAAAGAAAGAGGGAGAGAGATTGATGGTTTGTTAAATGCCTTGGTGTAAACCTTAAGGTGACTAAATCATATAAGATACGAAATAAAAATGTAACTACCAATAGATAAATGAATGTATATAAGAAAAAGCGTAACATGGTATAAGGGTAGAAAACTATACAAAACAAAGGCGACAGAGAGAAAGACCTGGCCTGCGCCCAAAACTTCCGCTCGGCCAAGAATTGATCGAACTGCTAGCCGATCAATTGATCTCCCATAGCCAATCCAAACCACGGTCTTACATACAGGTCTTGAAACGACGGTAGTGGGGGAAGGTTCACTTAGCGTCCAGATTCTGCTTCAATTTTCGGCCGCATGGCGCGCATAAGAAACGCCGTGTCATGTGCGAATAGTCATATCATGTCTCTGCCTTGCATAGAGGAGCGCATGCAGTTTAGGTTCTAATGTCTCGGTATACGGGTTCTTGTTGCTTTTTTGTAAGAAGTATCCATTACACGAAAAGTAAACGAAAAAAGTATGTATTTTCACGCTAAAATGAACAAATTAATACATACATGCTTAAAAATATAACCAAACCTATATTAACCGCGTGGAAAGCTCAAGCGACTATGATAAAAATGATTGATATTTTGTTCTGTGCATTGCGATGGTTGGTGAGCTGAATTGTTACGCTGCGCACTCGGAACCCGAAAGTTCTGAATTGTCACTGAAATAAATTGTCAATAACAGCTATTTAGGCATATCCAACTTTTTTTATACGCGTAACGATTTTCAACTGTTATACGCACACACGACTATACCAGGGAGACTGGAGTAAAGGAGTGGATACTGTGTGCTAACGATGTAGCTCCAAAATCAAGGAAAATAAGAGTTTGTAGGTGGCGTTGCAATCGGTTTTCCCTTATATACAGATATACTCTCTTCCTTAGCTTTCAGTCGGCTACATGCGCATGCCTAGAATCTTTAGACAAGTATTACTATACATCGCAGAATCGCGATCGCAGCGCCTCTTGCGGTCACTTATAAGTCGGGATTTTGGGGCCGTCTTTCGCTGCTTATCTCCTATGGAGTGTCCACTCCTTTACTCTAGTCTCCCTGGCTTATACGACGAGCATTTTATGACCAGTTTAGGTTAGTCTCATGGCCCCCCTCCCCCCGACGCGATCACAACGACACACGGTAGCGACGATAAGAAAAAAAAGCTTGGGCACTAAGCGGCCCAATCGACGTCTATCAAATACGACCGTGGTGAAGACCTGTACGTAAGACCGTGATCCAAACGCACCGTCATTACGGACCAGGAAAGACCAGAGTGAATGTCAAAAGAGATGACACCTCTCGCACTTTATTCGATCAACCTTTCTCTGTCTTCATCTCCCATTCCTCTCCTCTCTCTCTCCCGCTTACTGTCATCAAACGCCGCGCGACGTAATTCACGAGAATGCACGCGATATGAGCTTCACGACTTCTGAGTACGACCGCGTGTGCGTTCTCGTGTAGATTCGCCTGGATTTGGTGGGTGTGGTGAGCTGCTGTCATCGCGTTTTGATATCACATTTGCACGACGACCGTGTACAAACGACAGATTTACTACCTCGTGAACGGAACACTCGTGAAACTGAAATGCAACGATCGCCCTCCCGCTGTGTGGCCAACCAGTGTACTAATAGCAAAAAAGGAAAATTCGTGACCAGCAAGCGATTTTGCATCGAATATGATCGTTTCCATTCGAGTTGCAGAAGAAATCAAAAGTGGTCCGGCTTAATTGACAGCGAGATGCCCATAGATAACAACTTTTGTATCTGGTTAGACAGGTTACTCTGCACCGAAGTGGCGAGCTCCTGAATTTCTATCACTAGTCGATACCTTTGTAAATATCAATATGTACAAATCATATACATGTTATATTGAGGGGTTAGGATACTCTGATCACCCGTGAATAAGCGTTATTTAAACAAATTAATTTCGCAGCAATAAGTGGGATGATAGAAAAATCGTTCGGACATTTATTTGTAAGTACATTAAAAAAGTTGTGTGCCAAATTTCATTTAGGAATATTAATAATTAAAGAAGTTGTCAACAATCTTTTGAAGAACCTTCGAACGTGAGGGGCATGATGGTGTACTTGATTTTGCCCACCCGGTTGAGCTGAAACAAAAAAAATGTTTTTTTTTTGTAATAGATAATATTGGCTAGGACTCGACCGATTTTTTGTTGTTGCCTCGTTTCAATTATCAAAAATAGACATGTATGATGTTTTTTCCATTTTCCGACGAAAAATGACATCATTATTGTTAATAACAATCGAAAAGAAATGTCAAGAATAGAAAACGGTCGGTCAAGACTACTAGAGCACTGAATAAGTCTACCAAATTTCGAGTCAATCCATTTATTAGATGTCGAGAAATCCCGTACACCGTTTTGAAGAACATAGTTTCGAGAAAAACGCATTTAAAGTGTTATTAGCAGTTCCATCGTCGTAATCATAACCATCCACCGTCTTGGACAACACTAGGAATCTGCAATCAGCTATCCCTCTCGCACGTGTGGTCGTTCGGTCGGTGTGGCAGTTCGCCTTAAGGGGGGTAACTATTTGAATGAAATATAGCGAATTTCCAATTTTTTTCGTGTCTAAACTATTTATTCTACATAATTAAAGTCGTATATATTTTTCTTCTATATTTAAAAATGGCGGCTGCACAACACTCGATACCGAGACGGTTTTCGCCTGAGTTGTTTCGCGGCGTACAATCTACCGCCTGGTGTATTCATCTGAAACATCAAAGCCAACAAGTTTTCGATTTCTAAGGCCCACACGCTCTATGTGAACCTAACAAGTCCAAAGAAAAGTAAAAATTTGAAAAATGGTACGGGTTTGAAAGATCGCTCTATTTTTCATACATTTTTTAGTATAGTATTTGTCGAAGAAAAGGTAGGTTATTGAAAATAATTTTCACGAAACTCGAGGTTCACACAGACGGTAATTATATTGTTTCAAAGTGTGCAGAATTTCAAGATTATCAAACGCATACTTTTTTACTTATCTCGTACAAGGTTCACACAAACGGGTTTTTAGGAAAAGGTGTTTTAAATTTCAAGACCCAAAAAATGTCGTGACCAAATGACTTACTGATTAGTCTGCAATTTCGGGGCCATAAAGTAGTTCCTCACCTTCCTCGTGAAGTTAGTTCACTGTCACAAGATCTTCTTTACGTTATAAAGGGATCTTAAAGTAGTCGGAAATTAGAAAAAAAACCTACTTTTCGGTCGATCAAACAGTCTCTCTAACTTATCTCTCCGAGGTATGTTCCTCCGACCCAGCAGTACGAACGTACTTGCACGAGATGGCGCGACTAGTCCACAGACTTTGAGTGGAAACACTATCGAGACTTGCCGAACGCGCAGAGTCGTGCGATCAGTGACAGTTTTTAGGTTAGGAACGATTTTTTTCCGAGGCACGTATCAACGTGTGTTTCCGAGCACGGATAATGTGGAGTATTCTGCGTAAGGCGAGTGCAATTCGCCCCGTCGAGAATACGTATTCCGTGTTCAAGGAGACGAAACGTTTGGCTGGTCACAGCAAGTGGTCCAACATAAGACACATCAAGGCTGAAAAGGATGGCGAACGATCTCTACTTTTTGCCAAATTGTCGCGACAAATGCGAGTCGCGATCGCAGGTGAGCTCTCGGCGTTTCACTTTTGCAACGATATTGTTAGTCTCTTCGCGAGGAACTTCCTCGTCGCTTTCTGACCCACGAGCGCATCGAAGTTATTCCTTCGGGGCTCGTTGTTGTCCTCGGGTGGCGCCACCGTCGCGTTATGTCATCGCAGATCCCGACAAAATTCGTGCGAAACTTTTGAGAATTATACACAAAATTTAATACGATAATGACGTGATTATCATTTCCATGGATATTTTGAACCATCCCAATATTGTCCAGATTTAATCTTTAATTTTTCCAAAAATGCTCTTGTAAAATCAGGCCGAATAAAGAAATGAAATGTATGATTACAGACTCAGAATATCTACTCTGATTTTTCGACGCCCCGATTAGTTTTCTAAAGTAATGTGTTGAATTACTTTAGAAAACTAATATTTCGAAAGATAAACATCGCCATCACGTTACGTAAAAACATTAATTATCAATTGGAAATTATGATTACAAGCCAGAAAATGCAATCCAATTATCTGGTGGTCTACTGTTTTTACTAATTTTAGTTTCTAATCATTTTAGAAAAACGCCACATCAAAAAATAAAAACCAACGATGTTACATTGCATAAAAATATTAATTAATAATCAATGTTTATCAATTAAAATCCTAGAAAATCCATAAATTAACAATTAATTGAGAATATATATAATAGTTGCTCACGATCTTGTCACAATATGCCGTTGTAGCATTACCATGACGTCAACGTTGTATTGTTTTGCTTCAGTTCACATTAATCAAAATCAACTGATCAACAATTAATTGAAATCAATTAAGTAACAATTCATTGAAAATAATTGATTAAAAATTTATTTAAATAAAATATATTTACAATTCATTTTAAAAATGAATTAACGATTCATTCGAATAAATCAATTGACAATTCAGGTTAAAAGAATAATTGGTAATTCCTCAAAAACAATTAATTAACAATTTATTTAAAAAGAACAATCAACAATTCATGAAAATAATTAAATTATCACTTAACTTTTAAAAGTAAGAGTTTTCGTTGCATTCCAATGATGCAAACTTCAGTACCATAAATTTGATTGCAGTAGTGAAACTTGTTTGTAGCATTTTCTCTCCAACTGTTGCACTATAGAGGAGGGAAGTTGCAAGCCGACGCACAACACGCGGCTGGCGCAAATAATCGAAGTAGCGAAGAAGAAGAGTATGCCGGTAGCGACGATAAATGGCGTCCTGGCGAGAGCAGCCGCAGCGACCACCACAAGCGAGACGGCGAGCATAGACGTGCGCGGGCCGGGTGGATGTATCATTATCGTTGAAGTGATCACGGACAACATGGTGGGACTGAGGATGGTGCTGAACGGCGTTTTCAAGAAACACAGGCAATGAGAAAACGACCCCGATGATCCCCCTGTAGAGTTAAGGGCTACATCTACCTAGAGGCCCGAAGAAAATGGCCAAATTCCGAATTTTCTTGCTGGGAAACGATTGGTGAAAAAGAAACGCATTTTTTTTAACACAACGGCACCTAAGCCTTCGAAGGTCGAGGGCCTTAAAAAAAATTGCCAAAAAATACAGGTAAACAAGAAAAACATGGCCACCGGCAGATGATGACATTTTTCTCGCGACGTTTGGCGATGGCCACTCTCCACCATAAACGGTCTATCCTAAATCTAAAAACCAAACGGGTTATTCATGTTAGACATAAATACGAGTCGTTAACGATCGTTGATTTTTTAAATCTTTTTTTTAACACCCTGGCGACGAATTGAAACTCGAGCATACAAAATCTATGAAAAAAGTCGTCATTTTTACGTAACTTAAAAAAGGGCGATGGATTTATAAATAGCGTGATAAGTATGTATAATTATTGATAAAAGTATGAAAATCGATTTCTTTTTTTTACGATAAAACTATATATGCAGAATATTTTCCGAAAATTTCAAAGGGAAATTCGAAAAAATTCAAACGTTTCAACGTTCCTAAAAAATTAATTGAATTAACAACTAGCAATTACAATTACTACTCTAATTGATAGTTTTATTACTTTGTAACAGATTATTTAAGCAATTAGTCGCCACGTGTGTACCTAGTGCAATTTAATTTAAATTCTATCTAAACTTCAGACGCATTTCTCTCAGAACTGCATTTTCAAAATTGACGTGCAGGATTACTCGAAAACTATTAAGCCGATTAAGTTAAAACTTGATATAAATATTGATAATATCGCCACCTTCTGCCGGACGAGAATTGTTTTTGAAAAATAAGAAAACCAGTTTCGAACCCAAATTTGACAGAATTTTGGCGTGAAATGTTGATGTCTTTTGTAAATGCGTGCCAATCTTTTGAATTTGCATTTTCTTCATTCCAATTACTGTCGAAAAGAAGCTATGCATGTTCTAATTCAAAAAGTTTTCTTTGCGCGAATCTAAGTCTACGGGATGCACGCCAATGCGCAAGTCCCGTGGCCCCCTTGCTGTAACACTCTGTCACAGCTCCGCCATTTTGTTGAAAATTAATTTAAAAAATGGTTTTGTATACTTAAATATACGATTACAGTATACCTACAGTTTGATGAATGTAAAATAATTATTTCTCAGTTTAAAAAATCTCTCAAAATTGTTCAACTTTCTCCCGTCTAATTGTATATCCCGCCTTAAATTTTTCACATCGTATCTCCTGTAGATTTCGAAACGATCCATCGAGTGGTTCTCGAGATTTGAAAATGGTGTTTCGAATTTGAAAATCGTGAGTTTCCGACTCTGAAAATAGTGTTTCGAGAAAAACGCGTTCAAGGCCTTAGGCCACAGTAACGGGTATAAAATCATGTGCGAATTTAACAATTTTTTTTCGTATGAAACAGTGTTTCGCTCGCAAAATTCATTACACATTTATTTGGTATGAAATCAAGCTGTTGGAAAATATTTTTTTTTGCGATGTACAAAATGGCCGACTACTCGAAACTTCTCGAAAAAGTTTTTTTCCAATTGACGTGACAAATAACTTCAACAATTTACACTCGATTTACTTCAAATTTAAAAGTTATGTTCCTAATTGCATTTCGCAGAGAAGTATGTACGGAATTTCTGATTGATCGAAAACTTTTCATTTTATGAGCACTTATAACGAAATTTTTCACTAAAAATTCATTTCTTAAGTTCAAATACCTACAACTTTTGAATACAAGAATATTTTTTAAATTCCGTACGTACTTCTCTAGGCATTCTAATGTAGATTGACGAGAATTTTTGTTTTTTGTTCTAGGTAAAAAATTGTGGATGCTAAATGTCACGCCGCGGAGCGCCTAAGAAAAGATAACAAAAGAAAATATTAGTTGGCGGCCATTTTCTACATCGAATAAAAATATATATATTCTCTAAAGGCGTGGAGGAATGGTTGGAAGGAATTGATGAAGTGGAGATTATTGGAGCAGTAATAAATATGTTGGGAGGAAAAATACAGAAAGGGATTTGTGCATACGTCAGGGAGATTGAGGAAGTGTGGAGTAAAAGGAGTTCGGAATGAGAGACCGAGAGAGGGGAAGAATAAATGGGTTTTTAGGCGAGTGGTGAGCAGATGCAAGGTATACAGATTTATGGATAAGCATGAAACGGCAGAGATTATAAGATTTGTTGGTATATATTTTCTGACGTATAAGTTTTGTGAAAAACTTTTCTTAAAGTTATGCAAATAAAACTCTATTGATTGATTGATATATTTTTTCTAACAGCTTGATATTCATTCTAAGCAGATGTGTAATTAATTTTTGAGTGAATCACTTTTTCATACGCAAAAAAATTGTTAAATTCGCACATGATTTTATACCCGTTACTGTGACCTAAAGCCTTAAAGTTTGAAGTATGGTACTGCTACCGCTGGCCCAGCCGACTGTTAAAAGCTTTCGATTTTAGGGATCATTGAATTACTATAATAAAAAAAAAAAATTCAAAAATGCAGTTTTTTTACCCACCTAGGTAGACGTAGCCCATTGAAAGAATGAGAAAGATCATTGAAGGAATACGTCTACTTCTCTTTTTCTGTTCCCTCCAGAGCCACAGCCACGGATCAGTCGGCACGCAACATTTTCGATTACAAGGGCCACGTTGTTACGGAATTGATTGGGGACTTGGATTCCGCGACGGACGACGCCATTGCAGTCGGTGCGGAGGACGTCGAAGAGATCGACCTGGACGGCAAAAAGTACCTTCGGGTAAACGATTTTGTGTCACAAAATAGAATGACCACCCGCATCGAGCTACGTTAGCCTGGGCCAATACTCGAATGGGTGACTGCTCAACCGCGCACTGCCTTGTTCACTGACTGCCGAGCGTGTTGGCAGTTTTGCCGAATTTTATCGTGCTGATGTTTGCAGCGTTGGAACGCAACGAGTTCTCCACATTTTTATTTTCTTATTTTTATCGTCATTAACGAGTAAGGCCACTGTAACGGCCCAAAAAAAAAAGGTTTTTTCACTAATTTTTTGCTCCCGAAATTGAAGGTATTTGAAAAAAAAACTTTTAATGGTGTTATCGGGCATACATTAAACTTTATTATAAAATTTTTTTACAGTAAAAAAAAAACAAAATGGCGGTTCCACAGCTATCTTCCCGGGACATGTTTTGCTTCCAGGGCTCCGCGGCACGCAGCACCACTGGTGCACTTTTGAATCTAGAACAAAAAAAAAAAACCATTAATCTAGAGGGCTATAGCTAGAGAATGTCGATCGGATTTTAAAAAGTATCAATTTTTGTGGATTTGGCGTGCGTTTGAAAAAAAATTGATTTTTGACGAAAAAAACGGCAAGTTTTTTGTTAATAAAAAATCAATAAATAAAGTTCTTGAAAATTCCGATCGACATTCTCAAGATAATGTAAATGTTCACATCTGGTTAAAATTGCAAGTAAAAAAAATGAAAATTGTTCGAGTTATGCTGCGTGCCATTTTGAAAAACCATGTTTCGAGAAAAACGCGTTTAAAGTTTTGCGAATAGTTTTTTATTGGAAAAAATTAAAAAAAGAAGTTAAAAAAATTTTTTACCGTTAGTCTGCAATCCCAGCACCATACATTTGTCCTTCGATAGCCAAATTTTCGTCTTCTTCGTCTTTCCTGGTTGATTTTTGGAGCGCGCGCGCACTTTTGGCCGCGTCGCTCAGAGATGTCTCCGCGTGCGTGATGCGTTTGGCGTCGGCTTCGATGCAAAAATTATATAACTGTACACCAATTTCCACCTCCAACATCTTGAATATTTGCAAGACGTTGGTAAGGCCGCCATTGAATATGCAAACAGCGATATCCGTCGCAATATCTAGTACAGTTTTTCCGCTTGAGGATGATTTGGGGGCCAAACTCCAAACGGTAGCGTTGAAACTTTCGTTATTGTTTTGAGTATAGGCCCCCAAGCAACGCTCCAGCAACTCGTCCCGGCTCAATTCCATGTAGATGGGTTCGATGGCTTGATAAACCTCCTCACTCATTGGCTGATTGTGATGATACGCATCCAAGGCATTTTCTGCTTTCGCTTTCTTCCAACTGCACCAATTCTCCGGACATTTTTCGTGCTGAGGCTTTTCATCCGTTGACATTTTTTGAAAAAGGGTTGCCCAGATCTCATTTTTCATATTTTTGATGGAATCGGAATTTCGACGGATTGCTAAGCCGTAATAAATGCTTAGTTCGTCAATCAATTTGGCAGTGAGTTTTCCTCTTCCCCCGAGACCTTTTGTTCCTTTTTTTAAGTTTCTCAATCGAGTGCCCATTCTTTTTTGCACGTGATCTATGCACTCTTTTTTTTTAACATCAACATTTTCATAAGGCTTCGAATCCACGATGCCTTTGAAAGTTTTGGAATCGCCATCTCCGATATAATTGCAGTCGTTTCGGAGCAAGTTTTGACACGCTTGGCGGCGACCTTCATTTCCTAAGGACAACAAATTTTTTTTCGCACAGGACCTTTTTTTTCTTATTCTAGAGGGTTTAAACTATTTTTTAAGCCAATAAAAAAAAATCGATTTTTCAAAAAATTTACAGTGGCCTTACCCCTTAAGGCATAACACCACTAGAATTTACGATTCGAAAAGTCCCTTCATTTTAGATGTTTACAGTGGCCTAAGCCCTTAAAGACGTTTTATTAAATAAATTTATATTGTTGATCGCTAGATAAGAATCTCGAAGAATGTTCGAGCGATTTTTGTAGGCATAATCTGGCAAAAGGAATTTAAGGAATTGAAAAATACGAATTTTCATTGCATTCCAACGATGGACACACTTCATCGAATTTTCGACAGTCCAAAATATGTTTGCAAGGGTTCTTCAGTTTCCCTATGCCCACCGCAACGATTGTGGGCTTGAAGGAAAAGGGATAGGAATGAAAGGAAACAAAGAAGGAACAGAATTGATCGCCACGTTGAATTATCGTTAATTTTATTTCCCAATTTTTGTTTCATCGGCAAAATACCTTTTCGTAACTGTTCTCATTATTATAATCGTTGTATTTGGTTTTTCTGTCAGTTCACATGCGAAGGCACAGTAACCCCGAAGGTCGTGAACAAACTGAGCAGCCGTAACTACAAAATTATCTCGTCCGAAGGCAAGTACTTGCCCCTCGTGTGGGCCCATCTCAACGAAGAGGATCTCAAGAGAGTCGAGGTTCTCTTCTCGAAGCTCGAGGCGTTCGACGAAGTTGTCCAAATCTACGACAATATCGCGTAGAAATAATTGCTAATTTCGCCGTGTACGCGGACATCCGTCGCGTTCACTTGTATCATACAATAAATAATCAACCACTCGATTATGCCACAATTGTAAATAAATACGAATTTCACTCGCTTGGAAAAAAAACCAAATTACGCACGGTTTCGAAGAAAAAAATCCTGCTACGAGTACAAATATTTTCAATATTTACAGCAGTTTGTGTGTTGAGTTTGCTGCGGGTCAGATTTGTATTCGGCTTCCGCTCAGTGCGCGCAGTCTGACAATATTCCTAGCCGGGAGAAAGTTCGTAGACGACATTAGCTCTCGATTTACAGACGGAAAAGAGAACAGGGTGGGTAAGTTTAGGGAATATTTTGCCGTTTCATCGAACCGCCATGGTGTGACGAATGCATCGTTGCGAAGTGTATTTTTCATGGGAGAATTTAGCGGGCAATGTAAACGTGGTCGTAAATATGTACGCTACAAATACGATATGCTTTTTGTTTAAATAAACGAATGTGCGAAAGGATAGCGCTGCCAATAACGAATTATCCGAAGGGAATGATATCCGATTGGCTTTTGTCAGAGCAGAGGAGTCGTTTGGGTTTTTCTGGGTCACCAGCGTGAAAGAATTCGTTTGGGTTTGTTTGAGTTCCCAGAGCTGACGCGTTTGTTTGCGTCGCTAAAGTCTCCACTCTGCTGACCCAAACAGACGATCATGAAACCCAAGCAACCCCAAACGAATTCCTCCGTTCTGGTAATCCACACCACCTCAAACAAACTACTCCGAGTTTGTTTGAGGGGGTTTGGATCACCAGAGCAGAGGAGTTCGTTTGGGACTGCTTGGGTCTCCAGACTGGAGGAGTTCTTTTGTGTTTGTGCAGAGTTTCAGAACTCAGGAGTTCGTATGACTTTGCTCGAGGGTTGAGGCGTTCGTTTGGGCTACCAAAGTGGAAGAGCACATTGAGGCTGGTTGGGTTTCCAGAGCAATGAAGTTCGTTTGTAGTTGTTTGGGTTTCCAGAGTGAAGGAACTCTATTGAGTTTGTATAGGTTTTCAGAACTCGGGAGCTGTTTGGGTTTGTTTGAGTTCCCAGAGCTGAAGCATTTGGTTCGGTCACCAGAGTAGAAGACTTCGTTTGGGGTTTATCGAGTTTCCAAAGCGGAGGCGATCTTTTACGTTTGCTTCGGTGTCCAAATCAGCGGAGTTCGTTTGGGGTTGTTTAGATTATCAGAGCAACGGAGTTCTTTTGTGTCCGTATATGTTTCGAGAACTCAGGGGTCGTTTGAGGTTGTACGAGTTTACAGAGCTGAGGAATTCTTTTCTGTCTGTTTTGGTCTCCACAGCGGAGTAGTTCGTTTGGCGTTGTTCGTGTTTCCACAGCTGAGTTTTTAATTTTTATTTTGGTTCTCAGACCTGGGGGATCGTTCGGGTTCCCACAGCTGAGACTTTTTTTAAATTTGTTTGGGTTCGCTCAGCCGGATTGAGCACGAGCCTGTCCCAAGCGAAGGATGCCAATATCAAAAGGACTCTATCAACAATCCGCTCCGTAACCTTTGATCTCGTTTATGTTCGATCCAGCGAAATTTACAACGGGACTCCTCGTGAACAGGGCTTTGATGATTCTCTTCGATATTTTAGCTTTGCCGTCCCAGGGGCTCTGTGGGCCGCTTTGCGTCTCGTTAGTCTCTTCGCACTCGACTTTGACACTTGTGTTCAAAATCCTCGGACTATCCACAGGCACATTTTCACCGATGGATAATCCCTCCTTCGTTTCGTCGCTCTCGACGGACCCTCGTCTCTTCTCCTTTTTCAATTTTATCGGCTTCTTCTCAGACTCCACGTGCTCATCGTCGGCGATCACGCGAACGTTTTCCTTGTCCGTGGATTTCTTGGATTTATTTTTTTTCGTTTTCTCCTTGCGCGTTTCTCGCGCGCTCTCGTCGACTGTTTCGCTCATTTCGATGACTTCCGGCTCGCAGTGGCTCGCTTCCTTCTTGCGTGTTTTGCTCTTCTCAGCGATATCTTCGATATCGACGATTTCTACGGTTTTTACGAGTTCCGGCTGCTTCGGTGCTTTGTCCCCCTTGGCGCTCTCGTCGGCCTTTGCGATCTCCGCGCCGAGGGGCTCGGCGTCGTTAACGTTCTCGTCTTCTCGAGCGATACCCTCGTCTCCGTTCTTTCGCCTCTTTTTTTTCTTGCGTTTCGGCGTCACGAGATCGACGACTTCCGGTTGCTCGTTCTCGCCCACGAGGCTGTCGTCCAGGGTGACGAATTCCGCGACCTTGGTCACTTCTTTGTCCTCCTCGGGAGCTTCCTCGATGGTCTCCAGACTGGAAACTCGCCGCGCGCGTTTTCTCCGCGCTGTCCGGATCTTTCGCTCGTTGAGGGCGTTGTCGTTAGCTTCCTCGCTCAATATCTCGGGCTCCAACGCCTCGTTGGCGAACGCGCCGTCCACGGCGATCGCTCGCCTCACCGTTTTCTCTCTCTTTCTCTTCTTTCGCAACTTCTCGTTGTCCACCTCGAACTTGTCGAGTTTCCCGGCGTTTTTGCCCTTCCGCTTCTTGCCGCGCGCCTCGATCTCGTACTCGACGCGATCGTTGAACGTGACGCGCTTTTTGCCGCTCGACTCGTCGCTCAGGTCGAGCGCGACGTTGGCGAGGCCGCGATCCGGGCGCGATACTTCGAACTGGTCGGCGCCCCGTGCGTCGTCGATTTCGCGGCTCGCCGGACTCGAAGCTTCGTCGACGAAGCCCGGATTCACCGCGCAACAATCTTTCGACTTTTTTTTGCGCTTTTTCCGCGCTGACTCGAGCTCCGGGGTTTCGTCGGTCTTCGGGGCCTCCTCGGGACACTCGACTTTTTCTCGCCCTGCGGAGACTTGCGGCGTTGTCGGGTGCGTCCGGGCGGACTCGGGATCTTCGCTTCTTCGTTTCTTCGGCGTACGCTCCACCGGACTGTCGCCCAACTCGAGCGCTGCGTTCTCGAAAACGTAGGCACTCTTGCCCTTGGCCGGCGTCGCGACCTCGGGACTTGCCCCATCGAGGGCTCGATTATCGAAGGCACCCAGCGAGCTCTCGTCGTTTCGAACTGGCGAACTCGCGAAACCAAAACCCACGTATCTTTCGTCTTCGCTCTCGGGCTCGCTCTTGACGTCGCGCACCACAGTGTCCTCGTTGACGCCGCGGCGACCGAGCGCCGACATTTTACTCTTGAAATAATCGGCTATGCTGCCACCTTTGATCGTCATGACTCCGTGATACGTGCCACTCGAGCACGCGGGCTCCAAACTCGCCGCTTCCGGTGCTCGATCCACTTCCCCGAGCGGCTCCACCGACGGCTCCGATTTGTCCGCCAGGTCCTTCTTCCCGAATATATTCGCCAGGTCCTTCGGACTGTACTTGTTCACGTCTTTGCCACGCGTGAACTTGCGGTAGCTGAAATTCGACGAAGGCACGAATTAGGGTGGAGTGGTCCAGTTGCGGTAAATTATAGTTTATGTTTTTCCCTTCTTTTTTTTTATGAAGCTGAAAAAAATGCATACGAGGTATAGATTTATTCCGTGGATGCTAATTTTTTATAGAACGTGTAATTAAAGGTTAAAATTGTGCACTTATACTATTATTTAAATTATTACGTAAATGCATTTATATTATTACGTAAATGAGAGAAACTTTTGTTGCAACTTGCAAAAGTATAACATTATCGATGATTATCATGAAAAAACTGCGTCAGCGAATGTTTTATACATGTCAGAATGAAATTTTAAGGTGGGAAACCAATTTGGGAGTACGTTTTTTTAAGTGACGTTCATGATTTTTTTGACAAGGAATGAATGAGTAGAATTTATGCAAACTTTGGGAACATTTTTGGATACTGACGTTCGCATCGTTGGAATGCAACGAAAATTTCGTAGGTCAACTTTCTGTTTGAAACGTTTGTGTCAAGAAAGTCGACCAAACGGTTTTCGGGATTCTTATCAGAGATCTAGTCCAAATTTGCGTCCAAGATTTTGGGCGATGATCAAAATGATGAAATGATATAATAAAAAAGAATTTTCGTTGCATTGCAACGATGCAAACTTCAACATCGTGAATATTTTATACATATGTTCAAACAAATATTCGAATTTCTCCGAAGCAGGTCCTTTGAAAATAAGGAACGTATAACCTGCCGCCCATCGAAGGTCGATATCAGACTTTGCTGTCTGTCTACACTCTGGAGACCACAGTTTTCATGGGGAATCATTACAGTTTGAAGGTTACTTTGAGGACATGTTTTCCTTCTATATGAACCTAACACTCACCAAAAATCTTGAAAACTACATTTTTTTAAAGGTGTTCAATCGAAAGGATATAATTTTTGCCATTATTTTATAAACTTTTTTGCTATAAAAAATATACTCTAAACAATGACCACACGATCGAACAATAGTCCAGACGATAACATATATTTTTATTTTTACAAATTACATCTTGAAGTGTGGCTAACGCTCCAAAGCCCTTAAGGGTATCCTCCTATCAACAAATTCCGAAATTCGTTGCAAAATGGCTGAATTGAGCCTTAATTTTTCTCTCGCGGTGTCTAGAATAGATATCGAACAAGAAAAATACCAAAAGAGCTTCTTTCGCTCTTAATCGCCATACGAGTGAAAACCGTAATAAAAGATGAACTCACTGCACTCTGGCTCGACTCTGTTTGGACTTGAGTTCCAGGGACTTGCCGCTGAGCTCGCTATCTTTGACCACCGCCTCTGCTGTTTCGGCGCTCTGCAACTGTTGCAACAACTCGCTGTATCCGTCCTGATGCTGAGTCCACTTTTTGTCCCTGTCCTTGTCCGAGAAACCGACCCCTGGAGAAAAAGTCATCGATTCAGAGACGATGAATAATATTCAGGCTATGAAAAAAACCACAAGCTCTGCCATCAATGAATTCTACAGGGCTCGAGGCTTCCTTTATCGTGAAAAAACTAAACCATCTATGAGAAAAACGTTCGAAAATTCGTAAGTTCTCGTGTTGATCTTGTGCACGCTTTCGAGACAACCACTGTGACGAGTAAAAAAACGATTTTTTTTGTTGCATTTTCTCCTGTATGCATATTTAAGAATATATGAATAAAAATTCAAAGTTGCATTGAGAAAATTCAATTTTTTTTTCCAACCAGAGAATTGAATATGTGGAATATTTTCTCAGAGTTGTGAACAGAAATTCGAAAAACTTCAACAGTAACAGCCCGTAAATGCTGTGCCTCGCCACTCAGATTTGGATCATGCACCACAGAAGCAAGAGCACAGCGGAGCTGGCAGAGATGGTCAAAAAGTAATTAAATTAACAATTTACAATCAGGATGACTACTGTAATTGATAATTTAATTACTTTTAAACAGACTACTTGAGTAATTAGTTACCACGAGTACCTAGTGTAATTTATTTCAAATTCTATGTAACTTAAAACGCGTTTTTCTCAAAACTGCATTTGTTAATTTCGTGTGCAGGATTACTAGAAAACTATCAAACCTATCGAATTGAAATTTAGTAGAAATATTGATAATATCATTACCTTCTAGTCGAAGAGAACAGTTTTGAAAAATTCGAAATAAAAATGACTTTTCATCCAAAATTTGCAGAAACTTTGATGTTTTTTAAATGCGTGGAATTCTCTTTGATTTGCATTTCTAATTTTAATCACTGTCATTTAGAAACTATACCTGTTCTAACGGAAAAAGATTTAGAATGTTTTTTGCAAATCAGTCTACGGCAAGCTGCACTGCATGTCGATTTCCACGGCCATTGTGATAGTAAATTAATTTCAAAAATGATTTTGTATCCTTAAATATACTATTAAAGTACACCTACGGTGTGATAAATGTAGAATTATTTTATAGGTTAAAAAATCCCTTAAAAGTGCTTATTTTCTCATCTGATTGTATATGCCACCTTAATGCGAAACTCTGCAAAAATTTTTGGATTCCAATCGTTTTTTTGTTTTCCAAATGGTGAAGCATAACTTATCGAAACTGCCAAGACAAAGTTGGAGTGTACAGTCGAACCCTGATATAACAAATCTCAAGGAAAATTGGATATACCGAGTTTTCGTTATATTGAGGTTTGGTTATGCCGAAGTCATGTTCCTTAAAATGCTTTTTAAAAAAAATATACTAGCATTATAAATATGGGGATATTTTTTAGAGAAAAAAGAGGTTTAAATTGAAGCATTTTTACAAGCAATTCGCAATTGAAGCATAATGTATACGATTACGTCGTTGTGTCAAGGTTTCATGTGTCTATCGAAAAAGAATGGACAAATCTTCGTTATATCAAGGATTTCGTTATATCGAAGTTCGGCTGTACAAAGATAAGTATGCTTTCTCGCATACGGGTCTCGCTCACCGCCTTGATCGTTTTTGTATCGGGCCCTTATGTGCTCCGTAATGCCATCCATATTCCGTCCGAGTCCTTTGCCGCTGCTCCAGCCCATTTTTTCCAGCATTTTCTGGCCGAACTTGTTGGAATCTTCGCGGGAAGTCGAACGCGATTAATCGAGATCGTAATTATTTTTTGGCTAAGCGTCGAGAGTAGAACGGAGTTGGCGCAAATAATTACCCTCGCTCCATTGCGTTCCTCTAGGATTGAGCGTCCACCTCTGTTTCCGTCGGGGCTCTGCAAGCATCGCCATTTCGAGCAAGCTTTCCCCGAGAACTTGGCAATTCTACAACTTTCGGAAAACTTTTGTGAGCCTCGCAGCGGATGTTCCATGCGAACGATGGAAAGAGGAGGCCGCGAGTCAACGGGAGACTGCTCCGTTGGCGCGTAAGTTTTTAGGTTAGGTCTGATCGCGAACGCTCGCGGGAGACTGCAACGTGTTAGGCGTAAAGCCGCGTTCTCACGAGCAGCCTCGAGACAATCTGCCGTACCGATCGAGCCGGCGTGAATCTCGAAAGCAACGCGGAACGTTAAATGTCCACTTCTTCGGAACGGTCAGCGCTTTCGAAGAAATTGAATGGTCTATTGCTCTTCGCTGCTTTTTTTGACGACCTCGACAAATTTGAGCTCGATCGGTTGGGACGTTTCGGAGTAATACGATTTTGAAACCGCGAGTGGGAATTTTTGTACAATGGAGTGGCTGTAGATCACGAACGCCCCCGTCGGCAAAGAAAACCATGGCAAGCTTTCGAAACGTTAAGGAGATTGGAGCGATTGCCACAATCCGAGGTTACATTTAAAAAATATATACTTGTTATTGTTAATACTATACCGAGTATTTAGGAATTTATTGCAATTTTTACACCACAAAACACCAGAGATCAATATAGTTAAATGTATGTTATTTTACTTGCGGTTACATAGGTAAGACGTTCACGTTACGGGTGATGGATTTTTTTTGGCTATTTACCAGAAAGATAAACTATTTCTAACAACAGATTAACGCAAACTAAAGCTTTGTATACAATTAGGAAGAAAAAAACTCCAGCTTGCCCTTCGTAAGCCATATATATTCAATATTAAATCCAGGCAGACTAATTTAGTATTCCTGATTAAACCATCAAGGTTTGATGAAAGATTACGAATCCTGGCTGGCGAATGATTGCCAACAGTGAGGTTGGCATTGCTGCCACCCTCAATGTCCGCGTAGTTGCCGTATTTCGACAACACTTAATATTAATTAATGAAAATTGTAAATAATATCGGGACATAAATATAGAGAGGCATAATTATAAATGACTCCAAATTTCATTCTGTGTTGTATAAAACATTCAGCGACGCAGTTTTTTCATTTCATCCATTGATAATGTTATACTTTTTCAAGTTGGTGCAACGCGAACGCTTTTCTTATACACGTAATAAAAATATAAAAATGCACAATTTAACCCCGTTAATTATATATTTTATGAAAAATTAGCATCTGTAGAATAAATCTATACCTCGTTGCATTTTTATGAGGTTCAGTGAAAAAAAAGTCATCGGCTGTCGTTTGACTAGACTAGACCGCTCCAACCTCGTAAAATAAAAAATGCCTCAACTGAATTAGTCGAAATTTTCACTATCAGCGTTTCGTAGCTCGATACAAGGACCTACAAATCCCGGAAATTCGGTATTTAAAAAATAATTGAAAATTTTACTCAGTACAAAAAAAGTGATCGCAAAACAGGCTCCAAAGTAATTTGATTGAACTAATCGCAAACCGAAGAGAGCCGTGTCCTCGCAATACTCGAAATACGCGATTCGACACTCAAACCATTGCAATCTGTGAAAAAATAGCCGAGTAAACTTCCAAAAACGATCGGCCAATCGTCGAAACTCGCGGCAAATCGCAGAGGTGACATCTGGCGACAGGTGGCGTTATGTCGATAAAAGCCAACGTAAAACTAAAACGTATCTCAAAATGACCGGCACGTCAAATTGCGCGCCATTTTTGTTTGTGGTGAACATAGGATACCGATTTTTGACAACTGACATAAGAAAGTATTGAGGCTTAGAGTCATGGCAAACTACACGATCGAGCAACGCATAGAAATTGTTATTTGCTGCATTGTTATTGCATAGTTATCGCACACGAAGTTTCATGGTCGGCGATGTGAATTCGACAAAGATCGTGCGATTTGACGCCATTGGACTTCTTTCTTTGGGGCTTTCTGAAAGTAAAAGTGTATGCCAGTGATGCAAAAAAAAATTAATGAAATGAGTTTGCAATTATGCCAAAATGTTATAGAAAATTTCGTCAAAAGAGTGAACGTTTGCAAACACGGACGAGGCGGCCATTCATCGGATATTGTCTTCCGCACATAACCTCCGTGTTTCAACCTTGTATTGAAATAAAAATATTCGTACTTTTCAAATGAATAATACGTTTTACAAATAAATTAAAATGTCAGGTCATTCTGTGACACCCTTCACAAGCGAGAAACGCAGCGGTCCCAGCGTTTTATCTCCAGCCCCACAGCTTTTATTTATTTTCTCACGTTACAGCTTTGCTACGTTACAAATTGCATTATCGTCCGTTCTCCAGCAATAATATACACTTTATCCTAGCCACGTTCAGAGCGAATCCTTGGGAACAAAATGAGAACGCGAAACATTCATCAACTCGGTAATCCGCGATTTCTGAGCGCCCTCTTTGTCCCGTTATCTCTCAGCGTGATCAGCGGCAATGAACAATCGGTCCTGTTGTTGATCGGCGTTGATATACCCAATCCCCGATTTTTATCCAGAGGCCTTATGTAAGTCGTGTTCGGCATGACCGATATGGTGCCGATACTCAAAGGTTCGCGGCTTCTCAAAATCGCTGATACCATCGAGCCAGATACGCGATCGGTACTCGCGGTTTCCTGGATACTCTCGACGCTTCCGTTAGTACTGTTTTTCGCCGTTGCGTCGCCCTTGAGGGAGGCCGACTCTTTCATGAGATGCATCCTCCATCTGTGACACGAAGAGTCGCGGTTTTACAAACTCGCGAGTCGGGGGTTCCCCTCGTCTCAAGCGTTTCCCGAAGGAACGAATTGGCTATTGGCTGGGCTTATCGTTAGTAAAGTCTCACAACTGCAAAGCTGGGACGCGGAAGCGGTTTTGTCGAAATAAAAACATTCCACTGAGTTGGTTTCCACATTCGAGCGATTATTTGGTCAAAAATAGTGCGTTATGAGTACACCAAAGTTTTGTTTGTCGTTAGTAAAGAAAAGTTATCGAATATAGAGAAGTCACACTTAGAGTGTAAACGAGCCGCTGGCTCGAAGCCTAAGCACCGTAAGAAAAAACGTGCCAAAATAAAGCTTGACTGAGGAGCGCGGGAGGACACAGGTCTCTTAGTTCGACCTCGAGCCTAAATATCAAGGTCATGGGAAAGTAAACATCGAAATTATGAGTAAAAAATAACCCACGTTTTTTATCGTGTAACTAAATGTTTTTTTATCAAGTGCTTTCAAGCCTTGAAACTCACAATATTCAAGTATCAGAAAAGGGCTTAAGGTAAACTATTGAAACGGGTGATGAAAAAAAATGTGCCTTGGGCAATAATTTAGAATTGACCTTCACGTGACCTTGCCGCTTACATCTCAGTTCAAACAGTCCTGTCTTTTCTCAGCCCCGGATCCACACAACTTTCACGTCAAGTTTCTGACAGTCCGTACTTTTCGCAACAGTGGCCTGTAGCAGCTCGAATTGGACACCGCGTACAGCGCGTAAAAAAAGCCGCGCCCCTTCTGCATTTCCGCAAAACGTCAAAGTTACGTTGAAATTGAAAGTACCTCCGTCATAAATAATTCTGCATTGTTCCTTACCTTCCTGGACTACCGTACATATTTTTCGATTCTTCTGCTCCGAAGCCTTGTAAACGTCTGCTCTCCGTTCTCTTGGGGAACAGAGGCGTGTGCGGCGTCTCCTTGGCGATGTTGGTCCTCAGCTCTTGTAGGAAACGTTCGGCGAAGGAGTCCTGGCTGAAGAGCGGATGCTGCAGCAAATTGGGACAGCTGGGACGCGCCTCGGGGTCCATGCGTAGACACTGGGACAGAAAGTCAACGGAAGCGAACGTCCAGGTGGGGAAAAGAGCTCGGATCGAGCGGGACAGCGTAGATGGATTGGACGTAGGTATATCGTCCGCGCTGGAACGCCTCGATCCTCTTTTGTGGTTGCCGCGTGATATTATCGCCTGATGCTTGCTACAGAGACTTCCTAAAATACGTGAAAGATAACCTTTGCAATAATTTTTATAATTTTTATGTTATTCAATGTATATAAAAGCTTGAAAACATATATATTTTTTTTTATCGGAGGTACGGAAGAATAGAAGACTCACCGAGTAATTTCGTAATTTGGCAAAGTTGATCGAGATCGCTGTGTCCTGGAAACAACGGTTCTCCGGTGACCATCTCGGCGTAGAGGCAGCCCACGGCCCATACGTCGACCGGCCTGCCGTATCGTCGATCACCCACCAACAATTCCGGCGCTCTGTACCATCTTGTTGCGACGTAATCCGTACAGGACTCGTTGGGACCGGTTACGAAACGAGCGAAACCAAAGTCACACAACTTTATCACCCCGTTCGGTGAGACCAGCACGTTTTCCGGCTTTACGTCACGATGCATTATCTGAAAAAAAAATGTATGCTTGCTGATCGTTGAATATTTATTACGAATCTCGATGATTATTTCGTAATTGTTATTCTTGAATATGTTTTTTTTGCATTTTATATAAATAGCGGAAACATCAAGTCTTGATAATTGAAACGTTATTAAGGGGTTACGCCTAGCTTGTCACCGGAAAAAAGAGAAACTTTCGTGACATTTTTTCTGGGAAAATTGTTAGAGGTTGTCGTTTTTTTTTCCATTGAAGAGTATGGCATTAAGTACCTTTTGCAGTAGTATTAAAAAAGTTTTATAAATGTGGTAGATACAATAGTTTGTGCAGATCGCTGTTTGAAAATAAAAAGATCAAACGCATTTGGCTTTCACATGAAATTATCTAGTGCTTGAACGAAGGTTTTTAAAATATTGATTTTTGACAAAATGGCCGCACAGTCCAAAGTGAAATTATCGATTTTCGGTGAAAAAAAAGCTTTATTTTCGTTGATAAAAGAAAAACATCATCGAGAAGAAAAAATTCTTCGTTTAAGCACTACTTTTTAATATGTAAAAAAACTTGTACAATTTGAAATGGATTCATGCAGTGATTTTTGTGATATCGTGGTTGCCGATTTAGAAGAAGTAATTACGAGAAAAACGCTTTTAAAGTTCGCCGTTTCGCGGAAACTGCCTACAAATGTCCACAACTTACTAATATTGCAACGGATCGACTTAAATTTTGGGAGAATATTTTTGAAATGTTACATTTTGAGAATCCGTCAAAAACGAAAAATCGATATTTTCGAAAGTTTCAACTGGGTTTTTCAATATTTTCAGTCCCATAATCTCCGCCCATCTTATTGCACTTTTTATTATTACTATTTGATCTTTTAAGCATCATTTTTCATGATATAGTTTTTTTCCAATATTATTACTATTATTATTCACTGCTTGAGAAGGGTTATTAGTATTTTTATCTTATATTTGTTGAAAACCTAAGATTTTTTTGGGAGTTTTTAATTATTTGACCACCAAAAACAAAAATACTTAATCGATCGAAAATTTTATTTTCATCGTTATTTTATTTAATTGTGGCTGGAATATTATCACCGCTGTAAAATGTAACTTCACGTATATCATCGTAAAAATTCGATTCTGAGTGACTTCCGGTTTTATCTTTCTCGTATAAAATACTGAAATAGCAATTTTTTTTTATTTTTAAATTTAAATAAAAAAATCATGTACATACATATATATATATATACACACACATGATTTTAAAATAGACAAATTCGATAATATTTATATAAAAATAATGACGATTACTTTTTCAATACCATATTTCACTCGATTAAATAGTGAATCGTTGTTTGAAAAATGTTCTGGAAACGAGCAACACGTGTGCCCTTCCTCGAAGCCGATATGAACCGCCAATGATATTTTTCATTCCACCTTTTCCTCTTTGCTCGCATAGCCACACAAACGGCCTATTCATCGCTCCTTGCGTAGCGCAAGTGCGAGTTCCGTCGATATCTTTGGTACGACTTTTTTTCACTTCTTTCCGAGTAACGTGTCTCATCTTGAAAACGAAGAGAAAAAAGAAGGAGTGAAAATAAAACAAACTCACGTGATTAGTGTGACAGAAGCTTAATCCACGGAGTACTTGGAAAATGTGCCTCCGCGAGATGTGCAGACCGAGGCCTCCCGCCTTCTCCTCCAGCTCGTCCAGCACAGTGTGATCCAGATATTCGAACACCAGATAAAATCGTTTGCGTCGACGAAAAACCTCGATCAGATTCACGAGATTGTCGTGACGAAGTTTCTGACGATCGATAATATCGTTTTTAAAATAACGAGTTTTTTTGTTGGTTGTTTTAAAAATAGAAAAGAATGGGAAAAAAATAGACACTGCTTTAAGGGGTAAGGCCACTGTAAATTTTTTGAAAAATCGATTTTTTTTTATTGGCTTAAAAAATAGTTTAAACCCTCTAGAATAAGAAAAAAAAGGTCCTGTGCGAAAAAAAATTTGTTGTCCTTAGGAAATGAAGGTCGCCGCCAAGCGTGTCAAAACTTGCTCCGAAACGACTGCAATTATATCGGAGATGGCGATTCCAAAACTTTCAAAGGCATCGTGGATTCGAAGCCTTATGAAAATGTTGATGTTAAAAAAAAAGAGTGCATAGATCACGTGCAAAAAAGAATGGGCACTCGATTGAGAAACTTAAAAAAAGGAACAAAAGGTCTCGGGGGAAGAGGAAAACTCACTGCCAAATTGATTGACGAACTAAGCATTTATTACAGCTTAGCAATCCGTCGAAATTCCGATTCCATCAAAAATATGAAAAATGAGATCTGGGCAACCCTTTTTCACAAAATGTCAACGGATGAAAAGCCTCAGCACGAAAAATGTTCGGAGAATTGGTGCAGTTGGAAGAAAGCGGAAGCAGAAAATGCCTTGGATGCGTATCATCACAATCAGCCAATGAGTGAGGAGGTTTATCAAGCCATCAAACCCATCTACATGGAATTGAGCCGGGACGAGTTGCTGGAGCGTTGCTTGGGGGCCTATACTCAAAACAATAACGAAAGTTTCAACGCTACCGTTTGGAGTTTGGCCCCCAAATCATCCTCAAGCGGAAAAACTGTACTAGATATTGCGACGGATATCGCTGTTTGCATATTCAATGGCGGCCTTACCAACGTCTTGCAAATATTCAAGATGTTGGAGGTGGAAATTGGTGTACAGTTATATAATTTCTGCATCGAAGCCGACGCCAAACGCATCACGCACGCGGAGACATCTCTGAGCGACGCGGCCAAAAGTGCGCGCGCGCTCCAAAAATCAACCAGGAAAGACGAAGAAGACGAAAATTTGGCTATCGAAGGACAAATGTATGGTGCTGGGATTGCAGACTAACGGTAAACATTTTTTTTAACTTCTTTTTTTAATTTTTTCCAATAAAAAACTATTCGCAAAACTTTAAACGCGTTTTTCTCGAAACATGGTTTTTCAAAATGGCACGCAGCATAACTCGAACAATTTTCATTTTTTTTACTTGAAATTTTAACCAGATGTGAACATTTACATTATCTTGAGAATGTCGATCGGAATTTTCAAGAACTTTATTTATTGATTTTTTATTAACAAAAAACTTGCCGTTTTTTTCGTCAAAAATCAATTTTTTTTTCAAACGCACGCCAAATCCACAAAAATTGATACTTTTTAAAATCCGATCGACATTCTCTAGCTATAGCCCTCTAGATTAATGGTTTTTTTTTTTGTTCTAGATTCAAAAGTGCACCAGTGGTGCTGCGTGCCGCGGAGCCCTGGAAGCAAAACATGTCCCGGGAAGATAGCTGTGGAACCGCCATTTTGTTTTTTTTTTACTGTAAAAAAATTTTATAATAAAGTTTAATGTATGCCCGATAACACCATTAAAAGTTTTTTTTCAAATACCTTCAATTTCGGGAGCAAAAAATTAGTGAAAAAACCTTTTTTTTTGGGCCGTTACAGTGGCCTTACTCGTTAACGAGTGGCACTTGGCTCGTGACCGGTAAAAAGAGTATTTTTCGTGACGTTTTTCTGGAAGAATGTGTGCAAGGTTTTAATGTTTTGTACATTGAAGTTTTTTAAGGGGGGAGATGCCTTCAGGCAAGGAAAAAATGGACTGATTATCGTAATTTTTTTTCGATAATAAAGATAACTTCATTATTTTTTAGACCTAGGGTATGTTTTATTACTTCCTTTGGATGTTACGTGGTATTTTTATTTTGTACTAATCTTTAAAAAATGGCGGAGGTGTGGCATGGTCTTCCAAACTGCATTTTCGAAACTGCCGTGACGTATATCTCAAAAACTAATCGACCGATTCTGATGAACTTTCGTATAAATCTATCTAACCTTATTGTCTAAAACATAAACCTAAATGTTTTCGAAATTTTCTTTAAAGTACTTTTTTATTGCAAAATCTAGTCGTTTTTTTTTTCGGAAAATTCAATTTTTTTGTTTCAAATCGTACCATTTAATCGGTTTTCAACATTTCTCACTTTTTTCTTGGTTCATATTCTGCGTGAGTGTTAACGAAAAAAAAGAATTTTGTTGATTTTTTTTCTCAGATTAATCCCGGCGACGCCACGTGTCACGGCGTCTGACAACATCCGCCGCAATCCGTTTAGAAGACCGTGCCATACCTGCGCCATTTATAAAGATAAAAAAATTGTTAAAATACCATGCAACAGCCAAAAATAGTGAAGAAATTTTTGCTTTTAAAAAAATAATGAAAATTAGCGATTTTTTCTCGCCTTAAGGTATCTCCCCCCTTAAGCAATTTCAAGAATATAGAGAGGAAGCTGCGTCAGCCACGGCGAAATTCACAAAATTCCTCCGAAACTCTAAACCTTACACGAATCCACATTCAACATCATCACAGTTAAAATAAAGAACAAACAACTGTTCGATTTCGTTTGGGTTTAAACATTGTTAATTTTCCTTCCTAAAAACTAACTTTGGGAAACTGGAGAAAAAAAATCTACGTTGCGGCTAGCCGTCTGGTTATCGGACGAATAAGCGTATGTTTTTCGTTCGGATAGCGGCTCACTTCACGCGGTTCAGCTGTGCAACGCCCCGAACAAACAATCCCAAACATAAATCCAAAAAAACAAACCCAAATAACACAAACCCAAACAAATCAACCCCAAACCCAAACAAACCGAAAATAACAAACGCAAACCCAAACAAACCACCCCAAAACACAAACCCAAACCCAAGTGAACAAACCAACAAAAACCCAAACCCAACAAACAAGCCCAAACGCAAACAACACAAAACCCAAACACGACCGACCAACCCAAACCAAACAAACCTAAACACAACCAACCAACCCAAACCGAACAAACCCAAATACAACCAGCCAGCCCAAACCAAACGACCCCAAGCAAAATTATAAAGATTTATTCGGATGACTACGTGTAAATTATTATTCCGGACAGATTGGTTAACAATTTGACACATTCTATCCGGACATATACATATGTTATTCGTCCGGATGCTGGCTTACACTAATGACAATAATGGGTCTGTTCGTTTTAGCTACACTTTTCTACACTTCTTACACCTCCAGTGGACTTTCTATTACTGTATCTGGTCAAAGTGTAGAAAGTGTAGCTAGCGCGAACAAACCTAATATATACGCCTACTGGAAATACGGCGTGAACTTAGCCGCTATCCGGACGAATAGCATACGCTCATTCGTCCGATAACCGGGCGGAGAGACACTCCGAAAAATCTAACCTTCAGCATCCTAATTTCTCGAAACGCCATTTTTCTCACGTGGACGTCCTCCTCGGTCTCCAGGAACTTTTTGATCGCGACCATTTGTCCACTCTCGCGGTGGCGACACTTCATCACGATACCGTAACTCCCCTCGCCCACAATCTCGATGGTCTCGTACTTTTCCATTTTCCCTCGTCGCGTGCAGCTCAATTTAATATATTGATCGTGTTGCGAAGTGACCAACCGGCCGCGATATATAAATCGCTCGAGGTACACATCAGGTGTGCAGAATCAGTCCGTCACGACGCGCGAAAGAAAGGGACAAATGCAGTTGGAAACTCACCACCGATTTTCGCCAATTTTTACGCCCGATATCGAAATTCTCGCAATATTCGACAACGCGATAATTTCCGATCAATCGTTCATTCGTTCATTATGAATTTGTGTATCATTGTCCTAGCGATCGGTCGGAAATATTGCGAATGCATTACTTTGACTGTTTTTTTTTTTTCAACAGGCCGCGCGATCTGTCGACGGCTTCACTTTGACAGCTGTCAAGAAACTTTGCGCTCGTAGAGCTCTGAAAATTCTCTTTTTGTTCAATAAACAATAACTGATTCTCCTTGTGATGATGATAATGATGATAATGATGAATACGATTTTGATAATGATGAATAATTTGATAATGGTGAATAATGATGAATAGCTCTCTGATAATGACGAATAATACGGTCGAAAAAATAAAAACCTCCAATTTCTTTGCAAAACGTTGTGCAAATAAAACGATACTAACTAACTACAAACATCCAATTGAAGATCGGACAGTAGTAAACACGATAATAATAGCTATGACAGCCATGTGAAATTTAAATTATTTTTGGAAGAAAAATTGGTATTAATTTTTAAAAATCGATTTTGAGGATTGTATAATAGTAATCATCATGGCGATAATAGTTTTTCAATTCAAATAAGATCGTCGAAGAAAAGGACAATTGACAATGAAAATTAGATTTGAAGCATTATATTATAATAATCATTATCATGGCGATAATCATTTTTTGATTCAAATAAGTAGGTCGAAAAAAAATTGGCAATAAATAATGTTTGGGTTCCAGTACAAATAAGAAGGCCGAAAAAATAAATAAATAATAATATTTAAAGAAGATTAACTAATAGCAATAACGTCAATAATAATTATTTAAATTACAAAAATTGCCGAAAGGGTGCCAGAATTCAAAAAATTTTTGGGTTCCAGTACCACAACAACAAAAACAATAATGATAATGAATATAATAATGAAAACGACGAGAATGATATAAATTACGAAATAAAAAAAAGCGATATAATGAAGAAATTATTTTTTGCTAGTTTTGGGTAATATAAGAATAATACCAATAGCAACAACACAATGAATATTCTTAAAATAAAAAATAAATCACCGCACAAAATGACACGCTACATTGCATGACTTAATTAACAAAAAAAATGTAGTTTTGTTCGACTTTTTTCGGAGTCGTTAGTTTTTCCCAGGTGGTGCGTCGTCCTCGAGGACAATATTGTCCGATGTACTGTGGTACGAGTAGCAACGAGTATACGAAACCGGAGGAGGAGCGTGTCTAACAAGCACGTTCGGCAAACGATGCGGGACTGAGGTGGAACAACGTAGGAGGACAAAAGTCGAGAGCAGGATCGTGTCCCTCGCGGCGTTCCCCTCGAGCCGGCTTTAGGGGGGAGATACCTTTGGGCGAGGAAAAAAATGGCTGATTTTCATGAATTTTTTTAAAAGGCAAGATTTCTATACCATTTTTTAGACTTAGGGTATGTTTTATTACTACTCTTGGCTGTTACATGGTATTATTATTATTGTTGTTGTTATCATTAATCCAGGTGACTTATAAAGTTGCCGGGATTAATCTGAGAAAGACTAACAAAGATTTGTTTCTCATTAAGGGGTTGTATAAGTCTTTTAATTTTTAAAAAGTCATTTTTTCATTTAATTTTATCTAATTGTACATGTCAAGAATATCTTCACAAAGGGGCTGGAATCGACGATTACATGTAAGGTAAAAAAAAGAAATTGCTCCGTTTTATTTCTACTTGAAACTTTAGTCGTTTTTTTCTTAAGACTGTTTTTTTTTAAGTTTGTGGACACGTTTTCGCAAAAACTAATGCTAACGGATCTTTTTGAAATTTTGCACACTTCTAGATAATATTGACTAGTGATTTAACGAGAGATTTCCGTTTCCTTTGATCACGACTTATTTTACACGGCAATGATCCAGATTTTGCCGAAAATCGTACCGTTTTGCATACAACTCTACCAAAAAATTGAAATTTCAATTTTTTTTCAACTAGTTCGCTCAATGACGAGTTATACCCACCTACTAACAGAAAAAAAGGCTCTTTTATTTCAGCCAAACCTATCATGAGTTATCCTGGTCACCGCAGGGGTACTTTTTTCTAAGGGGTCTCTGAAAACCAGTTCTCAATGGCTGAATTTTCAAACACTTTCGATTGAATTTTAATAAAATATCGTTCAAACTTTTGTATGCCTAAAGTTTGAATAAAAACATTATTTTATTATATTTTTTTTTGTTAATGGAAGAAAATATGTTTTTCAGCCCTTCAAAACCCACGGAACCCCTTAACACTCATACGCAGAACATGAACCAAGAAAAAATGAGAAATGTTGAAAATCGATGAAATGCTACGCTTTGAGACGAAAAATTTGGATTTTCCGAAAGAAATGGCTACATGTTGCAATAAAAAAAGATTTTTTTTCTAAAACATTTAAGGTCATATTTTAGACAATAACATTAGAAAGATTCATACCAAATTTCATCAGAATTGATGGATTAGTTTTTAGCTGTACGTCACGCCAGTTTTGAAAATGCGGTTTAGAAGACTGCCATTTTGAAGGATTAATAAAAAAAATAACATTTAGCAGTCGAAAGTAGTAACAAAGCATACCCAAAAAAAGTCTCAACAATCTGAAAAGTCTCAAAAATGGTCAAGAAATGTTGCCTTTAAAAAAAAAAACGTGATAATCAGCGAATTTTTTTCATCGCCTAAAGGTATCTCCTCCCTTAACTATCGTGCGACAAAAACTGGCCGCGACATTCGCGTTCATAGTCCGACGCTGAGAAACAATAGCACGGTAGGTGCTCACGCGCGTTTTTCTTCTTCAAGCATTGAGGGAGATCCCTTTAGGCAGCCGAAAATAAGAGAAGTTTCAAGCTTTTTTTACATCGAAACTATTTATTCTACATAGTTAAGATTTTATGTACATATTGTCACATTTTTTATTTTTGCAATTTCTTTTTTATATTTAAAAATGCCGGGGAACGGCAAACCCAAGAAGTTTTAGATTTCTAAGACCCGCACGCTAAAAGTGAATCTAAAAAAACCAACAAAAAGTGACACTTCGAAAAATGATACGTGTTTGAAAAAATGTTCGATTTTTTCACTAAATTTTTCCCATAGTATTTGTCAATGATAGAGTAGTTAAAAAAAAATCATTTTCAAGGAACTTTAGGTTCATATAGGTCTATGTGATTATGTTACCTAGAAGTGTGCAAAATATCAAAATAATCGTTCAGATAGTTTTTTAGTTATATAAGGTATGAAAACATACCCTGAGTCTAAAAAATGGTGAAGAAATCTCGCAGAAAAAAAAGCATGGACAGCAGCAAATTTTTTCCCTCGCCTAAAGGGATCTTCCCCCTTAAGGTGCATGTGTCCGCAAAGAGCGGGCCCCGCGTACCGCCCGCCTGCTTCATCGATGAATATCGATCCCGCACGCGCTCCGGTAATTAGTTCTGTACCCGTTACGCCGCGTCTATACCACACATTTAAACAAATGGAGACCGGAAGAGGTCTGTGGGCGGGGTGACGCAGAGCTGCACGAACTACGAAGAGAAAGAGAGAGAAAGGGTGTGTTTCTAGCCGTGGATAGGGGCTGAGAGGGTTGTATGTAGGCAGAGAAAAATGCACACTGACATACAGTTTCCAGCAGGTACCAAGAGGTCCTGGTCTCACCGGGTGACACGAGCCCCGAGTGACACGACCTACGGTCATAATAATGCAAATATAGCCCGAGTGTTATTTATTTTAGTGCTCGCGATCTCACGATTCTCCAGTCATCTGTATATTCATCGTTGTCTCATCACTTTCCAATCATTTATTCATTTATTGACATCTTTTTCTTCATTTCGCCTTTGAAGAGACATCTACCGAGCAACACCGGAAATGCCACATTCATTCGCGGTTCTTTCTGCTTCCCTTCGTTTGCCCTAGTTTGGACTATCGGGGCTTTTTCTATAAGCGGTATTATTTCGATATCATCAAGCCGTAGTATGGGAATACCGGTACTTTCACCATTTTCGATATTTATGGGAAACCTTGAATAAAAACGGAAGCTTGAAAGGTAAGATGAAAGTTCTATTGGGAGTACGAATAAGTCTCCGTCGTCTGGCAAAAGGTGGCCCAACAAGGAGGTTATGATTGAAATTGTCAGATGTTAAACGTCATATCGTAAGGTTAGACGTCTGGCAAGACCATAACCTTGAAATATTAACGATTTTGTATCAGCATCGTTACGTTTCAGCCTTCACTTTTTTTTTCTCTCTTTTTTGAAACCACGATGATAAATACGCACGATAGCACCAACCTCACTCATCGACCAAAAACCTATATTTCTTTAACGCTAAGCGAGCGATAGCCGAAACGTACCACGAGACCAAAAGCGAAACCGTCGCACGTAGGTCCCCACGCATAAACATAGCCAACGGCAGACGAATTTACGAGTGGAGCATACTCGCAACCTCGCAAGATTTTCGTGCAAAAATGTCGAGTTTTAAGCCGAATAAACGTCATTTGCGGGAACTCTTGCGTTTGGCAGGAATCTCCCTCCAATAATCCTTCCAATTCCGCGTCTCCGTACATTTTTAGCCTTCCGCTACGTTCTTTGACGTCAAACTCACCGTTCTTAAACTTTTGAATCGATGCGCCTCAACTGCAGATTTCTTCAAATTAAATAAGTAAATCAAGTTCCTGCAAATGACGCTTATTCGGCTCAAAACTCGAAATCTTCGCACGAAACAAATTATGTCATGCAGATACAAAATCGCTAATATTTCAAGGTTATGGTCTTGCCAGATGTCCAACGATACGATATGACGTTTTACATCTGACAATGTCAACCATGTGTGGCGACTTCGTACGCTTTAAAAGATGACCGCAAGGCGGCGCGTCGGTTCCTAAAACAGGGTCGCCAACTACAAATAAAATACATTTTACTATTATTATTATTAACATTAGAAAAAGAACGAGTACAAAGAGGCTACAGATGAAGCGTAAGTGCGAGGGTGACAAAAATCGTCATAGCACAGAATATAATATAATTATTGCATAAAAATACAATACAACTGATCTAGACCGAAATATTTTGTGTGAGTTTATAGTACCCAAATCCCACACATAATCTCCTGGTGGGGCCATCTTTTGTCAAACGGCGGAGACTTATTTGTACTCTCAATAGAAATGAAAGTATACAGCTATGTGAAACCACAGTATTTATTTAAAAACACCGCCTTTTATTGAGATCTTCACTTATTTCAGTTGTAAACATACTCTGCTATCTTCTTAAATATATCCAACCCAATATAAAATAAATAAACAAATAAAAAATGGCAACTTTTATGCAAAAAAGTAGTAAACGAGCAAAGTTAAAATTTGAAAGTTCTATGCAAGGCAGGTTAATAGTAGCTACCAGAATGGAAACAAATGTCATAGCTTGTGGCAGGCAAGCAGCAGCATGGTCACGTTAATTAACGAGATTAAGATTGTTGAAACAATGACCGCAAAAATCAGGGCATCTGAAGTTTTGTCTTTCAAAGACAACCTTACCTTATTGCAGGTGTAATTCGCGGACGACAAGGTCCTTCCGGATTTCAGACTCGTGGATAAATAAGTTGACACTTCGGAAATATTTAACCTAGGCAATAACATTTTAAGGCGATTAAAGGTAGTTTAAAAAAAACAAGTGAAAGTAACAATCATAATGATATTTGAACATTTTCAATTCTGATATCGAAATGTCGGTACTTTTCGAGTCCAATATCGGATTTTTGGCTCGATATTCCGGTTTTTCGATATTATCGAAAACTGGTATCCAAGCTCTAGTTTGGCTCCGAAGAAATAGATGGTCAAATGCGACGAAATTTCCAACAGAAGTATATATTCCTTCGAGAATGTTAACCTCCACCGATCTCGTTGACTCGAAATGATGATCCATTCATAAACGTGGCGAAGGTGTCGTCGAACCCCAGAACTTTTTCTCCCTTTATTCCGTTGTGAATAAACTGCTGGTCGATCGATTTGGCTATTTTTATCGATCGAACGACGGTGGAAGGACCGGGAATAATATATAATACTTACCGGAACAGGACGATAAGAATCGAAGGAGGGCAGGCGATAATAATAATTATAGTAACAGTAATCATACCCAAAATGATAGTTATTATTATTTTTATTGTTGTTGTTGTTGTTATTATTATTATTATACATGTTAAGGGGTTAGGATACCGTGAGAATGACCAACGCTCGTTCATTGCTTGAGGCAACTCACGTCGAATTGAAGAGGAGGATTCACCATATCGTGCAGGAATCGCAAATTGAAGGTAAACTTATGATTGTAACCATAGAGCTGCTACTTAAATTTTAATCGCGTTTTTCTCGAAACTATGTTTTTCAAAACGGTGTACACGATTTCTCGGCATCCAATGAACAGATTGGTTTGAAATTTGGTACACTTATTCAGTGGAATAGTAGTTTAGTCTTGACCGACGTTTACCTCCTTAACATTAAAAAAAATAGTTATTAACAATAGCGTCATTTTTCCTTAAAAAACGAAGTGGAATTTTTTCATCGAAACACAGTAACAAAAAAATCTCGTCAGGTTCAGCCAATATTATATTTCGTAAGAAAAAAAAATCGCTTTCTTTGTTTCAGATCAACTAGGTGTCCAAAATCAAGTACACCGTTGAGTGTAATTTAATTATTGATACTTTTTGTGAAATTTGGTATACAACTTTGTTAATCCACATACAGATAAATATCCAAACGATTTTTCAATCATCTTACTTATTCCTACGAAATCGTTTTTTTTTAAATAACTTCGATGTTCGCGTCGTCACAATAGCCTAAGCCCTTAACTCGGAATGACTATTCATTCACGAACGTGGCCGAAGTGTCATCGAACCCAAGAAGCCCCCCCCCCCCCTTTATACCGCTGTGAATAAATTGCTGGTCGATCGATTTGGCTATTTTTATCGATTGAGTCACGGTGGAGGGTGAAATAATGTAGAATTTTACTGACCGGAAAAGTACGATAAGAATCAAGAGGGTTGGGGGCACGCGATAATAATAATGATAGCAACATAATAATAACCATAGCAAAAACAATAGTTATTATTGCACACAGTAAACGAATCTCGACATTTAGCCTGCTTGTATGAGAATTATTATTCTTATTATAGTTATTATTATTGGTTAGTTATCGATTATAATTATTATAGTTATTTATTTATATTTATACTCACAGATTATTATAATATTATTATATAACAATACCAAGGAGACAAATTATTATTATTATTAATATTACTATCCAGTAATAACAATTGTGTCTGTAATTATTGCGATAATAACAATAATAATAGGTTCAAAATTCAAATGTGAAAGGGTACGCCCAATTCGAGAACGTTCTAGTTCCAACTTCGATTTTTCAACGGCGCATTCGTGCAACGAAATAACGTATCGTCCATAATTAGACGCGGTTAACACACTTAACCGCGCGCTCACGGAATCGCGTTGTTAAGGGCAATTTTTTTTTTTCCACCAAACATTGCCCACCCAACTATAACGTAAGCATTGCCCTCTGGCCTTTGGAGCAACAGCAAGTACGCGCAAAAACAGCATAGCGACGTCTGCAGAAACGCTACCAAGTTTCTACCAGTCTCATCGCGACTGCTCGCGCGCGCAGGGACGCGACGAGAATTTCAAGGGCGTGCACGCAAAGTTCATGCACGCAAGAACGCGCTATGGAAAGTTCGCCGGGAACTCTGGACGCGGATTCATCGTCGGGGATCTAATTATGACAGGTATGTGTATATACGTATTAGCAATTACAGATGTTGAAACGTCGCTTCCACAGGCTTTCCCGGAAGGTTCGCGAACGATAAGAGGAAAGATTTCAATGAGAAGGATGAAAAACGGAAGGCCTCAGAGCGATGCTGATGATGATGATGATGATGATGATGATGATGACGAAAAACTGAAATTCGATAGATTAGATATAATAGATATTGTGAAAAATAAGAAAATCAATCTTCACCGTGTAGTTAAAGCACCACATTACAAGAAAGTTTCAATTTCCGGTTGAAAATGGTCAGAACGACGAAATAGCACCCACCGACTTAGCAACGTCGCGAGTGACAGCTGATGCGTTTGGCGAACATAACCCAGCTTTGTTTTTAAATTAATTTGAATAGAAGCCGCCACAAAATATGCAAACAACAACTTATGGAGTTTTATCATTTATCACGTATCAATAATATGTATAATCATATTCTGCCTATCGTGTTAATTCCGCTGAGGTAATTCAAGCCTATTTCAGTAGGCTTGAATTTTATTACGTTAATATTATTATGAAGATTACTACCGAGTCGTTGACAATCTAATTTCTCAGTTTTTATTTGTTCAAGTGCAATAAATTCATCATTTACCACAACAGTTGGCACACTACAATCGATAACACGAATAATCAACATAAGTAAACATCAATCAGAGCCGCTATGGGTAAAATAAACTCAGACTCTTTTTTTACCGCGTGGAGGTCATCGTACCTCCTTAATATCTTCGCCTTTTTCTTTGAATATTGATCTGGCTCTTTTTGTTTCAACTTCTCTCTTCCTACAGCATTCTGTTTAAGCTTTTCGTATCTCCGTTTTTCATCTTTTCTTTTTCTGCGGAGCCGTTCTTCTTTCGATAGTGGCATGGCAATAATCTAAGAGAATCATTTTTATGTAACCTCATGCATATGCACACACGCGTAACCGAGATGGTGTCGTTTCTCTGGTGAACCCATCATGCCTCTGAATCTCACATGTCGGATGGAACCCAGAGAAATGACGAATCGAACGGGTTTTCACGCTCAGCGCGGCACGCTACGTTTTTCTAACCTCAACAGCTGGCGGCCATGATGTGTCTGAAAGTTCCACTTCAACAGGTAAAGAGCGACTTATTTAATTGAAAAATCCTACAGGAATGGCTCCCTCGTCTGTGACACCATCTCATAACACACCAGGTCTGTAGAAAAACGAAAGCGTAAGCTACAAAAATGATACGACACAATCAGCCTCTTCGGAAAAGTAGATGTAGGAACAGGGGGCTGGCACCTCCCATCCCTTACCGTATATAAAAATACTACGCTTTTTGACCGCTTTATTTAGTCCCATCTCTCCCCGTGGCGCTAGTAGCTTACAATATTCTTATTGCGCAGGCGTGAGGCCCGCACGGCATACTTAACCGCCCCGCGCCGAATACGAGTATATTGACTTTTGGAGTTCAAGCCGCGGTGCGGAATTGATGAAATCACCAAATTTACTTATACCCATACGTAATGCCGTGTATTGTGCACGGTTGTACCTCAGGGCACCCGCGTAATCCTGAAAAGGTGCATTTTTCACCATACCAGCCGATTCTCGTATTCGAGGCTATGAAACGCCGATGAGTTATATGTGTGCGTGTATGTATATATACATAGGCCCTACGCGCGCGTCGGGAATGTGGGAGTACAACTAGCGCTGCGAGTGGCAGAGTTGGACACTACAAACAGCGGACAATTCGCGTAGCAAAAGCTCCAAATGATGCCAGCCCCCTGTGTAGAAGGCACTGCTCTGGAAAGCATGATCAACTAGCGCCACCTGTCACACAATATAGGAACTGATTTATAGCTCTCCAGAGGAATGATCGAGATAAACGGTTACAAATTTTCGTTATTTATTGTGAGATATAAGTGCTTATTATTTTTATTTTCACGGAGGACTTAAATAAATGTTCAAAGGTTTCGAGGAATGTTTTTTTCAGATGTTTTTAAATGTTTAGTACCTCTATAGCTCGTGTATGAAGTCTGGATAGTTACACTCCAGAGGAACGATTTTCATACCCAAAATACGGGGGGGGGGGGGGGGGAAAGGATAACGACGATTCATCTGCAAAATTTTCGAAATATTTCGAAATATTCCAAACTGTTGTATTCCAAAAAAAACCTATAAAGTAAGCGAATAGCATCTATACAAAAAGTCAGATTACACGCAAAATGATCATTCCGCGAGAATTACCGACATGCAAACACGACACTGCCGAGCCAACACAAAACTGTGTACGGGCATCTGTGCGGATACACACGCGCGCCCATAATATTCGATACATGTACCACACGCAGTATAAGAAACGGTATGTCAAACACGTGTGCCAGTCGTTCGTCTCGAGCTTCGTACGCGTATGCGAGGCGGGATGCAGGACCCGAGTGTCCGATAGGGAGATCTAGAAGAGCGCTTCACAAACGCACCCGGCTGCCTGATTATCGTCTTGTAAAAGTCGAAGGCGCGTAAGCTCGCAAGGTTCTCACTGCGTTGATCAATGCGCAGGCGTTATGCAGGGATGCCAAAGTGTAAACGCGAGTGCACACGAGTGCGGCTGTGTGTGTGAGATACGTGGTGACGCGTGTGTATATTGATGCATTCATTGAAAACAAAAATTGGATTTTGAACCGCTGAAGACGTCGCCACGTATGCTGTGGACAAGATGGACGTTTAGATATATTATCTAAAGGGTCTCTTAGAATGACCTGACATTTTAATGTATTAATCAAACGTATCATCTATTGGAAAAGTACGAACGTTTTAATTTCATTATGAGATACCAACATGGAGGTTATGTGTAGAACACAATGTCTGATAAATGGCATAAACGGCATGGACTTGGGAGGCACATTTTTTTTCAACAAGATGGCGCAACCTGCCACACTGCGGGCGAAACAATGCAGTTAGACGAAGTTTCATGGTCGTGCTTATCTCATACATGCCAGTGATCCACAGACCATTTCGGAGCTCAAGGAAGCGATTGGACGCCCCATTAATGAAATTAGTGCGCAATTATGCCAAAATGTTATTGAACATTTTGTCAAAATAGTGAACGTTTGCAAACAGGGACAAGGCGGCCATTTACCGGATATTGTGTCCCACACATAACCTCCATGTTTGTACCTTATATTCAAATGAAAATATTCGTAATTTTCAAATAAATAATACGTTTTATTAATAAATAAAAATGTCAGATCATTTTGAGACACCCTACATATAGTGACTGTCGAAAAAAGTTTCTTTTTTTTTATGGGTTTTCCACTTTCGCTCGTCGTTGGTAGTGTTGGTAGTATCCTCTTGAAAAAATAGAAGGGGGCATTTTTTGCTCAGGCAGAACATTTTAACGGGTCGCATCTAGCTTGTAGCGGGAAAAAACGAAACTTTCGTGAATTGTTGCTGGGAAAACGTGTGCAGGTTTTTGGTTATTTTCAAATTTACATTGGAGAGTATGGTTTTAAGCATCTCTTACAATTCTTGTATTGAACATATTTATAAATGTGGTAAATACAATGGTTTGAAAAGGACACTCTTTAAAAAACGTCCTTTGCGGTGACCGCTGTTGCTCGGAAACAAATCATCCGAAATACAAAAATCAAACGCATTTAGATATTGCATGAATTGATCTAGTGCTTGGACAAAGGATGTAATAAAATATTGATTTTTTAACAAACGGCCGCAGTCCAAAGTGGAAGTATCGATTTTCGGTGAAAAAAGCTCTATTTTCATTGACAAAAAGATAACTATGCATCGATGAAAAAAAATTCCTCCGTTCGAGCTCTGCTTTTTGATATGTAAACGGAGCTTACAAAATTTAAAGTGAATCAGTGCAGTGATTTTTGAGCTATCGTGGTCACCGATTTTGAAAAAGGTTTTTTAAAAAAAACGCGATTAAAATTAAACGGATCGAAATTTTCAGAGAATATTTTTCGACGCTTATATTTTATGAATCAGTCGAGAACCGACAATCGATATTTTCCAAAATGTTAACTACGTTCAACTAAAGCCCTTAAGGACTGCCTCGATGGACAGAAAGGCGAAAGTAACTGAGCAATCTTAAAAGTTCGTTGTTCATTTTAACTCTTCTCTTTTACAAAATTATGACACGCTTTTGTCAAGGGTGAGAAGCAATGATAATTTTTTCCTTCCTCTTGAGAGAATTGTTATCAACATATACTCTATAAGACTCTTCCAATTTTGACTTTTTTTGGACATCCTAATGCACATAAATGTATACACGTGAATATTCACGTGGAATTTGGGGCGGTGTCTTCAAAGCTTCGAAATTCAACATTTTATTCGTTACGGAGTTAAGGCGTTAGTTTACTGTAACGACTCGAAAATCAGGGTTATTCGAATCAATAAAAATTGGCAGCAATACGTGAGACGATTAAAATATCCTTTGAACATTTATTTGCCCCTACGAAGTTGTGTATCAAATTCCACTAAAAAAATATAATGAATACTCGAAGAAGTTATAAACAATCGTGTGAAGAACCTTCAAACGTGAGGAGCTCAACGGTGTACTTGATTTTGGCCACCCGGTTGACATAAAATAAAAAAAAAATATATCTTTTCAAAATATATAATATTGGCTAAGACTTGACCGAGCATTTTTTCATTATCGTGTTTTAATCATCAAATAAAAAATGTGTGAATTTTTGTTTCTTTTTTGGAGAACAAATGACATGGTTATGGTTATAAACTAACAAAAAAAAAAAAAATTTCAAGAAGAAAAACGTCGGTCACGACTGAACTACAGTTACACCGGACAAGTGTACCAAATCTTAAGTCAATCCGTTGATTAGATGTGGAGCAATCGTGTACACCGTTTTGAAATTCGGTTTCCAGAGAAACGCGTTTAAGGCGTTACCCCCACCTGTAGCGCAAAAAAAGGCCTTTTTCATTAATTTTTTTAAAGAAAACTACAAAACTTTTTTAATCGATCAATATACCATCTTAAAGAACACATCTTGAAGAACTGTCAGTAATTTTTCTATTGAAAAATATTACATTGTTTAGTGGCAAATGGTCGTCAATGAAATAATGTTTTTATATACACGGTTTGCGGTGACCAGCATTGCGGCGAAGTGGATCATCCGAAAAAAAATGCGGATGGATTTAGTCAAATATAGGTATAAACTAGTCTTTAATCGAAGGATTTTAAAAAATATTAATTTTTCACTAAATGGCGGACAGTCAAAGTTAATGGTTCGATTTTAACGAAAAAAAACTGCCGTTTTTTGACTATAAAACGGCCATTTTTTTCGAAAAAAAAATCGAACGATTAAAGACTACATTTTTATGTATTAAATAAGCCTGCAAAATTTCAAGAAGATCGGTTCATTAGTGTTCGAGTAATCTTGGTCACCGACTTCAGAAATGCCATTTTGAGAAAAACGCGTTTAAAGTTTCAATTAGCCGGTCGTTTACACAACGGATTCTCCTCTTTCAACGCTCATATCTCAGTCAATTTTGGTCGGATCGACTTGAAATTTTCAGGACATATTCTCAGATACTTATACTTCAAAAAAATGCAATAAAAAAAATCGTTTCTTTCAAAATCGCAAGTAGGGTTAACCCCCTAAGGATGTTGAGTCCCTATGAAACATGTTAATGTTAATTGTTCAATAAATAGCTTCTTAATCGTCATGAAATTTTTACACGATCTCCTGAATACTTCATGTAAAAACATACCAAATTTTCAGAATTCTATCATCATTACTTCAACCTCCTTAAGGGTTGAAATAAAAAATGATAAGAAAATTCGGAAAATTTGGTATGTTTTTGTATGAAGTATTTAAAAGGTCGTGTTAAAATTTCACGACGATTAGGGAGCTCGTTATTAAAAAATTAACATTTTGTTAAGAACAATTTTTAAAAGAAATTAAAAAAAATGTATCAACAAACTTCGTTTTGTTTCCGTTGCTTTCAGTATATTGTAGATATTACAAAATTGAGAGGTCAAAAAAAAAACTTATTGCAAAGTTACATCAGTTTCCATAAGACAACATTTAATTTGTGAATGTTAATTGTTCAATAACGAGCTTCCTAATTGTGGAATTTTTACACGACCTCTGAAATACTTCATACAAAAACATACCAAATTTTCAGAATTTTATCATCATTTGCGATTTGGGACTCACACCCTTAAAGTTTCCATAGCAGTTCCATGGTTGTAATAATAAATTTACCTTCAATCTGCTATTACCGCACCTGGATCTTCCTCTTCAATTTCATTTCCCTCAAGCGACGAACAAGTAGTCGTCAGTTTCACAGTAGCCTAACCCCTTAAGGCTGCGAAGGCTCCGCGTTCTTCTCTGAATAGTGTACACTAGTCTACAGATGTGGAACGGCACTCGCGCGTGTCCAAGCCTGTATATATTTATATAGATATTACGTGCGTATGCGCGTGTATGTATAGATCCAACTGCGACGATACCACATCCATATGCTCGTACGCACTATTCGGAGAAGAACTGAGAGCGTTGGCAGTTTAAACTCGGTAACCCAGAGGAGCGTAAGGCATTCGTGCGCTATATATTATAACAGCGATGATCTACCCCCCTGCTGCTGCTGCTGCTGCTGCTGCATTCGTCTGCAAAGTCGTATCGCAGTAGTCGTTGGCTATGCCTGGTGAAAAAGACGCGGCGATGATCAGCTGGGAAAGCGAATGAAATTCTTTCCGTCTGCTCTCGGGCCCAACGGCAAAGTCCTCCCAGTGTAGTTGATGGATGTTTGTCGAGAAAGAGGAGAACTTAAGATTACGCGGTGGTGTCGAAGCAGGCCCCCTCTGGGCGACTGTGGTGAACGAGAAAAGTGTCCGCGAAGTTGTGCATCTGCTAGGTCGGTTTTCGGTTTTGCTTTCAATGAATTTCACTGATTTCGCGAGGCTTGGAAGGATGCCTGAGGCCAATGTTTGCCGGGAAGTGATAACTTGCGCGGCAGCATCCCCAAACGCGTTCAAATTACTCGTGACGAGGGAACGAGTGTCATTCGGGTGTTGAAGGTTTTTTTGGTTTCGTAAGAGTCGGATTATCAGGCAAGTGGGTGCCCGCGGGCCCTAGGAAAGATGGCGGCCTGCCATCATCCTAGGCCGCCTTCGCAACCACTTGAACAGCATCATCATCATCATCATCATCGACGTGCACAGGAAGTGGCGAACAACGTCATCGGGATGGGTGGCTTCCAGGCTGCCATCCGTACCCAGAATTCCCTGACCTCCCTGCAGCAACATCAGCATCATCCCCGTCAACCCAATAACCCTCATCATCACCACTGTCCGCCGCAACTTCTCAACTGGGTATACCTGGCGATCGCCGATCAGAGTACGGTTCATCAGCAATCTGCCGATACCGATCAGGTATGCAAATTGTTGATCGAGCCTTTTTTTTTTACAGAATTTCGAACCCCCGGGGTCGTAATTGCTCATTGGATTGATTGGAACGAAAAGGCCGAGGTTTTTCTATGTACCTGCATCAGAGCTAAAAACTTATTTTTTTTTAGAACTGTGCTACACATTTTTCGAGAATTGAAAAATGGGAATTCTCGAAAAAGGATTTTTTCATTGTCACGCTCGTTTTGTTCACTTTTCGCAGCATACTTAAGGGGTTAGGTTACTGGGACGATCGGAAAATTAGGGTTGTGCAAAAATATCAATCTTGAACGTATTAGTAAAATGATTGAAAAGTCGTTTGGACATTTATTTATATGTACATTGACAAAGTTGTGTGCGAAATTTAATTGAAAAATATTAATATTAAGTTGGAAAAAAGTCTATGCGGTTTATGACAAAAAAAATGAAAAATAATAAATAATATTCTAAATAGTATCCGATGGTGGATGAATACAATAAAATTAATAATTCGTTTCAAGGCTGCTTTTTTATTTTATTTCTTGCCAACCTAGGGATTAAAGAAGTTATAGGCAATCTTGTGGAGGACTTTTGAACGTGAGCAGGTCAACGGTGTACCTGATTTCTCAAGGGCAGATATACACCTAGGAGCCGGACAAAAGGTCATTTTTGTGAATTTTTTTAAGGAAAACTATTTGAAATTTCGGATTGGGGTTTTAATTATCTAAAAGTATATACATTCAAAAATATGTTCAATTTTCTTTATTTAAAAATATCAAAAATATACAAGGATATTGTATGATCCTTGGAGCGTCGTAAAACAAATCGGTACACAGAATTTCTCGAAAACCAATAAACCGATTGCCTTGAGGTTTTTTGTGGTTATTCTATACACCATTATCTAGTACTTGTCATAGCCGATTTTGAAAATATCGATTTATCACAAAATGGCGGACGTTTGAACATAAATAGTGATTTTTGGGCCAAAAATTAGTTATTATTTTGCCTATAAAACAAAAACTAAGTAACGGGAAAAAAATCCTATGGCAAGTACCAGATAATGGTCTATAGAATAACCACAAAAAACCTCAAGGCAATCGGTTCATTGGTTTTCGCGAAATTTTGGGTACCGATTTTTTTACGACGCTCCAAGGATCATACAATATCCTTGTATATTTTTGATATTTTTAAATAAAGAAAATTAAACATATTTTTGAATGTATATACTTTTAGATAATTAAAACCTCAATCCGAAATGTCAAATAGTTTTCCTTGAAAAAATTCACAAAAATGACCTTTTTTCCGGCTCGTAGGTGTATATCTCCCGTTAAATAGATAATATTGGCTGAGACTTGACCGAGCTTGTTTTTGCTATAGTGATTCCATCACCAAAATCAAGTTATGAAGTTTTTCTTCAATTTTCGCGGAAAAATGACATCATTATTGGCGATAGCTGATGAAACAATTATTACGAAAAAAAACGTCGGTCAAAACTAATGGCCATATTCATAGCCTTTCCTTATCTCACGGATAAAGGACGCCTTGATGAAGGCTTCCTTGAATCTCAGAGGCGTCCTTTTTTCATAATCGCAACTCGACTCTCCCTTCCAAAAGGAAGACATATTTAGGGATACGTGATTGCTTATGGTGGTAAAACCGCTGATAGAAGCGCCACTCGGCTATATTTGAAACTAACTCAAACCGCTTGGCTCTCGATAGTATAGCCTCGAGTGTATAACCTCAAAGTTCAAAATTAGAAATTTAGTTGCGACGAGTACAATTATGGATGAAGGAAAGAATGTTCATTATACAGAGCGCGAAAGGCTGTTATTAGCTCAGCTTTTTATTAAACTCCGTTCACTGCGATACGTTTCGAAACTTTTTACGTGCTGCACTTTTAACTGTTTTTGAGGTTAACCTGTAGACTGGTCTGTGATACAGGTAAAAACTGCATAGACGCCAAGCGCAAGCGCAAGCGTTAGTCATATGAAACGAAACAGCCAATCACAGGGCCGAAGGTTTCATCAAAGAAGCTCGAGACCTGCCTTGAAATAAGGAGGCCAATAAGGCTTCTTGTTCTGTCAAGGAAGGTCTATGAAACGCGAAATGAGGAACAAGGAATCCTTGTTCCTCATTTTCACAGTAGCCTCACCCATCACATACAGTGCCCAACCAAAAGTAATGTTCGTATTTTCTACAAACCGCATCTGACAATGCGATACTTTTTCGCCGTCACAGGGATCCGATCCCTCCAGCCCTTAAGAGCAAGACAAACCAGCATCACAAAATCGACCAGACCACCGGTGCTCAAAACGTTAAAATCTTGCAGGCCAAAATATTGCCGACCATTTGGGGCACCGGGGACTACCCCGGGACCAATGGCGGCGCCCAACCCACGACCACCGGTTATCATCAACTTCAGCAACACCAGCGCAACAAGAGATGCCCGTTGAGCCCGTGCGCGAGCACGTTCATCGGCAACGGAAGCCTCGTCGCCTCCAGCATCGGCGATCTTGCCGAACACTTTAACGAGCTCGCAATTCTCGATCGCAATAAGCCCACGAAACGACCCCCCGCCGCCTACCTATGTCATCTTTGCTTCAAGAAGGGACACTACATCAAGGACTGTCCGCAGGTGAGAGACCACGGTCTTACGTACAGGTCTGGAAACTCGATGAAATTGCGGTGGTGGGGGTGATTCCACTATTGAAGCCGAATTTTTGGTGTCGCTAGTAACGAGGGGCGTTGTTTTGATCACGGGTTAGCCTGTGCACGAATGCGTGAGTATTGTTGTCTCTGTCGCACACAACACCCCACGATTGCAGCGCCTCTAGCGTCGAGCTTCGGCACTCATCAACACTCATACGCAGAATATGAAGCAAGGAAAAGAGAAAAATGGTGAAAATCGATGAAATGGTACGCATTGAAACAAAAAGATTGCATTTTCCGAAAAAATGGCTACATATTGCAATGAAAACCCTTTTTTTATTTGTCTTTAAAAACATTTAGGGTCATGTTTAAGATAGGAAGGTTAGGAAGATTAATACCAAATTTCATCAGAATCGGTCGATTAGATTTCAGCTATACGTCACGCCAGTTCCGAAAATGCAGGTTAGAAGACCGTGCCATGCCTCCGCCAGATTTTAAAATTAATTAAAAAAAAAAATACCATGTAATAGCCAAAGGTAGCAATAAAACCACTGTCGTTGAATATCCATAAGTGAATATCCTTAAGTGATGTCCACAAGTCGAATATCCATAAGTACAAATATCCATAAATACGAATATCCATGAGTACGAATATCCATAAGTATAAATATCCATAAGTATAAATATCCATAAATCAAATATCCATAAGTGAGTATAGAGTAGAAATGAGTTTGTTTGTTTGTTTGCGTTTGTTTTCGGCGCTTATTTCTAATTTATACTCACTTATAGATATTCGATTGTGGAAATTCGACTTATGGATATTCTACCCCAATCAATAAAACATACCCTGAGTCTCAAAAATGAAAAAATCTTTCCTTAAAAAAAAGCATGAAAATGAGGAAATTATTTCCTCGCCTAAATTTATTTCCCCCCTAAACGAATATTGGGTTTTGAAGCTTCAGACGCATTCGTGGAGAAACGTGTCTTGGAAGACATTCGAACTCCGCCCTCACAGTATCAAATTGCCCCCATACTCAACATTATATAAACGCCAATTGTTTCGAAAACACCTTTGGACAAAGTGACATTAAAGTGTGCATCATTAGAATGCAACGAAAGTTTTGTTGTCAATTGCACATTTTTTTGGCAGATCAAAGCCACGATAAACATTCTTCAAGATCCTCATTAGAGGTTACGTTACTGTGGGTACGGTAATTAAAAAAAACTAATTTTTACAGAATAAGTAAAAAGATTGAAGAATCGTCGATAAGTAATTGTTACCAACATTGAAAAACTCGATATGAATCCTCCAACGTTGACTGTTTTGGACATCAATGCACATACACGTAGATATGTGAATATGCATGCCGAGTGTGCGGCGATGTCTTCAAAGCTTCAACATTTTATTCGTTCCGGAATTAAGGGGTTAGGTTACTGGGACGACCCGAAAATCAGGGCCATGTACGAAGTTTAATTTCGAAGGCATAAACAAGATGATTGAAAAATCGTTTGGACGTTTATTTGTATGTATACTAACAATGTTGTGTAAAAAATTTCATAAAAAAATATTCGTAACTTAATAAGTTATAAGCAATCTCGTGAAGGACCTCTGTACGCGAGGGGCTCAACGGCATGCAACTCCAACAGCGTTGGATGAATATAGGCATATTTATATAAAAGTCAAATCAGCGATCCGGTTGGAGAAATTTCCGAACTGTCCTCAGAAGAGCCCGATGCCCCGATAGCCAACGTTACACGGACACGAGGTTAAAATACACGCCCCACATATACATATATACAGGTCCACAAACTCAAAACACAATTTTCTCGAATTCTCGACGTCCCCTGACGCGCGTCTTAGCGTATTTTCAGAAGAGTGGAAGAAGCACACGATATCCAAAAATAGAACATCCGAACCGACCAGCCCATCTACCACTGTATCATGCCAGTGGCTCGTATGTGTGTCGGGATGACGTCCAATTAAGCTTTCATTCCTATGCCACATGTTTTGCCCGAGGGCCATAACGAAACGCGGCAATTATCGTCGCGGCGCCTAGTGCGCGCTCCATACGATACATTGGTAATCAATTTCATCTGTGATTAAATATAAATGCCGATTTTTTTTCGCGAGACAAGGAAACTGGCGCTTCTTCGGGCAAACCTTCGTGAAGTTTGCGCATTAGGTCTGGAAATCTCGAAAACAAAAACGATAAATCGATATGAGATCGCGATTCGTTCGCAAAACGACCGCGCGATATGACGCCACAATGGGCGCGGATAGGAAGAAAGATCCGAGTGAGTGCTTGGTCGCTTCGGTCGCGCGCGACGACGATGTCGCGGAATGTTTGTCGTACTCTCAATTAGCCCTCAATTGATATTACCGAGCGAGCGCGTGCGCTATGCAATATCGTCGAGCTTAATACACTATTCTCTTCTCGTTCTTTCGACCCCTCGCGAGCCAGATAGCGAGACACGTGCTGCACGCCGGCATCGTCCGTTCTCACTCGTGTACAAATATATTCGTGAATGCATATAAAGGGTGTCTCGAAATGACCTGACATTGTAATTTATCAATAAAACGTATTATTTATTTGAAAAGTACGAATATTTTTATTTTAATAAGAGGCACAAATATGGAGGTTATGTGGAACACAACGTGCACAACACAGAATAACTCAAAGTAACTTTGAGTTACTTCACAGTTATTTTCAAAGTAACTTTGAAGTATGTGGTTGTAGCTCGTTCAATTTTAGGAATATTTCAATTAAATTTTCCGGCAATATAGCTAAAAGGTGATACTACCGAATAAAAATATTTCTTGTTAATGCAATCTCTTGACACACTTAGGTAGATGTAGGCCGTTAATGGCGTCGACGTTTGCATCATCGGAAAGCAACAATTTTTTTTCATATTTTTATTTCTTAATTTTTTTATTACCGCTCAACATTTTTTCAACCTTAACGTTGCACATCTTTGAAGAAGCGTTCGAAAAAATACTTCAGGAATTTCGTTAGCTAAAAGTAGCCAATAGAAATTTGAGCATAACAAGAATTTCCATTGCATTCCAAGGACGCAAACGTCAATCTCCTTAAGGCCCTAGGCCACTCTTGACGCCGAAAAAATAGGCTTTTAGGGGATTTTTTTTAAAGAAAAACTGCAAAATAAATCGAGATTACAAAAAAAGGTATTTATCATACATATCAGTGACTGTATACAATAATTTTTTTGAAGCGATTAATTTCAAAATGGTGTCTGTGCAGCGTTTTTGCGATGACGTCACCGTTTTTCCAGGGTCCACGGCCGGACAGACAGCTCCTGTAGTTTTTTACTTATAACGAGCCATTTAATTCTTTTCGATTATATATAATAACTGCTATAGAAGTACGTAGGATTTTTTCGATATATTGATTTTTGGCCAAATGGCGCACTTCTAAAGTGGAAAGTGAAAAATTTGCCTAAAAAGTCGTCAGCTAATTGTTAATAACAAATTAACTCTGCAATATACAAAAAAATCCTACGTACTTCCATAGACAATGTACTTTTCAAGATATATTCAACATTTCAAGTGAATCGATTGAACATTTTCTGAGTTATGTTTCCGGCCAACGTCAAACGGAGACGTCATCGCAAAAACGCTGCACAGCTGCCATTTTGAAATCAATCGCTTCAAAAAAATTATTGTATACAGTCACTGATATGCATGATAAGAACCCTTTTTTGTAATCTCGATTTATTTTGTAATTTTTCTGAAGACAAAAATCCTCAAAAAGCCTTTTTTTCGGCTTATAGAGTGGCCTAAGGCCTCAATACAAATTCGTCATATAACCATTCAAGTTTGAATGACAGTCTGTCATTGACAGAACGAATATGTTGTGAATAAATTGGGACAAAAAATTATCGAGCCTTATCCCGTGGACTCGAAGAAAGATCAATAAGTGGATTTTTTTATAGTTAAGGGGGATCAATAACTGGAAAGATCAATAATTGGATTTTTTTAGTTAGGCAGCCAAATATAAGCGAACTTGCAAGATTTTTTTTCTGACGAAACTATTTCTTCCACAGAATTCAAATTTTATGTACATATTTTGATTTTCTTTTTAAATCTTTTAATTTTCCAGAAAATATTTTTTCTCGTGATATTAAAAAAGGCGGTTGTATGACACTTGCTTGAGAGACGGTCGCCGGCTGAGTTATTCCGCGGCGTACAACCTAGCGTCTAGTGCATTGATCTGAAATATCGATGCCAAGAATTTTCAGATTTCGAAGACCCACACGCTCTATGTGAACCTAAAATATGATGAAAAAAGTGAAAATTCGAAAAATAGCACGTGTTCGAAAAAATGTACTTTTCATGAAATGTTCACTATTATCTTTATTAGTATAAAAAAGTAGCATTATTACATAACTTTTCAGGAACTTTAGGTTCAAATCGACAGTTATTATGTTATTTGAGGGTGTGCAAAATTTCAAAAAGATCGATAGGATAGTTTTTGCGTTATGCCGTACGAGGTTCTCGAAAACGTGCTTTTCAGGAAAACGCGTTGAAAATTCGTGGCCATAAAGTACTCCCTCAACTTCCTCGTGGCGTTCATTTTCGGGCATGAGCTCTTCTCAACGTTATGAAGAAATCGCTCCCCTTAACACTGTTGTTTGAAGGGGTGACTGCTGACTGTGATGACAGAGGACAATTTATTCTCTACTGAACTGGATCGCCATGTTTGATTCCCAGGCAAGACCAAAGGGCGAGGGGCTGACCCCCTATCAGGGCAAGAAGCGCTGCTTCGGCGAGTACAAGTGTCCCAAGTGCAAGCGCAAGTGGATGTCGGGCAACAGTTGGGCGAACATGGGCCAAGAGTGCATAAAGTGTCACATCAACGTCTATCCTCACAAGCAGGTGAGTCTGGGGACGGCCGGTATGTCCCCTGTGCCGCCGTCCCCGTCTCACGCCTCAATCAACTATTACTCATCCTCGTCCTCAACCCGTTACGTAAGTTTCTCGTAATCGCGGCATTGCGAGTTATCAATACATATATATATGTATATCTGTATACAGATTATCTCAAAATGACCTGACATTTTTATTTATTAATAAAACGTATTATTTATTTGAAAAGCACGAATATTTGTATTTTAAGATAAGGTACAAACATGGAGGTTATGTGTGGAACACGATAGGCGATAAATGGCCGCCTCGTTCCTGTTTGCAAACGTCCACGATTATGACAAAATTTTCAATAACACTTTGGCGTAATTGCGGACTAATTTCATTAATGGTACGTCCAATTGCTTCGTTGAGCTCCGGAATGGTTCTATGGCGTGAAATCGCACGATCTCGGTGGCCAATTTACATCGCCGTGGCCTAAGATAACACGCCCATGAAACTTCGTCTGCCACCCTGCATTGCTTCGCCGGCAGTGTGGGGTTTGGGTACTATAAACTCACGCAAAACATTTTAGTCTCGATCTGATGTATTGTATTTTTATAAAAGAATTGTATTATAATCTGTGTTATGACGATTTTTGTCAACCGCGCGCTCGCGCTTCAGCTGTAGCCTCTTTGTAACCGTCCTTTTCCTAATATTAATAATAATAATAGAACGTATTTTATTTGTAGTTGGCGACCCTGTTTTAGGAACCGACGCGCCGCCTTGCGGCCATCTTTTAAAGCGTACGGAGTCGCCACAGCAGTGTGGCAGGTTGCGCCGTCTTGTTGAAAGAATATGCGTCTTTTAAATCCATACCGTTTATGCAATTTATCGGATATTGTGTTCCACACATAACCTCCATGCTATGGATCCCATCGGGTCAAAAGTCAGGTCATTTTTAGACACTTTGTATATAAATATACTGGGATGTTAAGTTCTCGCTGTTTGTTCGTGAAAATAATGTTTTATTTCAAAAAAGTATTCCTAATGCTTTCAAACGTTGCGAAACTGTTGGGTGATCAACTCCTAATGATTCTGCAGGTTCAGCTAGCGTCTGACATGAGACACGAAGTAATGCCTACAATTCGACACATCAAAATCATTATTCTTTAAGCGTTTAAACCAATCTCTGCATGTTGTTTCCGACAGAGCATGGTCGTCGTAAGTCTCAACAAGAATTTGTGTGCTTCAGCTACTGATTTTTTTTCGATAGAGTAGTACAGTAAAATTCCCCGCACTCTTTTTTTGGCACGAAATTTGACATGTTTAATAACATGAAAAAAAAAGTTGTTTACACTTCGACGAAATAACCTACACTGAATGTCAAGTTTGTTTATGCTATACTCCTTTATAGATGCGTTACCATCGTAAGCTACACGTACGCAGTTCTGGTAACGCCATCTGTTGGAAAAACAGCGAGAACTTATTCAACGTCCCAACATAGTAGTAATAAGAAGTTTTATTTGCATGGCCTTTTCGACTTTTTACAAACCTGTTACACCGTTGAACATCGCTCTCTAATTTATATCTTCCCTTTCATTATTTTTAATTTTCGTCACACCCTGCATTCTCGCCCTCCGTTACCGCCGTTTCTCTGTTCTTATACTCTTGTTCTATTTCCCTAAAAAATTTACACTCATTTACATTTATCTCCCCTTTCACCAACCCTATTCATTTATCTTCTACTCCCCTCTCACCCCTTTCCTCCCTTACCCAATTCTCTATTTATGTTTTTGCTTCCTTAAATATTACCCGTCTTCCATTTTCACACGTAGTCAAGTGCTCTATTGTTTTTCTTTCCCGTTTACATATCCTACAAATCCATCCCACTTCTCCCTTTTTCCGTCCCTCCCTGTATTTTCACACCTTATCCTCGCCCAAGTTTCCTTATCCTTTCCATTAAGGGGTCTTCTCACTTTAGACGCTAAAAAGGTATTTTCATGAATTTTTTTGATAGATTTATATTTTAGACATTCATATAAAAGTTGTTACACTTAATAAATACACTTTCGAGATACATTAAATTTTTTTTATCTATTTATTTAGGTCACTATTTATAGATGAAAATGGTAGTTAAAAAAATGTCCTGAAGAAATTGTCGGTCTACGCTGTTGATGAAATCTCGGAGATCGATCATCCGAAACAAAAAATCAAACGGTTTTAGATTCAGTATGATAATGGCTATAGCGCATATCATACGATTTTTTATGTATGCAAAAATAACAAAATGGGGGACATTTTTCGAAAAAAAAGATACTTGTTTTTTTTCGGCAAAAAAAAGTAAATATCAAATTTTGAAAAATCCTTGATAAGCGCTATAACTATAGTTGTAAAGAATGGATGGTTAAAATTTCATAAGGATCGGTTCAGTAGTTTCGAACATTTTGCCAACAAGCCGTCAAAAGACGTTGTTTCGAGAAAAACGCGTTTAAAGTTTGTTTGGGTTACATAAATACATAAACTCATTTTTTAAATGTATTTCGAAAGTGTATTTATTAAGTGTAACAACTTTTATATCAATATCTATAATATAAACCTAGCAAAAAAATCATGAAATAGCCTTTTTTAGCGTCCAAAGTGAGTATATCCCATAATATCTTTTGCCGCTCAATACTTCCACGGTGCGGCGTTTTCTATTATCGCATTGTATAAACGTTGTATTGTATCGCATTGTATACGTCGATTTTTGAATCTCTTCTTTTTTCCCTCTGTGGTCTTTCGTTTTAAGTTTTTCAATCCCGGCTAATTTCACGCGGTTCACGCTGTACAGCGCCCCAAACAAACAATCACAACACAAGAACCCAGCAAATCAATCCAAACCCAAACATACAAACCGAAAATGACAAACGCAAACAAACCACCTCATAAAACAAACCCAAACCCAAACTCAAACAACACAAACCCAAACAAACCAACCCAAACGCAAACAAATCCAAACAACAAAAATAAAAAAACCAAAAACCTTAAACAAAACCATCCAAACCAAATAAACCCAAACACAACTAACGAACGCAAACCCAACCACAACCAACCAACCCAGACCCAAACAAAATTATAAAGATTTTCTTCGGATGACTACGTGTAAATTATTCTTCTGGATAGTTTGTTTAACAATTTAACACAATCTATCCGGACAATTATATATATATATATATATATATATATATATATATATATATATATATATATATATACACATATATATATATTAGGGTGATGCGTTTCAGGGCAACTTTTTTTTACCCATCGTGCCCGAAAACCTTTAGTTGGAACCCAAAAACGAAGTTTCGTGAAAGGGGAGTGTTGTCAAAAAATATTTAGAGGTCGCGAATCAAAATTGAAGGTTTCCCATTTGATTAACATAGAAAAAAATGTTTTTCTCATTATTAGCGTTACCATTCCGCGAATTTTGATATCGCGATATTTTCCGAGTGGGTTCTCATAGAAAATATGATACTCTACAACAAAGTGCATTGAGCCATGTCCGTAAATTCAAGCGTTTCAGCGGTATCATTATTTCAAGTGAATATTGTATGAAAATATCTATTCAAACGGCTGGAATGCCTAAGCTATCAGATATATCCAAAACATTCAAATAAGAACTTTGTAGAGAAGGTAATTTGCTACAAAAAAGTCTTATAAGCCGAGCTTGTAAATTCAACTCTTTCGCAGCTGGATGAAGTAAAATAGATAGATTTTGTTTGTTTGTAAACAAAAAAAATCTATTTATTTTACTTCATCATCATTCTTCATGTACTTCATACATATATATATATATATATATGTGTGTTATTTGTCCGGATACTAGCTTACACGAATCATGGCCTCTGCACACTGCGCGCAATGCGCGACGAGTGATGAGCGATATCCAATGGGAGCTTCACTCTCCCAGGGGGTTTCTGGAATACCTGAGCTCCCATTGGATATTGCTCATCGCTCGTCGCTCATCGCGCGCGGTGTGCAGAGGCCATAACAGTAATGGTCTCTGCACACTGCGCGCGGTGAGCGACGAGCGATGAGCGATATCCAATGGGAGCTTCACTCTCCCAAGGGGTCTCCGGAATACCTGAGCTCCCATTGGATATCGCTCATCGCGTGTCGCTCATCGCGCGCAGTGTGCAGAGGCCATTATACGTACGCCTACTGGAAATGCGGTGTGAACTGAGCTGCTATCCGGACGAATAACAGGCTTATTCGTCCGATAACCGAACGGGGAGAAACTCCGTTATTTTTTTTCCATTCCTCTCTATCTATCTATTCTTTCCTCAAAATCTAATTCCCTTGATACGTTCATAAAGTCTTTCCCCATTTCGATGACTTCCTGTTCGAGATTCCTCTTATTTCCTCTCAAATTAATGTTCGGTCATCTATTACTTTCCATATATATCACTAATTGTATATAGCAGCATCCTAATATATTAGATTGTCACGTTTTGGTTCAATATTGGAATTGCGTGCGTGTCCAATGGCTACGGAATGAAGCTACTTCAACGCGTACCCGACATGCTCTTCACTACATGGGCTTTGCTCGTTGGCCACAAAAGGAAGAACGAAAAAATCGCGACTCCGTAATCACGAAATTGTGTGTTGCAGCGGGCCCTGGACAAGCCGGATGGCCTCGATGTCTCGGACCAGAGCAAAGTTCATCCGCAGCATTTGTGCGAAAAATGCAAAACCCTCGGTTACTATTGCAGACGCGTACAGTAGCTGAAAGAGTATCGCGCGCATATATTTTATTCAACGATACGTTTCGTAGGGATAATCGACGATAATTGAGGGAAAAAAACGGTCGGGAGAGATATATACCGGATGAGGCAATAACTATTAGCAGTATAATGCGATCAAGGAGAGAACGACACGCCTCCGAACCTAAATTCGTCCGGTACGGTTAAATCCCGCCTACATTTTACCCTCTCCATGTTGCCAGGTTGGTGGGGAGCCAATACGGTACTGAGTAGCAAGCTCCACTACCCCCACCTCACTCACAGGCAGCTCAAGGCTGCGCGGCGCCGTGTCATTTTCTCGTTGATCGCAGTATCGAAATATTTTCCAACCTATCAAACTTAGGAGAAAACTTTTCCTACAAAACTTTTTATTGAAGAGAACACACATTATTATGGCAATCGCAAACTTCTCACTGCTTTCCAAAACAAGTTAAGAAGATTCTTAGGTGCTAGCAATGTAATCAAAGCCACGTGACTTACCGCCATTTTGTTTAATATTAAACTATTGAAACCTCACTGAGACTCTGCGTTAATAGAGACTGACGTGATTAATAAGGCAATATGATTAATGCAAATCAGATTGCGAGCGTGCATTGAAAGTGGCGGCCATCACTTTGAGCCCCTTTTAAGTAAGTAAGTGTTTGCACCGTTTTTTAAATCAATTATAGGCTAAAAACATTGAACATTCGTTTTTATCGATTTTTTATACTGAATCTTAATCGATCATGTTGAAAGTTGGCGTGTGGACTTATTTTTAGGTCCTTGATGAAATTTAAAAAAATAGTGGTCTCATTTTTTTTTATTCGAGGCTAGAACCATTGAAAAATTCTAGGTTAGAAACATTAACATTTCTTTTTTATCGATTTTTAACACTAAATCTTGGTCGATCGTCTTGAAAGTTGGCGTATGAACTTATTTTTAGATCCTTGGTAAATTTATGAAAAAATTGGAGGTCCCGTTAAAAGAAAATGGTAGTGACCTTGAAATCTCCAAAGCACCTCCACCTGAATGAACCTCGTAGCCACCACTCAACGCCCTTCGAACTATGCAACTTTTGTAAGAAAAGTCATCTTCAAAGTCTGATAGGTTAGAAAATATGTCTACTGCTAATAGTCGTCTCACCCTGCATATATATTAAGGTGTTCCTAAACACAATTCTCCCCATCTTCCCCGTTTACCCCTTAAGGTTATGTTGCTATTTTCCTTTTTCCTCTGTCTCTCTCTCTCTCTCCCTTTCATCCATATTATTATTATTATTACTGCCAAGAATGCGAAGCTTTGATATGTATAAATTCGAGTGATATATTCGCGTCGTTTGTTCGATTCGAACGATTTTTCTCAGTCTCCGCTTCACGATGAGCATCATTGGAGCAAAAATGAAGTACTTATTATTACATCGTTCGCCTACATATATATGCGGACACCCGACGTTTATACCACCAGCTGCTGCTTTATAAGTGAAAACGATTCTGTTTTTCTTTTCTATTGTCGGCGGAATTACATGAATCTTGTGTGCCATAAATGTAAAGAGAAATATGCGCCAGATGAAAGGACCGTGTTTGTCTAACGTTTTGTTTCAGAAAAATATTGTAAAAAAAAAGAGTAGAGTATTTTAAGGTGTTTCGATATCGTGCACTTTTGTATCGCATTGTTGTATGATATACATCTACCATTATACACGTACAAAAGTATATATATATATATATCGTCTTATATCCGTGTACAAATATATCCCAATTTTCTGAAACTACTAGTAAAAAACTCATTTTCCAAATACCAGTTCAAATTTCCATAAAAGTTTTCAATCTGTATTCAGCGTTTCGTAAATCCGCGCCACTTCGAACCCGACTGCACTGCCATCTAGTGACGAGAACGCGTGACGACAATCAGAAAAATGGAACGGAGGGGATGAGCACGAGTGGCACGTTGCTTGACGTCCCCGACGATGCCATGCTCGAATGTTTCTAACGATAAATAAAAAAGACAAAATTCTTTATGGTACAACTTGTTAACGATAAAAATGGCTAAACTCAGCTCTTATTACACACTTTGCCCGCTGATAGATCAACAAAGTTTACTCGGCGTTGAGAAGGACGCCGATCCCGCTTGTGCGATCGTCACACTCGGCAGGAATATCGTTATACGTTATAAGGTTAGGAAGCCTCATTTTCGAAACTTCGTACATTATGATTATTGTTATTGCCCGTTGTTGCATCCTCAATTGAAAAATTGAGAGTGATGAATTTGAGGTCAAACGATAAGGGAAAAATAGTTTCGGTGTGGGGGGAAAATCGATGAGGAAAATGTTTTGTTTTGTTTATGAAAAAAGCTCCGCGAAATTGAATGGAACGATTGAAGCTCCACGGTCGTGCTGTTCTTTGCAATTTTGGAGTTGAATTTGAATGCGGTTTTTTCGATTTTTAATGAAATTTGTCGGTTTTTAATTCAATTTTTCCATTTTCAATGCAATTTTTTCGATTTTCCATGCAATTTTTCGATATTTAATGCAATTTGCACATTTTCGTTGCAATGTTCTGTTTTTCAATGCAATTTTCCGATTTTCAACGCAACTTTTCGATTACGCAATTTTTCCATTAATGCAATTTTTCGATTTTTAAAACAATTTTTTAATTTTCCATCCAATTTTTCGATTTTCCATGCAATTTATAGCATATAATCAAAGATCAAAACATAAAGGTTACCGGTAACGTATTTTCCATCGATTTCTTTCCGCCGCTGTTCAAAGTATTCTCACGTTCGATTCCTCCGTTCGTCGACAGCTTCCATACGGCTTAACCTTTGAATCGTCGCATATTTTCACCACCATTTCTTTCCGTGTCTCGCGCAGCTCCAGGACTTGAAGCAGGTGAGCAGTTGGTCGAGCAAAGAGCGTCTGACGACGCAGGTGACTTACGACAGAGAGACGAGTAGTTACGCTGCGGTGTTCAACGAGAAGTACGTGAGAGTATGGAGTCGCGACGAGACGGATCTGGACAAAGTGAAGAGGCACAAGTTCGCGCATCCCTTTCACGCGATACTGTCGTCGGAGACGAAAACGCAGCCGGTGTTGGTGCGTCAGGACGGCGCGACGGCGTCGCTGTCTTGGGCGTTGGCGAACAGAAAGAACTGGTCGTCTCGCGGGGTATTGAAGCCGGGCGAGGAGTTGAGACACTGCCAACTGGTGGATCACGGGGCTAGGACGTATCTGTGCGCCTTGACCAAGACCGAGCAGTGTTACAGTTACATAGTGGTGGGGTTGCGGGACGAGTCGCGCTTGGAGGATCCGGATCACGCGACGAGAATCGAATTGAAGCGCACCTCGGAGGATCTGGTGGGTCACGTGATACTGCGAGAGAAGAGCAACGCTTATCTGTTGACTCTCTGGTCGCACGGACGTTTGTACAGTTATCCTTTGATAGGTACATGCGCGACGCCCGTGCCCGGAATGCTCGTGAGCGTCATTACGGCGGTAAACACGAAGCATCCGGTGGTGATGGTGGCGCTGAACGACACGACGATAGCCGCCTACGGCGCTGACGCCCAGGAGGAAGGTTCCGTACTTCTCATCTACAACGTGCAATTCAAGCTCGTCCAGGCCGTCCAAAAGCTCAAGCTGTACACGAGAGACGCTAAACTCTGGCGCATAGAGGACAAACTCTTGCTCGCGGCCAATCGCCATCTCGCGATCGCACCTTATCGACTCTCCTCCCAGAGGATCGAAGCGATGCTCGGCTCGTCGTTGAACTTCAAGAGCAACGAGGCCGGCAACGAGGACAACGAGGTCGTTGTCATACAAGAGTCGGTCGTTGCCCACTGGCAAACGAACGAGAAAGCTTCACCACCGAGGATCACCATGAAAGGCGTACCGTCGAAAATCGCCAAACAGATAAACGCACTGCTGAACGAGGGCGCTAGCGACGCCGCGATACATCGCGCCCTCGTGCCCCAACTCGTCGAGGCCAAGGACGTTCAAACGATCGTCTGGTGCCTCGATCGCTTCGGCGATTTGCCGGAAAAAACCCTCATCGATCTCATCTCATTTTGCTTGAGAACTCCCGACGGAACTTTCGCACCGCCCATACGGAACGGCACTTCTACCGGGAAATCGAAAACTATCGCCTTCGTCACGTCACGCGATCGCTTCTTGGATCGATTGTTTCGTTGCTCCTTCTGCGCACACGCGTTGCTCGCTCGGCTCAAATCGGAATTGAACTTCAACGAGGTACTCTGCCTCATGAGGTACCTCACGAAGAAACTCGAGAACGGCGAAGATTGCTCGCTCGAGGAGTCGACCGGCCTTGATGACAAACAAATCTACGAGTGGTGCAGCCTACTGCTCGACTCCCATTATCAGAATTACTTGCTGTCCCAGGACACTGGCGTCTTGGACGTGCTCAACAGGCTGAGCTCGTTTCTCAACGATCACGTGAGTGACTGTTTGTTTTTTTTTCTTTCTTTCATTTCTTATCGTTCTTCGGACGCGATCTTGGGAAAGTTGACAACTTGCGAGACAGACGATTCAGCTGGTCCTACATAACGGGACATCGCATTAAGGGGTCTTCTCACTTTAGACACTAAAAACGGCTATTTTTATGAATTTTTTTTATCGGTTCATATTATAGATATTGATATGAAAGTTGTTGCACTTAATAAATACACTTTCGAAATACATTTTAAGAAATTATTGGGGTAATATTGTTCAAAGTATATTTTTTATAGCATACAAGGTTATAAAATAGTGGCAAAAATCATACCCTTTTGTTTAAACATCTCTAAAAAATGCAATTATCAATATTTGGTCAGAGTTAGGTTCATATAGAAGGAAAATACAAGTACACAAACAGCCAAGTCTGAAGGCGACCTTCGATGGGCGGCAGATTACATGTTTCATATTTTCAGAGGAAATGCTTCGAAAATATTAAAATATTGGTTTGAAAATATGTATAAAATAGTCCAAAAGTTTGAATAAGTTCTATTCATTCATTCCTTGTAAAAAAAGATCATAAAAATCACTAAAAAAACGTACTCCTAAAATGGTTTCTCGCGTTCACGATCTACTTGATGTTGGCCACCCGGTTGATCTAAAAAAACGAGCTTTTTCTTAAAATGGATAATATTGGCCGAGACTTGACCGAGCTTTTTCGTTGTCGTGTTTCAACCATTAAAAAATGTTGAATGTTTTTAAAAAATTTCGAGGAAAAATGACATCATTATGGCTGAGGGGCTTGAAGCGTTAGTGACAATTCAAAATACATTTTTTTTCAATACATACCATTGCCTAGCCTATACTGACTCTTGACTATTTTGTTTTTCAATTTGATCACCACAAAACACCAGAGATAAAAAATAGTTTAATGCGTGTACTTTTACGTGCGGTTAAATCGGTAAGTCGTTCATTCTACGGGTCATGTAATTTTTTCGGCTATTTAGCACCAAGCTAAACCTTTTCTAGCAACAAATTAACGGAAACTAAACCTTTGTAAACATTCAGAAAAAAACTATCTTGCTCATCGCAAACATCGCATATATATTCAATATTGAACCATCAAGGTTTGAAGAAAGATTAGGAATCTTGGCTGGCAAACAAAGAGCTGCCAACCTGAATGACCGCCAAGTTGCCGTATGTCGGCAATATTTGAAATAAATTAGTGACAATAATAAATAATCTCGTCGCAAAGATAAATATGCATAATGGTGAATAACTCGAAACTTCATTCTGACTTGTATAAAACATTCGCTGACGCAGTTTTTTTCATAATAATCGTCGATATTGTTATACTTTTTCAAGTTGTTACTGCCTTTCTCTTTGCAGCTCCAGTTACTACGGGACATGGAAAATCTCCGGCCGATGTTGAGCCGAGTGATGAACCGAAAGCCTTTGAAGCCTTCTCTCAGGGACTATAACAAATTTTACTCGATAGAAGAGGTGCAATTGTATTGAGCTTTTAACAGAAGAAAAACAAAAACAAAACACCAACATGGCCGTGTTTTACTTATTCTTGTGTGCGTGCGAAAAAGTAAAAGGTCCTTCCCCGTTGACTATTCGGAACTTTATTTAGTATGTACACAATTACATGAATTGCAGGGGGAACACTTTGCGCCTTGATGCTCTCTCTCTCTCTGTCTCTCTCTTTTGGCAGCGCGGGTGGCGGGCGTTCTCGCGGTTACGTTTCATTAAATATGAGAAAGTTTGATACTAATACAGACATCGGAATGTTGGATTCAACGATATCTCTAACTCAGTTGATCTACGAAAGGAACGGTGGACAAGTCACCGATCGCCGCCAGCGAAACTTTCCCGCTCAGTCTGCTGGCAACCTATAAAGAGAAATGAAAAATAAGCTTCACAATTGCTTTTTGCCGTTTTTCGACCAGAGCCCCCCCCCCCCCCCCCTCAATGGGGAAAAAAGAAATATCGTTTTAATTTTGTTTGGCCATCATTCGTAAGGTTGAAGGGTCGTTCGAAATTCGTAAATTGTGGCCATATTTTCCGAGGGCAGTGCATTCGGTACTCACGCTCTTGACGTCGTTGGCGGAAATCTTGTCGACCTCGTTGGCAATGGCCAAAGGTGATGTGACGCGTCCCTTGAGTATGACCTGTTGACCGAGGCTCTCGAGAAGCGCAGCGTTGTTGTCGTTGCCAAAGAGAATGGCGGCCTTGAGGTCGTTCTTGCCGCGCGTCACGTCGGCCTCGGTGATGGTGGGCGATCGGAGCCATTTGTAGGCGGCCTTCGTCAGCTGTAACGAACAACGAATGTCAGTATCGTCGATTGCTCGGATCGGATCGGAGACAGGCCTCGAAGTATAAGTATATAACCTCAAGAATAATTTTAATCAATTGTGGATACGAAGAAAAGTCACGGCTGGTGCAAAATTGTCAAAAAAATCGATCTTTTGCATTATTCGATAGTATAGGCGCCTATAAAGATGCTGTTCATTTTTTTAGGCAAAATTCGAATTATTCCGGTTACTACAGCCTTTCTCAGAAAAAGACTTTCGACCCGGTACACTGAGATTATCCCTTGATTAAGAAATTCTCTGACTAGGTTTTTCACATATACCACGGAAAATGGGGTCGAATAAGGAACATTTTTTTTGAGTTCAATAATATGAATATGTTACGTATTAAAATAAAGAATTTTTAAAAACTGAACTTCGAAAAACTATTTAAACCCTGTAACGTACAAAATGATATTAAAAGCGAATACAGAACCTGTTCTTTATTATATACAGACATTTTTATGTCGGTTTCAATAAATAAAATATAAATATAAACACTTATCTAAAAAAATAAATGTGTGGTTGTGAATCGACAAATCGAATGCAATCGTATAGAGCTTCGGAGCAAATTAGTTTTTAGTTTTTGAAATGTTCGATGTTTGGCACTGACAACCTTTTTGGCATATAATGAAGAATAATGTAAATATTAAAAATATACAAAAGATATTTATTTTCATACTTTTCGGGTTTCTTTGCAAGTCGGTTTCATTTTTCGGCATTCTTGGACAAAACAATTTCGAACCCAAACCGACCCGAAAATTGGTCGAACCCAAACGAGACCCAAACATTGATCGAACCCAAACAAACCCAAACATTGGTCGAACCGAAACGAACCCAAAAAGATCCAAACATCGATCGAACCCAAACAGACCCAAATAATTATCGAATTAAAACAGACCCAAAAGTAACCACAAAAATTCTTAAAATTAGCCTTTTTTAAAGGGGTGAAGTGACTTTAGTTTTCGAGACATACCGAGCCTGCGATGCCAGCGGGCGCCGAAAGCACGAACCCAAACAAGCCGGAGTCGGAGTAACTCGCGTTGAAGGCGGCGACAGCGAAGGGATCACTTCCGGCCGCGGAAGCGACGGTCTTGTGCAACGGTGCGGTGCTCGTTCCCCATTTGGTGCGCGGTCCAGTGCCCGCTACCTGTTGCAAAACCGCAAACGCCAGGACGTCCTTCTCCTTGTCGAGACCCGAGCCCTCGACCGCTACCGCCACCGTGGCCAGCTCGGAATTGCGCTCTTTGCGAATTTCACCGCCCCAGTACTTCGTCCCAGGGCTCGAATTCTCACCACCGGGAAGTTTCAAATTTGCGGCGAACGCGCTCACTTCGCCGAGGGAAACTCCGGTCGACACGACCGCGCATCGCGATCCGGAGAACCACGTGTTGTAGTAATGCTGCAGCTGCAATTGTATTTTTTTTTACCCAATTAATTTAGTCGTTCATTTTATTGGATCTTACTCGCTCGTCGAGCAATGCGGGTTTTGGAGAATTTCTGATCATATTGGGATACCGCCTCATGCATATTACGCATTATTGGCTCAGAAGATCTTTTTATTCCGACCGACCAAATTTGCCTACAAAATCCCTTAGTTCGTTCTTAAGACAATTATTGAAAGATCTACAGTATAAATGATTTCAAAAAAGGGATTTTACGTAGTGAGGAAGTTCATCTGGTAATGAGTTAGTCAAAGGAAAAATTATTACGACTAGCGTAGCCCGTTCAATAAGTTTGGCAACGCTGCAACGAAGCGCGACCGCGTATCCTTAGAGCTGCCATGTCCTAGAAATTTTTCACTCGCGCCCATGGTTCATCGTCGATCTCTTTTTCGACCATGGAAGAAAATTCAAAAAAGAAAGCACTCTTCTGGAAAGGCAAACGAAATCAAATTTCGAAAATCCAATTTTTTCTCAATCAATCTCGAAATCAATTTTTTATGTGTTATTATTTCGTATCCTTTTTTTATAACTACAATGATTTTATTTGCGATTAATTTATTTGATTTTATTCTTTAAGCCGATTTAGTCATTGCATTTCCAGTCATTTCTGTATAATTTGCTGTAGAAGTGTAGTGCACATTGCGTCGTTCGGAAAGTATTAGTGTTGATTTCAAAAAGCGCGCGGTTGCGACGTTGCCATCATAATATGCGACTGGAGTAATATGGAAGTTAACCTCCGAAAAATCAGCATTTTTCGAGACAAATTAATTTATTCTGAAGTTCACAAGTATCTAATGGATTTTAGAAAGCTGTCCAAACTGTTCTTTAGATATGTTTTTTATCCATTATAAAAGTTTCTTTCGAAACTGTTTGTCAATGCTTGCAAATTTCACGTTTATAGACGGGAAAGACACGACATTCCATAAGAGACCATGTTAATTTAGGAAAGTTTTATTTATTAATTGCTCACAAACAAGGTATCCGAAGAGTTTGAAATTTGAACGGGTGACTTTTTAGATACTCATAAGTGAACTCGAATTTTTTTAATCAATATCTGTTTGTCAATTCGATCATCAGATGAACTTCCTTAAGAAAAATGAAGATATTAGAATCTATTGAAGAACTTTCGTTGCATTCCAACGATGCAAATTTCAACACCATCATAAACTCCCTGTCTTTGCCAGTTTTTGCAAATGTTTCACGAAGATTGGGGTCAAATAAAGAACATTATTTTTTAAGATCGAATATATGAAAATGTTAACTATTGAGATAAAATTATTTTTCACGGTAAACCTTCCTCTCCATTCTTATTTAAAAGTTGATAATATGGCAACTATCATTAAAAATAACTGTGAATGGACAGAAAAAACACGGAAGTACACTGAAGTAAACTAGAAAATCGCTCATCACTCGTCACCGGACTCGTTATAACAATCTGTTTACTGCCATGTGCCGTCACTAGAGATCCAACCAATCTTGGAGCGTTTTCGTTCACGTGACCAAACGTTCAAATTTATCTAATTTGAAAATTAAAATAAACGAAAATAATGCATATTTTTTCGATAAAATGATTTTTTTAAAGTGGTTCTTAGATACTATATTCCCCTAGGATGACAAGAGAATGAACCTTTCAATGTGAATGAATATTTTTAATATAGTCCAATACGTTAATAGAATATTTGTGTATTGCCGAATCTAATGCAAATGTATAGGGCCTCATAGTAGTTTAGCTTTTAGTTTTTGTAATGTTCAATGTTTGGCACTGACATAACTTTTTTTTATATAATGGAGAATAAGCCAAGTATGACAAATATACAAAAATATGTATTTTTATACTTTTCAGTTTTTTTTTTTCATGTCGGCTTCATTTTGCGTAATTCTTGCAAAAAGTAGATTTTGGAAAAATTCCAAAGAATTTTCAGGTTTCCAGAGAATTTTCAAAAATTCTCTGACTTCCCTGATTATTCGAGGAGGAAAGATATTCCCTGAGTTTTCCTTGTTTCCCGAATGCGGTAAAAGCCATGAGTCTCAGTCGACTCACCGCTTCAGACGATATTTTGCCAATTTGACGCTTGGGCGCGTAGAGCGAGTAACCCAAACCCGTTCTGTAGGCTGCCTTGTGCAACAGCTCCACTATGCGCGTCGTCTCGGGCAGGGTCGAGAGCTCGTAACGCATTCGCGGATCTTGATCGGCCACCTCCCATGGTCTGAACGTTTGGTGCGTCGCGACGTCTTCGAGAAACTTCAGAGCGCCTCCGCTGTCAGGAAAAAAAAACAGTTTTTTAGCCCTCCATCTTTATCTCCCGGGTTTTTCAACCATCGACGGAAGATGCTATTCCTTGGCGAAAGTAACCGGAATTAAAAATCTTCGACCAGGTTCTAGATGCTAAAAAAGTAAGGGACACGATGTTTGGGCCAAGCATCAAATTTACGGAAAAGGCAAATGAGAAAAGTAGCTGAATTTCACTATGTTACAATTACACCACGATTATGCAGCAAATGAGTGTGATAATTTTTCATAACTTTTCTTCGTACGTGTATGACCCCCAAACCGAAAAATCTAAAACACTTTTCAGCAACAAATACTGCAATAAAAATTTGATGAAAAAACAGAACATTTCCCAAACACATACCGTTTTTCGAATTTTCCCCTTTGTTTGAATTTTTTAGGTTCACATAGAGCTTGTGGGTCTTAGAAATCCAAAACTTCTGGGCTCTGAAGTTTCAGATCAATGCACCAGACGCTAGGTTGTACGCCCTGAAACAACTCCGGCAGCAACCGTCGGACTCAAGTGTCGTATAGCAACCATTTGCAAATGAAGAAAAAACTTTTATTTTTCGAAAACTAAAAGTTGTAACAATATCTACACAAAATTGATTATATAGGAAAGCTCCGACACAAAGAAATCTAGTACGTTCGCTTATTTTTGGCTGCCTAAAAGTTCTGCTACCTAACAATGAAGTCATATCTTTTCACAGCTAGGAGAGTTGCGAGAAAAGAAACTTCCGAGTGTCTTTGACACAGCCGAGAGATACACGAAAACTCACAGTTTATCCCTTGTCACTTGGAGGGTATAAGCGATGGTCTCACGATCCGCAATAGCGGTCAAGTTTCCGCCGAGCTGTTGGATGTTCCGAGTGATTCCGAAGGTACTAGACCGGCTGGTGGTCAGTCCGGCGCATAATCGCAACAGATGATTCAGTCCCTGGGTCTCGTAGGCCTCATTGCGACTACCCGCCCTAAAAAAAGGTGTTCGAGGATATTGACGTTTTCCAGTCATACATACATCCAATCTATGTTGAATTTATCATCCGATAAAGCCTGAGTTAAAAAAATTGAGCCATGTTATCGCGAGCTCGTACGAAGTACCGCAAATCGAGGTGGAACTTAATCGTCGATGCGTAGTAAGGAAAGAACGGTGTACCGTATGACGATGGAGACTTGGGCGACGGGGCTGTTGTTTTCAACAGCAGCGACGGCAACTTTGTTGCTCAAGACTTGGACGTCCGAGAGCGTAGTCGGTGCGTGTTGAGCCACGGCGGCGACAGCGTAGTGACGCACCTGGACAGTGCAAAGCGGAGGAGGAAACTTTTAGGGAGCACAAAGGACTAAAAAACCACCTCGTCGTCGCTGCCATGTACGAGTTCACTGACAGCGCTCAACGGGTATACTCCATAGTTATATATCGATCTCCTCGGACCGAGAATATTTTCGCAATATTTTCAATCTCATTCATGTCCTTGAAGAAAGATTTCCTCGAATAATACACACATCTTGAGAATTTCTTTTTCGATGAGAAAAAAGAACCATCGGAGCTTTTACATAACATTTTGTCAGTGACGAACGATCGAGTCAAACGGCGAAATGTTTCGAAAAATCAGCCACGCGCAAGATCGAACGGAAAGAGAATCGAGCGAGAATCGAGAAATTATTTCTTACCGTCTGATTGCGCAAAATTGGTGACCGTATCGCCGAGCAAGCCATTTTTTTTTCCTCGAACCTCCCTTTTCGCACACACGACGAGGAGAGACCCGTCCGCTGATAGAAGTTCACCGAGTCACCGTCGCGAGGCCGACGGCGCTGCTGCAGCTGCGTCGCGCGCCGCGCGTACACGATTAAGGGGGGATATGCCTTTGGGCGAGGAAAAAACTTGATTTTCACGATTAAAAAAAAAATATTTCTTCACTATTTTTGAGACTTGGGGTGTTTTATTACTACTTTTAGCTGTTTCATGGTAATTTTTTTGATTAAACTTAAAAAATGGCGGAGGTGTGTTACGGTCTTCTACACTGCATGTCAAAACTGGTGTGACTTATATACCTAAAAAACCAATCTAATCTAATCGAAATTTAGTATAAATTTTTCTAACCATATTGTCTAAAACATAAAATTAATTTTTATTTATTGATGTTTACGAGAATTAAAAAGTGTGTTTTTTCATTGCAAGATGTAGCCACTTTTCGGAAAATTCAACCTTTTTGTTTCGAAGCGTAGCATTTAATCGATTTTCAATATTTCTCACTTTTTTTGGTTCATATTCTGCGTACGAGTTCCAGTGAAGGAGAAAACTTCGTTGGTTTTTTTTCTGATTAATCCCGCCGACGCTACGTGTCACGCCGTCTAACAACATCAGCCGCAACCCGCTTAGAAGACCGTGCGTTAGAAGATCCGCCATTTTGAAAATCAGTAAAAAAAAACTATGCAACAGCGAACAATAGTAGTAAAACATATCCTAAGTCTAAGAAATGATGAATAAATCGTTCCTTTTTTTAAATCGTCGATAACAGCCATTTTTCATCGCCGAAAGGTATCTACCCCCTTAAAACGACAAATTATATTGAATTACTATGACAATTTATCACCTTGATAAATTTGGCCGTACCACGGAATTTGTTTACCGTACACGTAAAATTTCCCTAACTTGCGACCTAACAACCTTATTTATTTCATGGCGTCGTCATCCGCATTCCTGAAATGATCATCCAAACGATATTACGCGTGAATTGTCAACACAATGATCATTATCATTATCTTTATTAGGCCTCGGAAAATGGTGTTTCACGAGCTTGAGCTTCGATGTGAGAGAGGCCGCCTCTAGCAGAAGAGAAAACGTCTTTGTATAGATAGATACACGAAAATATACATACGTATATACAGGGTGCCCCGTTTGAATCTACTTACTCCAATATCTCGAAACTATCAGATACTAAAATACGTTCCACGGAAAAATCAAGGAGTTTCAAGACTAAAATCGAAATCCTTGTAAAACATTGAAACTTATATCACCGAGAGATTAATTTACGATGCATTAACTGTCCAAAAATGTATACATTTCGCAATATCATTTCGGAGATTTTTAATGATCAAGTTGAACCTTTATCCATTTGGTAATAGCCATGGCACTGCGTCAACAAATATAGGGCTGTAGGGGCTGAAATGATATTTCGATTTAATTTAAGAACTGAGCAAACCTTGATTACAGTGTTCGGAATGTCGGATCAAAAAATTGAACGGTTTCTCTTCGTCGTTCATTAATAATACTCGAAAAAAGTAGTGAATTTTAAGCTCGAATGGTTTGTTTTCGGACATTGACGAAACTTGTAGGTTAAACGTAGCAACATCGCGTCAATTTGCTCTGTCGGTGAGCCACTCACAGTCGAGCATTAACTGGCGGGTATTTCAAAATAGGCGGTCGTTTGAAACGTTCATAGTATTGCAGTATTTGAACTTTATACTATAAAGCGTTTATTTGTCCGCTCGACATTGTCCACGCTTCTCGACTTTGTCGAATCAAAAACTCCTTTCAAAACGTTAAACCCTGAACGTTTTTCACCGTGTAAAAAAACTGCAGCCGGCGACGCTTTACGATAGTCAGTCCTGCCAATGGCAGAAACGGCCGCTATTATTGCCAAGTCTATACGTTATGTTTTGTCGTATAAAATTGCAAACATTTGTGTTTAATTGCAGAAGTGACCACTATCAATATCATATCTCGACTTACAAATATTTTTCGTCATTACTACGAGTCGGATACTGCCCAATAATAATCAATCACTACATGAAATTTTATTCGCAATAATCTGCCAGCCTGCCAAAAACTCATTATCATCATCCCCACTCATGCAGCCGAGGAACCGTATCGAAACTCCTGAAATGCTTCCAGGAAGTGCATTATTTCGCGTAATTTTTCCTGCATATCGCGCAGCGGACGTACGAAGAGGTCACTTCTGTTTCTTTCAAACTGACACATCACCAATACACAATGATTACTCTTGCAGCACTTTTGCAGGGCTACGATGTAGCACTTTTGCAACAAGCTGCATCAAATTCAAAAATACCGTAGCATTTTTCAAAACCAACGCTGACCTCCACACGTTTCCGATTCGGTCACGTAGAAAAACCTAGACGGGAAATCGCCCGAGGCTTTGGTTGGAAATTCATTTAATTCGAAGACGAGTAGATCGATTCATGCCGGCCACCCTGTAGATTGTAAAAAGATGGCGTGGGAGTGGAGCAGTGACGAGAGAGAGAGACGAAGTTCTTGACCCCTGTAGAGTACAGAGGGAGGCTTGGCTTGCAAGCCGCAACCCCTGTGTGTCGGGGTTCGGTCATCAACTGGTGTCAGAATTCGGCAATTGCGTTTAACAATTGAGCTATGTTTATCGCATCGATGCCAGGTGCGGGTGTTCGCTGCCGTTCCTGCCATCGTGGACCATTGATGCTGTGAAGCGAGAAAAGTGAAGCGAAACTAAAAACCTCCGTAAATCCGTACATCGAGGTAATCGCGGGCAGCGGGGAGGAGACAAAAAATGGTTAAAAAATTTGACAATTATGTAATTGTCACGGAAGTTCGCCTAACCTATACGAAGCGTAATAACGTTATTGTCATCAGTCGTTGGCTGAAAATCCGCAATAATTGTTCAACTCGGTAAAAGTGTACGCGACCTAGAGAGGAGAGCGAGAGAGATAAATGGAAGGTCAACGATTTATCGAATCTCCGTGTTTATTTTAACCACGTGATTATATAGCGAGTTACTAAAATAGCCGGAAACCCTTCGAGTTATTTTAATACATCGTTAAACACGACGAAATACAGCAAGACCGAGGAAATAACTTGACGATTTTTTTTTTTAATTCTCACTGCTCGGTTATCTCGTTGGTTCGGAAGAAATGGGAGGAAGCGAAGCGGAGGGCGACGTGCCCAAGGCAGGAGCCGAGCCCCAGGCTAAGCCCAAGGAAACTCGAGGCCTCGCCACTGCCGAAGCTCTGGAAATTTTGCACCGCGACATCGGACGCGTTCTCGACGAGTACGAGGACGAGAGGAGAAAAAAAAAGTATGCAGTTTGAGTTGTTTTGGTCTTGTTTTATTTTTCATCGATGACACGTGGTTTTTTCGGGTTGAAGAAAATACAAGGCCGAATTGAAGGACGCCCTGCATCACCGTAGCCAATACACGACGCTCTGTTGGACATCCGCCATAGCGCTGCTCCTCAATGCCGTTACTCTCATCGCCGCCTCTTTCACCAGCTCGGAAACTATGTGAGAAACTCAACTTTCGTTTTAACGCCCTCGTGGCTTTTATCTGTCTGATGGATTTTTGTGGATCTGGTAGCTTCTATTCTTGTTGTAACATTGTGGAGCAGCGGCCATTTCCTTTGAGCAATTTTATACGACGAGAGTTCTAGATGCCGATAATTGAGGGTCAAGTAATTGATGCGATAAAACAAACGTACTTACATCACCGATGGGAAATACGAGTATAATTTTGGGATCGTTTATCAGGAGGAACAGTTTCGGATCTGGGCCACGAGAAAATGCAAAGGAATTTTCGAGCTACAATTTGATTGATAAAAAAACATGCGTTTTTCTCTCATTCATTTAATTTTACCCTTTTTTCCTTCTCGGTTTTGATTCAACTTTTTTTCCTTTTCCGCACCTTTCTAAATTGAATAAAAAGTAGCGTACAGGGGAAAAAAATCCATGGTAGTAATAAAATTCAAAGAATTGAATCTTATTACTTTTGTCGAATTTGATTTATTTTCCCTTTCCGCTAATTTTTATTTAATTAAATTTTACTATTTGTTCCTTCTCTGTTTTATTTTGTTTATTATTTATACGTTCTCTTTTTTCATTTAATTTTATCATTTTTTTCTTCTCTGCTACGTTTTTCCCTAGGTGACCTCCAACAGGGTTGTTTTTTCCCTATTTTCTTACTCTCCCCGACTCGTCATTCTTCATTGTCATTTTTAGGGAAATGGTGAAGGAAATCTCCTCAGGGGGAGTCCAAAGTACTGAGATTTATTTGCAATTTGCCTTTGAACATTTTTTTCCCTATCTCTTTGCCGGAATCTTATTCAGCTTTACGTAATGCAGCGCTTTTTCAACGTACTGTAACTCGAGAACTATGGGGCGTGAATGAAGGATGCAGAAGGAAAAGAGTTCGATTGTAAGAAAAAAATTAAACAGTACAGAGTTTGAGAGAAGAAATATTTTAAGTATGGCTTTGCTGACAGATTCTGGTAAAAAATGTGCAAGGTGCCCATACTTTTTGCTGCTACCGTAGTCACCGTATACGTGTTCTGATCGATAGTCAAACGAATAAATGTACTTTGTTTCTCCCAGATATTCGGCACTGCCGTACGAAGGACTGATCGTTTGCTGTCTCGTAGTGTTAAATTTCACTCTAGTTGTTTCGGACAATGTGCTGCGCCACAACGAAATTCCCCACAGAGTGCGCAATCTACTCAAAAAGTTGGAAGGTGAGCGTTGCTTCCTCGTAGAGCAAGTACAACATTTCGCTGTCGTTCTTTCGCGAAAAATTTCGCGATCTGATCGAAGAAACCTTACCAGGCGCGAGAACGATGTGTCAGTGGGAACCGGAGAATTATCCTCACCTGTGCAGCCCGTTGTCGCCGTGTATCACGCTCCAGTGGACCTACCGGGATAACGCGATCGTCAATTTGCCGTGGGCGCTTCTCGTCGCCAGTGACGTGATAGTCGTGAAACCCGGTCAACAAGTTCCCGGCTATTGCACGCCGTACGAGGTGAATATACTCGAGAGTCGAAGTCGACCGTGCTCGTCGTTTTGAGAAGAAAATGCACGGACGGACCTTTTACCGTTTTCTTTTCACTTCGATACGATTGCACCTTGCGATTATCGAAACTATGCGAGTGTAACGTTTTTAACCCTGTAGAAAATGGTAAAAAACGACGACAATGGCGAAATGACGATGACGGTGTTACAAGATCAAACGAAACGTTGATGGCGATCTTTGAATTTCAGAATCCGGAGGATCCGGTCCTACACGCTAAAGAGGTTTACAGTCCCTCGGGGCACGGTGAAAACGAGATATTCTCGACGCCGCAAGGCCGTATGCCATTGAGAAACAAAATATACAAGCTCCAAGAAACGCCGTACTTGGTAAATCTGCGAATGGCACTGGACCAGGCGCTCGATCGTCCGGTCACCTATCACAATCGTGAGCGCCACCTCGTTATGATATGCTGCATCGAACAAATGACCTATCCGATACTCCTGATAATCGTTTTGCTCGTGAATTTACTGCGATATCTTTATCTTACGGAGCACGTCGGTATCGGCAACTGGACCGAGGTCTTCTTGCTACAGCCGATAGCCGTGACATTGCCATTGTTGCCAATTATATTTCCGACCTTTTGGATCCTCATGAATTGCTTCGGCATGGCGAGATTCAAAGCCCTCTTCAAGCTTTATCAGTCCTCGAAAAAAATGCAGGTTCGTATCCTACGACTCGATTTTTCACGCCACGAGAGACAGAAAGAGAGGGAGCGAGAATAATAGAGGCACGATGAAGAAAGAGAAACGATGGTAAAATAATCGGAATTCTTCCACTCGTGAGCTACAAATAATACATTCAGTTCGTAGATCCCTTTGAGGATGCCGACATTTCAGGACCGAACAGCCCTGAGGTCGTTTACAATTGGTCGGAATTGACGGAGTACTTTATCGATATACTCTTCGGCCGCGAAAATATGATGTCGAGATCGGCGAGCATTCTACACGTTCTGGGATCCGTGACGGTACGAATCGGAGATAATCGGAGAGAAAGCGTGGGAGATGGGGAACTGTGTGAAAAGCTTCGACTTTTTTAAGGGGGTAGGCTACTGTGACGACCCGAGAATCAGCGTTGAACAAATTGATTTTCAACGAATAAGTGAAATGGTTGAAAAATCCTTCCGACACTTATTTTCACGTACATTAACGAACCAAATTTTATGTTAAAATATCAATAATTATAGAAGTTATAAATAATCTCGTGAACGACCTTTAGATGTGAACTATACGGTTTACTTGATATTGACCACTCGATTGATCCGAAACGAAAAAAAACGAGTTTTTTTCTTTAAACATATAATATTGGCTTTGGCCGAGCTTTTTTGTTATCGTGTTTCAATCATCGAAGGATTTTTTATATTTTCTTTTCGATTTTTTCGAGGAAAACTTTAATAAAACGCTGTTAATAACTAATACCAATAAATTCAAGTAGTATAATAACAATCATAGTACGAAGTAATATACGAATAATAATAAATACTAATAAACACTAAGTTAACAGCTAGTAATAAAACATTGCTGTTAATAACTAATGAAGAAAGAACGTTAGAAGTAAAGCATCGGTCAAGACAAACGAGTGATGGTCATTTCCACAGTAGCTTAACCCTTTGAGGCCAATCAAGTGTTTGACTGATCAATGTTGAAGGATATTGATTTTCTCAAGACGTAGACACGTCCAGTAAAATATCAATTTCGAAGTTTTAATAAGTCCATTGCATTGTGTTCGTAAAAAAAGTCAAGTTTGAGCGATGTCACTATGTCTCAAGTGAAGGGAATTCTGGCCAAGATATCTCCTGCCGACGTATTCACTCATTGGCAATAAAATTCCAGCTTAATTCACCGTTTTTAAGAAGAAACTCGGTTAAGTTATACGGATCTGTAGAAACGCCGAAACTTTTGCGGGACGTATCTACAACTGAACAAAGTCGATTCGAACAAACCCTTCAATTATCGAAATTTGCTTGGGAGAAGAATGAAAGTCCGTCTGAATTACACAATTTCGATAAAAAAGTATTCCTTTTCTCTTTACACAGGCGCTTTGTTGCATCGACAAAAAGGGTATACTCTCCTGGCCCAATCCGACCGCGGAAAAAGTATTTTTCCTGAGAAACGCCAATACCGTGTCGCGTACGTCGAGTACCGTGAGCCTCGAAAAAACGGCCGAGGCTCCGCGTCAGTGTGAATCGGGCAAAAACGAAATCAACAAAATGACCTACACGCAGCACGGTGAGTAAGACTCTACGAAAGTCTCTCGGCAGCTGGAAATGGCGAAGTGACAATTGTGGGGAAAAAAATGGGATCGTAGAGGCCCCCAGGGACATTCGAGGGAACGTTGAAAACGAATTTTTTGCATTTTTCAGATATGTCGCATTCGGTTGCCGAGGTGTTGGACCTAACGCACGATCACGCGTTGCCTTTTCGTCTCCAGTTCGACGATCACTCGTGGCGGCAACACTTGAACTCCCTGAAGCCGCTTGGGCTAGCGATTCTGTTGAACACCTGCAACATGGAGACTCAGGAGCATTACACCCAATTCTGCTGTCACGTCACCTGCGAGGCACTCTACAACGAGAACCTCGTGCCCGTGACTAACAGACGGTACGATATCTCCCTACTATCGCCATTAAGCGTTGTTTTCGATTGCTGATTCGGCTTGCTTTTCACGTGAGAATTCTTTGTTTTTTTCTCGTTTGGTCTTTCACCTTTGAGTTCATCGAGACGCAGCTCACGTTTTTGTTTGCCGTGTGATAACGAGCGTTTAACTCATTCGTACGGAATTGCGATAATTCGTTGATCGTGAATGCGTCAAAACGATACGACGAAGCAAAGAAACGAAATCTGCTTTAAAAAAAAAACAAAACAAGGTTTTCGTGTGGTCTGTGCAACTATGACTAATGTGCTATTATAAAACGATTTGTGAAGACGCCAGAGCAACATCTTAGACGATAAGAGTGGGTATCGAGCAAAAGACACAATGCAAAGTTCGAGACAGGTCTATTTAGTCGAAGAGTCTGGATTCCTTGGACAGATGTGGTCAGTCGAACAAACGTTCACTCCTTTTCTGTTTTTTTAATCTACTAACGTGCTTCTCTCTCTCTCTCTCTCTCTCTCTCTCTCTCTCTCTCTCTTCACTATTAATACCAGGGTTGTTACGCATATGGAAAACAGGGAAAACTGACTTGAGAAAAAACTGGACAGTATAAAAATAAAAATGTTTGTATATTTTTAATATTTATATTATTCCTCATTATACACAAAAGAAAGTTATGTCAGTGTCACACATTGAGAATCAAAAAAACTGAAAACTAATTTACTGTAAAGCTACATTTGTAAATTAATGTAAATTAAAAGTAAAGCTACAAAAATACATTTGCATTCGATCTGTCGATACACAACCACATCATTATAGATAAGTATTTATATTTATTTTTTGTTTATTTTCACCGGCGTACAAACTCTTGTTTATAATGAAGAACAGGTTCCGTATTTGCTTTCGATGTCTTTTTTTTACTTTATAATGTTTCGAATTTCAGTTAAAAAACGTAAATATCAATTCTATCAAATTTCCAAATGTCTGGTCTTAAAAAAATTATGTTATCCAGTTCAACATAATTCTTCAATAGAAGGATCGAGTTGAGAATTTGCTTTGTTTCTTCAAATCAGTTGAAAATGTTGTTTTTTTTTCACAAAAATTAGTCATTGCTATTTTTACGTATATAATTTTCCCGTATAGTTTGTAACGTTTACGAAGACTAATGTCTCTCTAACTCAAAAAATATATGTTTGATGAAAAGAAAATGTTCTTTATTTGACCCTAATCTGGCTAATTTGCAAAACCTGGAATTTCTGCAAAACCTGTATGGAAAACCTGGAAAAGTCGAGGAATTTCTGAGTCATTGATGCGTAACAACCCTGAATACGAATCTTTCGATCCGGTGATTGGTCATTGAAATTTCTCTCTCTGCCTTGACTCTGTACTCTCGAGTGCCACATACGAGCTTCCAAGGCGTTTTACTGTTTTTATTTATTTTTCCTTGATAAGAAGACAGCACGATTGTTCCTTCGAGAGAAAAATGTATCGTCGAAATTTCTTAGGTGCCTGTGCGAGCTGGCGAAACAGATAGGATTTCAAGATCAGGCGCAAGAGATATTCCAATTGGAACAACAACTCTCGACTTTCCGTCACGTCGTGAGTATTGGCAAAAAATCTCACCCTCGCATACGAGGTCGGAAATATCCGTAGAATTTAGCAACTGTTGATTAGTTGTTGAGTTATCCAAATTTTAATGCTAAGAGCGAGCTTCCCCGGCAAGTAAAATAGGGGATAAAAAATGACCGAGCGTGAGTCGAACTCGAAATTCGAAACTCGAATTTTTTTTTAACCTCATTGCGTGAAGGGGTAAGAGTTGATTTTAGTTTTTCGATGAACCCTCTAAGGGGTTAGGCTACTGTGACGACCCGAAAATCAGAATTATTCCATAAAATTAATTTTGAAGGAATAAGTACGATGGTTGAAAAATCGTTTGGATGTTTATTAGTACGTACATTAACAAGTGTACCAAATTTTATCTTAAAATGTTAATAATTAAAGAAGTTATAAAAAATCTTGTGATGGACCTTGAACGTGAGGGGCTCAATGGCGTACTCGCCTTGGCCAACCGATTGGTATAAAAAAAGAGTTTTAAAAAAATAGATAATATTGGTTGAGGCGAGCTTTTTTTTATCGTGTTTCAGTCATCAAAAAAATGTTTGAATTCTTTTTTTCGATTTTTCGAGTAAAAATGACATCATTATTGATAATAACTAACGAAAAAAAATGTTAAGAAAAACGTCGGTCAAGACTAATGTTACACAGAACAAGTGTACAAAATTTAGAGACAATCGGTTCAATGGACGTCGAGAAATCGTGTACACCGTTTTGAAAAAGGTTTCCGAGAAAAACGCGTTTAAAGTTTTACCAGCAGTGTTATCGTTGTAATCATAAGTTTACCTTCGACCTGTGATTCCTGCGATGTCCTTCCTCTTCAATTTACGTTGCCTCAAGCGACTAACGAGGGTTCGTCATGTTCACAGTAGCCTACCCCCTTAAGTGTCCTGCTTCATGACGTCCAAAAAAGGGGTATTCGCGAATTTCTCAAAAGGGAAAGAAAACAAGTGAGTCCAGCAAACTTTGCGGTATATTTTAATATGTATTTGAAAAGTATAAAAATAAATTTGCTCAACGTGAAACAATAAATTACTGCAGATTCATCACTTGTCACTGCAGTCTCCAATCGGCGGCAAAGATACAGCTTTTAATTCTTCACCGAAAAAAAACAACAAAAAATTGTTCAATTGTCATATATTTTTCTTCTGGGTTCTTCGAGGTTTGAAGAAAAAAAATGTGTTAACATTTGTTTTTAATCACTTTAACGTGCGATAAAGATGATTTATAAGAAGAGTTTTTACCGATCCTTTTAGTTCACTTAGAATTTGATACCAAAGAGAAATTCTGAAGAGAAACGTTGGTTTGATTCGATAGGTCGTTTGTTGCTATCACGCTCACGAATTTAAATGTATTCTTGGATAGTTTATCGATTTAAGCAACAAAAACCCGATTTTTCGGACCTCCTACAACAGGACACTGCCTCAGTCAGGACGCATATAATTCCATTTTTTCGAAATGTTCTCTCATCAATTGGCCAAGTATCGCTTCATGACCAAACAACAGCATAAAACGCGCCTGTTATTTGCAGCAGCCGGAAATGGTCAGACGAGACATAAAGTTCGCAAGATCGTTGTCCATCTCGACGAAATTGAAATTCCCATTTCCGCACATGGTCGCAGTCGTAGTGAAGGAGAAGAGCGGCGGTGGTTTGCAATTGCTCACACAGGGTACCGCCGACATAATTCTCGACTCGTGCATCGAGTTCTGGGACGGTCACGACCTTTGTCCATTGTCGCCCCCGGATCGAAAGAAAGTCCAAGACTTTTATCAGCGTACCAGCCTGACGTCTTATTGTACGGCATTCGCTTACAGGCCACTTATACGAAGCGTTAGTAACAAATTGTCAAACATATATCTAGAACTCCCGGCGGACAGCAAACATTTGTACATGCCACACAGAAGCCCCACCCCGTTGCCTTGGGACTTTCGAAATATGTTGGATCCGCGGGTTAAGGGAATCCTCGGACAATTTCATTCGACCGGTGAGTGACGAATTCAACGGTGGCCACATCGTTCTCGGGGGCATCGAAAAACCAAATATCGATATTTCCACGTTGAAAATGTGCCCAACGTCCTGATCCGCGTTATCGTCGCTTTTTTTCTCATCCAGATTCACTCTTGTGCAACGACAGCAAAGACGACGAGATAAACGACATCGAGAGCTGCTTCGAGCTCCAATGCAATCAAGTCTTCATCGGAATGGTCACGATGCAGTATCAGGCACAAACGGACATGGTAAATCGTCGCAGATTATTATTCGTCTCTTCCCGAGAGTCAGCCAACAACGGCGATTTTCCGTGCGATTGATGAGAACGAAAAACCTTGAATCTTAGGTCCAACTGATCGAACAACTGGAGCGGGCGTGCATCAGATTCGTTCACTTCAGCAAGGAAAACGAATTGCGCTCGCGCGTGTTCTCGGAGAAGATGGGCCTTGAGAGCGGTTGGAACTGCCACATTTCGTTGCTCAGCGAAAGGGCAAGGTAGACAATTGCAACCTTATCATCACTCCGCTGCATTCATTCTCCCGCTGGTTTCCCGTATAAGGAAGAACGAAAATGTTGCTTTCGCTGTTTGGCTTCGGACGATTTTCGAGAACTTGCGTACGGCAATAATTACACATGTGTGTATATGTATACACAGGGTGGATCGATAACTATTAGCACCTTGGATATCTTCGAAACTATAAGGTTCACGGAAATATTTGCCGAAATGAAATTGCACAGTACGAAAGGGGCCGGTGGAGGTACTTCGGACGTTTGAAGGTCAACTCCTTTTTTTTAAATGGATCGGTACGTTTTTTTCTGTATCATGGAAGAGGAGCTTAAAACGAGTTCAACGACCGCTAACATAAGGTCATTGAAGGTCGTAGAAAGTACAGAAAGGCGACAATACTTACAGTTTCGGTAGTAAATATGTGGGTGTGGATATCGTTCACCATACAAGGTTTTTACGCTTACAGAATTTCCTTGGCATTCGCCATAAATAAGAAGCGTATCGACTTGCTCTTCAAACGGATACATTGTACTCGATTGATCGATTTATCGATACTAATCTTATCGCGTTTATCTTATCCTGCAAACTTATCAAAGTGCCCTTGAAACAGTCTTTATTTTCAGGGAAGTGAACCGTAAGTATTGTCGCCTTTCTGCACTTTCTGTAGCTGCCTAAGAAATGTGTAAACGTACATATTAACGTGCGCATTGATATTGATGGTCGTCATTTCGAACACTTACTGTAAACGTAGTAAAACGTAATTTTACTTACTACCGAAACTGTAAGTATTACCGCCTTTCTGTACTTTCTATGACGTTCAATGACCTTATGTTATAGGCCGTTGAACTCGTTTTAAGCTCCTCTTTCATGACACGGAAAAAAGAAACATACCGATCCATTTTAAAAAATGGAGTTGACCTTCGAATGTCCGAAGTACGTCCACCTGCAAAAAAAATATCGCTATCGGATGGCCCCTTTCGTACTGTGCAATTTCTTTTCAGCAAATATTTATGTGAACCTTATTGTTTCGAAGATATTTAAGGTGCGAATATTTATTGGTCCAGCCTGTATATACCCCATATCGTTCGTGTACCAAAAAACTTTCATACCACAAAAAAGCTGTTTTAAGGGGTAACGCCACTATGGCGGCAGAAAATAAGGCAATTTATTTTGGGAGTATGAAAAAATGAATAGGATTTCTTTTGAGAGGGTTCATTTTAACACATTGAAGTATAAAAAAAATTATTATTATTTTCATACAAAATGGTGGCGACAGAGCCCATCTTGAAAAAAGAGTTTTTATCACAAATAGCTTCACGGGAGGGCGGTTGTCTCGTAAAGACCTGGAACAAAAACCAAAAAAAAAAAAATTATTATCTATATATTATTAGCTTTGGGACTACGTGGGGATTTTTTAAATCAAATTTAAAAAAATCGCACATTTTGAAAGAAATAAATCGATTTTTTGCCCAAAAAATAAGCAGTGAATTGTTTATAAAAAAAGTTTACATTTAATAAAAAAACGGCTACGTACTCCCATAGAGAATGCAATTGTGAAGCTATCAAAATTCCAAATCGATCCATGCAAAGGTGTTCGAGTAATCCGTCCTCCCAGTTTGAAAAAAGTGGCTTCGAGAAAAACGCGTTTAAAGTTGTACGAGCACTTAAATCCGTGAAACTTTTGTTGACCTTTAATCTGCGATGCCTGCATATTGTTTTTAGGCGCCCAGAGTATTTTTCAAGCAAAAAAAAACGATTTTCCCCAAATCCTACAGTGGCGTTATCCCTCAAGAGTAAGGCACTTTAATTATCGTTTCACATTCGTGAGGCGACTGTAACGTCAATACTTATCCGAATACGATCTGAATAACGATTTTCTTTATGGTGAAATTTATCAATCTTTTTAAACTTCTTTTATTTTATGGAATACTTATCTCAAAACAGCTTTTTTTGCCTTATAACAGTTTTTTTAGTGGATGAGCGATATGTTTAAATTTATTTAAAAAACGAAAAAAACCGCGATAAAAAATTTCGTAGCAAAGCCATTCGTAAATATCGCTATTTTAATTTACGAAAGTGTGCACGTACGTTACAGGAGACAGCAATGGCTGGAGAGATATCCACACATGACTCGACTGTATATGTTTGTCTATATTCGTTATTCATCACTTTTACTAACAACGCACGTTTTATTGTTTCATATATAGATATTTTTTTTCGCAATGCAACTCCGTGTGTCGTTTCGGACGTTTTACGATCCGGGACCTTCCACTTTGGACCTGACTTGTCATTTCATTATTGACAGTTTCTCAGAGTCCCCCCAGGGTGTCGCGTCACTCGTTTCCCGATACGCTATCAGATCGCATTTGCTACGAGGGCACAGGGAAACTGTGGAAAATCGGTGCCCGTACAGACGGTTATGATTTCACTGAGTTTTCAGTCGAGTTGATCACCGAGTGGTTGGCAAAACTGCCGTTTCGCTCGGTAGTTGGCGCTCTAGTGCACGGCTGAGCGGTCACCCAACCAAGTGTCGCCCGAGCGCACTCGGCCTGGTGTGGGCGATCGCTGGAGCCGCGCACCGGCCGCGCGCCCACTGGCGGCGGTATTTGTTTTTTGACGAATAGTCGTCAACGGGCTATATCTACCTAAGGGTCCGAAAAAAATAACCAACAAGTACAGAGAAACAACAAAAACGTAGGCACTGGCCGATGATGAAATTTGTTTGGCGGCGGACACTCCAGTTTAAGGCGTCTTCTCACTTTAGACCCTAAAAAAGGCTATTTTCATGAATTTTTTTGATAGGTTTATATTATAGATATTGATATAAAAGTATATAATATACTATATATAGTTATATACTGTATATAGTACATAAATACTTATATAGTATATATAAGTGTAACAATTTTTATATTACATTATATATATTGATATAAAAGTTGTTACACTTGATAAATACACTTTCGAAATACATTTGAAAAAAAATGTTATGTATTTACGTAACCCAAACAAACTTCAAACGCGTTTTTCTCGAAACAACGTTTTCAGCGGCTTGTTGATAAAATCTTCGAACCTACTGAACCGATCCTTATGAAATTTTAACCACATATTCTTTACAACTACAGCTATAGCGCATATCGAGGATTTTTTTCTTCAAATTTTGATATTTCCTATTTTTTTTCGTCAAAAACGGTGTAAGAAACTTTTTTTTTTAATGTCCGCCATTTTGTTATTTTGGCATGTATAAAAAATCGTATGATATGCGCTATAGCCATTAGATTACTGCATCCAAATCGTTTGAATGTTTCGTTTCGGATGATCCATCTCCGAGTTTTCATCAACAGCGCAGACCAACAATTTTTTGGGAATTTTTTTTAACTACCATTTTCGTCTATAAATAGTGACTTGAATAGATACAATTTTTTTTTAAATGTATTTCGAAAGTGTATTTGTTAAGTGTAACAACTTTTATATGAATATCTATAATATTCGCCTATCAAAAAAATTCATGAAAATCTCCTTTTTTGCGTCTAAAGTGAGAAGACTCCTTAAGAGTGGTGACAATCGGAATTCGACCCTTAAGGGGGGTGAAACAGGGGTTTTAAATTTTGGGTTGGTTCGGATGTTTTTCTAATGCTCACGTGTGTGTGGAATACGCGGGTAAGGAGTTAAAAGTACTAATTGACTGTCTACTCGCACAGAACAGCGAGCATGGTATAGTGTTATATATAAAATAAATTTGGTAAGTTTGAATTAAATCTGGTAAAAAAATCGGTTTTTCTTATACAGCTCTTAATACTCCCGTTTAACCCCCTTAAAGGTTACATTTTGGAAATTGCTGAAATACGTGTTTAATTATTTACATTGGAGTGCATTTATATCAAGTTTCAAGCAAATCTGACCAAAAAATATGTTGTCTCATATGAACTTTAAACCCCCCGTTTCACCCCCTTAAGGGTTGAATTGCGATTTTCACCACTCTTGAAAAGAGCCTTATTTTGGGTCGAATATGAAAACTGAGTGGTCAGAATTAGGGGCCAAGGATATCGTAACATTTCCAAAATCGAAAAACCAAACGGGTTGTCCGAGTTAACAATTAATACGAGTCGCCGACGATCGTCGATTTTTCAAATCATTTTTTCAAGCCACGTTTGGCGACGTATTGAAACTCAAGCATACAAAATTGATGAAAAAAGTCGTCGTTTTTACGCAAACATTAAAAAACGAAGATCGATTTTTCGAAAGTGGTTCTCGAGATATGGCCACCGATTTTGAAAAAAATATTTCGAGAAAAAAGCGTTTGAAGTTTGTTTGCTGCTACCGCTCGCCTGGCCGACCGTTAGAAGCTGCAGTTCATTCGATTTTAGGAATATTTCGATGAAATTTTCCGGGCATATAGCTAAAAGGTGGTGCGGGCGAATAAAAGTATTTTTCTGACCCACCTAGGTAGATGTAGCTCGTCAAGTATCGGAAACGAGGGTTACTCTTGGGGAAGAGGTTACGGAACGCTTTAAGTGTATCATTGCAACGAATCATCAATGGGAAACATTGCACTCTTTTTGAAACATCACCCTTTGACGTGGGATTGTTTTATCGTTGATTTTGTTTTGTCATTACGAATAAGTGTTGAGTGTAACTAACAAAGTGGTAATCAGATCAGAAAGTCCGGTGGGCTGGTGGGTGAGCCAGGCAGCAGCCATGTCCTCACCGACACCCTCTGCCCAGTCTCACCAACGTAAGCAATCCTGCATGGACGAGGCCAGCCACTTGCTTAACCGCGTCTGTCCCCGGTATGTTAATATTTAAGGCAATTGTGATATGTATCCTACTCACACCCCGCACACCTTTTAAACAACAGCCTCTAACTCGTATTGTCGTCACTAAAGAACAGAGAGAGAGAGAGAGCATGATTGCATCTTTTTTTTTCGTTGGACGTAGCAAAATTGAAACAAATATTTTCTCTTCTTTTTTCATGAATATTCGTACGATTTTACAGCTCGAATTTGGACACGAGCAGAGCGATGAGTATGTCGGCACCGAGTGCGATAAACACGGACTTCTCGACCGTGAAATTCGACGACGAGGCCACCGAGTGGCACAACGTTGAACCGTCACAAGCCAAAAGTGCAATGATCCATAGGTTCGAGTAAAAGAAAAAAAGAAAACGAATAATAGTCGCCTAACACTCGACTCGTGAACTTTTCGTTATTCTTTTTGTCTCGATCTGTTTTTCTTTTCTTTTCCTCACTTGCATGCCAGTTACGATATGCTCGAGAACGGGAGCGGAGAATCAAAGACGTCAGCACTATCGTAATTATTCTCTTTGTTTCATTCGACAAGATTCAAAGTTTTCTTTTTCTTTCGAACCTTTTTATCGAGAGTACTCGTTTGTTTCATACAAATAACTCGATATTGCTTCGCGTGTTTTACACTCAGGGAACACGAGACTGTGAGGAGCGAGGACAGCGTACTCGTTCAGAGCGTCGACCTTGGATCCGGCCAGGAAGCTTGGAGGTCACTCAGCTGTCTCACGGACAGTACGGAACAAAGCGCGCCCGTTAATTTCGATCTGTCGAACAGGGTGAGCCTGAATACCGAAAAGAAAAAAAATAATTCCAACCGCCAGACCGTGCAGATCTTATTTTCACCGCTTTTTCTCGCCAACTAAAAAAGTTTCTTAGTTTTACATTCCTATTTTACAAAAAATCTTCATAAATTCGAAAACTGATAAGTTTATTTGAAAAATAGCTTTACAAAAAATGTGTATAAACGAATCAATATCAACGCGTTCAATTTCCATTTCTCGTCACTTAAAACTATCCGTTAGCTTCATATGTTGTTCACTATGTAAAAAATATCTACAAGTTTATAAAAAAATATCAATAAATATATATAAAAAAAAGTCTTTAAAAAATAAACTGATGAATTAGGGCAGTCCAATGAATTTAAATGCAAAAAATAATTTTCAAAAATTAAATCGTTGAACTGATGAATTGTTTAAAATGGCGTTGGAGTTCGCATCGTTGGAACGCAACGAAATTCTTGATCTTTTGATTTCTTCATTTTGCTACTATCTAAATCCTTTTATTTCCAAGTTTAGGTTATGGAACGCTTCAAGAATGTCTCATTGATTTTTGTAGCCTCTGAAGGGCCGAAAAAATTGAAAATACGACAAAACATATTTTCGTTGCATCCTAACGCTACAACCTCCAACACCATAGTTTACAAGTACCCATTAATCGAATTTCAATTATAATTAGCCTGAAAAAAAATCAACAGCGAGACAAACTCGTGCGAGATCGATGTATATTATCTTCATTCCCTAAATGATCAATTTGGCAGAGTTTTTCGTTTCAGCCCCGAAACCAACGAGCCACGAATAATTCTCGGATGCGGTAATTCTTTCAGGCGAAGCTTCCGCGTGGGATAGACAAGATAAGGCCGCACATCGAGTTGATCGACAACGTGCCGCTCCTCGTGTCCCTCTTCACGGATTGCAACACCGCGGTGACCCGTGAAATGTTGCACATAATGCAGGATTACGGCGAGGTGGTTTGCGTGCTCGGTTCGTCCGCGAACGCCGAGAACATGCCGATATTTATGCAAGCCGACGCCGCGTGAGTGAAAAACCAAGATGACCGAGTTTTTTGCAAAAAAAGACCCCCGTTCTTCATTGATCCGATAATCCGCGGATTATCGTCCGACGAAATAGCCGGGTAGCATGTAACTCGTGTTGTACGTCGTTTCGCGATCGATTTTCGCCGCTACGCGGGGCCCGAGGCAACGCGGTTTCATGGATTCCCTGCGCTCTGCCTCGACGCACCGATACGACGATCTCTGCACGGTCTCGTAATCCGGCAAAAACTTCGATTTCCGATAAACCGTTGAAACGTCCTTGACGGAGTTTCTTCTGCACGTCCGACCGGGATTTCGATAAGATTCTCGCGTTATCGTAGTTTTTTCCATGGGCGCCGTTACGGGCCTCGGCGAACGTACGATTTTCGCGGATTTGGTGGTCACGTGGCCGGGATGCATATAAGAACTCGTTTGCACGCTGTGCCTCTCCATCGGGCCTTCGCCACAGCCGAGACGCGCCGCCGGATAACAAGTCTTCGGTCTTTCGATCGGCCTCGGCCACTCGTACGACATCGCGCTCGTCGTTTTCGTCTCGAGTTTCCCGTAAACGCGTCGCATCGCGAAATCGCTCTTCATTGATCGTCGTTTATTCGTCCGGCAAGGCATCATGTAAGACGACGAGTACGTCGTGTCGCACGCTATTTTAGCCCCTGAACGCTTTTCGGGCTCGCGCGGAAATTTCGTCGTTGCTCTCGCCGGTTGCACGTAGACGACGTTGCTACTCGGACCGATTGATCCTTTTTCTTTGACGTTGCGAACTCTCAAAGGCGAATGAACAATCTCCATCTTTTTTAGAGAAAGACAGAGGCTATATGAGCGCGAGTACGTGACGTGGAAGCAAACAAAACAATTGAAATACTTTCCCATGGTTTTGTTTCGATAGAATTGTAGCTGAACGCGAAATCGATGGTGTCGCGGGTTTGAAAATTGATTGTTATAGGATCGGAATTTTTTTTTTGATTAACAAATCTCTGAAGTAGGAACTTGGTCGCTTTGTCTCTCTTGACTGCCATTTTATTTTTCTGTGGGTTTGCTCTTTACGCTCGTTGAAGGTCTCGATGTTGTTAGATAGAACTAATCGTGAGATGAATTCTTTTCCTCTGCGCAGAGTCGGCGTCGAACCGTTGTATCCGCAAGTGTGCCAAAAAGTGCCGGTTATGAACCCGACCAAGGAAGATCATGGACCGACACCCGTCGATCTCAGCCGAATCTTGAACTCTATTACCTGTTCTCTCAGCGTCAAGAGAGAAGATCCCATAGCTATTTATTATCTCGTGATGGAGGTAAATATAGTAAAGACCAAGGCATTTTCTTGAAAACTGAAGGAAACTGTTGAACGAATGGGCATCCGGAAGTGCAAAACCTCAAACTTTGCTAATATCACTAATAGCCTGGAGAATAATTGAATTTAAATAATCGATTGACTAGTTGTTTCATCCAAGCAAGCATAAAGAAATAATTTAATAAAACTCGAACTATTTTCTTCGTCGTAATTTCGTAACTTGTATAAAAAGTAGCTATCTCATTACGTAAATTAAATAGATATTCAAGTTCGACAATTAGGGCAACCGTGGACAAAGAAAATACATTAGATTTGTCCGCCGATACACAACCGGAAGAATACTGGAAGATCAACATTTACTGCCAAGTAAAGGATGATATTGTAATTCTAAAACGCCGATTTGAGAATGTATCGTTAGAGCGTAGGGTGACGCATTTTTGAAATTAAATGTGAAGAACGGAGAGGATCAATAAATATTAGAAAATCTTAACCATTGATACGTCAGCTTTAGAAACTGAAGCGATGCTAATGAGAAACATACTTTCCATTAAAAATGACGAAATAAATGCAAGAAACTTAAGAAAGCGTATTAATATGTAAAAAAAATATTTTTTAAAAACAAGCTTTTATTTATTGTACTATGAAGTAGAAAATATATATTTTTTTCACCAAGTCACTTATATGTGACTATAAATAAAAGGTTGGGGCGCCCAACTTTTGAAATGTTTAATAAATTTGATCAATTCAGTTTCATTGACCGTATTTAGTTTGATTTAATAGTAATTAGAGAAATTATTATCACACGTTTATACTCAGTTTCAGGATTTTTATTAAAAAAACCTAAGAATGTTTTACAGTTAACTAGACGCAGTTGATATGTTAACGGATTAATGTAAATTGAAGATTATATGTCTAAACTTTGGGCACCCCAAGCCTTCATTTGTCACATATAGGTGACTCGGTAAAAAAAATTATTTTCTACTTTTCCGTACAATAAATAAGAGCTTTTTTATCAAATATTTTTTTTACATATAAATTATTTTCTACTTTTTAGTCTTCAATTGATTTTACTAGCCAGTTGTGACTAGTAGTTTACGAGTTTGCGAATTTGTACGTTAGGAACATAGAATGCTTGTGAAAAAATAACAAAGACTGTAATTGGGATTGAACTTACGACTAATTGCTACGTATAACCTTTTCACATACAAACACAGTCGGTTAGGAATTTGTTTGCACGTGTTAGTGAGATTTTATATGGATGACTAGATATCGCTAATTTTACAGGAAAACTTAAAAATGTTATGGATATTTTTATTCATTTTAAGTTGTATCGTGCATCGTCGGCTTTGAAATGCATGTTTGAAAAATTCCAGAGTCCTAAGTAGTCGGGAAGTGGGTGAAATGTCGATTTTCCGTTTTGCATCTCACAGAAAGTCAAGTTAAATAAAAGTTTGTAATTTGTGACAAAAAGGAGTACTGCCCTAACACATATAAACTTTTCCATGCAGCAATGGAGAAGAGTTGTTCTGCCACGAGGCGGATAAAAATGTAGCTTAGAAGCACAATGCTCCAGAAACGATTCTCTGATATGTCAGTGCTGAACATAGATAATGAAATTCTTCAAAAAAAAATTCCAACTAAAAGGGTTGGGCCTAATTACACACAAAATAGACAGCTAAGATTAATTTGATTGAGAACCTACTGAAAGTAAAATTTACAGACTAGTAACTGGATTAAAGAAGGGTGAAAAATTAGTTGATTATTTTTTATCCTGTTGAAGTTTGCACCGTTGGAATGCAACGAAAATCCTCTTTATTTCCCCTTACTCCAGTTCTATTGTTATTCAAAATAGTTTTCGATACAGTCGGGTTGTAGGTCTCTATAAGAATCTTTTTAAAAAAATGTATCTTTGATCGGGCAAAAAAAAATTGCAGGTGTAAGAAAAAAAATATTTCGTTGCATTCCATCGATGCAAATTTCAATATCGTTATTTTTTGAGCCCTTCCAAGAGTTTGATACTGATGTTAACACGAACGTGTGATCAAAGCTTCATATTTTGTGTGTTGCGTAATTATCGGCTACTATGTAAATTTCATTTAAAGCAAAGCCAATTGTAAACGAAACTAGGCCCTTCCAGAAAAAAATGCTGGCTACGCCAGTGCTAATATCCAAAGTAAACCTAATTCCGGTTTTCCAATCCGACGATGATAATACAAAGAATTGAACAGTCAAACGAATTAACTTATTCGTGAATTGGAGAGTTCGAATTTGGCGTTTTTTTAACCCCTAATACAGTCTCCCGGATAAGGGTTGACTTTTTGCCCGCGACACGCTAATATACACCCGTGTGTCTTGATATACTGTGTCATCAGGCCCGCGACTATATGAAGTGCCTATGGAACTGTGTTCAATTCTGGTTGTGCTGCGTCGTCACGGTATCCTTCGTGCAGGCGATATCCGGTTTTTTACTTCTACCACCGTTGTTCTCAGTCGGCCAAGTGATGTGGCTGTGTTGTTTAATCATTCCGCTCCTGTCGATATCGATGATAGCGACCCCGACCGACTCGACGATAATGCAAAGAGCAACCGGGAAGAATCAGTGCGTCGTCGGTGGACAGGTAAAATTTACCAGCACTCTAGATAGTCGTATTTCATTCGTCGAGTCTCCTCGCGACATTCCTTTCTCTTGTTTGCCCACAGGTCGCTCTCTTCGTTGTGTGGTGCTACGGGTCCAAATTTCTGCCCACTCTGATAACCGTAGTCGTCGCCCAGTGCGTCTCCCTCATAACCCTTTGTCCTATCTACGCGAAAATCGACAACAAATGCTTTTACGTTTATCCGGAAGCGAACGGCGAGGCTACTTGGGGCGGTTGGGGCGACAAGCCGAACGTGATCGTTGCCGTGCAACATTTCGCTCTGACCGTAATAATTTTACATTTCGGTAATTATGAAGAGATATCTACTTTTATCAGGAAATACAAAGCTAATCGTTAGATTCTCGTGCGATTTTCTCTTCTCTTTGTATCGTATTTCAGTTACGATATCCATGAGCTTCGTTCATCGAGAATATTCGATTTGGAGGAAATTGCCTTTCAACAACTGGGCCTGGTTCCTGAGTGTTCTCATTGTGTAAGTAAACGAAATTAAGGACGGTTTTCTCGCAAAGTATAAGATCTGGCACAAGAACAAAAATTATAATCTATATGTTAACAAATTTTGAAAAAATTGCGCATTTTGAACGAAATAAATCGATTTTTTGCCCAAAAAATAAGCAGTAAATTGTTGATAAAAAAAAGTTTACGTTCAATCAAAAAACGGCTACGTACTCCCATAGAAAATGTAATTGTGAAGCTACTATCATAAATTTTAATCGATCCGTCCGAAGGTCTTCGAGTGATCCGTCCTCCCAATTGTGAAAAAGTGGTTTTGAGAAAAACGCGATGCAAACAACAATTCATGGAGTTTTATCATTTATCACGTATCAATAATATGTATAATTATATTCTGCCTATCATGTTAATTCCGGTGTGGTAATTCAAGCCTATTCTAATAGGTTTCCGGCTGATTTTTCGATATGTCTTTTTAGTCCGCTTTTAAGCTAGACATGTTAATATTGTTATTACGAAGACTGCTACCGAATCATTGATAACCTGATTTTTCAGTTTTTATTTGTTCATGCGCAATAAATTCATCATTTGCCACAACATTTGGCACATAATCGATAATACGAATAATCAACATGTGGCTGTGGGTGAAATGAATTTAGACTCGTTTTTTGACCCTGAGGAAGTGATCGTACCTCCTTAAGTGCCACTGTAGTATATCAATGATCCAGAAGGGTCCTGCTATGCCCCCACAAAATACGGCCCTTCGGAAAAGAGTAAGCTACCGGACTTGTCACTTCCCATTGGAAGTTCCTCGCAGATTCCTCCGAATGTCGGCCAACCCTGCCGGACACGGGACTTCTACTTTCGATATTCAACCACTTAAAAACTGCGTTCACAGGCTGGGCGTGCAAGCTGCATTTTCGGGAATTTTCCTGGCTCAGTTTTGGAGCGAGGAGGGACGGAAGATCGACCAGTTTCCCTTGCACCTGCCTCTCTTCTTTCTGCTCTCGCTCCCGCTGGTGTTCGCCGTCAACGAGTTGATCAAATGGCAAGAGATAAAGTGAGCCTCACCATCCTCAATAGCCACGCTTCGATAGCAATGCGCCTCTAAACTCCAAATACGTTTTTCATTCGCAGAGTCAACGTGAGGTACCAAAAACGTGCCCGTCTCGAATTCGGCACCAAGCTTGGCATGAACTCTCCGTTTTAACGAATTTCTCGAAAGCACACAGTCCACGTGACCACGTCGCGGACACGAATTAATGCCAAATGTTGCCCCACCGATGATATATTTTTTACGAAAAAACAAAAGGAAGACAAAAATAACGAAACCCCGATACGGTCTAAGCTGTCAAACACCCGGGGGGAAAATTGTTTCTCACCAAAAAAAACCCCGCGACCAAATCGACCGAGGAATTTTTCCGGCAATTTTTATCATAGCTTTGAAGCGAGGCGGGGGCGAATTCTATACTCGCAACGCACAGAATACACGGGCTCGTTGTTGTTTTTTTTTTTTAGGTCTAACGTCTCATTTTATTTAATAACTGAGGTCTGGTTTGCATTCTATACTTATATTTATAAGCGTACGAACACGCATACGTGTGCATATATCTGCTTTGTGCGCTACCGCATTAATGCGGCTAACCAGTTTAGGAGCACGTTTTTTTAAAGTCATTTTCATGATCTTTGTGACGAGGAATGAATTAATAGAATTTATTCAAACTTTGAGACTATTTTGTACATATTTTCAAACAAATACTAATTTTTTCGAAGTATTTCTGAAAATATGCAACATAACCTGCCGCCCATCGAAGGTCCCGATCAGACTTTGCTGTTTGGGTACACTCTGGAGGCCACAGTGTTCATCGGAAATCAATACGGTTTAAACGTTACTTCAAGAACATGTTTTCCTTCTATATGAACCTAACTCTGACCAAAAATGGAAAATTGCATTTTTTAGAGGTGTTCGAGCAAAAGGGTACAAGTTTTGCCATCATTTTGCTTTCTTTTTAAGTGAAAAATTATTTTTAACTTTTCGCTAATAAAAAATATACTTTAAACAATATTACCCCAAATTTAGGTTCATATAGAGTGTAAGTATGTAGACTATCACTTTATGAAATTATAGGTTAGAAACTTTTTGACCTCGAGTGTACGCAATTGAAAAAGTCGTTTGGAACAAAATTACCGAAAACAACAAATTCAAGGCTGTAATGAATTATTTATGCTACTTAGGGAACATTCTTGAATGGTTTTACCAACAACTTATAGAATTTTAAAAAATTGATTTTTTATGCGTATAAACTGGTTTCCCGCTTTAAAAATTCTATCCGCTGTGCTAGTTAGAAAAACGCGAGCATTTATGGCTTTTTTTCCTTTGGCCGGACAAATTTCGTGACTCGAACATTTTGGTATACGAAAGAAAAGGAAACCCGAAAAAAACGCAGAAAGTGTTACAAAACGAATATTCATATTTTTCTATATCGTCGAATTTTTTAATTTCGAAGAAAAAGAGACACCGGTTGATTCAAAACCTCATTAAAATCTCTGAAGTACGGTCACGCAGGCTGTATATGGCGAAGCGAGTCCCGAGGACTCAGCTGGTAAACTGAAAGTCTACGCTAATTAGTCATAGTACTGTAAATAGAAATAGACAAGCTATGAACGTCTCGATTCAATTTTTATTAATATTACAAACTCTCCCTCTTCAGAGACTAGGGAGAGAAAAATTACGATTTTTAACGTATGGTCGATCACACCAAAATAACGCAACATTTGCGTTTCATGCGAACCGGCCTTAGATTTCTTTTGTGCACGCGTAGTCTAATCGTAAATGTCCCGATAGAAGTTTTCTTTTAACTCTAGCATAATTTTCGCGTTCGCAAAGGGAAACGAAAACAAAAATAAGAAACAATTTTTTTTATCGTGCAATTATCGTTTTTCTTTCGTGCAATACTAATTGAATTTTTGTGACTGTCTGCGCAACGGGATTATTTAAATTTATCGTATGATCGAGCATAATTCTGTATCGGTGAATAAATTATTTCGAGCGTTACGAAACTATGGCGTTCGCGTTATTATTGTAGAATAAAAAAATAGCGTCGATTTCTTTAACGAAGTGCCATTTATTTCAGTCTCGTACAAAAGAAGGCAATTTGCATCGTCACAATAAGCGTAAAGATTACGGCGCAATGCATCGCCTCGTACAATACCTTCGGTGAAAATACTGTCCAGACGAATAAATGAAACCTCTGCATTGTCACGATTACCGTGTACACAGCGAGGGGAAGGAATCGCCACAGAGCGCAGTTTCTGCTTATCGATAGCATCCTTTCGTAGCATCTATAAAAACGCAATATCAACTTGGATATTTTTTCTCGAACGAAAAAAAAAGCATTCGATAACTCGTGGCCGTGTTGGAATGTTTTGTTACTCACGTATTCGATTGTTCGCTCAGAGTGCTGCGATAGAGCAGACTCAAGTAGGCGAGCGCGGGAGCGGAATAGGTGTTTATCGACATAAGTGCAGTAGCCACGACGGGCCTGTAAGATTCCATACCGACGTAACCTGCAGCCACATCAATGGTGGCCACACTATTCGAATTTCCCTGAAAGATCGTGAATAAATAATAATACAAAATCGAAATGATAATACTGAGGACAAATAAAAATAGTATTAATAGCAAAATCGAGCAATAATAATAATACTCGATTAAGGGGTAGGCTACTGTGAAAATGACGAACCCACGTTCGTCGCTCGAGGAAACTCAAATTGAAGAGGAGGTTTAACATATTGTGCAGATTAAAGGTAAACTTGTTATTACAACGATAGTTTTGTAAACTGTTTTTCAAAACGGTGTACACTATTTCTCAACAGCCAATGAAAGAATTGACTTGAAATTTGGTACAGTTATTCAGTTCAACAGTAGGTTAGTCTTGACCGACGTTTTTCTTCTTAAAATAATTTTTCTCGAAAAAATCGAAGACTTTTTTATAACGGTTAAAACACGATAATAAAAAATAGCTCGGCCAAGTTTCAGCCAATATTATATATTTTGAGGGGGAAAGAACTCGTTCTTTCGTTTCAGATCAACCGGGTGGCAAAAATCGAGTACACCGTCCAACCCCTTGCCTTCAAAGATCTTGTTTATAGCTTCTCAAATTATTTATATGTTGGAATCAAATTTGGTACACAACTTTGTCAGCGTGCATACAAAGAAACGTCCAAACGATTTTGCAATCATCTTATCCCTTCAAAATTAATTTTGTTCAAGCCCGATTTTCGGGTCGTCGCTGTAGCCTAACCCCTTAAAGTTTTAGTACCAAGAATGATTATTGACCAACGGTCATAAAATACCAATATTCGTAAAAACTAAAAGGTCACCTGATAAAAGTAAAAAACGTTTCCCATCAACACGTAACTGTAAAAAATCGTGCGTTCCCCGCCCTCGCTTGTTCCCAGTGCACGATGAATGACAATGCTGCTTAAAACTTGCATGGGCAATAGAGCGACATTGTGCGGTCGGTGCAGAACGGCCGACATCATTATCCACAGTTCAAGGGTGAACCGCACGAGTAACCTCGCTCGGAGGTTGTTCCCCATCGTTCGGCGAATTCGATACGCACAAACGAGAATATGGACTATCACGATCATCCAGAAGATTCGGACCTCGATGATACCTCTGCAAAGCAAATGCGAGCGAAGTTATCGTTTGCCGAATTGACTGAGTAATGGAATTGGCAAAACCGTGCCAAGCCGGCGTATCGTTTACCTCGAGCCAAAATCGAAAGGCAATTTGGCGACACTTCCGTTCGCCATGTGCCGAAGATACACGCAGATAGCTGCTCCACCGTGTATCAAGAGAGTTTTCACTTTGTGGCTGTTCTCCTCGCAGGCGTGGCCAATCCATACGAGAAGTCCGAGCCCTTGACAGACGAACGGGATCAGTGCAAATGACGGGGGTTGGAAATAGAGGGTCAAAAGTGAGGCCATGATCACGTGGTCACAGAGGTAAGACTGAAAAAGTTAGGAACCGCTGCTCTAGGCAGATATAACCCCTTAAGGGATAACACTACCCTGGGATTTTGGAGAAAAAAAATGTTGGCTTAAAATATACTTTGGGGTATAAAAACAATATGCAATTGCTCCTGTAGCGAATTTTTTTTTTTCTATAAGGCTCGGCTAGCGTATTCCTTTTTTCGTACTCTCAAAATAAATTGTCACAGTTAGGCCTTATTTTCTGTCGTTAGAGGGGTGTTATCCCTTAAGGCAGTACCAATGTGAAGAAAAATCGTCATGGCTGTGTTGTCTTCTTGATCTCTGAGCCACTTGGCAATGTCCGGCGCGCCCGCGTACTTGTTGCCGGTGCTGTTCAACTTTCTCAATACCCGATGCATCACGAGAATCAGAAAAATCTCGATTCCCACCCTGGGGTTCGAACTTCTACTCGCAATGACGTCCCGACTTTTTCTCGCGCGATCGATGCACAAGAGGACCAGCAACGTCGACCAGAAAAAATACCACGTTTGATGCTCCTCCTCGACGAAACTGCTGCTCGCCAGACTCGCCGAGTGGACCAGCATAGCCAGAGGCAAGAGGCACTCGCGCCACTCGATCTTGGAGATTCGTCTCTCGAAGGGCTCCGACAAGGATACGTTGCCAACAAATTTACTGTTCAACGCGAGGATCCCCAGGGCGATTGCGTTCAACGGAAGGCCGTTGGTCTTTGTCGGTGACGCAATGGTTTCCGGCTCCCAAAGATATCGCAGGACGATGTACGAAAGGATGCTCCCGATTATCCAGTAGAATTTCTTCAACCTTCCTCCTGGCTCGCCAACCTCGCCGATCAGGATGTAAACGACCTGGGAAACAAAGGTGAAAGCAGGATGTTTGAGAAACAAATTTCGTTCGGTTTGGGTTTGAAGGGTCTTGATCGAGAGTCGGCTTACGTGTGCCATGAAAATCATTGCGACAGTCATTGCGTGGAGGTCGTAATCGATCGCACTTCTTATCAGTAACTCCTTCATACTCCGGCAGGCCTTGTCGTACAGAATCAACGCTTCCTCGACCGCGTTGCTTTCTCTGTGGTTGGTCAGCCAGTGGACGTGCAACGCGACCGCATCCTTGTAATCCTTGTAAGCCTCTAAATATTGAAAAGAAGAGTTCAAGGGGGAAGATACTTTTAGGCGAGGAAAAAATGTGCTGATGTTCATGATGTTTTTTTTTAAAGGAAAAATTCCTTCACGATGTTTGCAACTTAGGATATGGCTTATCACTTTTGGCTGTTACATGGTATCTTTATATTAAACCTTAAAAATGGCAGAGGTATGGCACGGTCTCCCAAACTGAATTTTCAAAACTGGCGTGACGTATCGTTAAGAAACTAATCGACCGATTCTGATGAAATTTGGTATAAATCTTTCTGACCCTATTGTCCAAAAAACGACCCTAAATGTTTTTGAAATTTTTTGTAAGAGTATTATTTTATTGCAAAATGTTGGCATTTTTTTCGGAAAATTCAATCTTTCTGTTTCAAAGCTCAAAATCAAATTTCAACTTTTCGGAGGTTTTGTTTTAAAGTTCAAAATCAAGTTTCAAGTTTTCGGAAGTTTTGTTTCAAAGCTCAAAATCAAGTTTCAAGTTTTCGTAGGTTTTGTTTTGAAGCTCGAAATCGAGTTTCAAGTTTTTAGAGCTTTCGTTTTAAAGCTCGAAATCAAGCTTCACGTTTTCAGAGCTTTTGTTTTAAAGCTCAAAATCAAGTTTCAAGTTTTCCGGAGCTTTTGTCTTAAAGCTCAAAAGCAAGCTTCAAGTTTTCAGAGATTTTGTTTTAAAGATCAAAATCAAGTTTCAAGTTTTAAGAGCTTTGTTCCAAAGTTCAAAATCAAGCTTCACGTTTTCAGAGCTTTCGTTTTGAAGCTCAAAATCAAGTTTCAAGTTTTCAGAGGTTTTGTTTTAAATCTCGAAATCAAGTTTCAAGTTTTTCCCGAGCTTTTGTTTTGAAGCTCGAAATCAAGTTTCAAGTTTCCGAGCTTTTGGCTTGTAGCTCAAAATTAAGTTTCAAAGCTCACAATCAATTTCATCGATTTTCAACATCCGCTGCAACCCATAAGACCGTGTCATCAATCATTTTTAAAAATGAATAAATAAAATACTATATAAACGCCCGAAGTAGTAATAAAACATGCCCCAAGTCTCAAATATAGTGAGGAAATCTGTAATTTAAAAAAAAATCACGAAAATCAGTATATTTTATTTAATTTAACCCCCCGTAATGCTCTTTCGCAAGTTCTGGGAAGTTTTTGCCCCTCACTCGTAACTTCCACTTGCCGTAAAATTCGTACAAACGCTAAGCCACTCACGATGAGCTTCCCAACCGGCCACGGCCTTGAAGTGCTTCAGGACCTGCTGCGCGTTGTAGTAAAGTACGAAGAGTTTGCTGGAATTCGAACGACCGCCGAGCATGATCGGAGGTACGCTTCCGACGTTGGACGACGGTATTGGAGTACCCAGCATAACGGACAAAGTTGGCGCAACGTCCACCTGGCTTATGCGATTCGGTTGGTCGTCCTTAGACTCGCAGGTAGCACCGATGACGAGAAACGGTACGAGTGTCTCCTCGGGGCTCGAGCCACCGTGACCGCCGGAATCTTTCATCCCGTGATCCCCGCAAATCACGAATATTGATGGCAAACCATTTTCGTTCTGGAAACCCGAACTCTTCGTGAGCAACGATGATATGCTCCACGAGGTGAGCGGAGAAAATCCACGAGCTTACCCAATTGCGAATCTTTTCCTCGATCCCAGCAATGACGTCGTCCATTTCACGGAGTTTCGGGTTTATCAGCGGACTGAAAGGACCGGCTACGTGACCTATGTGATCGAGTCCCAAGTAATGCAATATCAATATGGACCACGAGTCTTTCCCTTCCAATTCTCCGGACAAGTTTCGAGTCACGTTGTTGTCCACCTGATTTTCGTGCAGAGACAACGTTAAGCGGTTAGGCTACTGTGAAAATGTGAGTACGTTGAAGTTTGCATCGTTGGAACGCAACGAAAATTCATTTTTATGGACTTCCAAAATACTTTATCGGCGGATTCGAACTAGAAAAGTCAAACCAACGTTTTTGGGATTCTTATTGAAAATCTACACCACAAATTGGCACGAGAATAGTTTCGTTCATGATGAAAATAAAGAAATAATGAAAGGATAAATAATGATCGTTGGGCTTCAGCGATTCAAACTTCAACGCCATGAAACGTGAAAAAATCGTTGGTCGCTTGAGGCAACTTAAATTGATGGTCTAATACGTGGTACAGGAATCGCATATTGAATGTTAACTTATGATTACGACGGTACAATTATGCAGTGCAATAGTAGTTTTGACCAACGTATTTTTTTCATAGTTATTAGCAATAATGTCACGTCGCCTCGAAAAATAAGAAAAAAAAAACGAAATGATGATTGAAACACGCTGACAAAAAAATATCTCAGTCAAGTCTTAGTTACTTCGAGAAAAAAATCGTCTTTTTGTTGTTTCGGATCAAGCATCTTATTCCTTCAAAATTAATTTGTTGTAAATAGCCCTGATTTTCGGGTCGTCACAGTAGTCTAATCCCTTAAGGGGGTCTTCCGAAAAAAAAAATATTTTCACAAAACAAGCTTTTATTTAATGTACTAAAAGTAAAAGCTTGTAAAAATGAAGCTATTCCCATCAGAAATACGACGTGCGTAGATCGCTGTATGCGTTAACTGTTGACGTTGCAACTTCCCTGAGACTTCTCCGATCCCAGAAATCCAACAAGATCATTATAACATTCGCGTGCGATTACCGCTCGTCCTACCTCGGTAAAGTCATTGACGAAGAAGGAATTCGTGCCTTCGTACCGCTCGAATACACCCGGGAATATTTTCAGCCACGTGTCGTCGCCGTAGAAGTGAACTGGATGGCCGTGATTCTTCGCTTGCAACGGCAGGCTGTCACCAGTGGCTGGAAAATCCCCGAAATTCAATGCTACATCTGCGAAGCACGAAACCGCACCGGTCATCATCGCCTGTGCGGGCGATTCGACTCAATGACTCCACGCACTCAACGTTTTTCTTTCGCTAACGCTTGTTTACCTTTATCCTCGGCATCGTCACGGTAGGCGGATCGCTTTTAGCTTGCATCAGACACGTCCCGTTTTGCCTCAACAATCGACTGGTCACCGGCATGGCCGACTTCCCTACAGCGCTCGTCACAAAATCCCATCTGAGCGCGTCGATGATCATAACTACGATTTTCTTCACCACCGGTCTGTACAATTCGTCTGCCTTCACCCTGAAACACATGCAACGTTAATATCGGATCGCGGTACCGCCCAATTGTGCGAATCTTTGAAAAGCGACGGAAATTATATGGATTTGTCTGCAATTCCGTGAGACTTCTGTAAATTGCATTAAAAAATAGAAGAGAAGTTTTCTTCCCGCTGATCTCAGTATTTTTTATTGAATTCCTGGTTTCTCTTCTCTCTATGATGAGATGGCAAGTTACCTAACGTGCTCCACGTGGTCAGGAATGTCGGTCATCCTAGCGACATCGCTGCTCGGATATCTTATTGGGAAGAAACCGTGGAGAAAGAGAGCCGCAGCGGCTAGGCCGAGGAACAGCGAGTACATAAATACCAGAGATTCGTGCTGGGAGACACGCACTGAAAAGCGAGGGAACACAGTTTGAAGAAACGATGGGCGCAAGCCTCGAGAGGACATTGATATCGACTCACTCGTAGCTTCCAATCGACGATCTCTGGTCAAAATTTGTATACAGCTTTTTCAATCCGTTGCTTCGTCGATTATCGCATTTTCCCCAATCATTTTTTGTCTCGCGGTCGTATACTCGCACATGGGTAGCTTTTGCGTTTCGCTCGTCTGTCGGCAATTTTTCTCGTATGTAGGAAATGGATTCTAGGATCATTTCGTAGTCACGTGCAAAGGTTGAAAAAAATACGAATTTTAAGTAGTTTTGAAAGAAAAATGGGTTTTTATACAGTTCGATACGTACTCGTGATCACATTGCAAGAAAAAAATTATAAGCCTTGTTTTCGATGGTAAAAAGTAATGAAACTGTTTTACATTGAGTATTTACCGGAGAGCTTATGCGGCAATCACAAGGTCAACATAACCTCACAAACGTTCGAACAGATTTTTCTCGAGCAAGGTTTAGTTATTATTGAAAAAACGCATTATCAGGCTCTGCAGAATTCTCCAACGCAGAGCTTGACGAGTTTTGTTAGCCTTAAATATCATTCATCTCTGAGAAATGTCTATTCGAAAACTTCAGCTATCTCACTCGCATTCGTATGTCACGTGGTACATGTAATTCGCATTATAACTGAAGGATATCGCGCTACTATCCTTGCGGAAGGGACATCGCATTTTTTCAGGCTCTACTTGACGGATCCGGATGAAAGGGAGTGCGAGAAAATTTCAGAAGCGTTTATTTTTTAATAGCAGCTAAGTCAGAAAAAAATATTCAGCCGTTTTGTCGCCAACTTTGGTCGGACTAAATTTTCAAAAATACATCGTCCCAGGATCGTGTTCTAACTGCACCAACTGAATTTGAGCCTGTAAGATCTAATGTGCAGACGCAAATATTCTGTAATATTTTGTCCTTTTACAATAAAGGGTGTCTCAAAATGACTTTACTTTTATTTATTTATTAATAAACCGTATTATGTATTTGAAAAGTACGAATATTTTTATTTTCATATAAGGTATAAACATTGAGGTTATATGTGGAACACAATATCCGATAAATGGCCACCTCGTGGCCTGTTTGCAAAAATTCACTCTTTTGACGAAATATTCGACATTTTGGCATAATTGCGGACTAATTTCATCAATGGTGCGTCCAATTGCTTCCTCGAGCTCCTGAATGGTCTGCGGATCATTGGCATACACTTTTCCGTTCAGAAAACCCCAAGAAAAGAAGTCTAATGGCGTCAAATCGCACGATCTCGGTGGCCAATTCGCATCGCCGTGGCGCGAAATAACACGACCATGAAACTTCGTCTGCAATAACTATGCAATAACAATGCGGCAAGTAAACATTTCTATGCGTTACTCGATCGCGTAATTCTCCATGACTGAACTTCAATATTTCTTTATGTCAGTTGCCAAAGATTAGTCGGGTCATTTTGTGACACGCTTTGAAACATATCCTAATTCTGAGAAATGGTAAAGAAACCTTTCCTTTAAAAAAAAATCATGAAAATCAGCAATTTTTTCCTCTCCTAAACGTATCTTCCCCCTTAAAGGAGCCGAATGGGTGATTAATTGTCTTATTTTTAACGAGATGGCGATCTGTTTAATTTTACTTGCTCGAACGGAACGCCGCTTTATTGATGGAGCGTGATTATAAGAGTTCACCGCCTTACCGACGGAGCGCTGGTGCCAGAAGGCTCTGTCTTACCGACGGAGCACGATTCCAAGCGGGCGCTGTCTTACCGAGGCGGTGTCGATCCAGCGGGGCGCTTCTTTACCGACGTGAGTTCTGTGTCGTTGCAGCAATCGAAGAATTCCACGTAACGTGTGTAGACGAGGAGAAAAAGTTGAAAAAAACCACATCGAACGTTGCATGAATGGAAAGGTACCATCCAGTACCATTCGCGGTGACGTCAGTATACTCCACATCTTTTTCCCTACTTCCTCTCACTCGTTCACTCTCTTTCTTCAACGCTCTTGGTTGCTCAAGCCATGATGAGAACGAGCATAAATAATATGCGATTTATAGCTTGTTACTTTCGCATTGTTCGAGGCGTTTCGCGTTTTCATTTTCTCTCGAGTCTAACATCTTTTATATCGTTCGATCGTAGAACTGTAGAGCTGGGATTCGCTCAAAATTCGGTACATTGTGTTGACTTCACTTTCCTTAAGGGGGTATACATGCCTTTATAAGGTAAAGAAGAGCGTATCGCCGAATATAAACTTTAAGAGGAAGCAAAGGGACTATTTTATGGCCCCGGAATCGCAGCTTAGTCGTTAGGTCATTTAGTCACAACATTATTGAGTCATGGAACTTTAAACACGCTTTCCTGAAAACCACTTTTACGTGAACGTACAAGGTCAAAAACTATCGGATCGATCATTTTGAAATTTGGTACACTTCTAAACAACCTAATTACCGTCCATGAGAACCTCAAGTTAAAAAAAATGATTGAAAAAAAACTATTCCTTTATTGAAAAATACTATAATAAAAATGTCATAAAAATGGTTCAAACACGTACCATTTTTCGAATTTTCGCTTTTCTTTAGATTTTTTGGCTTCACGTAGAGCGTATGGGTCTTAGAAATCTGAAACTTCTTGGCTCTGATGTTTCAGATCAACGCACTATACGCTAGGTCGTACGCTGTGGAACAACTCAAGCGCCCACCGTTAAGAGGGAATGGTACCTTATCGCGGTCGGTATGGTAGAACGATTATAGATTCCCACGAATCTCTGAAACGGGTCTTCAGATCCCGTCGAAACTTTGCCAAACGACGTCAAATAGATAGACGAACGGCTGTCTTCTCCTCAAATTTTCCGAATTTGAGAAAAAAAATGTAGATTGGGTTATCATAAGCCAATCTACATTCTTTTTCTCAAAATCAGAAAATTTGAGAAGAAGAGAGCCATTCATCTATCTATTTGACGTCGTTTGGCAAAGTTTCGACGAGTACTGAAGAGCCGTTTCAAAGATTCGTGGGAATCTATAATCGTTCTACCATACCGACCGCGATAAGGTATCATTCCCTCTTAAGACGTGCCGTCGCCATATTCAAGTGCAAAAAATATGGAAAATGGAAAGATATAATATGTGCATACAATTTTAATTATGTAGAATAAATAATTTTGACAAAAAAAAACTTGAAAATACGCTTGTTTTCGGCTGTCTAAAGATATCTCGCCCCTTAATAAAATTCTTCCAATTCATCCTTTCGCTCGCGTTTCCAAAAAATGATTCATACTCGGAGGAATTTTTATCGTCAATAAAAGTCGAACAATCGTTATCGCTCGAAGCCAACAGACAACAAATGCTAATTCAATTCGAGCAACGTTACCATAATTTAATATTCACGAATACTCGTTGCCTTAAAAAAAAGCATTAAAAAATACCCAACCGAAGAATGTGTCAAAATAAATTGTCGACCGCACATTGATCGCGCGGTCGGCGCCCGGACTAACCAGAAGTACCAACAGTCGGTAAAAAAACTCCGGCCAATTCCAAATCAAACAAGGAATAATGTAAAGAACAAAAGAAAAAAGCCAAAGTCAGTATTGACGTGACGAGCCGATCGAAACGCAAACAATATAAAACAACCGCGATAGATATGTTTCTTGGACATGGGTCACACGTCCGGTCGGCAAAAATCCTAGTGGCAAGTTCTCTCTCATGCCAGACGAATCACATTCCGGGCAAACGTAGAGAAATACGTTGTTCGTCGTTCAACAGAGCGGAAGGTGTTTCTTTCCTTTTTTTCCAAAAAATCAATCATTTAGGAGAACACTGGGAATCTGAAAATCAGCTATCTCTCTCGCACTCGTGGCTGCTGGGTCGGTGTGACACATGGCCTTAAACAGAGCCTACTCATACAAACAATTCACGAAGTCATCGATCGCGCAACGCTGTACTGAAATAGTGAAACAGAGAAAAAAAAACGAGCCACGCTGATTCTGATAAGATCTCCGAGTCGCGGACAATTCTAACGCTTTCTTAATCAGCATTCAGACCCAGCTCATCCCATGCTTTAAAAAAATGAAACTGAGTTTTGATTATGTCGGGAGAAACGGGCGTGGGTGTAGGAATCGATCCGATCCGGTCGAGGGTCCGCGGCGGTCTGGAACTCATGACGAGATCGCGCGGCGCGGGTCCATCGCGAAGCGCTCTCTGTTGCTCGAGTCGTGACCTTGTGGCATTTGGTACCTGGCTGTGCCAGCCGAGGAGGCTGGATCTCTCACACAATATCGTCGAGACTTTGCGTCTCCACGGGTGCCCACAATGCTAGCCGTACACAAGCATGAATATACATACATACATACATACATACATATATATATATATATATATATATATATATATATATATATATATATACATATTACGCATAGTAAAAAGAAATCCATTATTTTTGCATGAAATTGAAGGCAAAAATAATGGATTTCTTTTAACTATGCCTAATATATATATACACAAGTACAGGGTGTCCTGTTATGAATGGATAATCCTGCAATTATCAATAGGTCAAATCATGTCCTACTATATGCTGGAATTTCAGTTTAGTAAAAGTCCCACGGTTTACGAGATAAAAATCATCTGCTTTTGGTTTTTCGCATGCCATTTCTACAATTGCTAACCTTTTTGACCCGGTTAAAAAAAAAATCTTGGTTATTTGTTTTATCTCGAAAAGTCTTCCTTTTAACCTTAAATGTTAAGAAAACTTTATGAAAAAAGATCTTGTGCAGAATTTTTATAGAAACCAATTCGAACATCTAACTTTGGAAGCCTGAGGTGTAATAAGAATGTTCTACGCTATCGTGCCAATCACTTTAAATAGTTGCTTAGTTATGGTCGATTCATATCATCTGTAGAAATGGCATGCGAACAACCAGAACCAGATGATTTTTTACCAACTTTCGTTTGACTGTACTTTCTGTTAGATGCAATACGGAAAATCGACATTTCACCCACTTTCCTACTACTTAGAGCTCTGAAATTTTGCAAAGGTGCATGTCAAGGGTGACCATGCATGATTCAACTTAAAAAACAACTATCCATAAAATGTTCAACTTTTCATGTAAAATTAGCGATATCTAATCATCTATTTAAAATCTCAATAACGCATACAAACAAATTCGTAGTCGAGTGTGGTTGTTTGTGAAAAGTTTATATGCAGCAATTAGTCGTAAGTTCAGTCCCAATACAGTCTTTGTTATTTTTTACAAGCATTCCATGCTCCTAACGTACAAACTCGTAGATTAGTAAACTACTCGTAACAACTAACTAGTAAAATCGATTAAAGACTAAAAAGTAGAAAAACATTTATATGTAAGAAAAACATTTCTAAAAAAACATTTCAAAACATATGTGAAAATGTGAAAAGTGGCGAAGTATGGCACGGTCTTCTAAACGGGTTGCGGCGGATAAGGTCAGACGGCGTGGCACGTAGTCGGCAGGCTTAACCTGAAAAAAAACCAACCAAGATTTTTCTTTCATTGACACTCATACGCAGAATATGAACCAAGAAGGAGTGAGAAATGTTGAAAATCTATGAAATGATACGCTTTGAAATAAAAAGATTGAATTTTCCGAAAAGAAAAGAAATTTCTCCTTTTTTCCAATAACCCTTATTTTCGGGTCGTCACAGTAACCTAACCCCTAAAAAAAGTGGAAGTGACCTTGAAATCGGGTTGATACCTGCACTTGAAAAAAATCTTATTCTACCAAAATATAAAGAACGTCGCCAACTAATGGGCCAGGGGGGGGGGGCAAGATAGGGAAGGGAGGGTGGGGAAAATACGAATTTTAGACATTTTAGAGCCTCATATACATGCTTTCAAATATTTAGGGGGGGGGGCACCTGCCTCCCTGCACCCTCTTGGCGACGCCCTTGCAAAATATAGATATTGACTAACCATTCAAATTTTGTCCGACTTTTTCGTCTGAAGGCAAGATTTGGCGGTGTTTTCGGGCGCCCAAATGCAAGTGAGTAAAAAATAAGGAGACTTTTTATTTTTCTCGAAAAATATTTATTTATCTTATTTATTAATATTAAATATTCATCAACATCTATTTCGTCCTCTTCAAAGTAATCCCCCTCAGATATAATACACTGGTGCCAGCGCTTTTTCCATCTCTCGAAGCACTTCTGATATTGCACTTTTTCGTATGGCCTTGAGCCCTCCCAGCGATGCGGTCTTTATCTCCTCAATCGTAGCAAATCTCCGTCCTTTTATGGGTCTTTTCACTTTTGGGAACAGAAAAAAGTCGCAGGGGGCCAAGTCCGGTGAATACGGTGTTGTTATTGGCCAAAAAATCACGAACAAGCAACGATGTGTGAGCAGGTGCATTATCGCGATGCAAAAGCCATTAATTGTTTTGCCACAAAACGATAGCAAAAAATCGCCAAGCACACCAAAACCCGTCTAACCTTTATATCTGTCAAAAACAAACTAAACGTGCAAAATGGCTGATAGTGTCAACGTATGTTGGGACATGCGTACCAACATAACAAAAAAAAAATCGAAAATCGAATGCACGTAGCCCGCGAAATTTGAAAAGTCACCTTATTTTCAACGTCGTATATGTCCAAGTATAATTTCTTGATTCTTTGTAGTTTCCTACAGTATTGTATTCGAGATTCTCTCTCTCTTTCTCTCTATTTCTTCGTCTTTCTTCCTCATATGCATGCACTTCGAGTGTCGTCGCAGTCCATTAGAATAAAACATTCACTGTCGCTGTGACGTTGGCCTCTGGCTACGAAAAATATGGCCACTCTTAGCCTCTTCTACATCGCTCTTGTTCTTCGTCATCCCAACCTCTCTCTCTCTCTCTCGCTCTCTCTGTCTCTGTCTCTCTCTTGCAGCCCTTCTAGAACTCTCGCGTTCCATCTCTCGCTCGCCGCTGGTGCTCGTTCTCTTTCTATCTCTCTCACGGTCGTACCAGCGCGCGACGGTTACCGCTTCCACGGAGATATATAGCGTAGTAAAACGTATCACACGTAGAGAGACGCGCCACTAGATGTCTTCTCTCGCCGTTATTAGCGAATCGCGCGCGAGAGCCTCGCGCGGCGCGTATATTGCAACCTACCTGTCGCAATTTCGACCTTTAACGTCATGTGAAACACATTCTCCGTTCGTCTCCGTCCGCTCTGCGGTCGGCGCCACCGGTGATGCCTCTCTCTCTCTCTCTCTCTCTCTCTCTCTCTCTCTCTCTCTCTCTCTCTCTCTCTCTCTCCCTCTCTTTCCATCCCGCGCGCGCCCATATCCGTTTCACATAACCTCAAAGGTTTTCATTTACGAGAATTTTTTTTCTGTATTCATGACTTACATTTTACACTATTGGAATTGATTAATTTGAAGATCTTAAGAGTAGAATATCTTTTAATCGAACAAAAAACTTTTGATTTAGGATCATGCAGAAGGTCAACATAACCTCACAAACTTTCGAACAATGATTTCTCCTAGTTGCTTATGGTTTCTTTAGGAAAAACAAAGCATCAGTCTCTGCAGAATTCACTGACGACGAGCTTGACGATTTTCTTCTACCAAATACCATTCGTCTCTGAGGAATTTCCGTTCGAAAATTGCAGCCATCTATCTCGCATTCGTACGTCACGCGGTGCAGCTTCTACCTCGCCGCCGGTGTTACACGCAGGTCTGGAAACTACGACGTTTTTGCATGGTGGGAAGTGTCACCCTTATTGAAGCAAAAACATAGTTCCTCGTCTATCCACTGGAAGCGCTGTCCCGTAGGAGTCTCGTAGATATAGATGCAAATTTCGAAACATCCTATTGCACAGCTTTTCGGACTTGTATTTGATTGGCTCACTTCTACGTAACAGCGCTTCGGGTGGCAGAAGCGAGAACTGTCATTTTACCTAAATTATCTGACAATGAGTCACTCTGACCCAACATGTTTCGAGACCTGTATGTAAGACCGTGACTTCGTCCCAAAGGAGAGAGGTGGAAATTTGTTTCGTTGTTTTCTCATCGCCGTAACGAGAAATCGTCACACATCTCGATCGGGGCTCTACTGTACGTGGGTACGTAACGCGAGTGAACGTGGCGTTGTGACTCGATGTGGTAACCACCTCGAGAAACCATCGCCCATATATATATATATATATGATATATACGAGCGTGGCTCTTGCACGATTATCGGCACCGGATACCGGAAGTGCAACACGAAGTATTTGGTAACACCTGTATGCCACATCGACGACTCGAAGGCGCTTCGTCGTCGCTCCATCTATTCTACGCTTCTTATTCTCTTAACCCCGTTACGTCGCTTTTCCTTCGATACAGCAATACAGCAGGATGTATGGGTATCGTCTGGGATGAAATTTTCGCAAGCTGCGAAAATTCTCAGGCTCTCGGGTCGCTTGAACCTGAGTTCACGTTTTCATTATACGCGAATTTTCGAGATCAATGTGACACCGGGTGTGTCAAATTGCTATATGTATATTTATATATATATTTATATATACACACTCACATGAGGTAAGGTAACTCAAATATTTGACTTCAAGGTCCGTCCTCATAATAGTCGTTTGCCCCCATATTCGAAATGAAGGAAAATCCAATATTTGAGATGACCTTTAAATAAATACAAGCATACTTTCATAGAAGCCATTTTGAGAACTGTCCTGACAACGAAATTAACGATTTGTTTCGAAAAATTTTAACGATCATTTTCAGGATAGCTAGATGTGCCGATAGTCCACATTACACACACTCATATATACATACATACATACATACATACACACACACACACACACATATATATATATATATATATATATATATATATATATATATATATACACCTTCTGGTGCGAGGGTTAGTCACAGTCGAAGATTTGATACAAAAAAATATACAGGGATATGTTATTGTCTAGACCATACTGTCTTTATGATTTTTAAAAAATTCTCCACCACAAAACACCAGAGATAAAAAATGATTTAATGTATGTAATTTTACGTGCGGTTAAATGGGCAAGACATTCACGCTACGAGTGATGTAATTTTGTCGGCTATTTAGCACCAAAATGAACCGTTTCCAACACGGGATTAACGCAAACTAAACCTTTGTAAACATTTAGAGAAAAAAAACCATCTTGCATATTGTAAACCGTATATAGGATGTCTCAAAATGATCTGACGTTTAAATTTATTAATAAAACGTATTATTTATTCGAAAAGTAAGAATATTTTAATTTTAATATACGGTACAAACATGGAGGTTATGTGTGGAACAAAATATCCGATCGATGGTCGCCTCGGACCTGTTGGCAAACGTTCCCTCTTTTGATGCAGCAAATAGGAATTTCTATGCGTTACTCGATCGTGTAATTCCCCATGACTAAAACTCAATACTCTCCGACGCCATTTGTCAAAGGTTAGTACTCTATGTTCGCCACAAAAAAAAAAGTGGCGCGCAATTTAAAAACAGGTCAATTTGAACAATCATTTATATTCAGCATTGAACCATCAAGATTTGATGAAAGACTACGAATCTTGGCTGGCGAATGAAGAGCATTGCTGTTAATCTCAATGTCGACGAAGTTGCCGTATTTTGGCAACACTTAATATTGATTAATGGTTCTAATAAATAATCTCGTGACATAAATATAGGCGAGGTTATAAATGACTCAAAACTTCGTTCGGACAATGAGTTATATGAAACATTCGCTGACGCAGTTTCTTCATAATAATCGTCGATAATGTTATACTTTTTCAAGTTAGTAGTAACACAAACGTTTTTTTCTTATTTACGTATTGAAGATATAAAAATGCGCAATTTTGCCCTTCAATAATATATTTTATGAAAAATGAGGATTTACAGAAATCTATACGTTGTAGGCATTTTTCATATTCTTGCGATTCTGTGGTGCACAAACGTTTTACTCACGTGTCAACACCAAGGCCTCAGAAATATTGGCCTTCCGCTGACTGGTTGATGCGCCAGCCGGTGAACGGCTAAGCAGTCACCGCTCCGAGTATCGGCCATGCACAACACTGCTTGACTCGAAGTACAGCCGGAGCTGAATCCTAACCGTCCATTTACCAGTGTCTGTTATATACATAAACATGTGTGTGTGTGTAACACGCGCGCAACGCAGATGGGCAAGACATTCCATCTTCTTTGCATAAAAATTCACACATTTTACTCGAAGTATCATGCCAGAGAGATTACCGCTCATGCATTTTTCTTCGGCCTCGGAATGGCTCGGAAAAAAGAATTTCTCGGTTATTCCCGCTTAATGTTTTCCAATAGACGGTACGAAGATACGAAGTTCTTTGGAAACTGGTTTTGTCACAAAGATATCAACAGAAAACAAGGACCACGAATAAGGCGTTTGCGTTTGAAACTCTTCCCTTTCTCTCTTTCTCTCTGCTTCCTTCCTTTCTTTCTCGCTCCCTCCTCTGTCGCCTTTCTCTCTCTCTCTCTCTCTCTCGCTCTCTCTCTCTCCTCTCCTCTCCTTTCTCCTCTCTTCTCTCTCCTATCTTTGTCTCTCCTCGTTCTTCTCTTTTCTCTCTCGCAGTATTTTATCACACAGCAAAAGTTCCTCGTGGGCCGAAAATTTACGTCGCAATTTGCTCACGAGTGGTGGGATTTCGAAAAATACTCCGGAGAAACCAGCGCGATAATAAAAAAAACGAAGAAGGAACAATCGGCTTCTTCGAGACTCGCCACTGAAACGCGAAGGCGCGCGTGTTTATCAACACGATTCCGCGGTGAGTCGTAGAAAATGAAAGATTTCTCGCTTCGCGAGAGATGACTGTTACTTGCGTACGTCAAAACGCTTTCGTCACGATTTTGAACACCGAGGAAAAAAAAACAAACAAACGAGAAACAATAAGAAGAAAACATTGGATCTCGTCTCACCAAGCTTTGGTTCGATTTCCGATGAAACTCGTTTCTCCCCGAGTCTCAAGGAAGTTCGTGTAAACAAACTCATATCCTTTCACCAATCAAAGAATGCCGATTTTTTTCTGCACTTGGATACATCCAATGGTGGCTCGACCTCGAACTTTCCGTGAGCTCCACTGTCACGTTTTCGGGGAGGGGGGGAGGCGGAGAAAAACCAATAAATCCAAGCTTTTAGCACGATTTTTAATTTGAAAAATCGTTGATTCAATCGCAGTTATCTCTCGCTTACGATTGAAGATAAAATTCTCACTCGATTAAAGATTCACAGGCACGTCAAGGGCGTCGCCAGCTAATAAGCCGGAGGGGGCAATATGGGAGAGGGAGGGTGGGGGAAATAGGAATTTTAGACATTTTAGACCCTCATATACATTTTTTGCAATCTCTGGGGGGAGAGGGGAACCTGCCCCCGGACCCCCCTGGCGACGCCCTTGAAGCAAGTGTGCCAAACTTTCCACTTAGTAAGGGGTTAGGCTGCTGTGAAAATGACGAACTCTCCTTTGTCGCTTGAGCCAACTCAAATTGAAAAGGAAGGTTCATCATATGGTGGCGGAACCGGTGATTGTAGGTAAACTTATGAATACATCGATAGAACTTCTGGCGAAACTTTGAGCGTGTTTTTCTCGAAACTATGTTTTTCCAAACGGTATACACGATTCTTCGACATCTAGCGAATAGACTGACTTGAAGTTTGGTACGCTGAACAAGTGTACCAACTTGTTCACTGTACCAAACTTCAAGTCAGCTTAGCCTCGATCCATCTTTTTCTTAACTTTTTTTTTTGCATTAGTTTTTAACAATAATGATGTCATTTTTCCTCGGAGAACGGAGAAAAAAATTCAAATTTTTTTGAATTTGGTACACTTGTCCAGTGTACCGAACTTCAAGTAGTTCAGTCTTGACCGACGTTTTTCTTCTTAACATTTTTTTCTTTAGTTATCAACAATAATAATGACTTTTTTCCTCGGAAAATCGAAAAAAAACAATTCAACTTTTTTTTCATGATTAAAACATGATTGCGAAAGAACAGCTCGGTCAAGTCTTAGGGAATATTAACTATTTTAAGGGGGTTGATACCTTTAGGCGAGGAAAAAATGGCTGATTTTCATAATTTTTTTTTGTAAAGAAAGCTTTCTGCACTATTATTGACACTTAAGCGAAGCGTAGCGTCAACGGGATAAGTCTGAGAAAAAAACGACCGAAGATTTTTGTCTCATTAACACTTATACGCAGAATATGAACCAAGAAAAAGTGAGAAAGGTTGAAAATCGATTAAATAGTAGGCTTTGAAACGAGAAGATTGAATTTTTCGAAAAAAATAGCTACACTTTGCAATAAAATGCATAAAAACTTTTTTTTTATTTTCAAAATCATTTCGGGTCGGTTTTATAAAATAAGGTCAGAAAGATTTAAACCAAATTTCATCAGAATCGGCCATACCTCCATTTTTAAAGATTTTTGAAGAGAAAAAAATACCACGTGACAGCCAAAGGTAGTAACAAAACTTACCGTAAGTCGGAAAAATGGTGAAAAAATGTTTCCTTTAAAAAAAAATTACGAAAATCAGCAAATTTTTTCCCCGCACAAAGGTATCTCGCCCGTTAAGAAAAAGCTCATTTTTTTTTGGTTTCAGATCAACCGGGTGGCCAAAATCAAGTACCCCATTCAGCCCCTCGCCTTCAAACGTCCTTCACGAGATTGTCCATGACTGCTTCAATTATTAATATCCTCTTACGAAATTTGGTACACAACTTTGTTAATCTCCATACTAATAAATGTCCAAACGATTTCTCAAACACCTCACGTCTTCCTTCAATTTTTTTTTTCAATAACCTTCATTGTCGTTTTACCACGACAGCCAAACCCCTTAACATGTTTTTTCTCAATTAACGATGCGTACTGCAACTTACCAAAAACAAAATTGTTAATCTATTTTATCGATTCAAACTTTCCCACCGAAAGTTCGAAATCCAGGCGAAAAAATAAAATAAATAAATAAGAAGCTTACATGAACACGCGTGCACGTACGTTCGTACGTTTACGTCAAATTAAATCTTTCAGTCGGGAGTAATTTGTTTGTCGATGGATCCGTTCCTGCAAGTGAATGTGAATGTAAATTGGTGTGTACGTGTGTGTATCGCTCTTTAACCCGCCCCTTTGCACCGCGAAGTGGGGGCGGGGGAGGGGGGAGGGTAAGAAGGAACTCAATTAGGGCCATAAATCGGTGGAGCTCGTCAAATAATCAGCGAACCAGTCGTCACGCGAGTACCACTGATCTCGGTACAAACGAGATAACCCGCCGAGTGGGCACGCACACTGTGTACGCGCTTATAGGCCATTTTAGGCCAAATCGTCGGATCTGCATGATTCTCTCCCCCTTATCTCTCTCTCTCTCTTTATATATATATATATATATGTGTATATAATATATATATTTTACATTTTTTATTTTATATTTTTATATTACAATTTTTTTTATTTATACATCGCGTAATGCGTTATAAATCTATATAACAGATTTTTTGTAAAAAACTTGAAAAGCAAGTTATGCAAATAAAACTCAATTATTATTATATATGACAGATTATTCGATGACTAAAAGTATGAAGAAAAATATTTACACTGGGCGAAATGTACATTAAGGGGTTACCCCCACTTGCGATTTTGAAAAAATCGTTTTTTTTTATTGCATTTTTTTGAAGTATGAGTATCTGAGAATATGTCCTGAAAATTTCAAGTCGATCCGAACAAAATTGACTGAGATATGAGCGTTGAAAGAGAAGAATCCGTGAATTGAAGAACTGAAATTGAAACTTTAAACGCGTTTTTCTCAAAATGGAATTTCTGAAGTCGATAACCAAGATTACTCGAACACTAATAAACCGATCTTCTTGAAATTTTGCAGGCTTATTTAATACATAAAAATGTAGTCTTTAATCGTTCGATTTTTTTTTTCGAAAAAAATGGCCGTTTTATAGCCAAAAAACGGCCGTTTTTTTTCGTTAAAATCGAACCATTAACTTTGACTGTCCGCCATTTTGTGAAAAATGAATATTTTTTAAAATCCTTCGATTAAAGACTAGTTTATACTTATATTTGACTAAATCCATCCGCATTTTTTTTTCAGATGATCCACTTCGCCGCAATGTTGGTCACCGCAAACCGTGTATATAAAAACATTATTTCATTGACGGCCATTTGCCACTAAACAATGCAATATTTTTCAATAAAAAAATTACTGAAAGTTCTTCAAGATGTGTTCTTTAAGATGGTATATTGATCGATTAAAAAAGTTTTGTAGTTTTCGTTTAAAAAATTCATGAAGAAGGCCTTTTTTTGCGCTACAAGTGGGGGTAACGCCTTAACTTCGACGATTTTTGAACCATATTTTATATTACCCTGAGGGGACAATAATATTTGATAGTCATGGTTACTGCCGAAAATATAGTACTGCTTATGATACTTTAGCACTTGTGTTAACTATGCTCATATGTTAACCGCAACCAACAATCTTTGAAGCATACGTTGCTTGTCAATGCTATATAATACAGTAGGTTTTCATAAAATGGATATTTCCTTACGCTATAAAAAAATAGTGATTTTCACCATATTGAATGGTATGTCTATTAAATGTATATAATATTTCATAAATTCGAAAATTTTCAATTAAGGATGTTGAGTCCATATGAAACATGTTAATGTTAATTGTTCAATAAATAGCTTCTTAATCGTGATGAAATTTTTACACGACCTCCTGAATACTTCATGTAAAAACATACCAAATTTTCAGAATTCTATCACATCAACCCTTCAACCCCCTTATGGGTTGAAATAAAAAATCATAAGAAAATTCTGAAAATTTGGTATGTTTTTGTATGAAGTATTTAAGAGGTCGTGTTAAAATTTCACGACGAATAGGAAGCTCGTTATTAAAAAATTAACATTTTGTTAAGAACAATTTTTAAAAGAAATAAAAAAAAATTATCAATAAACTTCGTTTTGTTTCCGTTGCTTTCAGTATATTGTAGATATTACAAAATTGAGAGGTCCAAAAAAAAACTTATTGCAAAGTTACATCAATTTCCATAAAACAACATTTAATTTGTGAATGTTAATTGTTCAATAACGAGCTTCCTAATTGTCGTGAAATTTTTACACGACCTCTGAAATACTTCATACAAAAACATACCAAATTTTCAGAATTTTATCATCATTTGCGATTTGGGACTCAACATCCTTAAAACAGCGATAGGCCGAAAACGCAACATATGAATGTTGTAGATTTTTCGAATCTGTATTTGTATGACTCAAACTGCAGACTATCCGAATACATGTTCTCGAATAAATGAGTTCTCGAATAAACAATCCTTTGGACCAGTATTTATTCGATTTCGTCATCGATCGAAGGATCATATTTCGAATAATTTAGCCTTCGTTATTTTGATTTTATAATTCTGTCATTTCCAAATCTTTGTCGTTCTATATACGGCCGTTCGAAGTTTCGACCCCCACCCAAAATGACCGCACACCCGGGCAATTGATACGTCACGGAAAAACGGTTCGAAACGAAGGAAAAAAACACACCTAATCCGCCAGACAATCGTGAGAACAAATATAGAGTTAAAAATGAGGTCTTCCATTTCATCCCTTCCTCAATTTGTAACGTTCCGAGCCTGAAGTCGTGGACTACACGATCTTCGGGGGTTTGGACGTTTTTCGTAGACACGCACATACACACACCTACAAAGGGAACAACGTGTTTCGGGAATCAGGTATAGCGATGAAACACCTGCCTGCTTTAGGATCGTGTCTTCCATACTCTCGAGTCCTCCACGCCCTCGTCGCCCCTCTGAACTTATTTTCTTCCAACGCTAGTCGATCTGACTTTTTCCATCTTACAACAGGAACGATTGAATTACCGATACGAACTCGATGAGGCTCGTGCATCTCACAGAGGAATGAAAATCTCGACGAGCATAGACGACGAGGGGGGCGAGGCAGGAGGGTAAAGTTTATGGAAAAGATCGAAGGTGTACGAAGATGATAGTACGTTGTTGGCTATGTGGTGTCTGACCCGGAACTCTCTGACAGGACTGAATGAACCGTAAGGCTTTCTTCACGCGGCTCATCTCTCTCTCTCTCTCTCTCTCTCTCCCCCTCTCTTTGTTTTTACCCCACAATTGGTTAGGACATATATGAGGCGCTCTCTCTTTTTTTGTTATCATTGCTGCGTACTTTGAGCCGCCTAAAAAACATTTTCCGAGGCATAAATGAAATTAATCACTTGATCGATCGATCACTCTCTATCGCCTTCCTTTTTATTTTGTATTCGTAGTTTCTAATAATATAATAAAGTATATATATATAAATATAATAAAGTATATAATACAATAAATACAATAAAACAACATTTATTTACTTTAATTATTTTTAACTTATTATTTATATTACTTTAACACTAATGGTAGTATATAGTATAGTATAGTATATATATGTATATAGTATATAGTATATATAAGGTAGTATATAGTATAGTATATACTTCCTTTTTATTTTGTATTCGTAGTTTCGAATAATATAATAAAGTATATATATATATATATATATATAAGTATATAAGTGTATATATATAAATATAATAAAGTATATAATACAATAAATACAATAAAATAACATTTATTTACGTTAATTATTTTTAACTTATTATTTATAGTACTTTAACACTAATGGTAGTATATATACTTATCTACTTATGGTAGGTAGGTATATAAGGTATATATACTATATATAAGGTATATAAGGTATATATAAGGTAGTATATAGTATAGTATAGTATATATAAGGTAGTATATAGTATAGTATAGTATATATATAGTATATATAAGTATATAAGGTATTTAAGGTATATAGGTATATAAGGTATATATAAGTAGGTAGATAAGTAGGTATAGGTGTATATATATATAAAAGTAGGTATATACTTATGGTATGGTATGGTATGGTAGTATATATACTTATATACTTTATTCTATATATATATATATATATATATATAATAAAGTATATAATACAATAAATACAATAATACAACATTCAGTTACTTTAATTACTTTTGACTTATTATTTATATTACTTTAACATTAATGGTAGTATTTATTATTGCAGGTACGCCCCTTAAGGGTGTTCACACATATACCTCCCCTATTCTATTGTCGTATTTTATATTTTCTTTTATATTATTTTCAAAATGATTTATTTTTGATCGATTTACATTTTAGCTCCTCATTTTATCTATCAAGTAGTTTATTTTATATCATTTTTTATATATCATATAATACAAAATTTAAATAATAGATTAGATTTATTTTGCCGTTCTGGCCTCTCAGGCTTAAGAATATTCCATCAAATTACAGCGGTTGGATACTTTTCTCTTATCCTACGCTCAAGTCGAGATATAATCTTGTCTTTGGTTTCCATTACTCGCTTGTTCTCTATTACTGCATTTCCATTACAATTTATCGTCTTGTAGCCTTTTTACTTCTCGTTTTCTTTGGTTCGCACCTTTTCCTCGAACTTCCTCACGTATTCACGGAGTACGGGCCTAATTTCTCTATTCGTTCGTTCCATCCTATCTGCTTCTTTGCTTCTATAAAGAGTTTATCCACGTTCGTTCTCAGATCTCTATTTATCTAATTTTTTAAACGCCTTACATTGCCTCATATGCTCCGAATTCTCTTTTCATTTCCCGCATAGTTTGGACTCGTCTATGAACCTTTGATTTCCCTCCCTCCCCACGTTGCCACACCTCATTCTTCTTTCTTTGTCTTCTTCTTATAGAATTTAAATAATATAAATAATATGAACAATATTTTTTATGTATTTTGTATTTGTTTAATTTTTTAATTTTAAAATTTTTCTATTTAATTTTTATTTAATTTAATTTTATATTTAATTTTGATTTAATTTTCTATTTTTTTCTAATAGAAAAAAATTTTCCTAATAAAAATTTTCTAATAGAAAATTTTATTAATTTTCTATTAAATTTTTATTTAATTTAATTTTCTATTTAATTTTTGATTTCTTAATTTTTCTATTCCGTATTTTATATTTTTTAAATATAAATATTATGATAATTTTTTATATAAATTTATTTATTATATCTTTAAATATAATAAATATAACAATTTTAAAAAATTATTCACCTGTTCATGTGTTTTTTTAAAATGTTTCATTCATCAGCGCCGCCTCGTTTATTTATTCGAAGCTTTTATATTCTTCGCTCATGAATAAGCTTCCGAAATTCACTTTAACTTCATTATTATGTAATTTACTCTTTTGTCTGAACATTTAATGAACTATTTGAGGCGTTCTTAGGGGGGCGCTCAGAGCACGAAATGAATACCCCCGCCTCTCCCTCTCTCTCTTGCCCACTCTCTCTTTCTCTCTTCCTGCGTTGAAGTGGAAACTTCGCGTCCCAACAGGTGAGCCATAGACTCCCGTTTTGCGTCACGGAGTGGAGGGTTTAAAGGTTGATTATTAGTTTGAAGCGAAGAAGGAGCCGAGAACTGGGTACGCGCTTTCGAAAGGAGTATTCGGTGGACAATAGTGCAGTCACACATGAGTCTCCGCACTGCTAAACGAGCAACAGGTGGTGGGGTTCGATGGGCCGCGGTGGAATCCCAGACACGAATAATAATCGCGGCGCGGCAAAAAGCTTCGAGTGCGCGGGTGATTGGGGTGAAGCGAGTAGCCCGGGAGTGGGGGGGGGGGGGGCGCCAGTGGTGGCATGCGCGCGCGTACGAAGGATGCGAAGGATCGAAGGGGCTCCAGCGGGGGCCTTGGACAATGAGGCCCTCTGGGAGTCTGGAGCTCCGGGGCAACGTGTAGTGGGGCAAGGGCGACGGGGATTGGCCGAAACGGCGGTCGGCTGCGGTGCGTGCGCTCGCCGCAACGTTTTTTCTCCTTCTTTCCCCCTCTCCTTTTCTCTCCCTCTACCCACTTGTTCCTTCGCCGAGAGAGAGGGAGACAGAGAGAGAGAGCGCGAAAGAGAGAAATAGAGAGAGGGAAGATCGGCGTGTCGGCGATCGACGTTACGGACCCATCGTTGCCCGTCCGGCAGTCGCTTGCTGACCGCGACCGCGTTTATATCGTGTCGGCCACGAGTTATGGACTGACCAGCTGGGCAACGTAAGAGACCAAAAGCTCAAGAATAAACCCCCCCTCGCCCAGTGGACACTGACACCCCCACCCCACCCTGGCCCCCGCCCCAAAAAAGCCCCCGAAGCCGATCGCAGTTACCGGAAGACCCTCGTGACGCAAACTTCCGGTTCGCCCGTTCGAACGAGCCATCCCAAGCATACGCGTATACCTGGCCGTGTGTCTATGCATATATACGCAAGGGAAAATACGCGCGTGGATAAATCAGTTTGGCAAGGTGCGCAAATGGGACCGATCGAGTGACGAGGTTCGTTCCGCGCGTGCGCGCGCTCGGTGCAGCAAATATTTGTCCCCAGCCCAGACAGCGAGAGCTCATCTCGACTCTCAAAAACTATATACCCGAAGAATCGGTACACCCCTTCGCATCTACGAGCGATCTTCCCCCTCCTGCCCAATCCCCCCCCCCCCCCTTCCCAGAGCCCCCACCGCGCGATCCGTCAAATCGGCGCTTAAAAAGTTATTTTCCTCATACCTGGCCGTTTTGCAGTGCGTGCGCGCTCGGCAGGCTCGTCGGGACGGTGATAAATACCGAGGTGTTTTCTTTTTGTTCTTACACGCGGTTTTACTCGTAACTTGCGCGGTTCGGGGGCGAGAAGGGCGGAGAATTTTCGCTTTGTCCGTTTTGTGAAAGAGTAGATAAAAGTGGGATTGTTTCATTGGCGAAGTGCCGGTGGTGGCGAGAAAAGTGCGCGCGTGTTTACAGGCACGGGGGGTGCGCGATGGCCATGCCGGCCCTGCTGCCGGTCACCAACGACCTCGCTTCCGGTCCCGAGAAACCACCGTGGAAACGCTCCTCCGTTACCAACGAACAGGACACTTCGCGCTCCTCGTCGTCGTACACGCTCGACGCGTCTCGGCCCCGTGACAAGGAGCGACAATCGAGAACGCGGAATCGCCGCTGTTCTAACGCGATGAGGAATGACACTGTGAAAATACTCGGCCTCATGGCCGCTGTCGCTGGACTCGTTGTCACGAGGATCGATCTCACGGCCGCTTCCAACAATCTTGGTATGCTTAGATGCTTTAGTCGATCCTTAGATAAGTGACTTTTAAGAAAAATTGTCGTTTCCAAACAAACCCGAACAAACTCAATATCGGTACCGAAATTCGTCCGCGAACTTCAAAATCCCGTAACTTTTTACAGGCGGGGGGGGGGGGATTTCTCCACCCAATAAACGAGACAATAGCAAAAAAACAATTTTAGGCTCGTTTCTAGGAAAAGTCACTTATATAAAGAAATATCGATGTTTCTCTTGTTTTTTTTTGCACTTGAGCTTCCGGTCAGATGAGCCCGATTTTCGTCGGGTCTTACGGAATACCCCCCCCCCCCCCCGCAATTCCCCCACGGCTTGGTAATAGTTTGAGCTGAAAATACGATATTATTTACGAAAATTCTCGCTAGTCGGTAGGTTCGAACAAATTATTGCAGTTTTTGCGAAGTGATTCGTTTTGGAAAAAATAATATGATTTTTGAATATGTTTATCGACATTGATGATTTTTTTTTACGTAGGCTGGATTTTTTGTTTTCTTTTGTTTTTGAATACTGAATCGACGACTTTAAAATAACATTTATGTTTCTAGCTTGTTAGTTTGTAGTTGAAAGCCTGAAAATTATTTATGGATTTTTCTAGAAATTTTTAACATTACGCGGAATATTCTCATTGTCTTTTTTTATGATGTTGAAATTTGCATTGTTGGAATGCAACGGAAATTCTTTTTCATTTGCCTTGTCTCCATTTTTGTTGTTGTCTAGAATATTTCTCTATACAGTTTGGTCGTTTTCGATAAGGATTTTTAAAAAAGTTTTTGTAGGGGTATTGTTTAATGGGGCAACAAAAAAATTGGCAAGAAAAAAAATTTCGTTGCATGTCAACGATGGAAACTTCGATATCGTATTATTTTTTTAAATTGAATCCATCTGTTCAATATAAAGTGCATAATGTCCTTGTATGTTTCGACTTACCACCAAAATATTAAAAAAACATTTATCATTTTTTTTCAGTATTTTCTAACACTACGTTGAAAATTCTCATTGCCTTATTTCCAGAGGTTAAATCAACGACTCAAAAAGAAAGTAGTTTGTCTTCTTTCGTTTTGACTTACAGTCGATACCTCAAAAAACATTTCGCTTTTTTCAAGAATTTTTTAACGCTAGACTGAATATTCTTCGTGCCCTTTTTATGATTAAATGCTTTAACATTTATAATTTTTTCCTTATTTATTAACATACATTTATAGCTTAAACATTTATAATTTTTTCCAGAATTGTTAACTGCAGCTTAAACCTTTTTGTTATCGTTTTTTTAAATCGAAATCAACGACTTTAAAATAAAGTTTTTGAGGTTCTTATTGATTTTGACTGACAGTCAAGATCTCAAAAAAAAACGTATATAATTTTTTTCAGAATTTTTCAACATTGCGCTGAACATTGTCCACTCTCTTTTTTTTAAATTGAATCAACGACTTCTAAATAAAGATCATACGATCCTTTATTGTTTTTACTTACTGTCAAGATGCCCAAAAACATTTTTTTTTAATTTTCAGAATTTTTCAACACTACGCTGTATTTTCTCATTGCCTTTTTGTCTGTTTAAATTGAATCAACGAGTTCAAAATGAAGTGTGAAATATTTTCTTTCGTTTTGAGTTAGCGTCAAGACTCCCAAAAATAGTTCGAATTTTTTCAGAATTTTTTAAAGTTACGCTGAATCACCGTTACGCTATTATCAATGCCTTTTTTTATTATTCAATTGAAGCAACGATTTGGAAGTAAAGTTCATACTATCCTCTTTCGTTTCAATTCACGGCCAAGATCCCTAAAAACATTACAAATTCCTTTCAGAATTTTTCAACCTTACGAATACTATCAAATGTTCTCATAGTCTCTTTTTCCAATTTAATCAACGAGTTCAAAATGGAGTTCGTACTATCCTCCTTCGTTTTGATTCACAGTCAAGACCCCCACGATCATACCTCATTTTTTCAGGATTTTCTAGCACCACATCGAATATTCACATCGCCTTTTTTTAAAATTGGATCAATTTCAAAACCACCTCAATATTATCCTCTGGCTGCGTAGGTGGCTGCCAGATTTTTCTTTTTTTCTTTTTTACCCACAAATTCCGCTGGTCCCGAAAAAAACGTCGAAAAATTGTTGCGATCCTTCCACCCTACTGGCCATCGAGTTCGAAGTGTCAAAATGAAGCGCACTTATGATTGAGAATCTACCGATCTCAAGATAACGCTTGAGAATTCCAAATCGGGAGCTTGAAAAAATATTAATTTTATATTTTGGGCCCTGCGGTGGTGATCGGGGACCGTTGCGTCGACGAGTGAAAAGACGGGAGAGAGTAAAAAGAAGGGGGAGAGAAAAGGGAACTACGAAGAGGTCGATCTTCAACTTTAACTGATCTCCCCCCCCGTGGACTTTCATTGTCGATTAAGATCATCGACTTCTCGATATTTCTCTCTCTCTCTCTCTCTCTCTCTCTCTCTCTCTCTCTCTCTCTCTCTCTCTCTCTCCCCCTCCCCCTCCCTCCCTCGCTCTCGCGGTCCGCGCAATCAATCGACGAGGCGCTACAGACGTAATGTAATTGGCACATCAGTCATGGGCCGATGCACCGTTCATTGCCTTTCTAAGGAGTTCGTCAAGCTTTCGTCAGGTTTCTTCTGAATTTTTTTTTTCGGTGTTTCAAGGGAACATTTTTTGGGGATCGAAGGTCCACAGATGAAAATGGAGACCTCTCGTTTTTTTAAAAGGATTTCCAGGAATTTCCACGGATTTTTAGGAAAGGATATTTTTCGGGAACAAACATACTTTTTTTAGGATTTGCAGATTCAATTATATGTTTAATCCATTGGTGAAGGACACCACTGTGTCCTCGTGCAAATAAAGTTTGCAACGTTGGAATGCAAGAGAATATTTTTTAGGGCCCTTTTAGGGTAGGAAAATCAATGAAATGTTTTTCTTGCATTAGAGATGTGTAACTAAAATTTACAAAAAAATGTAGATAATGATACCACTGAAGTATATTTAAAGAAAACCAACGGAGATTTTTCGTTGCATGCCAAGGATGCAAACTTCAGCACCATGAAAAAAGGTAGTTTTCATGATTTTTTTGTCTACTAGTTTGTTTATTTGGAATTTGGAAAAAAATCTATTTTATTGAGCATACATTAACCTTATGTTGTCAAAATTTTTATCAAAAAAGACGAAAGATTAACAACGCTATTGTGACTCTGTATGAAAAATGTGGTCGGACTGCCGCATCGATAACTTGACAATGGTTGGTCTGAAGAATAAAAATGCAAAAAAATGAAAATCTATACAAATGTGGTTCTCGTTGTACGCAGCCATTTTTTTCGAAAAAAAAATCACAGTCTAGCGGGTTTTCAGAAAAAAGTGTAATTTTGGCGAAATTTTTACTCATATTAGGGGGGTTCAAAAACACGAGTTAAAAAAAAAACGGCTACGTACAACGATAGCTACTGCACGTACGGAAATTTTGGTTTTGTGAAATTGAAAATCAGACAATTATAGGTTCAGTTGTGATTCCGGTCAGGTCGAGAAAAGTCGTTTCGAGAAAAACGTGATTGAAAGTTTTATTATACGAAAATCGTTGCGCTACATGCTTTCCCGAAATCTCCTGTGACTTGGTCAATTTTCAATATTTTAATTTTCACAATTTTGCCCATAATCTCGCAAATGTGTACTTTGAGAAAATGCCAAAAATATCGATTTTTCGACCCGTCAATGCAGTCTCTCGCCTTAATATTATAAATATTCTTGAAATTATTATAACTGTTTAGTAGTTTAGTAGTAATTATTAGTAAACCAATATTATTCAAAGCTGTTAAACTTTGCATCGTCATAACGCAATGGAAATTCATTTTTACTCCCCTTTTTTTAACTTTTATTGTTATCCAAAAGATTTTCCGCCAGGCCTCCAATGAGGATCTTAGAAAATGTGTATCGCATCATCAATCTGTCAAAAAACTGTGCAAATGGAAAAAGTTTCGTTGCATTCCAACGATGGACACTTCAATATCATATTTGTTTGGGAGTCATATTAACATTTGAGGTTATAGAGAAGACTTCTCTGGCTAAAACAAATAACCGGGAGTATTTTTTTTAACCCAGGTTAAAAAAAAGTTACCATTTGTAGAAATGGCCTGCGAAAAACCAAAAGCCGATGATATTATCTCGAAAACCGTGGGACTTTTACTAAACTGAAATTGCAGCATATAGTAGGGCGTGATCTGACCTGTCGACAGTTGCAGGATTATCCATTAAGGCCTTAGGCCTCAGTAACGGGTATAAAATCATGTGCGAATTTAACAATTTTTTTCGTATGAAAAAGTGATTCACTCATAAAATGAATTACTCATCTATTTAGTATGAATATGAAGCTGTTCGAATTTTTTTTTTCGATGTACAAAATGGCCGACTAGTAATATTTTATTTTGTTATCTCTTTTTTTAGGCGCTCCACGGCGTGAGATTTAACATCCACAATTTTTTACCTAGAATAAAAAACGAAAATTCTCGTCAATGTACGTTAGAATACCTAGAAAAGTACGTACGGAATTTAAAAAACATTGTTTTATTCAAAAGTTGTAGGTATTTGAACTTAAGAAATGAATTTTCAGTGAACATTTTTGTTATAACTGCTCATAAACTGCTCAAAAAATGAAAAGTTTTCGATTAATGAGAGATTCCGTACGTACTTCTCTGCGAAATGCAATTAGGAACGTAACTTTTAAGTTCGAAGTAAATCAAGTGAAAATTGTTGAAGTTATTTGTCACGCCAATTGGAAAAAAGCTGTTTCGAGAAGTTTCGAGTACTCGGCCATTTTGTACATCGAAAAAAAATATGTATATATATTTTTGCTAACAGCTTGATATTCATACTTAAGGATGTCGAGTCCCAAATGGCAAATGATGATAAAATTCTGAAAATTTGGTATGTTTTTGTATGAAGTATTTCAGAGGTCGTGTAAAAATTTCACGACAATTAGGAAGCTCGTTATTGAACAATTAACATTCACAAATTAAATGTTGTCTTATGGAAGCCGATGTAACTTTGCAATAAGTTTTTTTTTGACCTCTCAATTTTGTAATATCTACAATATACTGAAAGCAACGGAAACAAAACGAAGTTTATTGATACATTTTTTTTTATTTCTTTTAAAAATTGTTCTTAACAAAATGTTAATTCTGTAATAACGAGCTTCCGAATCGTCGTGAAATTTTAACACGACCTCTTAAATACTTCATACAAAAACATACCAAATTTTCAGAATTTTCTTACCATTTTTTATTTCAACCCTTAAGGATTGTCTTTTTTTTCGCAAAATTTACCGCTTTTTGGGAATTTTTTTGTGAAGAAAGTATACAACGGAAAACTTGTGAAACTTGGCATATAGTTTTATTGATCTGTTTACTACATACAAAAAAATTTTTAAACAATTTCATCAAAAAATCCGCCTCCCACCCCCCTCGACGCGCGATGGTCCTTTTTTGATGGTGTGCACGATTACAGCCTTCACGTTCATCCTGCAACAAAAACCCAAAAAGCATTTTACTTTAGACACATATAGCTATCGTTCGATGAAGGGAAAAAAAAAATTGACGATTTGGTGACGTTTTGAACTTGAAGTATCGATTTTTCGAAAAAAATTGATCGATTTTTTGTTATAAGTAAAAAACTATTAAACGTATTGCTTTTTAGCTTCATCAAACGATAAAAGGATGTCAGCTGAGCATTCTGTCCAAATTTGAAGGCAATCGGTTGAATAGTTTTTGAGAAATCGTGCACACCATCAAAAAAGGACCATCGCGCGTCGAGGGGGGTGGGAGGCGGATTTTTTGATGAAATTGTTTAAAATTTTTTTTGTATGTAGTAAACAGATCAATAAAACTATATGCCAAGTTTCACAAGTTTTCCGTTGTATAATTTCGTCATAAAAAAATTCCCAAAAAGCGGTAAATTTTGCGAAAACAAAAGACAATCCCCCCTTAAGGAGGTTGAAGTAATGATGATAGAATTCTGAAAATTTGGTATGTTCTCACATGAAGTATTGAGGAGGTCGTGTATAAATTTCATGACGATTAAGAAGCTATTTATTGAATAATTAACATTAACATGTTTCATAGGGACTCAACATCCTTAATAGATGTGCAATTAATTTTATGTGAATCAGTTTTTCATCCGAAAAAAAAATTATTAAATTCGCACATGATTTTATACCCGTTACTGTGGCCTAAGGCCTTAATAACAGGACACCCTTTATTTACGAAAATAAAAATATAATATAATATAAAATATAATATTCATTAATTAAAGAGTCGAATCTAAGTAGTATTCTCTCTCTCTCTCTCTCTCTCTCTCTCTCTCCCTCTCTCTCTCTCTCTCTCTCTCTCTCTCTCTCTCACTCCTTCTCTCTTAGCAAGGATCGGCACGCTGCACACAGGGGGACACATACAAAATGGCATAAATTTACATGGGCGTTCTGCATCGTGATCTGGACGCGGATGAGAGCTGACCTCGTTCGTACAATCAATCTCCATCGACTATACGCTCACGGTCAAGCACGTCATTGAACGCTCGCGCGCTGTCGTATGCTCTTTGCCCGATTTATATTGCCGGGAATACCGGAAGTGGTTTCATTCAGGATTTATGTTCCTTTTTATTTTCATTCAATACCAACATCGACAAAAGAATCAATAAGTGCACCATATAGCGTTCGGTGCTTCGGTACGTTTGCACCGCTTCTTTGGCACGATCTATACCTATTGTATACCGACCTTCCGCCGCTCCTTTCAATATCCTCAACATGCATGCCTACAAGGAAGATTCCTTCGATCTTACGAACCGGAAACCGAAAAGAGCTCAAAATAACGATGATAAATATCTGATTAATGATAACCTCGAAAAAGTGTCCACCGGTTCGCTATAAATCGATTTCGCCTTTATTTCCATCGGTTTCATTGCGAAGATCAGATTCATTGTGGAATATGAGCCGGGGCCGATGAGTATCCACAAGGACCTTCTCCTGGAGATCGTAATCGATAGAGACGCATGTGTGTGTGTGTGTGTATTTCATATATATTTTTTCAGATTTTTAAATCGGGGCGTTTTGTTTTTCGATTTTTTTTTGACCAAGGGTTGTTTCGAAAAATGTATCAAAAAAATCAGGGTGTCTTTCAGAGTCAATGGAATCAGATTAAAAAAATCGAATTGGCGGAGGTCAGGGAAATAGTCCACCGGATTCACGTGGAATACCTCATATATATATATATAGGGTGTTCTGTTATGAATGGATAATTCTACAGCTGTCGAAAGGTCAAATCATGTCCTACTACATCCTGGAAATTCAGTTTAGGAAAAGTCCCACGGTTTTCGAGATAAAAATCATCTGCTTTGCGAAAAGCATGCCATTTTTACAAATGATAACCTTTTTTATGCGGTTTTAAAAAAATACTCTCGGTTATTTGTTTTATCTAGAAAAGTCTTTTTTCTAACCTTAAATATTAGGAATAACACCACTCCAGCGACAGAAAATAAGGCCTAACTGTGACAATTTATTTGGGGAGTATGGAAAAAGGAATAGCGTTTCTTTTAAGCGGGTTTACTTAACACATATTAAAGTATAAAAAAATGTATTATAATTCTCATACAAAATGGCGTCGACGGAGCCCATCTTGAAAAATGTGTTTTTTTTACAAATAGCTTCACGGGAGGACGGTTTTCTAGTAAAGGTCTTGAACAAAAACCAAAAGAAAATTGTAATCTATAAATCATTAGCTATGGGACGACGTAGGGAGTTTTTTTTAATCAAATTTCGAAAAAAATGGCGCACTTTGAAAAAAATTAATCGAAAAATAAGCAGTACAGTGTTTATAAAAAAAAAAGTTTGCATTTGATCAAAAAACGGCTACGTACTCCCATAAAGAACGTAATTGTGAAGCAACTATCAAAATTTCAAATCGATCCATGCAAAGGTGTTCTAGTAATTCGTCCTTCCAGTTTGAAAAAGTGGTTTCGAGAAAAACCCGTTTAGAGTTGTACGAGCATTTGAATCGTTGAAATTACTGTTTACCTCAAATCTGCGATGCGTTGATCAATTTTTTTTATGAGTCCCCAAAGTATTTTTGAGCAAGAAAAATGTACTGCGCATATCGTGCCAATTGCTTTAAAAAGTTGCTTAAGGCTGTTGAGTCTCAAATCGCAAATGATGATAAAATTCTGAAAATTTGGTATGTTTTTGTATGAAGTATTTCCGAGGTCGTGTAAAAATTTCACGACAATTAGGAAGCTCGTTATTGAACAATTAACATTCACAAATTAAATGTTGTTTTATGGAAACTGATGTAACTTTGCAATAAGTTTTTTTTTGACCTCTCAATTTTATAATATCTACAATATACTGAAAGCAACGGAAACAAAACGAAGTTTATTGATAAATTTTTTTTTATTTCTTTTAAAAATTGTTCTTAACAAAATATTAATTTTTTAATAACGAGCTTCCTAATCGTCGTGAAATTTTAACACGACCTCTTAAATACTTCATACAAAAACATACCAAATTCTCCGAATTTTCTTATCATTTTTTATTTCAACCCTTAAGGAGGTTGAAGTAATGATGATAGAATTCTGAAAATTTGGTATGTTTTTACATGAAGTATTCAGGAGGTCGTGTAAAAATTTCATGACGATTAAGAAGCTATTTATTGAACAATTAACATTAACACGTTTCATAGGGCCTCAACATCATTAATTATTGTCGATTCGTATCATTTGTAGAAATGGCATGCGAAAACCAAAAGCAGATGATTTTTTTAAATAACGTAAGTCCAAGTTCACGAAAACCGCGGGATTTTTGCTGGTAAAAGTTAATGTCAGCACATCCATATAAATGTCAACTCAAGGTCGCTCCTGTAGCCAAAATCAACGATGCGTCAGAAGAAATGAAGTATCGTCCTCGAAACAGCCAGATGTGCTAAAAGTCAACATTACGTAGATATAACGAGTTCAAAATATCCTGTCCCCTATATATATATATATATATACATATACAAAACAGAAGCACCACTCCGGTTGTCCTCTCTCTCGTGTAGGGAGATGGTTGGAAGTTATGAAACCGGTTTCCACGGAGGATCCTCTCTATATAATCGTGCAAGAGCGCACCCATTAGGTATAGGAGAGGCAAAAACGAGATACGCAGCGCGGCGGGTACTTCGGCCGATATACGCACCTCGTGTATATCCAGCGTTTTATACGCGTGTACGTCATTGTAACTCGTTGCTTTCGAAAGAAAAGGGCGTATGTGTAGCATGTACGAGGATACTTTTCACGCCACGGTCTCCCGGTGCACTGGCCACGTGTACGCGAGTGTGCATGCATGAAGAGGACTCTGGCAATGGAGGATTAGCGCCCTCAGGGGCTCGTTAACGCTCGCCCATCTAATTGCACGAGTGTCTCGATCCTTTGGAATGAAACTTTCTCACGTTATTACCCGGGCGAGCCGCGTCGTTGTTACGTTTCACTGAAAGAAAAAAACATCTGCGATAAAAATTCCAACAAAAGTCACGCGAGTTTTCAGTTGAATCGCTTCATTTATTTTGGAAACAATCGGGGCTTGTTTTTCCTGGACTTGCGTGTGCCTGGAAGCATTCCGTGCATGCAGCGCCATCTCCGTGGATCCCGAATCCTTCGCGATGTTTTTATTCGCCGAGGACGCTCGGGCGGCCGCCGCTTGCACCAAAAATGCTCGCGGGCGCGGCCACCCCGCGGCGCCACCGTCGGAACACCGTGGAGCCGCGCGAGAGCTCACAGCCACTGCGTTCCAACGAGGTGAAGAAATCGTGTGTTTTCATCCTCACCAATCTGGTTTATATCGAGTGCTTGTCTACCGCTCGCTCGCTTTGCCGTATATACAAATGCGTATTTCGTGTGACCCCGCTCCTCGGTTTTCAGCGGCTTCCGGGGAACGGGAGAGTCTTTCACGACTGTATAAACCGGTTTTTCACGGCGTGCGGCATCTCGAGACGATCCGGCTGATGAGAAAAAACACGCGACCGCGGAGAATAAGAAAACTCAAAATGTCCGCGTCGGTCCATTATACGCGTTAGGCTAACCACATTTATACTGTATATACTTATACATATACATATACATATACATACATACACACACGTATATATATATATATATATATTTTTTTTTTTCTTCAAATAAATACGTCAGAATTAGACGTGATTATTTATTGATGCTGTAGTCGAATTTCTGTCCAGTGAAGGGATATATGGGCTTCGTTCTGATAATTCTCGAAGCAGGGTAAATAAATTTAGCTCATTTGCTGAAAACAGCAAAATGAATTACCGTTAAGAGATGACAATGTACATTGCATTATATATTGTTATAAAATCATTTCATACGTTTATAACATTTTGACAAAACTTAACTTTTCGTAGCTTTTCACTTCCATGTCGAAACAAACTTTGCTAGTTTTTTTTCTTCAGAATGCCATGATAAAATGAAAAAAAGCTTTGTTTTTTCGATTTTCTACGAAATCGTAATGAAAAATATAATACGCATATGTATGAGAATATTATAATGTTTGCGCAACACAGGGATCTCCAAAGATTTAATGAAAACTTAATAATAATAAATAATAAACTTAGGATAATAAATAAGTCTAGGATTAAATAATAAATCCGGGATTTAATAAAAATAAATAATAAATCGTTATTCTTTACAGCGTTCATCTACACTACACGTCCAGTGACTGTCAATTTTATCCATTCACTCACGATTCATTTATGCCCTTACCTATTTACGAATCGTTCCAACATTATTCATCGCAATTAGTTCGAATATTTTTTTCTTCTATCAGAATAATATGTTATCTTAGTTTTAGCAATTGAATATAACTTTTTATAATATTTTCACCTTACAGTCGATCTGAATCCTACAGTGTCATTATTCGTCCATTCACTCGACGGTTTACCCTATATCGTTTTTTTCTCTCGTTCATTTGTAGGTTAAAAAAGAGAATTTGAAACGTTCGAAGTCTATTGTGCGCATAAGACCAACCGTTTGCATAGCAATATGTATATATTTATATTTTTTCACACCCACTGTTATAAATATTGCGGTGTGCAAGGAACGAAAGAAAAAAACTAAAAAAATTTCGTGATCTCTCGTGTCTCAGGTTAAGGAAGCTTTCCAGTGTGACAGCCCGAAAAATCGCTGTTTTTCGCGATTTTTTTTTTTAAAGAAAAAATAATCTAATCGGTCTGGTTTTTTTTTTGTATATTAATTGGGTATTGAAGAATACAAAACAATTTTTTAAAGATCGATTTATTTATTAATTAATATCTATAAAAATGATGAAACAATTGTTGCAGAAAATGCACTTGGATGTGGTGTCCACGTTGGGGGTCACAATTTTGATCTGAAACAAAAAACACAAAAAGATTATTGATCGGTATATAATTGGCTTTCGTGCTATGGAGGCTTTTTTTTTTTTTTTTTGCAAAAATGGCGCCGGTTTGAACAAAAAGTATCGATTTTAGCATTTTTTTTGGCAGTTTTTTTTACAAAAAAATAGGAAGATGTCAAAAAAAAAAAGCTTCCATAGCACGATAAACAATGACGTTAAGAATATTGTGTAAAAAATTCAACTCGATAGCTTTAAAACTCTGCCCTCCAAGTTGGACTCCGTTTTGACAAATGCTGTTTCGAGAAAAACGCGTTCAAAGTTTCGCTGCAGCTGTAGCGCTCCGTTGCCTTCTTCCAAGAAATGCTGTACAGTAACCGAAATAATCTGAATTTCGGCATGAAAATTTCAGGGAATATTCGGAAGAGTGTATACTATTCGATAAAGCAAAAAAAAAAAATCGATTTTTTGAAAATTTCACACTGGAAAGCTCCCTTAATGATAAATGGTTTTGAGTGTTAAAACGAACAAGGAGCTTTTGGTTAAAATATCGAAACGTCGTCGCGTGCCCCTATCCGACGAGGAAGGCAAGCGACACGAGGCACCTGTTGAACTTGATTCTCTCGCGCGGGCGATCCGTTCCCAGCTAGTACACGTGGACGAGCCGCACGGGAGTGTACACGAGCGAATAAAAGGAAACACGAAAGACAAGAGAAAAGAAGAAATAAACAGGAATGCGAGAATGATTTTTATTCTTTAAGGCCTTATAGGTCACAGCAACGGGTATAAAATCATGTGCGAATTTAACATTTTTTTTCGTATGAAAAAGTGATTCACTCATAGAATTAATTACTCATCTATTTGGTATGAATATCAAGGTGTTAGAAAATATTTTTCTTTCTTTTGATGTACAAAATTCTTTTTTCCATCTGGTGTGACAAATAACTTCAACAATTTTCACTCGATTTACTTCAAATTTAAAAGTTATGTTCCTAATTGCATTTCGCAGAGAAGTACGTACGGAATTTGTGATTAATCGAAAACTTTTCATTTTATGAGCAGTTTTATACGAAATTTTTCACCGAAAATTCATTTCTTATGTTCAAGTACCTACAACTTTTGAATAGAATAATATTTATTTAATTCCATACGTACTTCTCTAGCTATTCTAATGTAGATTGACGAGAATTTTTATTTTTTGTTCTAGGTTAAAAATTGTGGATGCTATATATCCCGCCGCGGAGCGCCTAAAAAAAAGATAACAAAGAAAAAATATTAGTAGTCGGCCATTCTGTACATCGAAAAAAATATATATATATTTTGTAACAGCTTGATATTCATACTAAATAGATGTGTACTAAATTAATTTTATGAGTGAGTCACCTTCTCATACGAAAAACAATGTTAAATTCGCACATGATTTTATACCCGTTACTGTGGCCTAAGGCCTTAAGGAGATTGGTGCGGTTGAGTCAAATTACGGTTTATGATTATCTTTTAAACCTCAAAAAAATGTTCTCAAAAATGAAACTCAAAGAAATGTCCTCTAAAATGAAACTCAAAAAAATGAAATTCTGGGAAAACCATTGATCGCACGAATTCACCGCCGTGGAAAAATTCGTAGCTTTAACCTTCAGCTACATTTTTGTCCACAGCGCCAAACCCGTGTCTCTTTATTTTCGGTCAATAGTTTTCCCAGAATTTCATTTTGAATTTTCAACCTCCGCGAGGGCTTGGAAAAAGCAAAATTCAAGGGTGGTCCATAGGAACGAAAACATAGAGACAATGATTCTCTATATTTCGTACATTTGAACCATCCCTGAAAAGTCGATTGTTTCTGAGTTGTTCAATGAACAATTTTTTTTTGATATTTCAACATTTTTTTGGGGGTGAAGATATTATCGAAGAGGGATGATAAAATAGTCGATCGAAGCGTCTTTTCAAGGGCTACAATGTTCCCATTTGAACAAAAATTTTATGAATATTTCCTAAAGAGTTATCGAATTAAAACTGATTTTTCAAAATTTCACCCCACTTTTTCACCCCCAAAATGAACTTCCACGACTTCGGCGCTGTGGACAAAAGTAAAGACCGGATTTTTCTGGACATTTTGTCTCGGCGCCGACCTCGTAGGGGTTGTACTTTGGCATTAATCCACCCTCATCCACCTTCATAGCCTAAAAACTCTGCATTCCGACTTTTGGGCAAACTAGCATTTAGCATCCGCGGCACCTACAAAATCACCTGTCAAAAAAGCAGCTTTCTATTTTTTCCGATTTTTTCCGATTCCAATATACAGCACGAGTGTACTAGTAGGCAAGATGGGTTTGTTTTCTAAATGTTTGCGAGGGCTTAGTTTGCGTTAACCCGTTGTTAAAAATGGTTTATCTTTGTACTAAACAGCCAAACAAAAATTACATCACCCGTACCGTAAACGTCGCGCCCATCTAACCGCACGTAAAATTACATACATTGAATTATTTTTACAAGCGTTTATTTAACTTGACTTTCTGTGAGATGCAAAACGGAAAATCGATATTTGACCCACTTTCCAACTACGGTAGAGTAGAGCTCTGAAATTTTGCAAACATGCATCTAAAAGGTGACAACTCAACTTAAAATAAAATATGTCTATAGAATTTTCCACTTTTCATGTAAAGTTAGCGATATCTAATCGGCCATATAAAATCTCACTGACACATACAAACAAATTCGTAGCCAACTGTGTTTGTATGTGAAAAGTTTATATGCAGCAATTAGTCGTAAATTCAATCCCAATTACAACCTTTGTTTTTTTTTTACAAACATTCCATGTTCCGAACGTACAAACTCGTAATCTAGTAAACTACTAGTAACAACTAACTAGTAAAATCAATTAAACACTAAAAAGTAGAAAATAATTTATATGTAAAAAAAATATTTTAAAAACAAGCTTTTTTTTCAATGTACTACACAGTAGAAAATATTATTTTTCACCAAGTCACCTATATGTGACTAAATAAAATCGTGGAGCGCTCAAAATTTAAACATATAATCTTTAATTTGCATTAATCAGTTAAAATATCAACTGCATTAAATTTACTGTAAAACAACCTCCGATACCTTAAATAAAAATCCGGAAAATCCGTATAAACGTGCGATAATAATTTCTCCAATTACAATTGTGCCAAATTAAATACGGTTAATGAAACTGAATGGATCATATTTAATAAACATTCGGAAAATTGAGCGCCTCAAGTTTTCATTTATAGTCGCATATAGGTGACGTGGTTAAAAAAAATATTTTTTACGTTTTAGTACATTAAATGAAAGCTTGTTTTTCTTAAATATATTTTTCACATATACATTTATCTGCAATGTTTTGTGGTGAAAAAGTTTCACGAAATTCGCAGGCTCAGTATAGTCTGCAGACTAAATATCAATTTTTTTCACATGTCGGATTGCGGGTGACGCTCCAACCTCCCGAATGTGAAAAAATCGAATCTCATTATCGTTTGGAGCCTTGCTTTCCTTGAATTCGACGGGATTGAAGAATCGCTCGGGCTCGTAAATTCCACGTATGGGGCGAGGGAGCGAGAAAAATGTTTTCTTCAAACATAACAGAACGGAGGAGAAAGAGTCAGAGGTGCGTTGTTTGGGCTCGAGGAAAGACGAGAATCTCGGGAAACGAAGGCTGTTGAGGGGCTGCAGGGAAGGAGGAACTGTACAATCGAATCACCATTATTATTCGCTTCGAAAGAATTTTTTTTTTCTCGGCCCGACACTAAATACAGACAGACCCGAACGCGGTGTCGGTTTCTCCCCTTTCTTTCTCTCTTTCACCTCGTACTTTCGTATCTGTCACGTGTGTGTGTGTGTGTGTGTGTACCAACGACGATATCAGGTGCATATCAGTTATTCCGAGGGCCGTTACTCATCGGCTCCTCTGTGTGCGTGCGTGTGTTTTCTTTTCTCTCCTTCCCGCACGAAAAAACCTTGACATTGGGCAAGCTCGTCGACGCGACTAAGCGTCTCTTACTGTTCTCGTTCTTTACAAAATCCAACGATACGTATACCGAAGTCTCTGCTGCCGCTGCTGCCGCTCCATGTACACGTTCGAATGACTACACGGGCGAGTTTACTCTTCTTTAGTCACGAGACTTTAGGCCTGTCAGTTCGACGCTCTTGACAATTGTCTCTCACACCCGCGAACGAAAAGGAACATTTTGTTTGCTCGCATCGTGAGAAGCTCTACCGCTGATAACACGTGACGATTTAAATGCTTCAACGAATTTGTCTGATATCTTTATTAAATCGCCTCACGCGTGAGCCCGAAAAATGTCGTTCCGCGCAAGCTTCACCTTTTTTCCTTTAGCTTTAGATTGAATACACATTAAGCTAAGACGCAAATAAGTTTTCAGTTGCCAATTATTATCTGTTCGAACATTATGGAACGAGTGAGTGCCAAATTTTGGGAAATTTTTCAAAAATCATACTTATCGTGATAACTCGAAATCCTTAGACTTTCGACTAAGTTAACCCAGGTTAGATATGTCGTAATGAGGTAACCTATCACTCCCTTAAGACTTTCCATCGGCCTTCCTAACACGCCCCCCCCCTCACACACACGCACGCACGCACGCGCGCGCACAAATGCAATGCACTCGGTACGAGAAGTAAAATGGCAGTTTACCGAGAACTCTGAATAAGCCCCCACATATACGTATATATACACATACCGGGTGTCCCATTCGAATCTTACACCTGATTTATCTCGAAAAATACTGCTGCAATCAAGTATTGAGTATAATAAAACTCAATGGGGTTCGATGGGGGACGTCTTTCGTCCAATGGGGGAATCTTTCGTCCAAAATCCAAAATGGCAACGTTAAGATGGCCGACATGCTTTTTTAAAAATAGGATCATGATTTTGTTCCATCGAAACATTTATCAGGTCAAAACTAAAAACTATCGTAGGAAAAGTTGTTTGATAACGTTTATAATTTTTTCGTTGGAATAGATTTTTTTTTACTATTTGTACTACTATATTTTTTTATTACTATAAGTGTTCGTGAGGGTGTGTGTTTGTTTGGGTTCGTTCGATAACCCAAACAAACCCAAACAGCATTTCGGCTGAAAAATCGTATTCTAACCTAAAGATAATGAACGTAATCAAAAAAAGTTTTCCTACAAAAGTTGTTAGTTTTGACTTGATAAATGTTTTGGTGAAAAAATGCATGGACCCATAAAAAAAACGATGTCGGCCATTTTACCGTCGCCATTTTGAATTTTTAACCGAAAAAGATTTTCTTTCAACGTCCCCCTTTGAATCGTGAAAGTTTTATTATACTCAATATTTCGGAGGCATAGTTTTCGAGATGAATCAGGTGAAAGATTAAAATTGGATACCCGGTATAGTCTTGGATTTTCTATTGCTTGTGCTTGGGTGATTCCCTTCGTGCTCATATGATGTAGGTACTCGGAACTCTCCATTTGCCGAGAACTCGGCACAAAAAGCTCATTCCTAGTCACAGTGACCTATATAGGTATATGCGGATTTATTTCGCTTTCTGTTATTAGGATTTTTATTGTCATTATTATTGTAGAAAGTAATTATTATTGTCTATAATAGTAATAATAATATTATTACTTTGAAAAAACGTTTCTATTTTGTTTTCTTTTGTTGTTATTAGTATTATCATTTGCTATTATAGAAATTAATGATAATTATTTTATATAGTATCGAGAATAATTATATTATTATAGGAAAACGAATTTAAATCGTGTTCTGTTGTTGTTGTTGTTATTATTATTATTATTACTATCAGTGTTGTCGATATTACTTGACAACAATAATTGTTATAACAACAACAACAGAAAACGAAATAAATATTATGTCACTTGTCTAGTAGTATTTATCTTCAAGTTATACCCTTTAAGGGTGTTTACCCATATACTCCCCGGACTTTCTTTTTTCCCTTACATTTGTTCTTACAAATTATATACATGTTTTTTTCCGGAAAGTGAAATAAATACTGTATTCTTCAATAATAATATTAATAATAATTATTATATATTATATACATTTTATTATAATTATAATTATTATTTTGTGATTATTATTATTAACATAGCATTAACAATTATTATATGTGATATAATAATAATTATTATTATTAAATTTTAGATATATATTTATTATAGTAATAATAATAATAATAATAATAATAATAATAATAATAATAATAATAATAATAATAATAATAATAATAATAATAATAATAATAATAATAATAATAATAATAATAATAATAATAATAATAATAATAATAATAATAATAATAATAATAATAATAATAATAATAATAATAATAATAATAATAATAATAATAATAATAATAATAATAATAATAATAATAATAATAATAATAATAATAATAATAATAATAATAATAATAATAATAATAATAATAATAATAATAATAATAATGATAATAATGATAATAATAATAATAATAATTACTGTTACTCTCAGTTTTATCGACATTACCTGATAATAATAATAATACATGAAGCGTTTTTCTAAAACATACGGTAATTTATAATAAATCGATTTATCGCGTTTTCTGTTATTATTATCGCTATTATGAACGTTATTTATTAATAATAATAATGTAATTATTATAGTTATTGTTTTAATACAATGGTCATTGATAGGATCAAGAGACGCGGCGGCGTCTTGACGCCGGGTAATAAAAAATAAATTCGACGCCACTGATCGATGCCACCGATGGGCTGACGAACACGCCGCGACTCTTCATACAGTAAAATGGACTTTTAGCAGACGATTTTTTTTTTTGAATTGACATTACGCAAAAACTCGGCGACTAATCGAAAATCTAATGACACTTTACCAATGTAAAGTGATTTTTTCCTATCGATTTTCTCTGAGTCATTTTTCGATATATATATATATATATATACACAAGCATATTGCAATCGTGCACTTCAAGTTCGCGCACCTCTGTAATATTAAATCGCATCTTAACTGCTGTTAAGAAATTACGATTCAATCTGCCATTTATTAAACAATATTTATAATTGCCAGTATTTTACAATCACCGATAATTATCGAATTGCCCGACGAGAGAAATATTTCAAAGCTTCGTAATAGTAATGGCGCGAAGTTCGCCAAGTGAAGAGTCGTAAAAAGAATAAAACCATTTTATTGTTATTTTTTTTTCTCGAAACGAATTATTCGCCAGTAATCGTAATAATTTCACTCGGCAATATTCGGCAAAAGCTCTTTTCGTAAATTATTCGAGGTTTTTAGACGACCAGGTCAAGGGCCGGGGGGGGGGGGGGGGGGGTGCGTCACTCGACGGACGGCCGGGCGTGACGGAATTACAAGGATTTTCCACTGACAGCGGCCGAAGGCCAAAATTAAAAATTCAATTGTCACAAATGAACGTCTACGCTTTATCTATTCGGAAAAATGAACGAGGAATCCTCGTCGCATATGAATATTTTACTTTCTATGTGCAATGCATTCCCGTGGACAACGTCACGGTTGCGATAATTAGACGTGTGGAACTCGGGGGGCATCGGAAGTCGCAATTAAGGAAGCTTTCCAGTGTGACAGCCCGAAAAATCGCTGTTTTTCGCGATTTTTTTTTTAAAGAAAAAATAATCTAATCGGTCTGGTTTTTTTTGTATATTAATTGGGTATTGAAGAATACAAAACAATTTTTTAAAGATCGATTTATTTATTAATTAATATCTATAAAAATGATGAAACAATTGTTGCAGAAAATGCACTTGGATGTGGTGTCCACGTTGAGGGTCACAATTTTGATCTGAAACAAAAAACACAAAAAGATTATTGATCGGTATATAATTGGCTTTCGTGCTATGGAGGGTTTTTTTTTTTTTTTTTTTTTTGCAAAAATGGCGCCGGTTTGAACAAAAAGTATCGATTTTAGCATTTTTTTTGGCAGTTTTTTTTACAAAAAAATAGGAAGATGTCAAAAAAAAAAAAGCTTCCATAGCACGATAAACAATGACGTTAAGAATATTGTGTAAAAAATTCAACTCGATAGCTTTAAAACTCTGCCCTCCAAGTTGGACACCGTTTTGAAAAATGCTGTTTCGAGAAAAACGCGTTCAAAGTTTCGCTGTAGCTGTAGCGCTCCGTTGCCTTCTTCCAAGAAATGCTGTACAGTAACCGAAATAATCTGAATTTCGGCATGAAAATTTCAGGGAATATTCGGAAGAGTGTATACTATTCGATAAAGCAAAAAAAAAAAAATCGATTTTTTGAAAATTTCACACTGGAAAGCTCCCTTAAAACTCCGAAGACTCCAGCCGTCATGTCGACCTTTCTACTTCCCTCTCTACCCCCCCCCCCCCCCTCTCTCTCTCTCTCTTTGTCACTATTAGAACCGTAGCTTTATTAGCTTCGTCAATAAAGATTATCCGGCACGAATATTTGGAATATTAAAGTAGCGATTTGTACGTGTCAGAACTGGCAAATTGGCTCGTCCACGTTGGGCACGTTTACTAAACACCTAAAGTCATTAATGTGTAATATCGTAAGCGTCCGGCTTTGCGCGATATGCGTCCTGATTTTAACGCCACGTAGCATTCATTCCCGTACATGCACCCGATCACACCTACATACCTGTGTATTTATATCTATATACATGTGTGTTATAAAGTTTTTCGATTTATTCGTTGCTTTTTATGTAGAGCAATAAATAACTCGAAAACATTGGAAACTTTCTCATATAAATAAATATATAAATATATATATGTATATATATATATATATAACTCTGCATCTGTACAATTAAATTCTGTACACTGGGTCGTAAAAGCCCTGCAAATTCTAACACTGGTTGCCATAATTCTAATATTCAGTGCTAGAAAAGTATAGCAGTTTACTGCCAGTTCGGAATTCTAAGACTTGTTATAGAAGTGTAAAAAATGATTCTCACACCGTATAGTAAAAATGATGCGTGCATGTTACATTTGAAACTATTCTCGCATAGGCGCGAGTACTATATGCTGTATAGTACAAATAATGCGTGGTTTGTAAAATACGAAGCTTTATTACACGCTATATTTTCATATGGATTTTACTATACGTATAGCATGAATCTTCGTGTATGTATAGATCTCACTATACGCACAGCATAAATCTTCGGCGTACAGCGAAAAATAATACGAAGTTATTAGTCAAATGTGACTCTTTGTACCGTACTTTTTGTAGAAGCCTGGAAACTAATTGTTGCAATCACGTGGGCAAATCGATTTTTGAATACTACAAAAAATCACAATATGCCGAATAAAATGTATTATTTGTATCGGTTTACGTGCCATATCGTAGGTTAAAATTTAAAATTCTTCATTATTACTATACCATAATTACGATTCTTATCTTCCATTCAATACTTGTTGATATTTAATGATACATTTTTTAGAAGCATAATATTAATTATAAACTTCTAGGCCTCTGTTTTCTCCGTGTGCTAATGTTTTTCCTAAGAAAAAAAACGTCAATAAATCTGAATTACTTTTACAACATTTGTTTCTACGATCCAATCATTTATTTACGCATTTATTGTAAATGAATTTTTTTACAACAATAAATGTAACCGAAAATGGAGGAAAAATCGATTTTCATAAATTTGGCTTGTGCCTTCAAAGACCAAGTGTACAGACGGAGGGATATATATTATTTACTAATTTCAGTTTAGTAAAAGTCCCACGATTTTCGAGATTTTGCGCTTTATGTTATTTTTTAAAAATAATCATTTGCTCTTGTTTTGTCGCATGCCATTTATACAAGTGATACGAATCGACAATAACTACGCAACTTTTTAAAGTAATTGGCACGATATGCGTAGTACATTTTTCCTTACACCGCAGGCTATCGAAGTCAGATGTTCGAATTGGCTTGTATGAAAATTGTGCACAAGATATTTTTTCAGAAAGTTTCCTTAACATCTGAGGTTAAAAAGAAGACTTTCCTAGATAAAACAAATAACCACGAGTATTTTTAAAAAAAATCTAGGAAAAAAAGTTATCATTCATAGAAAGGACATGCGAAAAACCAAAAGCAGATGATTTTTATCTCGAAAACTGAAATTCCAGAATCTATATTCTGGATCTATCTATATTCTGGATCTATCTATATTCTGGATACTATTATCGTATAGTTGCAAGATCATCCATACATAACAGAACATATTTTAAGATCAATTTAAGTTTGGGGTAAAAATTTTAAGATCATTTTAAGTTTAGGTTAAACATTTTAAGGTCATTAAAGTTTAGGTTAAACAATTTAAGATCATTAATGTCTGGATTGAAAATTTTAAGACCAGTAGTTTAGATTAAAAATTTTAAGACCAGTAGTTTAGATTAAAAATTTTAAGACCAGTAGTTTAGATTAAAAATGTTTAAGTCATTCAAGTTTGAGTTGTAAATTGTATATATATATATATATATATATATATATATATATATATATACACTGATACAGGTGGATGGGCGAACGAGGTTCGGCTCGGAAAAATTACATCACTGTTGTTAATAACTAGTGAAAATAATGTTAAAAAGAAAAACGTCGGTCAAGACGTTAAACTACTATAGCAGTGAAGAAGTGTATGAAACTTCAAGTCAATCCGTTCATTGGATGTCGAGAAATCGTGTACACCGTTTCGAGAATCATAGTTTCGAGAAAAACGCGTTTAAAGTTTAACTAGCAGTTATATAGTTGCAATCGTAAGTTCGCCTTCAATCTGCGATTTCAGAACCATATGCCGTAGTTTCCTCTTCAATTCGAGTTGAGCCTAACCCCTTGACAAATTTCAGTTTCCAAGAAAAAATCTCCTCAATACCGGCAGGAATTCGTTTCACAATGACAAATAAGACCAAAAGGGAAGACAAGTTGAGAAATAAGAAAAAAACGAATAAAGAAAAAAGTACCTAATTTTGGGAAATTTTCCAAAAATCATCCTCACCATGATAACTCGAAATCCTTAGACTTTGGACTAAGGTAGCCTAGGTTAGATATGTCCCTAACGTGGTGACCTATCACCCCCTTAAGGCTTTTCTTCGACCTTCCTAACGCCCTCAATATATTCTTTTCCTCTTGATTTCCTTCTCGCTGCAGTCCCTTTTCTTCCAATTTCAAATAGCGGGAAATGTTAGATATGCACGAGTATTCTCGAAAGCACGTACTTATCAATTTTTGTTCCTCCTCGAACAATACAGTCGAGGCATTTTCTCTCGCGTGGCTCAATTAGCCAAGGTAATTGGAAAAAATTTCAATGCATATAAAATAAGCGCGCGCAGGCTTTATCGGTCGTCTGCGCCGAATCTGGTGTCCTTTGTTCTCCAGTAGTCCACGACGACACGAGCTACACAGCGGGACGCATTCTTCGTTCTTTTTTTTTATATTGTATTTTTTTACAGATATTTTTTTCTTCGTAGCCGAAACAACACGGGCGTAACCTCATGAGCTCTCTCTCTCTCTCTCTCTCTCTCTCTCTCTCTCTTTTTCTCTCTCGGTAGCGTTCCCCAGCGGAGCGTTGTCGATTTTCTATTCAAAGACCGTGTTCTCTCTCTCGATATATACGTGACCGTGAAACCCGAGCTGAAAACTAAACATATATTTGCCGCCACGTTACAGCTCACCGGGAAAGCCTTCGGAGCATTGCTTGAACATACTCTTTTTTTTTTTTACATTTTTGCGTATTTTTTCGTCATTCTTTTTTCACCGGTTGGTACACTCGGGGTACCAGTGCGAACGTGGAGTGTTGCTCACTTCCTGGTCACCGTACAATAATCATCCGGTTGACGCAGAGATTACTCCGCGACGGGGCCTCTCTCGTCAATGTCGTTTATGGAATTTTTTGTCGCTTCGTCAAAGTCGAACGGTGCAGTGAAATTTGCCTGCTTTGAGAAACAGAAATTGTCGCTTATATTTTTATTTTTATTCAGGGCAGGCGTTGGTTGTTCGAAAATAGCAAATTAAAAAATAACGATGGAATTTTTTTATTTTCGTTCCTGTACAGTGATGTTGAATGTATTTGAATTTTTTACGTCTTTATTTTTACATCTTTTTCAAGGGACAAATAAAACAGCGAATTCACAGCTCTCTTATTTTTGTTTCTGTAAAGAAAAATCTAGGGATAGAAATCTTTATTTTTGATTCTTTATTTTTTTAGTACCGTTCATTAATCAATGTTATAGCAAATTGAAAATAATGTAAACGTAGAGCAAGAGAATAGCGGTGGAATTGTTTATTTTAACTTGCACGCAATAATTTAAAAAACGATATAAATTTTCGTTTATAATATATATATAATAGTCATAAAAAGGAATGACTATTTGTTTTTCCACTTTTTAAAATTAATTTTTATTATTAAAACACTATTATTGAGTTTGATTTTTTTTTAAATAGCTAAAATACGTATAGTCATTGCTTTTTTTATGATAAATATATCTGTATATTTATTTGTCATAAAAAACAATTAATATTTCTATTTTCATTTTTTAAATTAAGTTTTACAATACAAATAGTCATTGCTTTTTTATGACAAACATATATCTATATATAAAAAAAGCAGTGGTTATTTGTATCGTGAGATTTCTTTAAATTAATTTTTTTCTTACAACGTAGCTCCACGAGTATTTTCATCGTATTAGATCGAATCAATGCGCGACGATTTGTGAAAAGGATGTTGGAAAAAATGTTGCGTCGGTTCGTCTCAATTGGATTGCAGCGATCGAGGTGCGTGAACTTTCGGGCGCCCGAACCCTTCTCTCTCTCTCTCTCTCTCTCTCTCTCTCTCTCTCTCTCTCTCTCCCTCTCGTTTGATTACCAATTGTCTTGTAATGTTGCGGAACTCGTGGATACGGACGACCATACGTGACACGTAATCGTTATTTCGGAGGAGGTGAGTGCGTGGGCATCGCGAAGGGAATAAAAGGCCACGAGGATGACGAGCAACCAAAATGAGGAGGCAAAAAAAAGGGGCCGGGGGGGGGGGTACACGGAAAAACTGATAGGTAGAGAAGACCGAGAGAGTAATTGAGAGAGTGAGAGCGAGAAAGACGACTCGTTGTATAGCGTATCGTGGCTCTTCTCTTGTGGGATGAGATAGCAGCAGGGTTCGTCGGGCAGGTAAAGTCAGTAGGCGAGCTGAGGTTCATTCACCTCGGACTAGCGGGCGACCGCGTATAGCGGGACCATGGCTCCAATGGTCCCGTGTGTACCGATCGCGCGCGACTCTCCCTATGTAACACACGAGAACTCTCCATATCGAAGCGACCACTTCTTCGTCTTTCTCCTTCTATACCCTCTCGACTATATCTCCGCAAAGTATCGTTGAATTATATTTAACATTTGCCTGTACCTTTACCTGCGCACCTTCACCACTGCAACCTCTCTCCCACTTTATCGCAGGAAATCCGGCCACATTAATACGAAAACAAAAAACGTATTTCTTTTATTTTCTACTATAATTATTATTATCATTATGATTCATTTCATCTAATAATAATGACAACCCCAATGAGTTATTTAATTAACTCATGGAATTCAGTTTAATGAGTTATTTTAAAACAATAAAAACGCCAACAACCATTATTGTTTTTATCACTATTATTGAGTTATTTAATTAGCTCGTCAAATTCAATTCAATGAGTTACTTGATAACAATAAAAACACCAACACCTTTTATTATTGTTATTACTATTATGGAGTTATTTAATAGTAATAACAAGACCAATGAGTTATTTAATTAACTCATTGAATTCATTTTAATGAGATACTTAATAACAACAACACCAACAACCATTATTATCATTGATATTGAGTTATTTAATAATACTAACAACACCAACGCGTTATTTAATTAGCTCATTGAAATCAATTTAATGAGTTATTCAATAATAATAAAAACGCCAACAACTGTTATTGTTTTTATCACTATTATTGAGTTATTTAATTAACCTGTCAAATTCAATTCAATGAGTTACTTGATAATAAGAAATACACCAACAACTATTATGAAGTTATTTAATAATAATAACAACATCAATGAGTTATTTAATTAATTCATTAAATTCGTGTTAATGAATTACTTAATAATAACAACAACACCAACAACTTTTATTATTGTTATTACTATTATGGAGTTATTTAATAGTAATAACAAGACCAATGAGTTATTTAATTAACTCATTTTAATGAGTTACTTAATTTACATTAAAATATATATAAATATAACAATTACATTAACATGAGTTATTTAATTAACTCATTTTAATGAGTTACTTCATAATAACAACAACACCAACAACTGTTATTATCACTGTCATTGAGTTATTTAATAATACTAACAACACCAACGCGTTATTTAATTAGCTCATTTAAATCAATTTAATGAGTTATTCAATAATAATAAAAACGCCAACAACTGTTATTGTTTTTATCACTATTATTGAGTTATTTAATTAACCTGTCAAATTCAATTCAATGAGTTACTTGATAATAATAAATACACCAACAACTATTATGAAGTTATTAAATAATAATAACAACACCAATGAGTTATTTAATTAATTCATTAAATTCGTTTTAATGAGTTACTTAATAATAACAACAACACCAACAACTTTTATTATTGTTATTACTATTATGGAGTTATTTAATAGTAATAACAAGACCAATGAGTTATTTAATTAACTCATTGAATTCATTTTAATGTGTTACTTAATAATAACAACAACACCAACAACTATTATTATCATTGATATTCAGTTATTTAATAATACTAACAACACCAACGCGTTATTTAATTAGCTCATTGAAATCAATTTAATGAGTTATTCAATAATAATAAAAACGCCAACAACTGTTATTGTTTTTATCACGATTATTGAGTTATTTAATTAACCTGTCAAATTCAATTCAATGAGTTACTTGATAATAATAACTATACCAACAACTATTATGAAGTTATTTAATAATAATAACAACAACACCAATGAGTTATTTAATTAATTCGTTAAATTCGTTTTAATGAGTTACTTAATAATAACAACAACACCAACAACTATTATTATCATTGATATTGAGTTATTTAATAATACTAACAACGCCAATGCGTTATTTAATTAACTCATTACACTCAATTCATTGAGTTATTTAATAATAATAACGACATCAAAGCGTTATTTAATTGACTCATTAAATTCAATTTGTCGAGTTATTTAATAATAATAAAACCAATGAGTCATTTAATTAACTCATTGAATTCAATTAAACGAGTTATATAATAAAAGTAAAAACATAAACAACCTGTTATTATTGTTATCACTATTATTGAGTTATTTCATAATAATATCAACAGCAATGAGTTATTTAATTTACTCGTTGAATTCAATTTGACGAGTTATTTAATAATAATAGAAGCACCATCAACTATTATTATTATTATCACTAATATTAAGTTATTTAATAATAATAACAACACCTATAACTACTACTATTATTGTTACTATTATTGATGTTATTTAGTAATAGTAATAAGACCAATGAGTGACAAAAGTAACAATAACGTAATGATAATAACAATAGTAACATAATGTAATGACATTAATTGTAGTTAAATAATAGTGTAACTTTAATTGAAATAATAAGGTGACAATAGTAATAGTACTTTAATGATATATAGTAGTAGTAGATTTATTATTCCTGGCATACTCGTTTAGACTGTTTACACAAGAGGTGCCTCCCTATATATATGTTTGCCCTTACAATATTTTATTATTTTCAGCTTATATTCCACTGACATTTTGCCTTTCGTTTCCTCATTTCCAATTTTTCCAATCACTTTCTCGAATTGCCTACTAAATGTACACAGTTCCGTCACAGGCTCGTTTTTTAGCACAATCTGCATCTTTATATTATTATTATTATTATTATTTTATTTATTATTAGTTAATATTATTTTTGTCATTATTATTCGTGCTTTCACATTTTAATAACCGATCATATTATTGATATGACTACGATAATTAATTTCATGTTATAATGATAATGATAACGTTAATAATTCATTATTATCATCTCATTACTATCATTATCATATTATAATCGATACTGTCGCAGATGACCATCGTATGTCTATGCAATTATTATTGCACCAGTATAGATCGATCGATGCCTTTTTTTTTGCCTCTCCCAATATTGCCCCGTTCTCCCTCGATTGACGGAATATTCCGAAAATAATTATTGTCGAAAATGAAGAACAATTTACGAGGCGTCGTATTTTTTCTTCGCATGCATCATTTTTTTGTCTCGTTTAATTCGTCTTCGTTATGACCGTGTGATAACCTGGACGTAAATAAAATTGAGAAATTTCAAGGTCCCTGCCCCTCGATACGCCTCGGCGATAATTTATGGGGCAAATATTATTCGAAATTACTGTTTAATCGATAAAGCTGCACGAACGAGATAAAAATTGTCCGATGATTTATATAATTGCCGAAATATGCACTTTCGGATGATGACGTACTCTCTCTTTGTCTCTTTCGTCGCGAGATTTTGTCTTTCAGCCGAATTGAAGAATGCCGCGGTGCTCAAATGTTTGATAATGAAATGTTGGCACTTTCTAAAAATTTTAGCGAGACGCGAAACATTTAACCGTGGCAATTTGCACCGCGGAGTCGTGCGCAAACAAGGCGAAAGTACGCCGTCTCGATTTTTAAGACAAAATTCGGCTTGATCGTTTCTCAAATAGAATAAATCTCTTTAATTAAATTTGACTAAATTTAATTCTTAAGGTAGGGTGTTTAATTTTAAAAAAGATTTTGCTTTGCAAAACGCCTCAACATGTATGTACAATGCTCATTTTATTTGTCTCTTTCGGTTTTAATCATTCTTCCAATTCGATAAACAATTTTTTTTCGCAACGTCTCTTTTTTGCTATTTAGGAGGTTGGAGCATTTCATTTGAGACGAATGTCGATTTATGGTTTTTTTTCAATTAATCTAAAGAAAATGCATTCGAGGTATGGATTTATTCTGCCAGATGGAAATTTTTCATAAAATATATAATTAAAGAGGAAAAGTATGGACTTTTATATTTTTATTACGTGAATGGGAGAAACTTTTTGGTTACTACCAACTTGAAAAAGTATAACATCATCGATGGTTATTGTGGAGAAAAAAAACTGCGTCAGCGAAAGTTTTATGCAACTCTGAATGAAACTTTGAGTGGTTTATAATTATGCTCATTTATACAGGGTGTTTGGCGCATGGACGGACACTTTTTTTGGAGGCAAATTGAGGGGGATTATTTTCCATTTTTTTTCACCCTAGACCCGATGTCCTAAGTATCACGATAATTGAGATATGATTTTTTTAGATTTTTTTAATCCACCAGAAATTTCACCTTCAAATCGTCATAAAATTTTTGTTTGTGGTTGTAATAGCACGAAATAAATTCTGTTGCATTCCGCAATGTAAGTTTATTATCAATAGATCATTATTGATAATAAATGATAAATAAATAAACGATACTAAACATGATTGATAATAAAATTGATAATAAATATTGATAACAAAATTGTAATAGCACGAAATAAATTCTGTTGCATTCCGCAATGTAAGTTTATTATCAACAAATGATTATTTGATACAATTGGTTTCAAGAAAATGATTCTTGAGCTTCCAGTCTTAAAAATGTCTAAATCTATGAAAAATATCAACTCCTAAATTCATCTTAAAAAAAAACATTATTCTTTTTATTTTTATCACATAATAAATTATTTCTATGACATGTAGCATACCGTCGGAAAGGGTATAAACCAGAGAATTTGTTTAAACAAAGCTAAGTTCATATTAACTTTTAGTTCCTTTTTTATGATGAATTTAGAAATTGACATTTCTCATACATTGACGCATTTTTAAGACTTTGGAAGCTAATTAGCCATTTTCGTGAAACCAATTGTATCGAATAATAACTTATTTGTAACAAACATACATTGCGGAATATGACAAAAGTTATTTTATGCTATTACAATCACAAACAAAGAAGTTATGACGATTTAAACGCCAAATTTCGGGTAATTAAAAAACGAATAAAAAAATCATATCTTAATTACCGTGACACTTAGGGCATACGGTCTAAGGCCGAGAAAACTAGGAAATGACCCCTCCAATCGCCCAAAAAATTGTGTCCATCCTGTGCCAAATACCCTGTATTCACAATGGGCAAGATGGGCTTTTTTTTTCTAAATGTATACTAAAATTTAGTTTATAGTTAATCCGTTGTTGGAAATAGTTTATCTTGGTGCTGGAAAGCAAAAAAAATACACGACCCTTGATGTGAACGTTTTTCCCATCTAACCGCACGTCAAATTACAAGCATTGAACTATTTTTTATCTCTGGTGTTTTGGTGAAGACATTTTTGAAAAAATCGTGTCGTCAGTGAAGTCTAGATAACATATATATATATATATATATATATATATATATATATATATATATATATATATATATATATACACATATTAATATTGGATTGTAGCTAACGTTCCAACCTCCTTAAGAACGTACGATACTCATTTTCTTTTTTCTTCTTCTCCTTTCACGTACGTTTATTTTCTCCTATGTAATTAGGGTTTCATTAAAATCTCATAAAATTCTCTCCCATCGATCCTTTCACCCTTTGTCGTTCGACAACTTTTATTTTCTCTCGGCCTGTATGCAACGTCGTCTTTGACGTACCCCCCTTCCCGCTCCCCTCTCGGTGCCTCGAGCTATCGTGCATTTTTCGTCTCTTTTTTTTTCGACGTTACTTTCCTTCACACATTAATTGCGGTTATTACGAAGAGATACGGGGTCATCGAGACCGAGTCGTGATTTCCGTTTGGTCTCCGTCGAATTTAATTCGAATTAGCCTCAAATTTAATGCCCCGATTAAAAATCTCTTCCAATTTTTCCGACATGCCAAATAAATACGATAAAACGAAAAGTACAATGTAATAATATATTTTGTCAATAATAAGAAATAAAAGAAATTTTAAGAAAAACATGGCAACAAAAAGGGTCGTAATCAAATCAATGCGTCATTTTCTCGGTTGGACAGCCGGCTGAATAATTGGCCAATTAAATGTCTCGAGGGTTATTCGGTCGATGTAATTAGTTGCGCTTTATCGCGTCGATAAGACAAGAGACTCAAGCGGAAATTGGCCGGAGATTGTGGACGGGGGGTCATAACGAGAAGAGCTCGTCAGATTCGCAGGTCAAAACGTGTGTGCATACATTGCCCGTGTATGCACGTGTGATTTTCTACAGTGCCACGCATGCATTTTCTAGAGCGTTTATATTACTATTTATTTATTTAATCCTAGAAGGACGATGCGGGGTCCGTATAGACCCCACGCCCATTTCAAATTACGCTCCTGAAATCGTAAATGCCTTTTTCGGGTTTGAACGAATAGGAATAAATCTTTATCGATGTTACTTGCAAACAATTATTTTACCGAATTATCCTTAAGGCCTTAGGCCACAGTAACGGGTATAAAATCATGTGCGAATTTAACAATTTTTTTTCGTACGAAAAAGTGATTCACTCATGAAATTAATTACACATCTATTTAGTATGAATATCAAGCTGTTAGAAAATATATATATTTTTTTTCGATATACGAAATGGCCGACTACTAATATTTTCTTTTTTTTAGGCGCTCCGCGGCGTGACATTTAGCATTCACAATTTTTGACCTAGAACAAAAAACAACAATTCTCGTCAATCTACATTAGAATACCTAGAGAAGTACGTACGGAATTTAAAAAATATTGTTTCATTCAAAAGTTGTAGATATTTGAACTTAAGAAATGAATTTTCGGTGAAAATTTCATTATAACTGCTCATAAACTGCTCATAAAATGAAAAGTTTTCGATTGATCAGAAATTCTGTACGTACTTCTCTGCGAAATGCAATTAGGAACGTAACTTTTAAATTTGAAGTAAATCGAGTGAACATTGTTGAAGTTATTTGTCATGCTAATTGGAAAAAAGCTGTTTCGAGAAGTTTCGAGTAGTCGGCCATTTTGTATATCGAAAAAAAAATATATATTTTTTCTAACAGCTTGATATTCATACCAAATAGATGTGTAATTAATTTTATGAGTGAATCACTTTTTCATACGAAACAAAAATTGTTAAATTCACACATGATTTTATACCCGTTACTTTACCCATTTCCGAATCTCCAGATATTGGTAATCAGTATTTTTCTGATAGTATATTGCGTCCATTTCGAAACCCCGTTTGATTTGTTTCAATCGATTGATTGAAAAAAAAACAGATTTTTTGTTTGACAAAAGTCATTTTTGCTTCTTTCTTACATTTTTTTCGTTTAAAGTACTTTCACAGCCTTCGGTTTTCGAAAATTGACTTTAATACGCACCATTCTCTTCCTTATTAAAAAACGAAGGGACCCGTGCTGTGTAAACCCAATTTTTGTATGTAGTAAGTGATCTAAAGTAAGAAAAGGCGTGGGGGTCCTTCGGACCCCACAGACTCGGTAGGCACCAGAAATGGGATGCCTCCTCTAGGTTTGAATACCGAAAAATGACGTCGAAAAGAAAAATCGTCATGCCTCGTATCCAATAACTACCCGAATCAGCCTCATGCATGTTTCACAATTGTTCTTATTTTTCGAGAAAAAAAGCATTTTTAATTTTTCTCTTTTGTGTCTGTACTTTCCTCGCGATTTTTTTACCCCTGTTATCGTTGTGAAGTGCACTGTTGAGCAATAATATATGACCAACTGAACAGTGACGTTGCTTTAGGTGTGCTTTAGACTTTAATCTAAAGCATAAAAAAAACTTGTCAAAAAATAAAAATACCACTTATGTTAATGCTGTTCTTTTTAAATGGCATTATCGCGTTACCCCCACTTGTAGCGCAAAAAAGGTCTTTTTCATGATTTTTTTTTAAAGAAAACTACAAAACTTTTTTAATCGATCAATATACCATCTTAAAGAACACATCTTGAAGAACTTTCAGTAATTTTTTTATTGAAAAATATTACATTGTTTAGTGGCAAATGGCCGTCAATCAAATAATGTTTTTATATACACGGTTTGCGGTGACCAACATTGCGGCGAAGTGGATCATCTGAAAAAAAAATGCGGATGGATTTAGTCAAATATAAGTATAAACTAGTCTTTAATCGAAGGATTTTAAAAAATATTCATTTTTCACAAAATGGCGGACAGTCAAAGTTAATGGTTCGATTTTAACAAAAAAAACGGCCGTTTTTGGCTATAAAACGGCCATTTTTTTTTCGAAAAAAAAAATCGAACGATCAAAGACTACATTTTTATGTATTAAATAAGCCAGCAAAATTTCAAGAAGATCGGTTCATTAGTGTTCGAGTAATCTTGGTCACCGACTTCAGAAATGCCATTTTGAGAAAAACGCGTTTAGAGTTTCAATTTAAGTTCTTCAATTCACGGATTCTTCTCTTTCAACGCTCATATCTCAGTCAATTTTGTTCGGATCGACTTGAAATTTTCAGGACATATTCTCAGATACTTATACTTCAAAAAAATGCAATAAAAAAAATCGATTTTTTCAAAATCGTAAGTGGGGGTTAACATAAGAGGTATTTATTCAAGGTATTTATTTGAATGATTTATTTGAAGTATTTAAATAATTAGAAACTTGTCAAAAAATACCTCATATGTTAATGCTATTCAAAAAAATAGCATTAACATAATAAAATAGCATTAACATTTATTATGTGACAAGTTTCTAATTATTCAACACGTCCCATTTAGTTAGTTGTGTGGATACAGATGATTGTATCGGTGTTTGCCGATTGAAAACACGTTAAGCTAAGACGCAAATAAGTTTTTAGTTACCGATTATTGTCTGTTTGAACTTTATGAACGAGTTAGTACCTAATTTTGGGAAATTTTCCAAAAATCGTACTTACCATGATAATTCGGACAATATTATGGACTAAGGTGAGCTAGGTTAGATATGTTCCTAACGAGGTGACATATCACCCCCTTAAGGCTCTTCATTGACCTACCTAACACGCTGCATATATAATCCAACATGTATACCTATGCCCACACCCATATACATACTCATTTGTACGACAGAGTTGACCCGGGCGTCGTTCCAAATGATATCTCGTGGTTCCCTCGTCGTGACGTTGCACGTGAGCCCCCGCCCCTTTCTACTCGCCGCCGAGCATGTACGCACTCTCGGTACATGCAACCGAATAGCGTTGTGATTCCTATACGCATACCTGAGGCTAATTCGACGAAACTAGTGTGTACTCCGTATAATAATGCACTTTCGAGACCACCCACAGTTACCCATGGTACGACTATCGTGACGTATACACGTATGTATTTACTAGCCGGTAGTTAATATTAATAATGATAAAATAGTAATTATCATTCTAATCGTAATAGTCATCAAAAAATAACAATGACGGTGGCAAAAATAATAATAAATATAACTATATAATAACTATGCAACAACTGTAGAATAACTATATAGTAACTTTATAATAACAACAACAACGATAACAATAATAATTATCGTTCTAATGATAATAGTCATAGTAGCAATGCCAGTAGCAAAAAGAATAATAAATATAATTGTATAAGTGCCAATAACAATATAACAATAATCATTATTATTTATATTATCACTTTAATATTATTGAAATATTTTATTGTTTATATTATAATAATTATTTATTATTTCAATATTATTTATATGTATATATCTATGAATACTGAAACAATAGTAATGACTATTGTGGACGGTGACGAAATTGTGGTATGGCTTTTAGTAGATGTTTAGTTTGGTTACTACGACTCGAGGATCGTGGACACTTCCGGAATTACGCATATGTATATATATGTGTGTGTGTGTGTGTGTGTGTGTGTGTGTGTGCGGTATTCCACGTGATCCGGTAGACTTTTTCCCTGACCCTCGCCAATTCGATTTTTTTAAAAATCTGATTCCATCAACTCTAAAAGACACCCTCAATTTTTTTTACATTTTTCGAAACAAGCCTTAGTCAAAAAAAATCAAAAAAAAACTCCCCGCTGTAACAATCTGAAAAAAATCCCAAAAATGCGTGGTTATATGTAAAAAAATTCAAGCTACCACCCGCAGTGGAACTATGATTTTTTGGTTAGTAGTCAAAAAGTTCTGGTATTAATTTCAATCGAAGTCGTATTCAGCACAGACAAAATCATACTTCCACTGCGGGTCATAGCTTGACAATTTTTACATATAATCACGCATTTTTGGGAATTTTTTCACATTTTCGAATGAGGGCGTTCTTTTCGAGAAAAAAATTTTGACTAAGGGTTGTTGCGAAAAATGTAAAAAAAATTCAGGGTGCCTTTTAGAGTCAATGGAATCAGATAACAAAGAAATTAATCGAATTGGTGGGGATCAGGGAAAAGTCCACCAGATTCACGTGGAATACCTTATATATTAGGGTAGTTAAAAAAAAAAGATTTTTTTTTCGCAGTACTCAACGGAAAATGTTACTACGTTATGAAAAAGTAATTCATACAAAATTTGAGCAGTCCGAGCATTTTTCTTAGATAATGCTCAAACGACTCAATTTTTTTTCGATTTTTCGTCAATTTTATTTCTTCATTTGTTTTCTTACTTCAAAACAACATATTACTCCAAAAATCAGTGATGTAAACACCGTGTTCTTATTCATGAAGTGGTTGATATAATTTTCACAACCGAATTACATATATTGATTCTTAACCTGCAAATACAAATTGTTCACGATAAAAAGAATATTTAAATAAAAATTGTGTATTGTTACAGAAAAAATTACATCAAGACTTGCATTAGATCACGCACTAACACCTTCTGCATCGAGATAAAAAAAAATTAATACTCCGATAATCATGAAAAAAAAACATAAAAAAGCCGTTTGAGCACTAACTCAAAAATTGTTTAGAACCGTCAAATTTTGCAAAACTTTCTTTTTCTTAACATACTTCAATTTTCCGGTGAGAAAAAAAACGATCTTTTTTAGACCACCCTAATATATATAAGGGTGAATGAGAAGGCAGTGCAGAAGTGCAATTCTTCTATATATACATATACGAGAGACGAATTCCTGCGTTGCCTCTTGATTCTCGCATACGCTCACGACGGAGCCTCTTGATTTTCGCGTAACAACTAAACCTCGCCCTCTCGTCCGGGGACGTGTGCTTTACGTAACAAATTTCATCCTCGATGCTACATTGTCGATCGTGTCGTAATTTAAAGCGAGAGTTGCAAGTCATCGAACAATTGATAATATTCCCGTCTCTCTCGCTCCATCTGTCTCGAGCCAACACAGAGATTCATCTGTAATGGCAGGTCAAGAACTACAAGGTACTTTCGATAGCACAACAAAATTGAAAATTTCCCGCTCGTCACAAAGAATAAAAATTCGTACCTACGAAATTGCTGTGCAGGTATAGCAATTTCGTGGGTACGGAATTTTTTTTTTTTATTTATCGTTGGTATTTCTCTACGTGCGAATGACGCGATAATTCGATATTAATTATCGTGTTCGATTATATTTATCGATGATAGAGATATTTAATGGTAACGTGTAACCGCGAGAGTGGCGATTAATTTCAATAATTTTTTTTTTACAGTAATTACGTTTGTTTTACAAAAGTGGTTCACACGGACTTTTTATGTTATATTTCAACTTGACTTGTACAAATTATCAAAGAAAAATATTGATTGTTTATAAAAAATATCGCCATCTTTGTCGGACCCCCTTCGGCATTTAGTGCTTTACGGTGACCACTATAATTAAAAAACAACTCGATGAATTTTTATGAAATTTGGTGTGCTTATTGATAGCATTAACTAGTCTTTAATCGAAGGATTTTCATTTTTGTTAAAAATGTCTATTTTTTTAACAATAAACGAGCGATTTTTTGGTCGAAAATCGAAAATAGGAAGCCGCCATTTTGTTAATTTTTGAAACAATTGAGAAGCTCCGACTAAGGCCTAGTTTTTAATGCCATCAATGAGCACACCAAATTTCATCAAAATTCATTGGGTGGTTTTTGAATTATAGTGGTCACCGCAAAGCACTACATGCCGAAAGGGGTCCGACAAAAATGGCGATATTATTATAAAAAATCAATATTTTTCTTTGAAAATGTGTACAACTCAAGTTAAAATATAACATAAAAAGTGTGTGTAACCACTTGTGTAAAACAAACTTAATTACCATAAAAAAAAATTATCGAATATGCTCGTTTTTTCACGCCTCCGACTGCATCTCACTCCTTAATCTTACACCTGATTCATCGCAAAAAATACTGCTCTCAAGTATTATGTAGAATAAAACTTTTAAGGTTCAAAGGGGGGAGTTAAAAAAAGAATCTTTTTTCGTCCAAACCTCAAGATGGAGACGTTAAGATAACCGACATGTTTTTTATTAAATGGGATCATGAATTTGTTTTCAACAAAAAAAATTTCATGCCAAAACGAACAATTTTTGTAGGAAAAGTTGTTAGTTTTGGTCGGACGAACTTTTTGGTGAAAAAAATGCGTGATCGCAATTTTTAGAAACCAGTCAGACATCTCAACGTCGTCATTTTGAATTTTGGACGGAAACGATTTTTTTAACGTCCCCTCTGAACCCTAACAATTTTATTATACTCAATACTTGATCGGAGCATTATTTTTTGCGATAAATGAAGTGTAACGTTAAAATGGGACACTCGGTATATGGAGAGTGTTAGCGTCTACACCTTTTTATTCACGATGTGTGTGTGTGTGTGTTTATATATATATATATATATATATATATATATATACATATATATATATATATATATATATATATATATATATATATATATATATATATATATATCTATATGTGCATGTATGAATGTACGTATATAAATAAATATACGTAGATAATAAATAAGGACAGAGGAGTCAAATAACTTTATTTAAAGGCTACAGCCGGGTGGGGTAGAGCGAGCAATACAGTGATCGTGATAATCTCGTGGGTGAAAGCTGCCGAGTTTTCCCACGACGATGATGCGCCGCCCCATCCTTACAATACTTGTACTTATAATGCAATAGTTGGTCGCAGAACGCTCATGGAGAATTCATACATATATATAATATATATTTTTTTATTGCCTGAGTTCCAACATTCACCCTTACGGATTTTTACGTATTGCCCTTCCCAATTCAACTCTTTCTTATCGCTCCTTACCTGCACTTGGCAAATCTAACCTAACTTCCGTTGCTTCAGAAAAAAAAGTTGTTTAGTTATTGTCGAGTTATATCATTCGTAGAAATGGCATGCGAAAAACCAAAAGATGATTAAAAAAAATAACATAAGGCCCAAAATCTTGAATACCGTGGTCGACTGATATTCCAGCATATAGTAGGACATGATCTGACCTGTCGACTGTTGCAGGATTATTCATTCATGACAGGACAACCTGTATGTATGCATACTCCCAGGGTGACTGGAAGTTTGACCTATTCCTTGACTGGAAATTTACTACAGGTGATTTTCAATAAATTAACTCTAATTAACTTAGGGTTATTTAGTGGCTTTCGAGTTATAGTGGTTTTAGGATTTTTTAAAGAAATTATCAGACTTGTTACAAAAAACAAATGTTGCTTGTTACCAAATATTGTAAATACGAGTACTCCACTCTCGGCACTCACTTGACAATTTCTTGAAAGCTGACAAATGAATGATCCCTTTAAAAAAAAAGCATGCACAAAATCCGATAATTTTAGAAATGGAATTTTAGTTTCGTAATTCTAGAAAAATGGTTCTTTTACTCTCATTAAATTCTTTTTGGCGGATTCAGACTATGAAAATCTTCGAACGTTTTTACATATTTTGATTACAGACAGTACGCAAGATGCAAGATTAGCCTTCAAATAATAATAAAAATGTAGAAATAACAACAACAAAAAATCGTTTCATTCCAACGATGCAGACTTCAACGTCATAATAAGAGATCCCAAGTGGCAAGAATTATTATTTTTTTTTTCGTTGTGAATTTTGTAACTTCGTAAATTTGTTGCAAATGACCTCTAGTATAATCCTCTTCGATATAAAAACTACAAAGGTGCTGAAAGGTAGGCATCGTTGGAATGAAACGAAACTTATTCTCTATTTTCTTCGTTTCTTCATTTTTATTATTATAAATTTTATTTTATTTCTATTATAAATGTTCGAAAATGCCTCGATAATTAGTCTCAATGTGTCGAAAAAATCGGCAATACGAAGAAAATATATTTTCGTTGCAGTCCAATGATGCAAACTTCAAAATAAAATACTGGAATCAAAATAAAGGTTCCAGTATTTTTAATATCTCGTCTATTTTACGGATAAAAATTGGCAGTTTTTTTGCACAAATTTTTTACGCCCGCAAATTTGATCGTTTCTTACGAATATTAATCGGCGAAGACTAAAAAGCTTTTCTTATTTCCAGTATTTGTGATATTCGATTTTTTTAAAAGTATTCCGCGCAAGGAGGAAAATGTTTACTTGATGCATGATAGATACGATTGTTTATTGCCCCGAGGTTCGCCATTGATGAATAGAAACTATACGAGGCCTCCCCCAGGAATATACAGGGTGGACCATTTAACGTGACCACCCCATATATCTCCGTTGCCTATAGAGTGACGGAAAAAATGTCAGAAGATCATTTGATTGATTTCGAAGGGCTGATACAGTGGTGAAAAATTCATTTTTGTCAAGGTCATAGTTTCTGCGTTCTCAAGGTCATCAATGGTTTTTCAAATGGGAACATGTTTTTTTTTTATTAAGACGTTGTAGCTGATATTCAGACTAATTCGACGATCTATGATATCATGACCTTGAAATGATTTTTAACCAAAATATTTTGGTCTTTTTGGGTTTGTTGGTTTTGTTTGGTTTTGTTTGGGTTTGTTTGGGTTTGTTTGGATTTGTTGTCGTCACTCTAAAGGCAACGAAGATATTTGGGGTGGTCATGTTAAATGGTCCACTCTGTATACAGCTGTAGCGACAGAGCGAAAAAATAGAGTGCATTTTGTTCGAAGCAGCTCATTAGCCGAACAAGGATTTTTCTGCCAGACTGCTTCTTCCATTGTTAACATTTTATTCTTTCCCAACGAGACGCGCGTCACTCTCTTCCGTATGTGCATACATTTAGCACATAATTGCGCCGCGATTTCTCGTATTTCAATCGCCCACTTGCTCGATATATCGGAACGATTTGCGTCGATTGATAACTCGTCTAATTGTAAACGACTTGGACGTTGGCTCACGGCGTACCGAGGCCTTTTTCTTTCACTCTTATAAACGACTTCTCTTGTAAATTTCCCGAAACAATTGGGATAAACGTGTTTAAATTATTTTAAAAAAAACCCTCGGTTTCGTTGTTTGCGTACATTGCAATATGACGTTGGCGTTTGCATCGTTGAAATGCAATGATAGATTTTTTTCGCGTCTTTTTAATGTCATGCTTAGGCTTCTTTTGTCTACTAGATAATTTATTTGGGATCTGGAAAAAAGGTATGTTATCGAGCACACTTTGAACTAATCGCGTGTAAATTTTTTATTAAAAAATAAACAATTAACGTTATCGAGGTATCAGAAAAGCCTCTGTATAAAAAATGTTGTCGAATGGCCGGATCGATAAGTTGCCAATGGTTAGTCTGAAAATGGAAATGAAATCGTTTTATAATTTATAAATGTAGTTCTCGTAATACGTAGTCGTTTTTTGGGAAAACATTAAAAACAACGTTTAAAGAAACACAGGGTGCTGAAAAATGTGACATTTTAGCCATAATTTCACTTATATATGGGGGCTTGAAAATACTAAATAAATAAAAAAAAAACAAACGATAATTACCGCAATTACAGAAATTTTGGTCTTTTAAATTTGAAAATCGGACAATTATAGCTGGAGTTATGATTCCGGGCAGGTCGAGAAAAGTCGTTTCGAGAAAAACGCGATTGAAAGTTTTAGTGTACGTTAATAATTACGTTATCTGCTCTCATCAAATCGTCGACAAAGTGATCCATTTTCTATATTTTCACTTATTTTTTTTTTTTACATACAGTAGAGCGTCGATTATGCGAAACGTCAATTATCCGAATGGCGATTTGAGTTATCCAAAATATCAATTATCTAAACAATAATTTTGTTGATGCGAATGTTCAGTTATTCGAACGATTACGCCCTATATACTGTCGCACGATTTATACATTGTTGTACGTCGCCTCCACTTTCTCGGTCTGCGCATGCGCGCACTTTGCTTTCCGCCAGCGGTCGAGATTTGGCAGCAAAAAAACGACCTTCCGTTGTGAAGCAGAAGAAAATCGTCAACTTTTTCAAAAATGAATAGATAAGGACTTAAAGATGTACGAATGTTGATTTTTTTTACGAGTAAATCCATATTTAACTTCATTCTATAGCGTTAAATGATACAATGGTTATTTGCAACTCACCAAAAATGTACTTGTATTATTAACATATTAATGTTCACTGCATTTTTTAATATGAACTTTAAACATTTTTAAATATATACATTTTATCATGTCGAAAGAATCAAAGGTTTTTAGCCCACGGACTATTGCTGTTCGGTTAGGGGGCGTACATAAATTACGTAACGCAGAATTTCCCAATTTTTGACCCCCCCCCCACCACGTAACAGAACCGTAACGCCTGGCCTGGACCCCCCCCCTATTTCGTTACGTAACGGGTGCTTTGTCGTCAATAATTGTTTTTTTTTACCAAAGAAATAACTTATAATGAAAGGATCGGGTTTATATTCATTTATGAAGTATATATTCATCTAGTTTTATACCAATTTTTATGAATTTTTTTAATTACCCCTGATTTGGCGACGAAAAAAAATTCTCTTCATTGTCCTATCGATATCTTTATGAAAGGTTATAAAAAGTAAACAATTTATCGATATCTATACAAATGTAGCTATCGTTATGCGTAGCCGTTTTTTATTTTGGTCTTTTTTTACAAAATGCCAACAGTTTGGACATTTTTTTCTATCGTCAAGGCCCTTTTTTTAACTCAAGCAATCTTTGAAAATAGCAATGATCAAAATTAAAAAAATCGGCCACGTACGACCTCAGTCACTTGGATTACAAACCTGTTTTTAAAAAATTGAAAATCGTTTGATAAGTTTTTGAGTATTCGCGGAGACAAGGTCGAAAAAAGTAGTTTCGAGAAAATCGCGATCAAAGTTTTCGTTCCATTTTTCTTGATATAAAGTTATGTTTTTTTCTAGAATATTGATACTTACATTAAAGTATCAAGTCCCGGGCAATATGGCGGTTTTTCATCTTCATTATATTTCTCAAAGTAATAAGAGCTTGCAGTTCATCTATTCTGAACGATGAGTTTTAAATAGAAAAAAACTTGAATATGCAGACATTTTCCTATTTATGGCAGTTCTAAAATCGTGACGTAACAAAAACCTCGCCCCCCCCCCACACGTACGTAGACCGTAACGCCAAGCCGACCCCCCCCCCCCCCCCCAATTGCGTTACGTAATTTATGTACGCCCCCTTATCCGAAATGTCGATTATCCCAAAGCCGCCAGGTCCCAATTGATTCGTACAATCGACGCTCTACTGTATCCTTCACTATGTATACTTTCAGAAAATGCAAAAAATCGATGTTTTTCACCCGTCGCCGTGGTGTCCGGCCTTCGTAAGGAAGTACAAAAAACAAATTTACATACTTAGACTGTCGATCTCCAAATGACAATCTCAAAAATCCTTCAAGGATTTTCCAAGCAGAAATTCGGCAATAAAAATTCGAGAAAGTAACAAAATTGTTGTCCCTCCCCAACAATACGAATTTCAGTCTCGTAATGCAATTTACTAAATTCACCTCACTCGTATTTAATTTCAACCGTAAAAAAAGGCCCCATGCGAGCAAACGTAGCAAAGAGATGTTTTTTTTTACAACTTCTCAGCTCTCGTTTCAAAGAAGAATAATTGAGCTGGAGAGAAAAAAAACTGACTATCTAGGCGATGTCGACAGCTTGAGAAATTCGTGTTCAAAAGGATGCTCGAACGTCTGTCGAGTCGAGTCACTTGCGGTGTGTCATGAGCTTGGCTGGTCCTTGGACAATCGCCGCAGGCTGCAAAGACTCGTCTCTGACATGAGAATAATAAATACACACAAATATATATATATATACATACATTGAGAAATCCACATCAAAGGGACGTGTCGCGGATCCTGACGAACTTTTTCTTTTGCACCGAAAAATAAAACTCCAATTTAATGACAATTTTTTTCATTTTTTATTAACGCAGTCACCCCGTGTGACGGCCGGTTTTCTTAGCTTTTTTGGGATTTTTTAAAAATGAACAATAAAAATATAGAAGCTTCAATTTTTCGCTATCTATTTATTGACATTTCAAGAGTAAGTCAGAATATTTTCAGACCAAAATATTCATAACAATGTGTGTTGCACCACTCCAAAGGCACCCGTGTTGAAAAAAAGTTTGTCGACGGTCTCGATGATTCCGGCTGATTGGTTTATCCGAAATTAAAAAACCAAACGGCATTTTACGAGTCAACAAATTCTAGACATCTGTTATAGTCGAATATTATATATAATATTATTTTATATTATATATTAATATAATATTAATATGTAATATAAAATAATAATAATAATATTTTATATGATATATATATATATATATATAGATGCTATGACGTCTAATTCTATATATATATTTACGTATATATAATATTCGAATTTCGTAATAATCGACACTTCCGCATTGCTTCGTCGTATACGTAACGAAATGCAATAAATTTGCCAACCTCGTACTCCACAAGTGACTGAGAGCAAAAAAAAAAACACAATTCACCTTACGTTGTCAAAAGTGCATATTCGTGTCACGAATTTGGTGCGACGGTGTCTCTTTTTCGTCTCTTTAATGTTCGTTCAGTGAGACAATAAAAGAAAGCTTACGTGTGCCGCACTTTTTTCGTAACCTAAAAAAAAAGAAGAAGAAAAGAAATCGAAGAATCGTCGTAATTTGCAAACATCGACGGTGTCTCTGCGGCTTCGAGTGTCTTTGTCGAACGAGGTGAAAGAAAAGAAGAGGTAAAAAAATATATAGATCGTGCGTCCAACTCGCGTACCTGACGTTGCAGTCGGTGCTTCATGTGCCGGTGCACAATCCGCCATAGGCGAGATTGTGGTCACGGCTCTCCGAGAGCCATATACAGGGTGATCTCTTTAGAAACGTTCGTCACAGCTTCTTCAGCGCGGGCGCAAAAAATTTTGCGCAGTTTGCGAAACTCTCACCTAACGAAATTTTTTACTTTTCGACATTTGATTTTTTTACGAAAAATACGGCTGCTGTGTGCGTTTTTGTTTCTGGCGATATTAAAGTGGCCTCAAGGCCTCAGGCCATAGTAACGGGTATAAAATCATGTGCGAATTTGACAATTCTTTTTCGTATGAAAAAGTGATTCATTCGTAAAATTAATTACACATCTATTTAGTATGAATATCAAGCTGTCGGAAAATATATATTTTTTTTTTCGATGTACAATGGCCGACGAAAATGGCCGACTACTAATGTTTTCTTTTGTTATCTTTTTTTTTCAATCGCTGAGCGACGTGAGATTTAGCATCCACAATTTTTGACGTAGAACAAAAAACAAAAATTCTCGTAAATCTACATTAGAATACCTAGAGAAGTACGTACGGAATTTAAAAAATATTGTTTTATTCAAAAGTTGTAGGTATTTGAACTTAAGAAATGAATTTTCAGTGAAAAATTTCGTTATAACTGCTCATAAAATGAAAAGTTTTCGATTAATGAGAAATTCCGTACGTAGTTCTCTGCGGAATGCAATTAGGAACGTAACTTTTAAATTTGAAGTAAATCGAGTGTAAATTGTTGAAGCTATTCGTCACGCCAATTGGAAAAAAGCTGTTACGAGAAGTTTCGAGTAGTCGGCAATTTTGCACATCGGAAAAAAAACCTGCCCCCCCCTGCACCCCTTTGCCGCCAGACGATCCAAATGGGCCATACAAAAAAGCCACGAAGTCCCAAAATAATCACATTCCCCCTCCCCGCGCCCCCCGTGCCCAACCGTGTCCCCCCCCCCCCCCTCCACAGAAAAATTCTGGATCCGCCACTGCGAGTGACCTTTTGTGAATCGCCCTGTACACTTCGGTACCTGTCCGGCGGTGGGGAACCCAGCGTGCCAGGCACGAGTTTTGTGGCCACTTTTGGACTCGGAATCTCTCGGAGATGAAAGGACCGGCAGACCGAAAGTTGAGAGCTTTCGAGCGAAGTCTCGAAGAGTCTGTTCCTTCCTGCTAACTGTAATATACGTACGTGTATATACAGTAAGTACGTATGAGTAGCTCAGTTGACGTCCCGGCTGGTCGTTGTCAACGTCGTCGGTCGTTTTATTCCTCGTGCATTGTACAGAGGTTACGAGACGTATTATAAGGTTACTCCAATTTCAGCTGGCCACAGAATGCTCACTCGGCCACTTCCTCTCGTTGACGATGATGTGTTTCTTCGAGCGTGCACCGAGACGTCTATTCACAAATATCTCCGGGACAGACGTCCAAAAGTATTCTCCAGCTCGAAAGGACTTACTGCACGTGTATATACGTATATGTAATAAGATTATGTATATATGTAAAACTTTTGCCTGAGTACTTTTCGCGCGGAGCCATTCTTTATATGTATAGGCGGATCAGAAGCATCGGAGATTGAAAGTATTGAGAAAAGTATGATCTTTGGACCATTTTTACATTTATTTATTTATTATTTTTTAATAAAATATATATTCTTATTCGTGAATTAAAATATACGTTATATTCTGGAATAAAATATATATTCCAATTTATGTATTAAAATATATATTATATGCTGGAATAAAATGTATACTCCAATTTATGTATTAAAATATATATTATTTTCTGAAATAAAAAATATATTCTAATATATGTATTGGAATATATATTTACTGGAAAAACTGTATATATGTACATAGATTTCTAATGGAATGATGTACAGGGTGACCCGAAAAGTGACGTCCAAAAATCCCGATGACTCGTCGTGCCTTTTTTCGTTTTCGAGGTGAAAGCGTTTCAATTTTTTTTCGCGTTTTCCTGTTGCGTAGATTTTTATTCGTTTCCTCATTTGTGTATGTACTTTCCTCTTAGACGTTTTTAGAGGCAATTGGGATGCATTTAGACGAGTGTGAGTTTTTTTTTATCATCTGAACTTTAGTGGATGATTCGCTTGAATTTTTTTTTGACCCTCTGGTCAAATTCTAAGTCGTCAACTTTAGTGTTCGGATGGTCATTTATTTATTGCTGAACAGTGCACTTTATAATGATAACACAGGTTAAAAAATCACGAGAAAAGGACACACACAAAAAAGTCATAGGACACAAGAAGATCATAGGACATACACTAGTGGAATTAATTCTGTAGACTTTTCGAATTTTTAAAAATGTTGCATTTATTGATCATTTTTACGGTATAATCACTTATTTTTTATGTTCTTATCAAAGTAGGCCCATTGAGGCAAAGTTTGAGTCGAGCAATTATATATTAAAATAAAAACACATTAATTACAGTATAATTTGGACGTAGCAGAATATATATTTTCGGCGCAAATATTCAAAAAAGCTCATTTTTGTTGAATGTGGTCAGAATTAATTCCACCAGTGTAGATGGGGGCGATTCGGATGGGTATTGATACGAGGCATTTAGATTTTTCTTTTGGACGTCACTTTTCGGACCATCCTGTGTTACAAAAGATATACAGTACCGGTAAAATGTTTTCGATTATTTTGGACGATAGCAACATTTTCGATCACTTTTGATAATTGCAATATTATATTACAATAATTTAATTCACTTTTTTTCTTCTTTTATACAATTCTTCTTTAATACCATTTTGCAATTATCCAAATAGATCGAATTTTTTTTGGCAGTACTGTTATTTACTGATAATATTTAGAAAAATGTTTAATATATCTTACATATATATACAGGGTGTCCTGTTATGAATGGATAATCCTGTCAGTTGTAGGATTATCCATTCATAACAGGACACCCTGTATATATCGACTTTTTAAAATAAAATAATATAAATGTAAGTATATATACCACATTTTCCCGAGTACTTTTAACCGTCGATTGAGGGGTCTTCTCAGTTGAGACCCTAAAAAAGGCTATGCACATGGATTTTTTTGATAGGTTCATATTATAGATATTGATATACAAGTTGTTACACTTAATAAATACACTTGCGAAATACATTAACAAATTCTTTTATCTATTTAACTCACTATTTATAGACGAAAATGGTTGTTAAAAAATGTCCTGAAAAAATTGTAGGTCTGCGCTTCTGTTGATGCAATCTCGGAGATGGATAATCCGAAACAAAAAAATCAAACGGTTTTAGATTCAGCATGTTAATCGCTATAGCGCACATCATACGGTTTTTGATGTATGCAAAAATAACAAAATGGCGGACATTTTTCGAAAATAAAAAAAACGTGCTTTTTTCACCGTTTTTGGCAAAAAAAAAACAGTACATATGAAAATTTTAAAAATCCTTGATATGCGCTACAGCTACAGTTGTAAAGAATATATGGTTAAAATTTCATAAGGATCGGTTCAGTAGGTTCGAAGATTTTATCGAGAAGCCGTCGAAAAACGTTGTTTTGAGAAAAACGCCTTGAAAGTTTGTTTGGGTTACGTAAATACACAAGATTTTTGCAAAATGTGTTTCGAAAGTGTATTTATTAAGTGTAACAACTTTTATATGAATATCTATAATATAAACCTATCAAAAGAATTCACGAAAATAGTATTTTTTGGGTCTGAAGTGAAAAAAACCCCTTAATTCCCCAGATATAGAGTACAGATATACACAAAATAATTCTCAGAGTTCTCAGAACGTATCGAATACCGACTTCTGCAACTTCTCGAGCTCGTTCTTTCTCCTTCCCAAATTCATTCATCACCAATCGAAAAAGAAAGTGCGGCGATGTTAAGGATGTCGAGTCCCAAATCGCAAATGATGATGAAATTCTGAAAATTTGGTATGTTTTTGTATGAAGTATTTCAGAGGTCGTGTAAAAATTTCACGACAATTAGGAAGCTCGTTATTGAACAATTAACATTCACAAATTAAATGTTGTTTTATGGAAACTGATGTAACTTTGCAATAAGTTTTTTTTTTGACCTCTCAATTTTATAATATCTACAATATACTGAAAGCAACGGAAACAAAACGAAGTTTATTGATACATTTTTTTTTATTTCCTTTAAAAATTGTTCTTAACAAAATGTTAATTTTTTAATAACGAGCTTCCTAATCGTCGTGAAATTTTAACACGACCTCTTAAATACTTCATACAAAAACATACCAAATTTTCCGAATTTTCTTATCATTTTTTATTTCAACCCTTAAGGAGGTTGAAGCAATGATGATAGAATTCTGAAAATTTGGTATGTTTTTACATGAAGTATTCAGGAGGTCGTGTAAAAATTTCATGACGATTAAGAAGCTATTTATTGAACAATTAACATTAACATGTTTCATAGGGACTCAACACCTTAAATCGCGCGCAGTCCCTCAATTAGACCGCGCGCCGAGTGCATCTACACGTTGCCCGTGAACGAATTATGTTTCGTACACAAACTACGGGGCGAGGGATGCGAACGAAGAAAAGCTACGAGTACCTCGTTGTACGAGTTTTATGATGATACGGAGATTCGTAGCGCGCTTCAATGGTTTTCGCAAAGTAACATACAGCCTATGTAGCTACAGGCTACGTAGCAAACACGGCTACTTAAATTAATTAGCTCCGGGCGTGCCGATTCACAGAGGGCTCGCCGAATCTCTGCCTCCTCTCTCTCTCTCTCTCTCTCTCGTACTCGCTCTCCGGCTCTCCGTCCATCTCGGCCACTTTTACGCTGCTCCACTTCGGCCCTCGTTACGCTTCTCGAAGCAAGATCAGAGGGAGAGGAAGATCCAATTTTCCTTCTTCTCATGTTCAACCTGCTCGAGGATCTTTTTGATCGATCTCGCTTCCGCTATTTATTCGTTTGGTAAAATTGGAAAAAAAGGAATTTACGTGAATTTTTTCTGACAGACGTGTGCAGCTTTTCGTTTTTTTTTCTTTTTTCATTGAAGAGTATGGTTTTCAGTATACAGTAGAGCGTCAATTATCCGAATGGTAATTTGGCTTATCCAAAATATCAATTATTTAAACGATAATTTCGGAAAGATCTGAAAAACAAACGAAGTTTTTTATTTCATTGACACTCGTACGCGGATTGTGAAACAAGAAAAAGTGAGAAATCTTGAAAATCGATGGAATGGTACGATTTGAAAGAAAAAGATTGAATTTTCCGGAAAAAAATTGCTACATTTTGCAACAAAAACGTATTTTTTTGTTATTTTCTAAAACATTTAGGATCATGTTCTAGGCAATAAAGTTTGACAGATTTATACCAAGTTTCATCAGAATAGGTCGACTAGTTTTCTAGCTATACGTCACGTCAGTTTTGAAAATGGAGTTCAGAAGACCGTGCCATACCCCCGCCATTTTTAAATATGAATATAAATAAAAAATGCCCAGAACTGCTAAAAGTAGTGACAAAGACCCTGAGTCTAAAAAATGGTGAAGATATCTTTCCGTAAAAAAAAAATCATGATAATCAGCAAATTTTTTTCTCGCTCAAAGGTATCTCCCCCTGAAGGAAAGTGAAGTGTAAAAAAGTTCATACCATCAGTGAGAGTTGGAAACGATCCATTTTAGCTCTCTGAGAAAAAAAAATCAAAATTAATTAAAATAACAAGTTTAAGTTAATTCAAATTAAAAATGAAACTTAAAAATCAAAATTAATACATTTTTGAAAGTAAACTCAAAAATTAAATTGATCCAAATAAAAAATCAACCTTAAAAGTAAAAATGAATTCGAAGGAAAAATTAAAATTAATTAAAATTAAAAATAAATTTTCTTTTAAAGATGAAAAAAAGCTCCGTCGCGATCGCGATGCTCGGAAAATTCGAGGCGTCGCAATCGCATCGAATCGCTGCAACGAGACACGGCGAACCGTAGCAGTAACGACGCGAGATTGACGTACAAAGTCTCGCGACCGCACACGCCGCCTGTGCCTTTTTTTGTGGGCAGATGAAAATTATTCGTTTCTCGTCGAAGGACGCGCGCGATGTGAATTCAGGCCATGCGCGCTCGCACGCGAACAAACCGATACCCATATATACACATCGACGTTATGATTCGATCGGCCCGCGGATAAAGGACGAACGTTTATTATTGCGCTTCGAAAAAATTGCACACACGCATACCTTATCACCGGTGCAATTTCTGAAAGACGTCATCTCATCACCGATTCGCGATCGTGACGATTCTGTTCATTTTATTTATCGTGTATGAAGTTTGCATCGCTGGAATGCAATGAAATGCATTTTTTTTCCGTTGCCCCAATTTTTTTTGGCTTTTCAGGCTACGGAAATCACTCAAACTTTTTTTTCATATCCGTGTCAGAAATCTACGAATTTGATCTGCTAAGAAAATGTCGATGGTAATAAAAATTGAGAAATTTAAAAAAATGGCGGGGAACATTCGTTGCATTTCAACGATGTAAACATCAACGACATTGTTATGTTCACTTTTCTTCCGCGACTTTTTCTTTTTTCTCTCGTCAGATATGCTTTTTCCTTTATAGAGTTTCGAACGTTGGGTATATCGCAACATATTGTTCCGTATGGGAAATATTGCGACACGTATGCAAGTTGACACGGAGAGGAAACGCCGAAATATTGATAGACGGTATATACGGATATATGCATCCTTAGGATCTATATATATAGGGTGTCCCAGAACTGAGTGCGTTCCCTGAAATGGGGGGTTGGGGGTGAACTTCCGAGTCGATTGATATAAGCATGTGTGGGTCTCAGATGAACCCCTGAATTATTATTAATTTTTAAAGTTGGGCCAATCAAGTGCGTCCGCTTCTAAAAGTCGATAATAATTCAGGGGTAGTTCTGGGACCCACACATGCTTATATCAATCGGCTCGGAATTTTACCCCCAACCCCTCATTTCAGAGAACGCATTTAGTTCTGGGACACCCTGTATATATATACATTTCTGGGGATTTTTTGGACGGACCAGACACTTTTTTTTATGGCGATTAGGGAAGTCATTTTCTAATCTTTTTCACCCTTAGATCTTATGTCCTAAATGTCACGGTAACTGGAATATATAATATTTTTTCGTTTTTTTATAACCCAAAATTCCGTCTTTGAATCGTCATAACTTTTTTAATCGTGGTTATAATAGCACGAAATAACTTTTGTTGTATTCTGTAGGGTATGTTTATTATAAATAAATCATTATTTGATACAATTGGTTACAAGAAAGTGACTTGAGCTTCGAGTCTTAAAAATGTGTAAATCTACGAAAAATTTCAACTCCTAAATCCATTCTAAAAAAAAACTTTTTTTACTTATTTTGACCACATAATGAATGATTCCTATGCCATGTAGCATACCGTTGGAAAAGATGTAAACTAAGGAACTTTTTGAACCATAACTAAGTTCAAAATAGCTTTTCGTTTTTTTCATAATGAATTTAGAAGTTGACATTTTTCATCCATTTACGCATTTTTGAGACTTTCGAAGCTCTGAGTCATTTTCTCGAAACCAATTGTATGAAATAATGATTTATTCATGATAAGCATACATTGCAGAATACAAAAAAAGTCATTTCGTGCTATTACAACCACAAACATGAAAATTATGATGATTTAAAGGCAAAATTTCGGGTTATTGAAAAAACGAAGAAAAAAATCATATCTAAATTACCGTGACACTTAGGACGTAGGGTCTGAGGGTGAAAAAAGGTAAATATTTGGAAGGGGGCTCCTGCTAGAATCAGGCTAATTTTCTTCAAGGGTTCAAACAAACCCAAACAACCCCAAACAACCTCAAACAGCTCCAAACAACCCCGAACAAAAATTAGCCTGATTCTAGCAGGAGCCCCACTTCCGAATATTTACCTAAAAAAAAGTAGCGAATGATACGCCAGTATCCTAAAAAATTGTGTGTCCATGTGCGAAACACCCTGTATATACATATGGGAAATAAATATATTCTGAGCAGATCGAGTGATCAACGAGTTCTACTGCCAAGAGCCGTGTACGGAATCGCGCCACTTTCTATGAAACGAGCAAATTTCACGTTCTCGACGTTGCATACCGATGTACCATATTATTCATAAATATATATATATATATATATATATATATATATATATATATATATGGGAAAAAAATATTTCAACCCCGTTACATTTATGTAATGTTGACTATCACATTATTTATTCGCGAATTGGAAAATAAGTATAATAATAGGAAAATCGGTAATAATCCTATAAGAGGATTAATAACATTGAGCACACATTAAACTTAATGCGTGAAAAATGTCATTCGAAAAATAAAAAATTAACTTTGTATATAAGAGCCTCTGTATAAAAAATGTGCTTCAACGGCCGGACCGATAATCTGACAATGGTTGACCCGAAAAATAGAAAAATAAAAAAGTTTTGTCATCTATATAAATGGAGTTCTGGTTCTGCGTAGCCGACTTCCGGAACAACAAAAAATCGCACAATAGCGGGTGCTAAAAAAAAGTGTATTTTTGGCGAAATTTTTACTTATATTCGGGGGTTTCGAAAATACGAAATTAAAGAAAACGTCTACGTACAACGATAGGTATTGCAATTACGGAAATTTTCATTTTTCATAATTGAAAACCGGACAATTATACGTACATAGTTAGAGCTATGATTCCGGCCAGGTCGAGAAAAGTTGTTGCGAAAAAAAAACGCGGTTGGAAGTTTTAGTATACGTATATCGTATGATATTGAAGTTTGCATCGTTCGAATGCAACGAATTTTTTTGGCTATTTTTCGTTTTCTTATTTTTATCATAATCCATAGCCTTTTCTTTGCAAATAGAAGTCCCAAATCTCTAATAAGAATTTGTAAAAACGTTTGAGTGACATTCAGAGCCTAAATCGGCCAAAAAAATGAACCAATTTAGAACAAATTATTTTTCGTTGCACTCCAACGATGCAAACTTCAACATCACTATATCGTTGCACTACCTGCTCTCACGAGATCGTCTGTAACTTGGTCAATTTTTAATATTTCAACTTAATTTCTTTTTTACAAATGTTTAAATATATATATATATATATATATATATATATATATATATATATATATATATATATATATATATATATATACGTCGGAATTCGGAACTGCAACCGGCAAAAAAACTCGATTTTTTTTGCGTTTTCTCAAAGTATATATATATATATATATATATATATATATATATATATATATATATATATATACTTTGAGAAAACGCAAAAAAATCGAGTTTTTTTCGGCAAAAAAACTTGATTTTTTTTGCCGGTTGCAGTTCCGAATTAAAATTCAGGAATAAAATTATTTCCTCAGTTCCAACGTGTACCCTGCGTACGTTATATCCTTCCCAATTGTAGGGGAAAAGTAGACGAGTTGATTCCATGAGGTAAGATGATGATTTTCAATAGCGACAAATCTGTTAACCCTATCTAGTGATATCCTTTGGTAAAACACAGCCCCCCCCCCCCTCTGCGTTAGTCAATTACGTATGGCGGTGTGAGCAACGCACTTGTGTTGACAGAAAAAAATTAAAATTGTGAGCTGTAGATCTAAGACAAGGCTGACAAGTATACAATAAAAATGACCTAAGCTCAAAAGCTTAGATCATTTTTATTGTATACTGACAGTTGCGATCATTATTGTGTTCGTGGCTTTATAATATGCTCAATTTGCATCTTGGTTGGCGTGGTAACAGTGGAATACTTATAGCTTATGTTACCGAGCAATTAATGAAAAAATTGAGTTTGGGGCAAGATGATTCTGAGTGTACAAATAACGTACCTACTTTATTTTTGTTCAATAGATCGTCTACTTATGTTCAAACTACACTAGTAATGTATAATTGATCTCACGAATAATAATTGACATACCTAACCGATTGAAGACTGGCTGTAGAAGATGGGTTTAGTTTAATTTTAGTTGAGTGAGAAAAAACTTGTAATACAAAGGTAATTTTACTCATAAGTTCAGTTTATGTTGTATACCTATGATTAATATATACAAAAGTATTGTAAACTCGCGAAAATTTTTATTTACATTTACCTGATATTTCCAAAATAAAGAAAAATCCCAAAAAGATGATCCTTACGTACCGTTTTTAAAAAAGGAAATCTTTTTATCGAAACCCTAATAAATTGAATATTTCGAATATGCCAATCGTGAGATAGATAAATATGCCAGTAGTAAACGCTTTCAGATCTTAATTACGTTGAATATCTTTGGAATTACGAGTATTCTCCCTTAGGGGGACCATCTCGTACACCTTTCCCCTACTCTTTCCTATCACTCCCTACAGGCACTTCGCTGATCTAACCTAACTTCCTGTTGCGTCGTCGGCCGTCTTAACGCGTTACCCCCACTTGTAGCGCAAAAAAAAGGTCTTTTTAATGAATTTTTTTAAAGAAAACTACAAAACTTTTTTAATCGATCAATATACCATCTTAAAGAACACATCTTGAAGAACTTTCAGTAATTTTTTTATTGAAAAATATTACATTGTTCAGTGGCAAATGGCCGTCAATGAAATAATGTTTTTATATACACGGTTTGCGGTGACCAACATTGCGGCGAAGTGGATCATCTGAAATAAAAATGCGGATGGATTTAGTCAAATATAAGTATAAACTAGTCTTTAATCGAAGGATTTTAAAAAATATTCATTTTTCACAAAATGGCGGACAGTCAAAGTTAATGGTTCGATTTTAACGAAAAAAACGGCCGTTTTTTGGCCATAAAACGGCCATTTTTTTTCGAAAAAAAAAAATCGAACGATTAAAGACTACATTTTTATGTATTAAATAAGCCTGCAAAATTTCAAGAAGATCGGTTCATTAGTGTTCGAGTAATCTTGGTCACCGACTTCAGAAATGCCATTTTGAGAAAAACGCGTTTAAAGTTTCAATTTCAGTTCTTCAATTCACGGATTCTTCTCTTTCAACGCTCATATCTCGGTCAATTTTGTTCGGATCGACTTGAAATTTTCAGGACACATTCTCAGATACTTATACTTCAAAAAAATGCAATAAAAAAATCGATTTTTTCCAAATCGCAAGTGGGGGTAACCCCTTAAGCTGCACTATACCGCGTTCGCCCAGGGTACAGAGAAACTGTGGAAATTTCGTAACGGTATAGACGGTCCCATATTCTCCTCATTCTCTGGTGTACAGACGTTTTACTCGAGTATCTACACCAAGGTCCCATAAAGATTCGCCTTCCGCTGACTGGTTGACGTTGCGGCCAGTGAACGGCTAAGCGATCACCGCTCCGAGTATCAGCCATGCGCAACGCTGGTTAACTCAAACGAACGCCGGAGCCGAAACCTGATCGCCCATCCACCAATGTCGATCCCAATGTCTATATACGTACATGTACGTCCGAGTACAATTACGTTGCCAAGGTATACAAGCATTCGTCTTCGCGCGAACTTCCTTACAAATCTAAAGCATCTCCTTAATTAAATGCTCGTTACTACGGACAGACACATATAATTTATAAGGTTTAACTTTTATTCTCGTCTCGGTACTTCTCGAACGGCGAGTGTGTGAGTGTACACACACACACACACATACCATGCTTTCTCGTATACGAGAGATACGAGATTCGACCCGATCTTCGTTGAACCCGCAATTTTTTTTGTCTCGATTTCTGTTCGCTTGATCGTCGTCCTGGATGCATTCTGCAGGATCTTGTTGTTGATTGTTCGCGATCCCAGTTGAACGTGGTTGGAAGAATCAATGGGCGAATTTGAATACGGGTAGCGCAGGTATATTTTTCTGCTGACGTGTTTTATCGTTTTATGATTGAAGGCGAAGGAGAAAATGTTGAAAGCTCGTTCTTTATGGGCATGGAATGTTTCGTATGTAAGGAGTGTGATATATCCATATATATGCACATATATATATATATATATTTATACATATATATATGGATATGTCACCGTCCATATGTATATATATACACACACACACACACACACACACACATATATATATACACAGGGTGTCCTGCTATGAATGGATAATTCTGCAACTGTCTATAGGTCAGATCTTGTTCCATATGCTGAAATTTCAGTTTCGTAAAAGTCCCACGGTTATCGAGATGAAAATCATCTGCTTTTAGTTTTTCGCATGCCACTTCTGCAAATGATATCGTATTTTGACCTGGTTTAAAAAAAAATTCTCTCGGTTTTTCGTTTTATGTAGAAAAGTCTTCTTTTCAACGTCAAATGTTAATGAATCTTTACGAACAAAGATCTTATGCAGAATTTTCGCCAAATATTCGGAAGTGGGGCCTGCTAGAATCAGGTCAATTTTTGTTTGGGTTTGTTCGGGGGTGTTTGAAGTTGTTTGGGGTTGTATGAATCTCTGAAGAAAATTAGGCTGATTTCACCAGGCGCCCCACTTCCGAATATTTACCGAATTTTCATACGAAAAATTCGATCATCTGACTTCGATAGCCTGCGGTGTGAAAAAATGTACTCCATATCGTGGCAATAACTTAAAAAAGTTGCTTAGTTATTGTCGATTCAGATAATTTGTAGAAACGGCACGTGAAACGCCAAAGGCAGATGATTTTTTTTTTTTTTTAATAACATAAAGTCCAAAATCTCGAAAAATTCGGGACTTTTAGTAAACTGAAATTTCAGCATATGGTAGGACGTGATCTGACCTATTGACAGTTGCAGGATTATCCATTCACAACAGACCACCCTGTATATGTATACATGTAGATATGGGCATGTACGAGAGACGGTGTGCATTGCGATTTCGATGTCATTGTATCATAGGCTACCTTATAAGCGAATAAAATCTCGTCGGGCTTACGTTACGAGTCGAGATCTACGTTGGATCTTTGACTATAATAGTATTTCTCTGTCTCCCTTCCGTTATCTTGATCTTTCGTCGTCTCTCTCTCACTCCTCTCTCCCTCTCTCTCTCTCCCTCTCTCTCTCTCTCTCTCTCTCTCTCTCTCTCTCTCTCTCTTTCTCATTTGCCGTTTCGACGAAACAGCATCAAAATCGGGACAGGGACGCGATTACCGACCACTCTTCGTGGTGCATACGTGAGAGAGCGACCAACGCACACGATACTTTACTTACCAACATTCAAGATTTCTACTCGTGTATGTTCTCTTGTACAGCAAGGTGTGCGCTAAGCCAAGGTACAATATACTCCGGAGAGAGACAGAGCACATACTCCAAGTAATTTTGTGTGTGTGTGTGTGTGTGTGTGTGTGTGTGTTTTTGTGTATGTGTGTGTGTATATGTGTGTACCTTTTCTATCGTCACAGGCGAGAGGACAAATGCTTCCTCATTGGCAAAGATTCATGAGGTCGGGAGAAAGAGAGAGCAAGGGGTAGGGACAGCGAAAGGTTGAGGTTGAAAACCAAAAGCTCTTATTGTATTTACAATCCCCATAAATGGTTTGTTTTTTAAATTTACCTTCGTGCGGGAGAGAGAAACAACAATGTTGAGATTGAAAATGAAAAGTTGCAATTTTTTATGCTATGGAACTTTTCCCTTCAGCTCTCCTCCATAAACTTGCGTTTGGCTGAAGCTCGTTCGTCAAATATCAGTGGTAATTGGGGTATGAAGCGACGATTTTATTATTCCCGACAATTTCAATTTCTATCGTGTTGAAGTTCCCATCGTTGGGACGCAAAATTCTTATTGGTGTACAAAAATTTCGTTGATCGTATTGTTAACTAAAATAATTTTTTTTTGCAAATTTAGGTCACACTTTTCTAATACGAGGAAAAAAGTTTCAGTGATTTTCGTCGTTTGAATGTGTCGAAAAGAAATTGGGTTTGGGAGAGAAAAAAACTTCCGTTGCATTTCAATCATGCAAACTTCAAGATAGCCGGATTCTTTTGTAATTTTACTTTGAACGATCGGAATCTTTGAAATTAGAATGATCAGAACGCTCAGAAGGCCGAAAGAATAATACCACGAAAGATCGAAACTCCGAAAGAGTTTTACACGAAAGACCAAAACTCCGAAAATCTGAAGGCCGTCAAAATAATTCGGCTATGGCAGTTTTGAAAGTTTCAAAATTTTCAATAAATTGACGAATTATTTCAAGAATTTTTTTTATTAAGAAGTGGTTTTACGTCATTTTTGAGATTGGTCCAGACAATGTTATACGTTCTACATTATTTCCAGCCAACTATGATGCAGAACGTATAACATTGACTAGACAAATTTCAAAATTGACGTAAAGTCACTTCTTAATAAATAAAAATTCTCGAAATAATTCGTCGATTTATTGAAAATTTTGAAACTTTTAAAACTTCCATAGTCGAATTATTTTGACGGTGTTCAGATTTTCCCAATTTTACGAGTGAAAAAAAAACACGTGGGGTCGTTTACAAAGCGATCCCGATATCGTCATATTTCCATTCGACGTATCGACGCAAATGAACGTGTTTTTTTTTCAAATTTTATTTTTCGTTATTGCTTTCATTTTTCTACTTTTTTCCGGGGCAACAACAATGGAACACACAGCGTCGCGGTGCCCATTATATCGCAGGAGAGTTACGATAAGCAAGGTGTGCACTGAGTATGTATATGCCTTTGGCAAAACTGGGTTGTCGAGTAGAATGTCGTTATGCCTTGTGAGCGGAGATGTTGCCAGTGTGCTTTTCTCTCTATAAGAGAAGCAAAGTGTGCATTGAGCCGGAGAGAGAGAGAGAGAGAGAGAGAGAGAGAGAGAGAGAGAGAGAGAGATGTGGAAGGGCGAGAGAGGGAGAGAGTGAGAGAGAGAGAATCGAATCTGCGAAAGGGTTCGTTGCTGCATTGCATGCATAGGTACATGCATCGGCGATTGCACGTAAAACGCGATGTTACAGGGTGGCTCAAAATGACCTGACATTTTTATTTATCAATAAAACGTATTATTTATTTGAAAAATACTTATATTTTTATTTTAAAAATATAAGTATTTTTTAAGGAGTTACGTGGGTTCCGAAGCCAAAAAAAAACACATTTTCTTTATTTTTTCCTAATATAAAATATAAATTATTTTATTCAAAACGTTAAGTGCATAAAAGAGCAACATTTCAACAATATGTAAAAAAAAATTCATCCATAAATTTGGCAAATTCAGCGGGCGGGATCTGGTTTTCGGAGACCCCTGAAAAAAGTGTCCTCGTGGTGGTCAGGATAACTCATGATAGCTTTATCTGAAATTTAAAAACCAAATTTTTCTGTCAGTAGATAAGTATAGCACGTGATTGAACGAAGGATTTAAAAGAATTGAAATTTGAATTTTTGGCGGAGTTGTATGCAAAATAGTTCAGTTTTTGGTACAATTTACAATCCGTATAGCCTTGTAAAATTAGTTGCAATCGAAAAAAAAACCTTCGTTCAATCAAAGGCTCTCTCTCCTAGACTTTTACTCCGATTGATTGAGATAATAAAATTTAAAAAGGGTGGATTTTTAAACATTTGCAAACCCACGTAACCCCTTAAGATCCTCACCATAGACCTACAACCTAACTCGATCGAAAAACATTTCGGATAACAATGAAAATGGAGAACAAAGGAAATAAAAAAGAATTTCCGTTGCATTCCAAGGATGCAAACTTCAACAGCGTAAGAATTCTTTTATTTTCTTATTTTCACTATTCCTGACATTTTATTTTGCATATTCCGATTGCTTGGAAAAAAAATCGTTAAAACCCTCGAGTGATGCTCGTCAAAATTGTAGCATACGAAAGCGTAGGAAATAAAATATGGGAATAGGTCAGTAAAAGTCGAACGAAGCGGTCTTGAAGTTTGCATCATTGGAACGCGGCAAAGTTTTTTCTTTTTCTTCAACTTTTGCTGACACCCAACATTTTTTTTGCATATTTAGGATGCGAAACTTGGATAAAGCCGAGTAACGTTGGAGTGATTCTCGTCGTCTGAACTTGCAAATAAAATTGGACGATGACAGTTGACGATAAAAAAAATTAATTTTAGTTTGCATTGAATGAAATAAAAATTAGTTTAGTTGCATTTAGTTGCATCACATTGCAGAAATTTGCAATGATGCAAATTTCAACGTCATTGAACGAAGGCTTTTGAAGGATTAATAAAAATAATTTAGTTGTCTAATATAAATACAAATGGCAATGAAGATGTGTCTATAGTATCTCCATTTTTCAAATCAAGGGGGCTGCACGTGTTTTGATCAATGGAATATGGCGTTATAGTCGAACGAATGGAAAGGAAAAGGCAGGAAGGAAACAAAAGAGGAAAGGAAAAATCCATGAATGCCTCGTATAAATAAAAAGCCCTTTTGCAGGCACGTCCGCCTCTATTTACATTTTGGTCCGCCACGTTCTTCTCATTGTGAATTTGGAACCTCCGTTTGTGAATTTGGAGTTCCCGAAAGAAAATGTCTCTTTGCCTCCCCTCAGCATAGTGGGCCGTTCCAATCGGAATGCCCCATGCGCATGCGAAAAAATGTATTCATTGAATAACTCGCGTTGGCGGAACACTTTTTTTCATTCGCCGCTTGAAGAATGAGGTCACGAGGGAAATTTTTCGCGAATTTTCTGCTGCCACGGCAGAAATCGTAAAACTCGCGAAAAGTTTTCAAGCCGCGAAAACGCACATTGCTCGAATTGTTTTTCTCGTGTTTACGAATTGCGAAATGGGAGGAGAGGGCGACGAGGTAAAACGTCCTGTGGCGTCTTCGAGTGTGCTCGGAATTCGTTTGAACTACATTCTTTTTTATTCGTAAAAAACGATTCGTTGTGATTTTTTTTCCCGGAAAGTGTCAAATAATTCGTTCATTTTATTTCGGAATGTCAAAAACAATTCGTTCGATTTTCCCGAAAAGTAGACAATAATTAGCCCGATTTATTTTCCGAAAAGTGAAAAATAATTAGTCCGATTTTTTTTTCGAAAAGTAAAAGTAATTCGTCCGATTTTTTTTTTCAGAAAGTAAAAAAAATTCGTCCGATTTTTTTTTTTCGAAGAGTAAAAATAATTCGTTTGATTTTCTTTTTTCGGAAAGTAAAAATAATTCGGCCGATTTTTTGTGGGAAAGAAAAAAATGAACTGTTCCCATTGGAGCTACGATTTTTTTTTATTGCCAGTGTCGTTTCCCATGAATTGAGTGCATTTATTTCGCTCTTAATAATTGGCAAATTTTTGTGTCAATGTACGAGAAACGAAGCACAGCGAGACAGTTACCGTGAGTCGTTATGCCGGAGAATCGCTCGATTATAATAATTTCTTCATGAACAATGATGCTCGAACGTATGGGAAAAGCATTCGACATATATATATATATATATATATATATATATATATATATACTTGCTATATATATATACTTGCTATAACGCTCGGTCGTTAGCAATTTTCAAATTTTGCTTTTAAATAACGAAACGAGCGTTTCGCAAGGAGAGAAGAGCGTAAAAGAATCAGGAACATGGACACAGCGTGCGATTTTCTTGGAGCAGAGCCACCGTATACGTCGCTCGTTTATGAGACAGGTAACTGTAGTTTTTAATGGGCTACAAATAATGCAAGGAAGAGCAGACCGGCAAAAACTCAAGCACGCTCGTTCGCCATTGACACTCAATAAATGAATTTCAAACGGGTGAAAGAAACAAGCTAACAGGTGTCCAAAAGGGATATAAATCTTAGTTAATTATTCTTTGTTCTAGCAGGCAGAGATTTTTAACTTTCGGAGCTCACCCTTATAGGGTAAATTTCAATCCATTTATTTTCTGGTGATGGTGCAGTGGAAAGTGCCGCAATCGAATTTTTATTCCAATCGACCACGTCTCATTCCATTTAACATCAATTGATAAAAAAAAACTTGATAAAAAACTCCGTGATTAAACTTTGTCAAACCGGTAGATGTGGATTTAAAAAAAGACCGAGCAAATGGGCAAGAAAGAAACGATGTTGAATTTTGCATCGTCGGAATGTATAAAAAATTATTCTTTTTTTTTATTCGCTCAATTTCTTTTGGTAAATCTTAGGTACGAAAATTCCTCAAATTTGTTTACTTCACTTATTTAGAGATCGATAATCTAAATTTGCAAAAGAATTTGTTTGAAATAATAAAAAGGAAGAAATAAAAATACAATAAAGAATTTTCGTTTTTTTTTCTTTCGCTTCGGATCAGGTTTGGCACGGTCAATTTGGAATTCAATGGTAAATTGTGATTTTCAATATTCTCAAATGCTCAATTTCTTCTGGTAAATCTTGGCTACGAAAATGCCTGAACATTCTTTTAATTCTCTTATTTAGAGATCTATCATTTAAATTTGCAAAAAAATATTATTGTAAATAATGGAAGGGAAGAAATAAAAATACAAAAAAAAGAATTTTCGTTTTTTTTTGCTTCCCTTCGGAGCCAGGTTGGCACGCTCGATCTGGAATTTAATGGAAAATTGTGATTTGTTATTTTCCCAAATGCTAAATTTCTTTTGTCACATCTTAGCTACGAAAGTCCCTAAAATTTTTTAAAATTTGCTCATACAGCGATCAATAATATGGATTCGCAAAAAAGATTTTTTGGATCAAGAAAAGGAGGAAATAAAAATACAAAAAAGAATTTTCGTTGCCATTCACCAAACTCCAAGAGAATCAAGAAAAAGATTGACTCGTATTTCGTTAGTTTTTGAGTGGCTGAATAGAGTAGTCTTAAGTCGAAATATTCACGAAAACAATTAACAACGACAAAAATACAACATCTCGTTGCAATTCGACGATGAAAGCTTCAGGTCCTTACATGGAGAATATTAATTCTGAGTTTCGATTTATTGGCAAAAAATTAAACTCTTTTCAATCAGCAAAAAAACTCAAGTAGCCTCAAAATCCCTACACAATAAAAAAGCACCAAAAAGTCGTCCAAACCGTAAACGATAAAAACCCAATAAATTCGCGATCAAAAACATTTATTTCATTCGTATTTTCGTAGTTTTTCGAGTGGCTGAAATGAAGATAGAAGTTTTTTTATTTTTGTCAGTTCGCATCGGAGCAGGCTTGGCACGCGCAATTTGGGATTTAAGGCGTTACCCCCACTTGTAGCGCAAAAAAAGGCCTTTTTCATGAATTTTTTTAAAGAAAACTACAAAACTTTTTTAATCGATCAATATACCATCTTAAAGAACACATCTTGAAGAACTTTCAGTAATTTTTTTATTGAAAAATATTACATTGTTTACTGGCAAATGGCCGTCAATGAAATAATGTTTTTATATACACGGTTTGCGGTGACCAACATTGCGGCGAAGTGGATCATCTGAAGAAAAAAATGCAGATGGATTTAGTCAAATATAAGTATAAACTAGTCTTTAATCGAAGGATTTTAAAAAATATTCATTTTTCACAAAATGGCGGACAGTCAAAGTTAATGGTTCGATTTTAACGAAAAAAACGGCCCTTTTTTGGCTATAAAACGGCCATTTTTTTTCGAAAAAAAAAATCGAACGATCAAAGACTACATTTTTATGTATTAAATAAGCCTGCAAAATTTCAAGAAGATCGGTTCATTAGTGTTCAAGTAATCTTGGTCACCGACTTCAGAAATGCCATTTTGAGAAAAACGCGTTTAAAGTTTCAATTAGCCGGTCGTTTACACAACGGATTCTTCTCTTTCAACGCTCGTATCTCAGTCAATTTTGTTCGGATCGACTTGAAATTTTCAGGACATATTCTCAGATACTTATACTTCAAAAAAATGCAAAAAAATCGATTTTTTTTAAATCGCAAGTGGGGGTAACCTCTTAATGTCCCATATACACGGACGAGTGTATAGATGTATAGTTTGGGTGAGCGAAGTAGGTAAAGCCACGCGGAGCGTAGCGCGCGATTCTGGTGCGCGAGCGTTCCGTATTGCTCTCGCGCTCGCGGTACCAGGGAGCACAGCCTGGCACGAAAGCCCAGGCTATAGTATGCCGCTGCTGCTGCCCGCCGCTCGCATCGTGTGCTCTTTCAGATTCTCTGCTGTGCTGCACTTCGGAAGACTCCCGAGAGCCGCCTCTCCATCCCCCATCGCCGAGCAACATTTTCTCTCGCTCCGACACCAAACTTTGATGGTCGCACGCAGTGCTCTCTCTCTCTCTCTCTCTCTCTCTCTCTCTCTCTCTCTCTCTCTCTCTCTCTCTCTCTTCACCTTGTCTGTCTGTCCATCTCTCTCACTCGATTTTCATTCTTACCTATATCCTCGATAGTCTTCCTTTTTCTTCGTTCTCTTTCTCATTTTTCTGCATTTCTTTTCATTCAACCTTCGCTCTTTTCCCGAGGCCCTTAGCTATGTATTGCTTATTTTTAATTTTTGGCATTTTCTTCGCTCCTTTTTCCTTATTTTCCTTTATTTAATTATTCTATTTTTATATATTCCTCATTTTCTTTATTCTTATAAATTATTCGCTATTGATTCTTCATCTTTATTTTATGCTTAATTTTTTGAATCCATACTTTTTATTCCATTTTTTTTTTCGATTTCTCATGGGTATCTTTATGCCATTCTTATTTTGTCTGCATCGGAATCATTTCTCTGGTGTTCGTTGATGAAACTTCTTATTCTTTATTCATCTTCATTTATTATTTACTTCTCCATTTGTGATTTCGTTATTTAGATTCTTAATTTGTTAATTTTAATTTTTCTATTTATCTTTAATTATATTCTTAATTTTTTTAATTCCTTTTTTCTACTTTTCACGGATATTTTTATTCCATTCTTATTCTGGCTGCACCGGAATTATTTTTCTGGTAATTTATATTTGTGTTTCTCCGCATTTGATTTGGTCGTCCACGCCTTCTTTTTTTCTTTATTTTTACAACTTTTGCCCATCCGTGCTCCTGCTTTTATTTTCTTACCCGCTCGGCCACTTTTATTCATTCGCCGTCCTGTACTCACGTGTCTTTTCATCATTGTTTTTATTTTTCGTCTTCCTTCTGTTTCCGCTCGTCACTTATTTTCCTGTTTTCCTCAATTTCTCCTTTCATTTAATTTCCTTATTATTCTTTTTGTACTTCGTCTTTCTTCGGGATATTTATTTAATTCTCCTGTCTCATTCCTCGTCTTCCTTCGTCTTCGATTTCTTCTTTCCATTTTACGGATCCTCTTTTCACTTATTGTTCTTCAACCTCGGCGTCTTTTCTTCTGCTTTCCATTCCTCGCCTTTCTCCTCTCCGCATTTGTTCCATTTATTCTTTTTCTTCCTCGCTCTTTTCGACTTTTTTTTGTCTCCTTTTTCTTCTCGCCCTTCGATTTTTTCTCTCTTACTCGTCTCACGTTGTCGGCGATCCGCGGCCACGGATCGATCGACGAACCCTGACGAATCATTCGGATCGAAGAATGAAAAGTTCAGTGCTCCTTCAGCGCGGTCTCTCGCCATCGAAGTGGCCACTTTTCGCCTTTTTCCAACGCGCCAGCCTCGTGGCTTCTCTCTTAGAGCAGGCCTCTCGGAACTTATCCACAGTCGATTTTACGACTATCGTATTTTCGCATCGATACGCGGAATATAATATTTTTTTTTTTATCTCTCCATCCACGGAGGCTTTCAGGGCGATGACGTAAGTCCCATTGCCGATGCGACGTTATACAGAGTGATTTTCAACTATCATGTTTCCCTTGGAATGTAGGCCGCGTCATTGCGAGCTTTCGAAAATGCTTTTTTCGAAATGTCGCGCGAAGCGACTGGGTTGAAATTTCGAACTGTGAATGCTCTGACGGTTTACAATTTTTAATTTTAATGTTCCGAAATTACGTGTTTCGTAAAGATCAGGCCAGCGAAAGTCTACACAGTTGACTGCAAATTATGTAGAATTTATAACATTGTCTGGACGAAGTTCAAAATTGACGTAAAATCGCTTCTTGATAAAAAAAATTTCTTGAAATAATTCGACGTTTTGAAAATTTTAAAACTTTCCGAAATTCCATAGCCGAATGATTTTGACGGTGTTCAGATTTTCAGAGTTTTCAGCATTCTGATCATTCCAAGTTCGGAATTTTAACCCGGCCCCCGCGCGATAAATATTGGCTGAGATATTCGCGTTTAAAGTCCGCTGCTGACAAGCAACGTCACTTAAGGATGTTGAGTCCCAAATCGCAAATGATGATAAAATTCTGAAAATTTGGCATGTTTTTGTATGAAGTATTTCAGAGGTCGTGTAAAAATTTCACGACAATTAGGAAGCTCGTTATTGAACAATTAACATTCACAAATTAAATGTTGTTTTATGGAAACTGATGTAACTTTGCAATAAGTTTTTTTTTTGACCTCTCAATTTTATAATATCTACAATATACTGAAAGCAATGGAAACAAAACGAAGTTTATTGACAAATTTTTTTTTATTTCTTTCAAAAATTGTTCTTAACAAAATGTTAATTTTTTAGTAACGAGCTTCCTAATCGTCGTGAAATTTTAACACGACCTCTTAAATACTTCATACAAAAACATACTAAATTTTCCGAATTTTCTTATCATTTTTTATTTCAACCCTTAAGGAGGTTGAAGTAATGATGATAGAATTCTGAAAATTTGGTATGTTTTTACATGAAGTATTCAGGAGGTCGTGTCAAAATTTCATGACGATTAAGAAGCTATTTATTGAACAATTAACATTAACATGTTTCATAGGGACTCAACATCCTTAAGGCCTTAGACCACTCTGGAGGCCAAAAAATAGGCTTGTTGGGTTTTTTTTTCAGCAAAACTACAAAATAAATCGAGGCTACAAAAAAAGGTGTTTATCACACATATCAGTGACTGTATACAATAATTTTTTTGAAACGATTAATTTCAAAATGGCGGCGGTGTCGCGTTTTTACGATGCCGTCTCCGTTTGACGTTGGGCGGAAACATAACTCAGACAATTTTCAACCGGTTCACTTGAAATGTTGAATATATCTTGAAAAATACATTGTCTATGGAAGTACGTAGGATTTTTTTTATACTGCATAGTTCATTTGTTATTAACAATTATCTGACGATTTTCTAGGCAAATTTTTCACTTTCCATTTTAGAAGCGCGTCATTTGGCCAAAAATCAATGTATCGAAAAAATCCTACGTACTTCTATAGCAGTTATTACATATAGACGAGAAAAAAATCATTGGCTGATTATAATTCAGAATTTACAGGAGCTATTTGTCTAGCCGTGGACCCTAGAAAAACAGAGACGTCATCGCAAAAGCGCTGCACAGCCGCCATTTTGAAATTAATCGCTTAAAAAAAAATTATTGTACACAGTCACTGATATGTATGAAAAACCTCATTTTTTATAATCTCGATTGATTTTGTAGTTTTTCTGAAAAAAAATCCCCAAAAAGCCTATTTTTCGACCTCTAGAGTGGCCTAAGGCCTTAAGGATGTATTGCCCGTACATTTCCTGCGAAAAGTGAGCTTCGGTTAGAATTTCGAGGACTTTGCGATAACATGAAAATCTGGAAAAAATCAACCGTATTGAAGATGCTAAAAACATTGGTTTTGCATAATAAAAATGCCAAAAATGTATAAATAAATTGTTTAAACAAAAATTTGTTCAACAAATCTTCGGTAAACTTGATTTTTGCGACATTAAATGAATTATGATATTTTTCTGAATACATACGATTTTTTAAAGAATTTTCTTTCCGATTCGAAAATCCCGTTGTTGAAATTTTTCAGAGGCTGTACCTATGACACTGTTCGTTAAATACCCCGGACACTTCTTGAATTTAATATGGAACATTCCTCCGAAAACATATTGAAAATTTGTGACTCTTCATCCATTTTTTATAATTAAAAAAATTAACATGAAAATAGACAGAAAATTGTAAAAAAATTCATACCTATTCAGAAAAATCTACGAATTCATTTTATAATATGAAAGAAGTAGTTCACCGGACATTTGTTGAACAATTATTTTTTTTCAACAATTTACTTATAACTTTTTTGCATTGTTATTGCCGGAAATTAATGTTCTTAGCATCTTCGATGTGGTTAATTAAAAAAATGTTTAATCTTATCGTAAAATACTTAAAATTCTCGCCGAAACTCACTTTTGGTAGGGAATGTACGGGCAATACATTCTTAACCTTAAATTCACACTGGGGCACTTTGACCCGGACGAATTTTAAGGCGTTACCCCCACTTGTAGCGCAAAAAAAGCCTTTTTCATGAATTTTTTTAAAGAAAACTACAAAACTTTTTTAATCGATCAATATACCATCTTAAAGAACACATCTTGAAGAACTTTCAGTAATTTTTTTATTGAAAAATATTACATTGTTTAGTGGCAAATGGCCGTCAATGAAATAATGTTTTTATATACACGGTTTGCGGTGACCAACATTGCGGCGAAGTGGATCATCTGAAAAAAAAATGCGGATGGATTTAGTCAAATATAAGTATAAACTACTCTTTAATCGAAGGATTTTAAAAAATATTCATTTTCCACAAAATGGCGGACAGTCAAAGTTAATGGTTCGATTTTAACGAAAAAAAACGACCGTTTTTTGGCTATAAAACGGCCATTTTTTTTCGAAAAAAAAATCGAACGATTAAAGACTACATTTTTATGTATTAAATAAGCCTGCAAAATTTCAAGAAGATCGGTTCATTAGTGTTCGAGTAATCTTGGTCACCGACTTCAGAAATGCCATTTTGAGAAAAACGCGTTTAAAGTTTCAATTTCGGTTCTTCAATTCACGGATTCTTCTCTTTCAACGCTCATATCTCAGTCAATTTTGTTCGGATCGACTTGAAATTTTCAGGACATATTCTCAGATACTTATACATAAAAAAAATGCAATAAAAAAAAAGATTTTTTCAAAATCGCAAGTGGGGGTAACCCCTTAAATACAAAACCTCGCTTATCCAAAATTGAAAATTTTCCATAATTTTTTACAGCAAACTAATTTTATATTTTCCGAATTTTAATCATGCAGATATATTTATAAATGTTTAAAGTGTAGCCCTGATATTTTTCAATCAAAAGCGACGGGACGTTTGTCAACGGCAGGTGGATGAAGGTGATGACTGACTATCCGGGTCAAATTGACCGAGTGTGACAAAATGGTGGCAAAACATAAGTGCGTCACCGAAGGGTTGAACGTCCCCCTTCGATTTCATTAAAACTCACATGTGCCAAAGCATTAAAACTATCAGACGCGTTTTTCTCCCGGCGAAAACGATTTTAAGGGGGAAAACATCCCCTGAGTGATGCTCCTTGTGAGTAAACAATGGCACAGTACTTGCTCACGCGTGAATCTTTTTTCGTCAGTATTAAATAACAAACGAAAATTATTGAATCATATTGTCTTTTTGCAAAGCGAGTTTGCTTGTTCGTTATTTTTTTTACCGAACATACAATTTATCAAGAAAAAATGTACTAGTCTAAACGTGGATATGAAGCTGCGCTACGAGGCTTGCATGTTCCACGCGTAAGCAACTACTTAGACTTCGAACGCGAATATCTCGGTTAATCGTTGTCGCATGGCCTGAAAAAAGAAGCTTTTTGCTCGCAGTTGCACACCCCGTATGCTCATAAGGGGAACCCTGATAGTTGTGAATCACCGTGTATATCTAAATACGATATCGTGAATGCACGATGTGTTTCTGCTCTATTAAGGAAGCTTTCCAGTGTGACAGACCGAAAAATCGCTGTTTTTCGCGATTTTTTTTTTTAAAGAAAAAATAATCTAATCGGTCTGGTTTTTTTTGTATATTAATTGGGTATTGAAGAATACAAAACAATTTTTTAAAGATCGATTTATTTATTAATTAATATCTATAAAAATGATGAAACAATTGTTGCAGAAAATGCACTTGGATGTGGTGTCCACGTTGGCGGTCACAATTTTGATCTGAAACAAAAAACACAAAAAGATTATTGATCGGTATATAATTGGCTTTCGTGCTATGGAGGCTTTTTTTTTTTTTTTTGCAAAATGGCGCCGGTTTGAACAAAAAGTATCGATTTTAGCATTTTTTTGGCAGTTTTTTTTACAAAAAAATAGGAAGATGTCAAAAAAAAAAAGCTTCCATAGCACGATAAACAATGACGTTAAGAATATTGTGTAAAAAATTCAACTCGATAGCTTTAAAACTCTGCCCTCCAAGTTGGACACCGTTTTGAAAAATGCTGTTTCGAGAAAAACGCGTTCAAAGTTTCGCTGTAGCTGTAGCGCTCCGTTGCCTTCTTCCAAGAAATGCTGTACAGTAACCGAAATAATCTGAATTTCGGCATGAAAATTTCAGGGAATATTCGGAAGAGTGTATACTATTCGATAAAGCAAAAAAAAAATCGATATTTTGAAAATTTCACACTGGAAAGCTCCCTTAAGATTTACTACTTCACTTTGCACTTATCACTGCGCAACGATTATTCAATACCCCTCTATAAATATATATGTATATTTGAATGATCATTTATTGAAAATATAATATATACACATATCTATATGTGTATCTATATATATATATATATATATATATATATATATATATATATATATATATATATATATATATATATATATATATATATATATATATAGATGTGTATATATTATATATTCAATAGATGATAATTTAAATATACACATATATTTATGGAGGGGTATTGAATAATCGTTGCGCAGTGATAAGTGCAATAAGTGCAATATATAAAACTACTACCTATATAATAACCTACACAAATGTGGGGTGCATCGAACATTTACTAGACGGAATGAAACACCACCAAAAAGCGTACACTTATAAAAAAATGTATCTACAAGAAACGTCTTCTCAGGATTAAATTTAATTCTACAATTACGCAATTTGAGCTCACCGCGTGATAAATGTAATATAATCCCGAAATTTCTTTTCCCGAAAATTCTTTAAAATTTCTTCCATTATTATAAAATATCATATTTCGCAGGTTTTGGTTGCAGATGGCCAAATAAGATTTCTAAAAAAATGTTTATGTCCTCTTCATAGCTCCAGTCTGCCAGAGGTAGTTTCGGAAAACGAAAAGAGATATTCCATTGCCTTCCGACGATGCAAACTTCAACACAATGTATTTTTGCTAAATATGAACGAGGAAAAAAGATTCTCGTTAAATCTCAATTCCGAGGGAATTATTTCACTCGACGACATTAAGAAACAATTTATTTCTTGCTTTCATCATGATAGAAAATAGCATTTCGCAAATTTAGGTTATAGATCGCTAAATACAATTTCTAAAAAATCTATACGTGGCTTTCGTAGTTCAAGTTTGCCAAACGAAATTTGGGAAATAAAAAAAAAGATGGTAATTTTTTAGATAAGTGACTTTTTCGAAAAAAACGAGTTTGTTTGGGTTGAACCCAAGTCACTTTTTTAAAGAATTACCAAAAAAGGTTTGAATTCAACCCATACAAACTCATTTTTCGGAAAAGTCACTTATCTAAGGAATTACAAAAAAAAATTTGCTCGTTAAATCTTAATTACGATCGAATAATTTAATTCGACGTGATTGAGAAACAAAGTAAATTGCGCACGTTTCTCACGGGCCTGACGATACACGAACATTCGCCTGCACAGCCAAGCTGAGTAAGATTCGCAAAGAGGAATCGACTGCTCTTGCATCGAAAATGAGTAACGCGATTGCGATCTTGGAGAAGCAGTGGGTGGACGAGGAAGAGCATTTGCGCACCACTGACCGTAGGCCAAATGTACGAGTACGTACGTACGAGTGTAGGGAATAGCGGAACTTTTATTTCGTACCGCAGGCACGGACGTACACGTGAATATAAATATATATGGAGCCTACTGACGCTAATTGACACGATTCCATGGCCCAAGTGAATACACGACCGGTTTATCTTCGTTCTTCGCCACTTCGTCCAGAATTCTCTCGATCTTTTTTCTCTCTGTCTCTCTCTTTCTTTCCCTATGCATAGCGTGAAATTGACACTTTTATCACGAGCTAAAAAAAAGCGTCCGGTTCCGCAGTCCATGCGAAATTCCGTTCTAGCCGCACAATCCAATGGACGGTTTTTTTCTTCTTCTTTCGTATCGATGTATCGTTCACACGTATCGGTGTGGTAGCTCATCATTTATAGAGGAGAGGCAAAAGTGCCCTCGGGGGTGAGCACATTGAACCTTTCACCTATCACGCCAGTGAATATTGCTCATCGAAGCACCCGCGTCTATTCCTTCAAATATACCATATATATATATATATATATAATTGTATGTGCACGAGGCATTTCATGCAAAACTCGGCAATTTTTCACCATTGTTTAACTCTCCTTTAAATCGTGAAATAATTTTATCCGATTAATCTACCACTCGGGTGCTGTCAATGAAAATGCAGATTTGTTTTTTTTTATTACTTTCAAATCAGTTCGTAACTACTTTTTTTTCGAGGAAATTATACCACCCAAAATCATTCCAGAAAAAATAATTCTAACGGATCATTTGGAGACAAGATTTTTCCAATCGAAATTACTTAAGTACAAAAACTGCGTTTTAAAGGAAATTGTTTTTGAAAAAAAAAGAATATCGAATGACTTTTCCCTCTGCTTCGAATCGCGAAACAATTCAATCGGATTTTGCTCCAGGCTCGCCTGCTACCGAAGAAAATGTAAATTCCTCAATTTTTGTTTTAATTTTCGTTATTATTTATTTTAGATTTTTTTGCCGTAGTTTTTTCATTGCGGTAGAATTACTCCGTCAAATTCGGAGCGCCTATTGTTTTTCGCAGGTTATATATATTTCGGACAGAAAAAATTTAAAACACACTTCAGCAGGCGATATATATTTCGGACAATAAATGGATAATTATTTGCAGCAGGCGATATATATTTCGGATAGAAAAAATTGAAAATAATTCTTCGGTAACTGGCTAACGCAAAGTTGGACCCATAAGTTTGTGTTTATTGTTTTAGACCAAATCACCGGGACTGGCTGTGCGAGTGGAATGTTTAGGTGTCCCGAAGGGAAATGCATCCCTGCACTGAGAGTATGCAACTATCAAAAGGACTGCGAGAATGGCGAGGATGAAATGCAGTCGTGTAGTAAGTACATACATACATACATACATACATACATACATACATACATACATACATACATACACATATATATATATATATATATATATATATATATATATATATATATGAACACTAAACTAACGATATTAATCGCGAGGCAGCGCATTGGCGCTCCTTATTTTCTCAAGATTCTTGTGATTCTTTTCTTTCACGGATTACACAATTGCTGCGCATATATATATATATATATATAGACAAACACACACATATATCGGGAGAAATGTTGTGAGAATAAGACGAGAGGATGAGTCGACATTATCACCGAGCTTATTCGAGTCTCGTGGTATTGTTATTACGGATGAAGATTAAACAGTGCATATTCATGTTTATTTTACACCGGATGAAAGCGCGCAGGTATTAAACAAATATTTTTTTATATCTCTCATTTTGCGGTTCAAAATTCGAGTACCTTATTCTTTTTCCTTCTTTGTATATATATATACTTTTATATATATATTTATGTGTGTGTATACGAAGAAAAAATACGGAAAAAACACTTAAACATTCAGGAGATATTCCATTCTAAAATATTACTCCGAATATTCAAAATTACTCCGAAATTATAATACTCATAATATTGAAAATTACTAGCTGAGAATGATAACTTAATTAAAATATTACTCTAGCCGCGAATAATCCGTTGTAAAATATTCCTCTGAATATTTGAAATTATTCCCATATTATAGCACACCGAACATTAAAAATCACTCCGGAATTACGTTATCCTAAGTATTGAAAATTACTAATTAAGAATTATTACTCAAACCAAATATTACTCCAGCGGCGAATAATTCATTGTACAATATTCCTCCGAAATTGTATTACTCCGAATATTAAAAACTACTGAGTAAGAATCATTGTTTAATTAAAATGTTACTCCGGCCGTGAATAATCCATTGTTAAATATTTCTCCGAGTATTAAAAATTACTCCGACATTATATTGCTCCGAATATTAAAAACGACTGATATTAAATTCGAGTAATGGCACAAGCCACTCCGAAGTTATACGAGTATTGCTTCGAATATTGAAAATGACTAACATTAAAATCGATCGATATCGAAAATTACTCCGCAATTATATTACTCCGAATATTGGAAATGAGTAATATTAAAAATCGAGTCATAGTGAAAGTTACTCCGAAATTATGTTACTCCGAATATTATAAGTGACTAATATTAAAAATTACTCCGAAATTTTTTTACTCCGATAAGAAATCTTATATTAAACTATCCGTTGTATATCAATATATCATAGATCAAATTATCATATATGTATATATCACTCCGAATGACTAATTCAAGAAATGACGGATTCTAAAAATTGCCGATGTTCGAAACGACTAATAAAGAATAATTGCTTACTTCAAATGTAACTGGGGTCGCGAAAAAGATGAAACGGGCACGTATGCGAAACGGTCGGAACCCACGTGGCACTTTAAATCGCGCGACCCTCTTTACCGTTTTTTTCTTGCCGACAGCGGGTACATATGGCACATATATTATTACATATGCCCCCGGAAATTCGATCACGTATGACCTTCTTCGAGTCGAATCGTCGCTGATAAAACGTGAGCAACGGAAGTTCGACGGGTTTACGTGACGATAAATAAGTTCGGCGAACAGACGCGCAGACACGCGACCATACCCACACACTTCGGTGATCGATGGCGGATAATCTGCACTTTGTTTTTTTTCTTCTCACGTGCAGACGTAATAACGTAAAAAGATACATGATGGGGGAAATTGAAAAAAAGGAATAGTTCGATATTTATAAGTGCGTGTGTGCATGCATTGCACGCAGAGTACATTTTTGTTTCTCATACGAGCATTACAAATAGTGCGGGACACAGAGCGAATGGATTGCGATCGAAATCATTATTGATCATATCGCTCGTATGATTACCGAACTGTTCAGACACGAAGTACGTTATTATATGTCATTCGTGTACACGTACATACGTGTTTAGGATAACTATTAGTATATCGTAAATCAGAGGAAAAAAAACAGGAAACCCCGGGTTCGAGGAACATCGGCTTCCGTCACGCGACTTATCAATTGTTGCATTTTTTCGTTACGCAATCGCAAATATGCACGTATTTGCTACCTTCACGTGACGTACGTACACGTCGATTTTTCGAACGTGGGACATTTTTTATTCGCTGCTATTCTGTGATCGAAGTTTTTTTTCCATCGAAATATTCGCCAATAAAAGATTACTTTTTCGTTGATATTTTTTTTAATGAAATTTTTCTTCATTGATATCAATTTTGCGTTGAAGTTATTTTTTCGTTGATAAATTTTTTAATGAATTTTTTTCATCGTTTATAATTATATATATACTTTTTTAATGCAATTTTTCTTCTTCATTGATATTATTTTTGCGTTGACGTTATTATTTTGTTGATATTATATTTACGCTGATAAATTTTTTTTTTTCGTTGATATTATATTTCCGTTAATATATTTTTTTCGTTGAAGTTACTTTTTCGTTGATATTATATTTTCGTTAATATAATTTTTTTCGTTCATATTATCTTCTTGTAGATATAATTTTTTCATCGATATTATATTTTCGTTGCACATTAGTTTTTTTGCTGATATCATTTTTCCGTTGACGTTGGATTTTCGTTGATATTATTGTTTAGTAAAGATTATTTGTTCGTTGACATATTATCGTAGATTTGATTTTTTCGCTGATATTATTTTTTCGTAGATATTATTTTCCGAATGATGTACTGAGTTTTAATTCAATGATATGAATTTTAATAACTATGTAACAATAATACGTAATATAATAATATTTTCAATAATATTCATTTCGAAGTGGAACTAAGAGATCTCGAGGTAACTGATACGGATGATTGACGATCGTCGTTTTTCTGAAGAATCTTTTCATTCTTTTCATTCGGCTATCAGTTTTTTTAATTAACTTTTGATATTTCCGCATTTCTTAAAATGAATGATGATGACAAATAGAAAAAAAAACGATGACATTCCGCGTTGATTTGTTTTTCCAGAGCCGCCGGAATGCGAGAGCGGTCAGTTTTCCTGCGAGCAATACATCTTCAACACGTCGTATTGTATGCCCGCCTATCAGAGGTGCGACATGACGGTCGATTGCGTCGACGGCACAGACGAGGCCGGTTGCAGTAAGTACATCGAGAATGAGCGAAATCATTTCTGAATGCCGAAAATTATTTCGAATGTAACTATTTTGCAGGAGTTGCTTTGAAATCAAATGAATTTAGAGGTAAATCGCGTCCGATGTAATTGACTGAATATAATTGCGTGCAATAATTTCGGAGAATGGACGAAATCATCTCGGAATGGCGTAAAGTACTGGAAGGTCTTTGTTTCAAATGAAAGGAATTCGGATGAAATTATCGCAAGTGGTAATTGTATGGGAATAATTTTTTAGATGAGATTAATTGAACATGAAGTATTGATAGGCGATTACTTTAAATTAAATGGTTTTAGAGGAAATTATTTCAAACGAAATCATTTTAAGCGAGATTATTTCGGACGAACTTATTTTAGCGGACATTATTTCAAATGGTATAATTTCCGAGAAAATGATTTGAAACGACATTATTTTAGAGGAAATTATTCCAATTGAAATTATTCTAGAAGAGATAATTTGAAAATACATTATTTCAATGGCAACTATTTCAACCGAAATTATTTTAGAGGGCATTATTCCAATCGAATTTTTTTTTAGAAAGTATAATTTCAAAAGCAATTATTTTAGCAGGTCATTGTGTAAAATGAAATAATTTTAGAGAATATTATTTGAAACGAAATTATTTCCGAGGAAATTATTCCGAGTTAACTTATTCTAGAAAATATTATTTCAAATGAAATTCTTTCGAAGGCAATTATATTAGCCGAAATTATTTTAGAGCAAATTATTCCAATCGAAATTATTCTAGAAAAACATAATATCAAAAGGAATTATTTCGGCACGTAATTTATTTCAGCAGGTATTTCAGCAAATAATTTTAGAGCAAATAATTTGAAACGAAATTATTTTAGACCAAATTATTCCAACAAAAATTATTCCAGAAAATATTACTTCAAAAGAAATTGTTTCAAAGGCAATTCTTTTAACCGAAATTATTTTGCGGGAAATTATTCCAATCGAAATTATTCTAGAAAATATTATTCCAAAAGCAATTATTTTCAAAACAATTATGTCAACCGTTATTATTTACGGGAAATCGTATCAAACGAGATTAGTCGAATAAAATAATTTTACAGAAAATTATTCGAAACGAAATTGCTTTAGACGAAATTATTCCAATAAAAGTTCTTCTAGAAAATATTTCAAAAGAAATTCTTTCGAAGGCAATTATTTTAACCGATATTATTTTACGGGCAATTATTCCAATCCAAATTATTCTAGAAAATATGAATCCAAAAGCAATTATTTTCGACACAATTACTTCAACGGGTATTATTTACGGGAAATCGCATCAAACAAAATTATTTCCCAGGACAACATTCCGAACGAAATTGTTCTAGAAGAAATTATCCCCTACAAAATGACCCCAGAAAAAATGTTCAAACGGTGCTCTATACAAGGAAGTCGTGTCGAATGAAATGATTAAAAAAAAAAATGCAATCAAATATTTGTCCAAGGCGCTAAAAAAAATCCTGAAGCTGAAAAGTTATCTCACTGTCTCTGCACACAGCTTTGCCTTTTTTTCCACCTAAACGTCCTTCGTAATTACGCGGTAATGTTCGCGCAATTAAATTTATAATATTTTTTTTTAGTCTTCCGATCGTTAAACATTTTTTTTAAATAGCATGTTTACGTAATCGGGAACAGGGACAATGTTAATTCCACGTGGAATTATAATCGCGTCAGAGGAGTTGCAAGAGAGAATAAATAAACAACACGTATCCTACGAGATAAAGAGTCCCGCCGTACACGTAATTTCGTGTCGTAAAGTACAAAGCGGTGGTCGAAGAGAATGAATATTTCAGGAGGATAATATATAGCGCGGACTTTCCCGTGGTTTACGGTATTTCTGTGGGATTACGTGAAACAGTCGCCAGGGCGTCTCATCGGCAATTAGCTCCGCGGAACCTTGAAACACGAGCGAAAGATGGAAACAGGTTTTTCCAAGAGTCAAACTTTCGCGAGAGATTCACGGCGTTTCCTCCTTCCGCCCCTCCCCCGTGAAATCACTAATATTATCATCTAGAAAAAAAAAATTAATCGCCCAACGAAGAATTTTCATTTCTTTAAAAAACTGTAACCTTAACTTTTCTCTCTTCTTCCTTTTTTTTTTTTCTAATTTTCCTTTGTGACCATTCCCACTTATTTTGATGACATTTGTGCCATTTTTATGGAACTTTTACTGTTCGACATATTAAAAAAAAAAATGTAACCTTAGCTTTTCTCTTTTCCTCCTTTCTTAAAATTTTCCTTTGTGACCTTTCCCATTAATTTTATTGCAAAAAATCAACCATTTGATTTTGAGAACCGAATTCACCGATGAGAGAAATGAGATCGAATTTTTACTGGACGCTCGATATATTTCAAAAATCGTTCGACATATTTCAAAAGTACAATTTAGCGATGGCTAAATTATATTCGACTCCGTAAAAAAAAAAAAGACGTATTTATTTGAATTACGTGCCACATTGATTGGGAACTTTTGTTATTTTCTTAATTGATAAAATACTTTATGGGTTTTTCGTTACACTTTCATATAGCAATAAATCGAGTCGCATTGATTCTGCAAAGTCTGCAGTTGCGCAGATATATATAGTGCCTTTGTTGCGTGGGCGAACAACCTTCCTTCGTCCAATGCTCTCTCTCTCTCTCTCGCTCGCTCACTCTCTTTCCTTTTTGCCTCTCAAGCTACAGGGTCGCATAACGGACTTCGAGCGTGTTATAAGATCGTTCCAATCGATCGGTCAGTCCTGATAGATTAAGGGATTGAAATTATATATATATATATATATATAAAATTAATGACGATGAATCGGTAGCACGGAACATTATACATGTGGGTAGGGCTGTTCTCTCGTGCGTTCATTTTCATTCATCGCAAAATGTCAAGAGAAATACATACGTACGTCTTCAAGGCCTCGATAGCGCAGCACCTTCATTTATGAAAATACATATTTTCTCGAGAACTTGCTTCATGATTTTTTTGGTAATTATTTCGAGAAGAAAAAAAGACCACTTTTCACTACGAATTATATTGTTTTAAGGCGTTAGGCTACTGCGACGAAAATCAGGGTTATTTAAAAATATTCATATTAGAGGAACACGTAAGATGATCGAAAAATCGTTTCAACGTTTATTTGTATGTACATTAACAAAGTTGTGTAAAAGATTTCATAAAAAAATATGTGTAATTAAAGAAGTCATAAAGAATCACGTGAACCTTTGAACGTGAGGGGCTCAACGGTGTACTTGATTTCGGCGACACGGTTGAGTTGAAACAAAAAAATCGAGTTTTTTTCTTGAAATACATGATGGTGGCTAAGACTTGAACGAGTTTTTTTTGTTATCGTGTTTCAGTCATCAAACAAAAAAAATTGCATTATTTTTCTCGATTTTTCGAGGAAAGATGATATCATCGTTGTTAATAACTGATGAGAAAGAAATGTGAAGGAGAAAAACGTCTGTCGAGACTACTATTACACTACTATTACACTACTATTACACTACTATTATTACACTACTATAACACTATTGCACTATTACTATTGCACTACTATTACACTACTATGACACTACTATTACGCTACTATTATTACACTACTATAACACTATTGCACTATTACTATTGCACTACTATTACACTACTATGACACTACTATTACACTACTATTACACTACTATTATTACACTACTATAATACTATTGCACTATTACTATTGCACTACTATTACACTACTATGACACTACTATTACACTACTATTACACTACTATAATACTATTGCACTATTACTATTGCACTACTATTACACTACTATTACACTACCATGGCACTACTATGACACTACTATGACACTACTATTACACTACTATTACACTACTATTACACTACTATGACACTACTATTACACTACTATTACACTACTATTACACTACTATGCCACTACTATTACACTACTATTACACCACTATTACACTACTATTACACTACTATTACACTACTATTACACTACTATGACGCTACTATTACACTACTATTACACTACTATTACACTACTATTACACTACTATGCCCCTACTATTACACTACTATTACACTACTATTACACCACTATTACACTACTATTACACTACTATTACACTACTATTACACTACTATTACACTACTATTACACTACTATTACACTACTATTACACTACTATTACACTACTATCACACCACTATTACACTACTATTACACTACTATTACACTACTATTACACTACTATGACACTACTATTACACTACTATTACACTGAATAAGTGTACGAAATTTCAAGTCAATTTGTTGATTAGATGCCGAGGAATCGCGTACACCGTCTTGAAAAACAGTTTCGAGAGAAACGCGTTTAAAGTTTCACTAGCAGTTCTATCGTTGTAATCCCAAGTTTCCCTTCAATCAGCGATTCCCGCAACATACGTTGGACCTTCCTCTTTAACTTGAGTTGCCTCAAGCGCCGAACGAGTATCATTTTCCCAGTAGTCTAACCCCTTAAATTGATTGTTGTCCATTAAAATCAATAATTCCTGCAGTTTTCAAGAAAATTGCTCGGTAATGATACTCTTTGCGAAATGAGACTCGCTTCGTTCTCACTTCGTGGTGGAATTAAATCGAAAAACTCTCATCGTGAATTCGTACAACGCTGATCATTCTCTATTGACATTTTTTCTTTCACGTTTCTGAAGATAATTTTGAAAAATATTTTTTTACAAAACAAAAATAATGAAAAAAATAACTAAGTGTTATGAAGTTCGAACGAACGCCAAGGTCTTTTGTCACGATCGACGACACGGATGCACTTGTGCCAGGTGCATCTTTGTACGTGCCGAAGAACGTAAATAGCAATTAACAGAGCTTATGCACGTGATCACCGCGCACGTACGGAAGATAAATTTTCCGGGAAATTCGTACGAATGGCCAGTCGCGAACGGAACAATTTTCCTCGATACCCGCGCACAGCGGGACGCAACGGCGCGTCTCGTAAAAACCGCAACTTCGCGACCTTCGCCGGAGACACCCGTCTCCGGCCAATTTAATTTCACCGACGCGCTCTCCAACGCGAACTTTAATTGAAACGTAATGTCTTTCTCTCTCAGCGTTCTGCTCTTCTCGTACAACGAATTTTCCCCCTTAATGCAAACATTTATATCTTTCATCAAAATACATAATAATAATAAGCATAATCGTTATCAAACGTATGCATTTCATCGTAATAACAGTGATTATCGTCACTATTATTTTCATATTAAAAGTGACAATGATCGTGATGACGATGATAATAATATTAATAATATTTGTTTTATTTTCTTCGATAATACATTTAATTTGACTAGAATAATATGAAATTTAGTAATGTTTGAATCGAATATTTTATTAATGTTATAATATTTTTTTTGAATAGTTTAATCCGAAATATTTAGCAATAATGGCATTTAATTAAATTTAACAAAAATCCTTTTTTATTATCACGCAAAAAGATATTGATAATCTTTACGAACAATTGAATCCTTACGTGATTCGATAAATATATTTCTACGGGAAAAAAATGATTTTAACAACCAAAAACGACTGTGGTAATTATCTATTACATTTGCCCATCAGCAATTATACATTTAGACCGGGAAGAATGAAGCAATTTTGAAAGAGTTTTTAAACTAAGAAATAACTGTTCTATATTTATCAAACTGTAGGTATACTTCAACAGTATATTTAGGTATACAAAACGATTTTTTTAAAATTCATCTATCATAAAAATGCCGGAGCTGTGGAGATTTTGATGCCCAGAAAAATACAAAAATTTGATCATTTAGAACATGTAGAGTTTCTATTTGACAGTAATTAAAGTGAAGGAAATGCAAATTTAACCCTTCGAGTGCACACCTCGAGTGAACCTTTTTTTGTAGAGACGTTTTTTGTAGTAAATTATCCATATTTTATGGCCCTCAATTTATTTTTTGACGAAAACGAAAATTAAATGCCAAAACACTCGTTCAAAGTGGGGCATACGTTGAAAAATACGTTCTTACACGAAAATTTTTTGGGTCAAAACGACCCAGTGTGCACTCGAAGGGTTAAGGGAATGGCATTTATTTACACAAAAAATCAACATTTCACCCAAAATTTCTGCAAAATTTGGCTTAAAAAGTAGTTTTTTAAATAATTTTTTGTCAGGTTTTCGTGCCAATTCAATGGCGCGCATTTACAAAAAAAAATCAACATTTCACGCAAAATTTCTGTGAAATCTGGATTAGAAAGGTAGATTCTTTTTCAAATTTTTCAGTAAACAATTTTCGTCAAGTAGAAGGTAGCAAAATGATCAATATTTCTACCAAGTTTCAACTCAATCGGCTCAATCGTTTTTGAGTAATTCTCCACGCCATTTTCGAACATGCAGTTTTGAGAAAAACGCGTTCAAAGTATACGCCCTTGTGAATCCGAGCGTTTGAAATTTTTCGAATTTCCCAAAATTTCCCTTTGAAACTTTGGAAAAATATTCTACATATATTGTTCTATAGTCGAAAGAAAAAAAAACGATTTTTTTCACGTTTCTAAACGTATTCGCCGCCTTCAGGATTTTTTGTTTGTTTGATATTTTGTCTTTTGTGGCTTTTTTGAAGCTCGAAGGAGGAAATGGAAATTTTGAAAAACGATACGCATAGGCGATTGTCGGACTTTTGATTTTTTTCTGGTTGCGCTTGTCCCGCGGTTTTTTTCCAAATTCGTGAATTGACCAGGGGAAAAAAATGCGTTCGTCAGCCTACAGGAAGTGTCAGCCGGACGACTTCCGGTGCACGTCGACGAAGATACCGGGGGAGGCGAGTCCGAGCCTCGAGCACTGTATACCAAAGCAGAAGAGGTGCGACGGTTATCTCGACTGTAGAAACGGCAAGGACGAGGAGGGTTGCAGCGCGAGTTTGAGGCCGCCCTGCAGGCTCGATCAATTCAGGTGTAACTCGACTCAGCGTTGCATCGAGACATCGGCACAATGCAACCACCGGGACGATTGTGGCGACAACAGCGACGAGGAATACTGCAGTGCGTAAATTAAAATAATCACCATGCTGTTCGTATTTGAGTATTTTTATTGAGTATATTTATGGTAAAATTGAAACTGACAAAAATATTGGCAAATATCCAGAATCAAGGATCATACTTCTACGCTATAATTGTTTGGGTTCGTTTGGGTTTCTTGCTTTGGTAGGTATCCATATGAAGATACATAAAATAATTACATTCCCCAATTCGTCGATTTTCCTTTAACTGTTTTTTTAACTTTCAACGTTAAGCTTTAAAGTTTCAAAAAGTTAAAAAAAGTTTAAAAGGTTGAAGCTTTGAAAAGTTTTGAAAAGTTTTAAATAGTTTTAAAAAGTTTTAAAAAGTTTTCAAAAGTTTTCAAACGTTTTCAAAAGTTTAAAAAAGTTTTCAAACGTTTTTAAAAGTTTTCAACAGTTTTAAAAAGTTTTAAAAAGTTTTAAAAAGTTTTAAAAAGTTTTAAAAAGTTTTAAAAAGTTTTAAAAAGTTTTAAAAAGTTTTAAAAAGTTTTAAAAAGTTTTAAAAAGTTTTAAAAAGTTTTAAACGTTTTAAAAAGTTTTAAAAAGTTTTGAAACGTTTTCAAAAGTTTTTAAAACTTAAAAAAGAATTTTTTAATTTTAAAAACTTAATTTTTTAAAACTTTTTTAAACTTTTCAAAACTTTTTAAAACTTTTGAAAACGTTGCAAAACTTTTGAAAACTTCTTAAAACTTTTTAAAACTTTTTCAAACTTTTTAAAAAGTTTTCAAAAGTTTTAAAAAGTTTTGAAACGTTTTCAAAAATTTGAAAAGTTTTAAAAGGTTTGGAAAAGTTTTAAAAAATTTTTTAGTTTTAAAAAGATTTGAAACGTTTTGAAAAGTTTTGAAACGTTTTGAAAAGTTTTGCAAAGTTTTGAAAAGTTTAAAAAAGTTTTAAGAAGTTTTAAAAAGTTTTAAAAAGTTTTAAAAAGTTTTCAAAAGTTTTAAAAAGTTTTGAAACGTTTTCAAAAGTTTTCAACAGTTTAAAAAAGTTTTGATAAGTTTTAAAAAGTTTTGAAACGTTTTCAAAAGTTTTTAAAACTTTTCAAAACTTTTGAAAACTTCTTAAAACTTTTTAAAACTTTTTCAAACTTTTTAAAAAGTTTTCAAAAGTTTTAAAAAGTTTTGAAACGTTTTCAAAAATTTGAAAAGTTTTAAAAGGTTTGGAAAAGTTTTAAAAAATTTTTTAGTTTTAAAAAGATTTGAAACGTTTTGAAAAGTTTTGAAACGTGTTGAAAAGTTTTGCAAAGTTTTGAAAAGTTTAAAAAAGTTTTAAAAAGTTTTAAAAAGTTTTAAAAAGTTTTAAAAAGTTTTCAAAAGTTTTAAAAAGTTTTGAAACGTTTTCAAAAGTTTTCAACAGTTTAAAAAAGTTTTGATAAGTTTTAAAAAGTTTTGAAACGTTTTCAAAAGTTTTTAAAACTTTTCAAAACTTTTGAAAACTTCTTAAAACTTTTTAAAACTTTTTCAAACTTTTTAAAAAGTTTTCAAAAGTTTTAAAAAGTTTTGAAACGTTTTCAAAAATTTGAAAAGTTTTAAAAGGTTTGGAAAAGTTTTAAAAAATTTTTTAGTTTTAAAAAGATTTGAAACGTTTTGAAAAGTTTTGAAACGTTTTGAAAAGTTTTGCAAAGTTTTGAAAAGTTTAAAAAAGTTTTAAAAAGTTTTAAAAAGTTTTAAAAAGTTTTAAAAAGTTTTCAAAAGTTTTAAAAAGTTTTGAAACGTTTTCAAAAGTTTTCAACAGTTTAAAAAAGTTTTGATAAGTTTTAAAAAGTTTTAAAAAGTTTTAAAAAGTTTTGCAACGTTTTAAAAAGTTTTGAAAAGTTTTAAAAAGTTTTAAAAAGTTTTAACAAGTTTTGAAACGTTTTCAAAAGTTTTGAAAAGTTTTGAGAAGTTTTAAAAAGTTTAAAAAAGTTTTGAAAATTTTTAGTTTTAAAAAGTTAAAAAAAAAGTTCAACTTTTTGGTTCAATTTCCGGTTTTCGTTATCAATTGTCGTAATCTTATTTTATATTTATTTTTTTATTTTCCGTATTTTTGCGTTTGAATTGTGAACCGAATAATTGTTTACAATATTGTATGTATCAAAAACAAATTATTTTGAAAATGTATTTTTTTGTCAAGAAAGCCCCCCCCCCCCCCAAAATTATGCTTTCCACCACAATTCTTTGGGTTTCTTTCTTGGGTAGATATTCACGAGAAACTGTTAAAAAAAATCATCCTTACAAATTCGTCGACTATCGAATTTAGCTTTTTAGCAATTCTTGCACATACAATTGTTTAATTGCCCCAATTGTATGTTCAAAAGGTGCTCAAAGTAATGTTCCTCCCTACTCGAAAATACTCGAAAAAATGATTTGTTTTTATCGAACGAACCCAAACGATGTTTTTCAATGGATTTTGCCCGCTACAGTTTCGTGTTCTGCATCGCTGTACGTGCGGAGAATACTATTAAACGTTTTACCGTCCATTTTCAACGCGAATAGCCGATTCTGGATATTCGCCAAGAAAAACCACCCAGAAGCGAATGAGTGATGACATGAAGAGAATTTGATTTTTGTTTGATGAAAAATCGTACGACAAAATGGAAGTTTTATGCGCAAATTGAATCGACAGGTTTTCCGCCATGCTCGAACAATCAGTTCAGATGCACGAACGCACTTTGCATACCGTCCGCGTTTCGTTGCGACGGTTATACCGATTGCCACGACGGATGGGACGAGAATTTTTGTCCCATTACCGCGTGTGGCCTAAATAAATTTCCTTGTCCAAAGGCCGAATACGGAAAGCCGGCGTGCATACCCATGTCCCAGGTTTGCGACGGAAAGTCCGATTGTGCCGAGGGACTCGACGAGGGTAGCAACTGTTGTGAGTATTTCGATCGGTCCTACGAATTATCCTCTCCAACGTTAGAGTCTCGTCGATTTTGCAATGGGATATTTGACTGTTGTGCAAATATCATCTTAACCCTTTCAGTCACAGTGGGACCGCTACGGTCCTACCCTTTAAAAAATCACCTCAGAGCTCTAATATTGAACCAATGCCTCTGAAAATACGGATCTAGGGGTTTTTTGTCGACCCAACTGGGCAATGTAACAATAAAAATTTCAATCATATAAAATCCTACCTTATCAGGAATATTCCTTCAAATATACATTTAAAATAAATATTTCAGTTAATTTTAGATCATTCTGCAAAGAAAATAATTTATGACTGCAAAATTAAAATCCGCGTTTTAGATTCAAAAGAATTTTGAAAATCTCATGCCGGATTCGTGATCAGCGACCCCGAAAACCCCTAGTACGAAGTTTTAGAAGAATTGATAATTATTTGGTATTTCACGTCCGCCATATTGGATCCGTCATTTTGAATTTTGAAAATCTAATGCCAGATTCGTAATCAGCGACCCCGAAAACCCCTGAGTGCAAAGTTTTAGAAGAATTGATAAGTATTTTGTATTTCACGTCCGCTATATTGGATCCGCCATATTGAATTTTGTAAATCTAATGCCGGATTCGTGATCAGCGACCCCGAAAACCCCTGAGTACAAAGTTTTAGAAGAATTAATAAGTATTTGGAATTTCACGTCCACCATATTGGATCCGCCATTTAAAATTATGAAAATCTAATGCCAGATTCGTAATCAGCGACCCCGAAAAGCCCTGAGTACAAAGTTTCAGAAGAATTGATAAGTATTTGGTATTTCACGTCCGCCATATTGGAAAAGCCATTTTGAATTTTGAAAATCTATTGCCAGATTCGTAATCAGCAACCCCGAAAACCCCTGAGTGCAAAGTTTTAGAAGAATTGATAAGTATTTGGAATTTCACGTCCGCCATATTGGATCCGCCATTACAAATTTTGAAAATCTAATGCCGGATTCGTGTTCAGCGACCCCGAAAACCCCTGAGTACGAAGTTTTAGAAGAATTGATAAGTATTTGGTATTTCACGTCCGCCATATTGGATCCGCCATTTTGGATTTTGAAAATCTAATACCGGATTCGTAATCAGCGACCCCGAAAACCCCTGAGTACAACGTTTTAGAAGAATGAATAAGTATTTGGAATTTCACGTCCGCAATATTGGATCCGCCATTTTAAATTTTGAAAATCTAATGCCAGATTCGTAATCAGCGACCCCGAAAACCCCTGAGTACAAAGTTTCAGAAGAATTGATAAGTATTCGGAATTTCACGTCCGCCACATTGGATCCGCCATTTTGAATTTTGAAAATCTAATGCCGGATTCGTAATCAGCGACACCGAAAACCCCCGAGTACCAATTTTCATCAAAATCGGTGCAGATGAAAAATGCATGACTGAAAGGGTTAAGAGGTTTTCTCACTTTAGACGCTAAAAAGGCTATTTTCATTAATTTCTTTGATAGGTTTATATTATAGATATTGAGATAAAAGTTGTATCACGAAATAAATACACTTCCGGAATACGCAACAAAAAAAATTGATTTATTCAAGTCACTATTTATAGACGAAAAAGTTTGTTTGGGTTACCTAAAACAAAATTTAAAAAAAATCTATTTCGAAAGATGTTTATTAAGTGTTACAACTTTTATATCAACATCTATAATATAAACCTATCAAAAATTCATGAAAATAGCCTTTTCCAGCGTCTAAAGTGAGAAGACCCCTTGAATGTTTAATTATTTCATATCATGGTCACAATATTCTTTTCGTTTTATATTACAACGATGTTGCTTATATTATAAGATCGTACAACATTATTTTCGGTCACGTGACCAAACGTTCAAATATATCTAATTTGAAAATAGAAATAAACGAAAATAATGCACATTTTTTCGATAAAATGATAGAAAATACTTTTTGAACACTTTATTCTTTTGTGACGACAAGAGAATGAGTCGTATTTTTAATACAGTCAAATTCCCCATTCGCATTATCGGACGAAAAGTATCGAGTCGTTGATGTTCGAATTATGAACAAAAGCAGACAATAAGAATAAATTGAGCCAATAGTCGCTCATCGAGTAGCATTACATAAAAAAACGAATCCTGAGCATTGCTTTTTGTTCCAGCTACGAGCATGTGCGAAAATTTGGCCTGCCAGTACAAGTGTCAGGCATCGATGAACGGTGGCAAGTGTTACTGTCCGGAGGGACGAATTTTGGCAAACCACACGACCGCCTGCGTAGGTGAGTGCAAACGAGACAGGCAGTCTCATCGCGACCAATCGCGCCTCTGTCCATTCACGAGTGCCTTAAGGTTGTCGCTGAACTATTTGTAAAGGGTGGGGGTATACACGAAGTTCGTACGCTAATACATTGTGTGACGTCACCAGTGCCAACTTTCGAAGTAAAATATTAACGATGTCTACGAATGAATATCGCCGAATTTTTAAATGTCCGGTAGATAATCGTGATTATTATTTACATATATGTTAGTTTAAAGGAGTCGGGATTATCAGAAAATTAATTTTCGATGTTTAAAAATCCGATTGAGGTAGTCCTATCGCTTCACACTAGTCATACCACTGATCATACTTGAGACCTGTACAATTTATATTTTTAACATATGGAAAAAAATAATTTGCAATAACTAAAATTGTCTACTTGTAAGCTGTTCAATGAATGTTCACATTTAATTAGAAAAATGAAAAAATAGCAACGATCCGCATAGTATTTCTTGGCTTGATGTTTCGCAACATTGGTTCTATCACCGTCTCTTTTTACTCATTCAGGCGAGTTTAACCTCCATGCTTTTCAACGTCGATCTGTCAAAACAATGTCAGGTGCGCGAAATGTAAAGCATTGTCATGGAGCCTAGAGTAAAGGAGCCCAAACGCTGTACCACGGACGTGGACCCTGAAACCGACGAAAAAGATATATGTCTATGTGGTGGCGCTGCTGTCGCTAGTATAGGATAACAGAGAAAGACTGAGAAAAGAGAGAGAGGAGCGTATTTCAGATAGCGCGGTAATATATACCGGGCTGGATACAAGATATAAATGTGCAAATTTTATATTTGATTTCCAAACTCAATAAAAATTAAATCATGCCTCGAACCAACCAAAGTAGTACGTTCGAGGTATAATCCTCATTGTGTTTACATCCGCCTCATAAAAATTGTATTTGTTAGATACCTCTGCTTATACAACTGCGACAACTGCCGTACACCCAACGCTTACATTTCGCCCTGTCGGCGTCGCGCCTAGTTCGACACCTTCTGTACGAACAGTGTTTCCCCATACTGATGAAGCACTGTCAAAAAGTTAACTTATTGTAATTTATGTGATCGCATGTGACAGTATGAACGCTAACCTCACTTTACACAATTGCGGAATTACAATCGCGATATGTTTAAAAAATTATTAATTGCACTGAAAATTCTATGTACTATTAACAAAAATCAGCTCACTACACTTTTTCGCACGTAAGAAAATGGAAATAACGTGTCGGCGTGTAAACACCAAAAGACAATGTATCCGTATTTCAGCAATGACCGAGGGTCGATAACGAATACTCCTCACTTCACGGCATCACCAATGCCTTACTTCATATCCTATTGTGACAACACAAGCGCGCTCGTGGCTGAATTTCGAACTACAACCAACATATATCTTTTTCGTCGCTTTCAGTGTCCAAATTTATTACGATTCTCGTATGCTTATTTATTTATTACGATTCTCGTATGTTTGGTCTCCTTCCCTCTAGGCTCCATGAGCATTGTATTCGGGCCACGACTGGTAAAGAAGCGTGGGAAATTTGTGTCGGCGAAATATGTCGGTTCGAAATGAAATATGTGTGCAAATTCGAATGAGTGAGATGGGGTTACGACTACAGTCAGCTGTTGCCTTGCTGTCACGTCTCTTTATCGTAGCAAGGAGTAATAAATCCAATACCGGAAGTTCCAATTAAACTTGATATTACATGAAAATTAGGCCAATAAGCGTACGTTTTTTTTTCTCAGAGCATTGGATTAGTACAAGTGTTGAGTATGTGAGTTTGTTTATTTTAAATAATCTGACGGATTCTCACTATTGTATAAACTTTTGTAGCGACCGGAAATTGGGTTTTTGTATGTCGTCTCGGGATTTTTTCACAAACGCACGCAATTTTTATATTCTTTTTCTCTGTGATAAGGTCGATAACCGAACCTGAAGTTTTACAGAGACGACTATTGATATATTCAGCGAACCTAAAAAAAGGCTGTTAGGTTGACTGCAGTGACTGTCGCAGGTTGCCGCCGCGTCAAGCGCGTTTCGTGCCGGTCAGCGTTCTTAGAGGTTATGTCAGAGCAAAAGCAGGCAATAATTCATTTAGTCCATCAAAAGAGACGAAAACCCAGCACTTTCAGCGTAGAATTACAAGTTTTTACTGAAGCTACATGGTGGCATACTGAAAGTAACCCCAATGAAATTTCGCCCCCTCAACTCGTTCCAACCCTAAGAATTAGGGGTTCAAAACTTAAAAATCGCCGTATCTCGATAATTGATAACCCGGTCGAAAAATGTTTCAAGCAAAAGTGGTTTGGAATGATAAAATACGTATAAAGTTATCCGACGGCCAATCTCCCATCTGTGAATTTTCGAATGATTTTTGGGCCGTTATTTTTAAAGATCGGGCGTTGAAACGAAAGGCATAATTGTTCATGAGTATCAATGTCTAGGATGTTTTTTAATGATTTTTAACTTGTCAATGCAACATGTGAACATTTCCGGGTTGCAACATTGCAATCGTCTCATTGGTGTTTGACGTTTCCGAATTCTGCTAACTCTGACTCACTTTGCGCCATCTTGGTCGTCCGACAGCGTTTGAGGAGGTACGATCATTACTACGAATCCAACTTTCGGATTTGAAATTTTTATATGATTTTGACGAATACTTTATGCGCCTATTGCCAAAATTTGTGCTATTTTGACCGTTTAGTTTTTTTCGCAATAAAACTGCAAAGTCGAGCACTTTGAGTTACCGAAGCACGTCGTCTTATGGAGACGGTCAACCGGAAGTGCGGTGATAGTGGTTTTCCGCTCACGTATCCAACTAAACCCGTTGGAAAACGGAAATTCGATAGATTAGATATAATAGATATTGTTAAAAATAGGAAAATCAATCTTCACCGTGTAGTTAAAGCACGACGTTACAAGAAAGTTTCAATTTCCGGTTGAAAATGGTCAGAACGACGAAACAGCACCCACAGACTAAGCAACGTCGCGAGTAACAGCTGATGCGTTTGGCGAACATAACCCAGCTTTGTTTTCAAATTAATTTGAATAGAAGCCGCCACAAAATATGCAAACAACAATTCATGGACTTTTATCATTTATCACGTATCAATAATATGTATAATTATATTCTGCGTATCGTGTTAACGCGTTACCCCCACTTGTAGCGCAAGAAAGGCCTTTTTCATGAATTTTTTTAAAGAAAACTACAAAACCTTTTTAATCGATCAATATACCATTTTAAAGAACACATCTTGAAGAACTTTCAGTAATTTTTTTATTGAAAAATATTACATCGTTTAGTGGCAAATGGCCGTCAATGAAATAATGTTTTTATATACACGGTTTACGGTGACCAACATTGCGGCGAAGTGGATCATCTGAAAAAAAAATGCGGATGTATTTAGTCAAATATAAGTATAAACTAGTCTTTAATCGAAGGATTTTAAAAAATATTCATTTTTCACAAAATGGCGGACAGTCAAAGTTAATGGTTCGATTTTAATGAAAAAAACGGCCGTTTTTTGGCTATAAAACGGCGATTTTTTCTCGAAAAAAAAAATCGAACGATTAAAGACTACATTTTTATGTATTAAATAAGCCTGCAACATTTCAAGAAGATCGGTTCATTAGTGTTCGAGTAATCTTGGTCACCGACTTCAGAAATGCCATTTTGAGAAAAACGCGTTTAAAGTTTCAATTTCAGTTTACACGAAGAACGGATTCTTCTCTTTCAACGCTCATATCTCAGTCAATTTTGTTCGGATCGACTTGAAATTTTCAGGACATATTCTCAGATACTCATACTTCAAAAAAATGCAATAAAAAAAATCGATTTTTTCAAAATCGCAAGTGGGGGTAACCCCTTAATCCCGCTGAGGTAATTCAAGCCCATTTTAATGAGTTTCCGGCTGATTTTTTTTGTCTGTTTTTATGGTGGATATGTTAATATTATTATTACGAAGATTACTACCGAGTCGTTGACAATCGAATTTTTCAGTTTTTACTTGTTCACGTGCTACAAATTCATCATTTACCACAACATTTGGCACACTACGATCGATAATACGAACAACCAACACGAGTAAACACACGGAGAGAATTTTTAAGTATTTTTTACGGTGAAGTCTCCGTAAAAATTACATTAAAAATTTGAAACCGGTGACAAATGTGCACATAGTCAAAAATTGACACTAGCTTTTAATATTTTGCTTTCATTCGTGTAAAAATTTAAGCAAGTAGCATAATTTTTTACATTTCTTTCAGTAAAAATTCTGAAACATTCTCATGTAGAATTTTAACAATGGGCTGCCTCAAAAATTCCAAGTTTCTACAGTAAAAATAACCTGGACAAACTTGAAATTTCTAAAATCCCTAGCGAAAAATTAATTCCCTATGATTAAATAAATACTCTATATACGCGTTTCTGAACATTTGTGTTCTTGATTGCTACTTATTTTAGCATATCATCTTTCCGTACCATTGTAGACGTCCTTTATCGAAGTTTCTTTTCCCGTTTCTTTGTTTTCTTGCGTAGAACTGCGTAGAACACGTTAGACTGCACGAGACCACGAGGCTTTCTTGGCCCATGCTTCGTACTATAATGCGCATGCGCGGTACCGCTGTTGCTAAGCAACGCGGGTCGGCGTCGTTCGTGCTCATCATACTGCGTCATACACAAGCGCACTCTCACAGCTTGCGTTCACGTATACGCACGCTCGCACACAGAGCTCACGCGTACGGTCAGGCGACCTAGCCCTAACTGATTTTACTATAAAGAACGTAAAATTCCGGTGGACGCACGGAAAATTTCGGCTTCCTTTTTTAAATTTTGTATGGAAAACACGCAAATTTCTCAATGTTCCACTGAAAAATTTCATTTATATTAGCACTTTTTAAACTTATTGTCGTAATCTTTACGTTTCATGAAATTTTACTATTAATTTCAGTAAAAATTCTGGATAATATTTCAAATTTCTGTTACGCAATAGTAAATTTTGATTAATTTCCATGAAAATTTATAATTTATTTCCTAAAAACCTGAAGAATTGCACATTTGTCACCGAGTTACTGTGATTTCACAGTAAAAATTACTCAAAAATTCTGTCCGTGCACCAATCAGAGCAGTTGTGGGTAAAATAAATATACTCTTTCAGCGACCCCGTGTAACTGATCGTACCTCCTCAAAAACCGACGTCCACTTCGACTCCCGAGTGCCTTTCCGCGCGTTTGTTTTGCTCCAAACTTCGCCGAAGGCAAGCAAAGTCAATATACGTCAAATAACGTTTCTTCTTATTTCCGCGAGGGCAGACAGAGACGAGTGCGCCGAATGGGGCGTTTGCGAGCAGCTGTGCGAGAACACGGACGGTTCGTACGAGTGTTCGTGCGCGGAGGGTTACGAGTTGCACGGTGCGAGCAAGTGTCGAGCGGCGAACGGCCAAGCGACGGAGATACTGTTGGCCCAGGGTAGCGCGATATGGCGAATGGATTCGACGGGTGAGAATCGCCAGGTGATCGCCAACACAACGGGTGCGAGCGGTTTGGACTACCTCTACACGAGCGGTATGCTCTACTGGAGCGACGTCAAGACGCGAAAGATCCACTCGCAATCCTTGACGAAGCACGCCCGGGACGGTCCACCGGACGTGAGTATATCGTTGCCGGGTGCTTGGTCACCGGTCTCCATAGCCGTCGACTTCGTCGGCTCGAAGCTCTACGTGGTAGACTCGATGGTGCAAAAGATCGACGTGTTCGAGCTGGACGGCCGTTATCACGGCATAGCACTGGCCTCGAATCTCACCAACCCCACGGACATCGCACTCGACCCGACCGTCGGTCTCATGTTCGTTGCGGACAGCAAGCAAATATTGCGCGCCAACATGGACGGAACGTCGAACTTTCCGGTGATCTCCGAAGCGGCCTACAACGTGGTGGGCATAGCCGTTGACGCGGCGTCGAAGAGGATCTACTGGTGCAACTCCCTCCTTCAGTACATCGAGACGGCGGATTACAACGGTGCTAAGCGGGTGATGGTGGTGAGAAGCGTTCAAATACCAACGCCCGTGAGACTGGCGGTCTTCGAGAATCGCATCTACTGGTCGGACGTGACGAAGCAAGCGTTGATGAGCGTCGACAAGATCGAGGGTGAATACTCGATCCGTACGATCTTCAAGACGAGCGACACCAAGGCCGTCAAGATACTTCACCCGCTCGTACAATCGGCCCACAACGTGAAGAATCCATGCGGCAACAACAACGGCGGTTGCCAACACATGTGCATCGTAACGGCAGCCGGTGGTCGTGAGAACGGTATCGCTTATCGTTGCGCCTGCAACATCGGCTGGCGTTTGTCGAGTGACCTGCGAAACTGCAACCTCGTCCAGGAATTCCTCATGTATTCGCAGCAGCGTTTCATCAAGGGTCGCGTCCTCGATCCGGTGGCGGAGGGCTTCAGCGACGCGATACTACCGGTGGTGTCGCGAAGAGCGAGATTCGTCGGTCTGGACTACGACGCCCACGATCGGTACATATACTACAGCGACGTGCTTCAGGACGTGATATACAGGGTACGTCAGAACGGTACCGGCCGCGAGATCGTGTTGGCAAGTCAGAACGAGGGCGTCGAGGGCCTTGCCGTCGACTGGGCAGCCAAGAATCTCTACTACATAGACTCGCGAAAGGGCACCCTCAACGTTCTAAGCACGAGAAACGTCACGTATCGTCGCACGTTGCTGAAGAATCTCAAGAGGCCCAGAGCCATCGTCGTACATCCCAACAGAGGCTACGTATTCTTCTCCGAGTGGGATCGTCCGGCAAACATAAGCAGAGCACAAGCGGACGGTTCGAGTCTCGTTGTGTTTCGAAATCTCACCCTCGGCTGGCCCAACGGACTCGCCATTGACTTCACCGAGGATCGTCTCTACTGGTGCGACGCCCTCCTCGATCACGTTCAACACGCGAATCTCGACGGTGGCGACGTCAAGACCGTTAACTCCCGCCTCATCAAGCATCCGTTCTCCATAGCCGTACACGAGCAGTGGATGTACATCACGGATTGGCGTCTCGACGCCATAATACGCCTTCACAAGGAGACCGGTGATCAGGAGAGCATACTAGTACGCGAGCCCGCCACCAATCGCTTGTACGGCGTAAAAGTATTCAGTCGCGACGTACAGGCGCCAACCGCGAAACATCCCTGCTCAACGAACAACGGCGGCTGCGAGAAGCTCTGCTTCGCGATCCAACGCTACACCGGCGAGGTCACGTTGCGTTCGTCGTCGCGTGGATTGAGCCGGGTCTGCGGATGTCCCTACGGCGAGAGACTCGTCGACGACGGCACGTGCACTTCCGATCCGCTTTCCGAACCTCCGGTTCAGGCCTGTCCAAACGCGTGGGACTTCACGTGCGCCAATCAACGCTGCGTGCCGCAGTCGTGGATTTGCGACGGCGACGACGATTGCCTCGACAACAGCGACGAGATGCAAAATTGCACCAAGCCTACCTGCGCAACCAACGAGTTTCAATGCAAATCCGGCAGATGCGTGCCGGCCAACTTCCGCTGCGATTCGGAAAACGACTGCGGCGACTTCAGCGACGAGGCCGGCTGTCCGAACGTGACCTGCAGCGCGAGTCAATTCCGTTGCGACAACAAGCGTTGCGTGCCGGCCTCGTGGAAGTGCGACTCGGAGAACGACTGCGGCGACGGCTCGGACGAGGGACCGTTCTGCGCTGCCAAGACGTGCGCCTACTTTCAGTTCACGTGCCCGAAATCGGGCAACTGCATACCGCAGTCGTGGGTGTGCGACGGCGACAACGATTGCTTCGATCTTCAGGACGAGAAGGATTGCCCACCGGTCACCTGCTTGGCGACCCAGTTCGCCTGTCACGATCGCAAAACTTGCATAACCGATTTTTACAAGTGCGACGGCCTGTCGGACTGCAACGACGGCAGCGACGAGATCGGCTGCCCGAGGCTGCCCCTCGATCAGTGCAATCCCGACGGGCAGTTCCAGTGCGCGAGCTCGGGCATATGCATACCGAAGAGCTGGCACTGCGACGGCGTGTTCGATTGTCAGGACAAATCTGACGAGCCGGACAATTGTGGCCGTACGGCGAAGGAGTGCGAGCCCGGCTACTTCCGTTGCGTGAATCCCATCGACGAGGCTTGCGTCTTCAAGACTTACGTATGCGACGGGAAGGACGATTGCGGCGACGGTTCCGACGAGGATCCGACGTTGCACGCCTGCGGACCACCACCGTTCAAGTGCGCCTCGCAACAGTGGAAGTGTCCGAACGTTACCGATCGTTGCGTCAACGTGACGAGCGTTTGCGACGGCAAGTACGATTGTCCGAACGGCGCGGACGAGGGTCCCGGTTGCGATCTCGCCGAGTGCACCCACCAGGCGGGCTTGTGCAGCAACGATTGCGTCAAGACCCCATTGGGTGCCCAATGCGCGTGCCCCGAGGGTGAAGAACTCAGCGAGGATCGTTACACCTGCCGTGATCTCGACGAGTGCCAACCACCCGGACGTTGCTCCCAAACTTGCACCAATACGAAAGGCAGCTACGCTTGCAGTTGCGTGAACGGTTACACCCTCGAGTACGACAATCGCACGTGCAAGGCTTACAATCACAGCGCTGCGTTCCTCATAATATCCAACAGGCACACGATACTCGTGGCCGATCTGCAGAAACAGGCCCTCGAGAGGGTGCCGATAAACGTCGAGAACGTCGTTGCGACAGCGAGCAACATGCACACCGGCACGATATTCTGGTCGGACATGAAGCTCAAGAAGATCACGCGGTTGGATCGCGGTGACGATCCCCGCGACGTTGTCTCCATGGGTTTGGATCTGGTCGAGGGCCTAGCTTACGACTGGATCAACAAGAAGCTCTACTGGCTCGACTCGAAATTGAACACTATCGAGGTTGCCGAGGAGACCGGCCAGAATCGCATGGTACTGGTTAAGGAGAACATAACGCAACCGCGTGGCATGTGCCTCGATCCGGCTCCCGACGCCAGATGGCTGTTCTGGAGCGATTGGGGGGAAAATCCTCGTATCGAGAGAATCGGCATGGACGGCACGAATCGCTCCATCATAATAAGCACCAAGATTTATTGGCCCAACGGTCTTGCTCTGGACATAGCCAACAAGCGGGTTTACTTTGCCGACAGCAAACTCGACTTCATCGACACGTGTCTTTACGACGGTAGCGGACGAGTCCAGGTACTCGCCAGTTCCCACTATCTTCTTCATCCCCATTCGTTGAGCCTCTTCGAGGACACGATGTACTGGACCGACAGACAATTGAACAGGGTCCTCTCGGCCCACAAGTTTCACGGCACCAATCAAACGGTCGTTTCACATCTGATATCCCAACCGTTGTCGATTCACGTCCATCATCCGGTCCTCCAACAGATCACACGGAATCCATGCGCCGACGCTCACTGCGATCACGTTTGTCTGCTTTCACCGAGCAATCCGTCGGGCTATACGTGCAGGTGTTTCGCCGGTTGGAAGCTGTCGGGTGGTAGTTGCGTCGAGGAGGACACGCCGTATCTCATGGTCCTACGGGGCTCTCAGATAGTCGACGTTCCACTGACACCTAACGACAACCGAACGACCGGCTACATATGGCCGGTGGTGGGTATCGAGGGTGGCGCCGTAATCGACTACGACAGATCGCGTCGCACGATATTCTGGCTGCAGCGCAAAGACGGCGACGACGAAAACGGCACTATATACACCGTACGATACGAGGGTGGCAATAGGACGGAATTTCCGAATTCGGAGGGCGACTCGGGTATCGTCGGTTCACCGTCCACCATGGCGTTCGACTGGCTCGGCCGTAATTTATTCATCGGCAACAAATTCGCCTCGAACATCGAGGTCATCAAGGTCGACGGTGATGCCCGTTACAGAAGCATCGTACTCGCGAACGACGGCAACAGAAGCTCGGTCGCCAAGCCCAAAGCCATGTGCGTCGATCCTATCGAGGGCCACGTATTCTGGATCGACGAGGGCGGCTTCGGCGTGCCCGTTAAGATCGCCCGTGTCAATATGGACGGCACCAATCCTATCGTACTCGTGGAAAACGTCAATATGCCCGAGGCGATAACCGTCGACATAACCAATCGGATGATATACTTCAGTTCGCAATTCCCGAGTTTCGTCAAGAGCATGACGACCGACGGGCAAAATATCAGGACGATACTGTCGGAGGTGAACGCCGTGTCGTTGCCCCGAGCACTTGCCGTCCACGACTCGAAGCTCTACTATCTCGATCCCCGATACGACAAGATCGAACGGGTCGATCTGCCGGACGGCAAAAATCCGGTTACCATAGTCGACAACGACGCGACCCTGAGGACTATGACGATTTACAAGAAACCCGCGAGCGGCGTGCATCCGTGTCTGACGGACAACGGTGGCTGCGAACAGATATGTCTACCGGCCCCCGGCGGTATGCCAACGTGCGCTTGCAGCATCGGCTACAAGAAAGTCAGCGTTCGAAAGTGCGAGGCTTTCAAAACGTTCGCCGTGGTGTCGCAGCTGGACGTTGCCCGCGGCTACAGCCTCGAGGACTCCAAGGAGGCAATGGTGCCGATAACCGGGCCTGGACATCACGTTCTTCACGTTGACGTCGATTACGCCCAAAATTGGATATACTGGGTGGAGTTCAATCGGGGCGTTTGGAACGGGATATTCCGCGTACGGCCCAACGGGACGGAACTGCAGCCGGTCATAAAATACGGCATAGGCTCGAACGGCATTCGCGGTTTGACCATCGATTGGATAGCCGGAAATCTCTACTTCTCCAACGTCTTTCCTCACGACAATTACGTGGAGGTGTGCCGTATGGACGGTAGCAACAGAAAAGTGCTGGTGAGAACGACGGCCGACACGCCGAGAGAACTAGCCGTTAATCCGATCAAGAGGATGCTGTATTGGATCGATTACGGGCAATATCCGAGGCTCGGCAAGGCCAACTTGGACGGTACGAATTGGGTGCCGATGGTGACGGCGGGTATCGGCACGCCACGCGATCTTACCATCGATCCGCAGACTCACGACGTTTACTGGGTCGACTCGAAACTCGACACCATAAAGAAGGTGTCATGGTCCGGTGACAATTGCCAGGTCATCAGAAAGAATCTTCCGAATCCCATGGGCGTGGCGATTTACGGCACGCAGATTTATTGGGTCGACAGGAATCTCATGACGATCTTCAAAGCGAGCAAGTTTCCCGGCGACACGAGTCTGCCCAGTCGCGTTCGTACGAATCTCGCCAAGTTGCGCGACATCGCCATATACGACAAGCAGAATCAACCGACGGATCCTAACAATCCGTGCGCCAAGGCGTCGTCCAACGGCGGCTGCGAGCAGCTGTGCTTCGCTTATCCGGGCCGAACGGACGCCAAGTGCGATTGCGCGATCGGCAAATTGTCGGCTGACGGGCGCAAATGCGAGAACGTACACGAGTATCTCGTTTTCGCTACCAGAACCGAGATACGAGCTATCAATTTGGATCCCCGCTCGACGAACGTTCCGTTCAAGCCCGTCGGCAATTTGACGAACGTCGTTGGCGTCGACTTCGATTACGAGGACAAGAAGTTGCTCTTCACGCAGATAAGACCGTGGCCGAAGATAGCCTGGATGCGGGCCGACGAACCGTCGACGCTGGACATGCACACCCTCGTCAATTCGAGTATCAATCCCGAGGGTATATCGTACGATTGGACGCAGAAGAAGGTTTACTGGACGGACTCGTCCAACAACAGCATATACGCGATCAACATCGACGGCACGGATTTGGTGATGATCGCCCGGGTCGACAGGCCACGCGCCATCGTCGTTGATCCCTGCTACGGTTATCTGTACTTCACCGATTGGGGCCGTTTCGGCACTTCGGGCAAGATATTCCGCGCGACGATGGCCGGCTCGTTGAAGGAGGCGATCATCGACAAGGATCTGTCGCAGCCGAGCGGCTTGGCGATCGACTACGACGATCGTATGCTCTATTGGACGGACGCCGTGCGCGAGAAGATCGAACGTGCCGATTTGCTCGGCAATAATCGCGAGGTTCTCGTCAGCGCGACCATCTATCCATTCGCAATAACGGTCTTCCGCGAGCACATTTATTGGACGGATCTCCAATTGCGCGGTGTCTACAGGGCCGAAAAGTACACCGGTGCCGACAAGATCGAGCTTGTCAAACGCCTCGAGGATTCGCCTCGCGATCTTCACGTGTTCTCGAACGATCGGCAACGCTGCAAAACCAACGCTTGTCACATAAGCAACGGCGGCTGCGACCAGTCGTGTCATCCGGCGCCCAACGACACCGCCGAGTGCAAATGCGACGACAACAGTCGTCTCGTCAACGAGAATCGTATGTGCGTCGCGAAAAACGTCACCTGCGAATCAAGCCGATTCGCCTGTCGCAACGGCCATTGCATATCGCGAATATGGGCGTGCGACGGTGACGACGATTGCGGCGACGGCTCCGACGAGGATGGCCACTATTGCGCCTATCACTCGTGCAGCCCGAACGAGTTCCGCTGCAACAACGGCCGCTGTATATTCAAGTCGTGGAAGTGCGATCACGAGAACGACTGCAAGGACGGCAGCGACGAGGAAGGCTGCGTATATCCACCCTGCGCCGATGGCGAATTCACCTGTAACAACTATCGATGCATACCCCAAAATCAGGTATGTCCGACCCTCCGATCCTCGAGTCGCTTGCATACTACCCGTGTAGAAATGGGTCCTGCGTAGAGCTAGCCGCGGTCTATTTTTTCCCATTACTTGCTAGCGGCTGGCAGTGAAACTAGCCCGCCGCTAGCTTTGTATGTAACACTTGGAAATCTAACGCCTAGCCAGATGTTCTAGCTCGGTGCTAGATAGCTCTTAGATAGACGCTAGCTGGAAAGAAAGCTATTTTAAAATTCGACGCTGGTTAGGGTTGAATAGAAAATTAAAAGAAATCTGATCACTTTGGAAAAATAACAAATTTTATTGAGTATTATAAATATCGAGTATTAATACACGTAAGAAGTAAAATAAGTAGGTTAGAAATTATTATAATTAATAATATCACATTTGAAGTAATTTTTTTAAAAATATTTATCGCTTTTTTAATGGTGCGCGATCGCGTTTGTATTTTTTTTGTTATTGTTGTACTGATTATTACTTCATTGTTTATTGTACTGTTGATTACTTTTTTTTATGGATTATACCTTTTTAATCGTTGAGCGCTTTTTTTACGATGCGTGATCGCGCCATATTGTATCTCGAAGGCTTTCGCTTAATTTTTTTTTCAATGAAAAGTTTGTTTAGGTTTCGAAAATGAAAAATTAATTTTAGTCAATAATTATTGGCTAAATATAATTATAATTAATGATATTATTCAAGTTAAATTACTCGGCACATCGAGAAAAGGTAACGCATAAAAAAAATCATCTTAATTTTTGTTAGCAAATTTTTTAAAACCAATATATGCATAATATGTCGATATAATTTTATCATTGCATATGATTGTTTGTATCTTTCTAAAACTAGTTGGATTATTAATTTTTTTTTGCAAATGAATGTTAATTTTTATCAAAAATTGCACTTACCATTGCGTTCTTGATTTTGCAAACGTTTTGCGATCGTATCGTTTATATCGGCTTTTATCGCTCGGTATTTACGGACTCTATCTCGACTGGATTTTTTCTCCCGCTTTTCGTCCATAATTTTTAATAATTATTACTTGAGGAATCATTTTTCTCCGTCTGATAAAACTGTCACACGAAGAAAAAAGGTTATAATCCACCGTGCCATGCACCCAGACCGGCGACTCGATGTATCGAGAGAAAATCTGGTTTCTCCATCTAGCGGCTAAGTAAGTAACACTGCGAGAAAACATACGAGAAAAACTACTTTACCGTCATCTAGCGGCGAGCTACCCAAAACTAGCTAGCAAAAACTTGCCAGCCACAACCTAGCGCCTCGCGAGTTATGCTATCTAGGTCAATCTAGACAGCGGCTAGGGTCAAAGTAGTTTATGCCGAGTGAATTTCTACACGGGTTGTAGCGCAAAAAAGGCCTTTTTCATGATTTTTTTTAAAGAAAACTACAAAACTTTTTTAATCGATCGATATACCATCTTAAAGAACACATCTTGAAGAACTTTCAGTAATTTTTTCATTGAAAAATATTACATTGTTTAGTGGCAAATGGCCGTCAATGAAATAATGTTTTTATATACACGGTTTGCGGTGACCAACATTGCGGCGAAGTGGATCATCTGAAAAAAAAATGCGGATGGATTTAGTCAAATATAAGTATAAACTAGTCTTTAATCGAAGGATTTTAAAAAATATTCATTTTTCACAAAATGGTGGACAGTCAAAGTTAATGATTCGATTTTAACGAAAAAAACGGCCGTTTTTTGGCTATAAAACGGCCATTTTTTTCGAAAAAAAAATCAAACGATCAAAGACTACATTTTTATGTATTAAATAAGCCTGCAAAATTTCAAGAAGATCGGTTCATTAGTGTTCGAGTAATCTTGGTCACCGACTTCAGAAATGCCATTTTGAGAAAAACGCGTTTAAAGTTTCAATTTCAGTTCTTCAATTCACGGATTCTTCTCTTTCAACGCTCATATCTCAGTCAATTTTGTCCGGATCGACTTGAAATTTTCAGGACATATTCTCAGATACTTATACTTCAAAAAAATGCAATAAAAAAAATCGATTTTTTCAAAATCGCAAGTGGGGGTAGCCCCTTAAAGCGTGTTTTTTCCCTGTTTTCCAAATAAAACATGATGTTTTGTTCTTTTTTAAATAACGCTGTTGTTTTTTTTTCAACCCCGCTACCTTCCGTCGCGAAATTAACGATATGCTCTTGCGCAACAGGTGTGCAACGGTGTGAACGACTGCAAGGACAACGGCACGTCGGACGAGAGTCACGAGCGTTGCCCGAAGAATCGCACCTGCCCGTTGAATCATCTCCAGTGCGAAACCACCAACATATGCGTGGAGCCCTATTGGCTATGCGACGGTGACAACGACTGCGGCGACAACAGCGACGAGAACGCCCTCCATTGCGCCCAACGTACTTGTCCGCAGAACAGTTTCCGCTGTCCGAATCATCGTTGCATACCGGCTACCTGGTACTGCGACGGTGACTCCGATTGCGTGGACGGAAGCGACGAGCCACCTGGCTACTGTCAATCCGAGGGACGCACTTGCTTCGGTGATCTATTCACGTGCGACAATGGCAATTGCATACCGAGAATCTACATATGCGACGGTGACAACGACTGCCTCGACAATTCCGACGAGGACGAGCGTCATCAGTGCAGTTAGTGCCCTTTCTCGCGATCTTGTCGATCATCCGATATTGCCCCCTGTGTAACCACAATAACTGCAAATCGATGGTTTTTCTTTTGCACCAATCAGACGACCGCAAGTGCGACGAGGAGACCGAGTTCACGTGCACGGCGAACAAGCTCTGGAATCGTGCCCAGTGTATACCGAAGAAGTGGCTCTGCGACGGTGATCCCGACTGCATGGACGGTGCCGACGAAAACGTCACCCTCCATCATTGCCCACCTCCACCGCCATGCGCCGACAGCCAATTCAAGTGCAACAACGGCCGCTGCATCAATCGCAATTGGCTGTGCGATCACGACAACGATTGCGGGGACGGCAGCGACGAGGGCAAGTTCTGCAACAATCAGTACAAGAAGTGCAACAGCCAGGAGTTCACCTGTCAAAACTTCAAGTGCATCAGAAAGCAGTTCCATTGCGATGGACAGGACGACTGCGGCGATCGATCCGACGAGGTTGGATGCCGTGAGTACAATTCTACCATCGCAAACTCTTGTCCTGACGGATTTTTCTATCCATAGTACGAGACCACGGTGCGAGATTTTTTGCCGAATCGTGGCTACGAAAATCCCTCGAAAGGAGATCGTTACCAGAAATCTACCGGAATCTAAATTTGTCGGATAAAATTGAGGACGATAAGGAAAACGATGTAAAAAAAATTGCCTCGAGCACTATGCGAACGTGCCTCGCTTGCCTCGTTTGTGTGTTTGGGGTTGCCGCGCTCGAATCATACGTACCGAGGCTGCCTCGCGAGGCAGCCTCGGTACGTATGATTCGATGAAAAAAAAGTGCCTGCGGTTTTGCCTCGGCCGAGGCTGCCTCGCGAGGCAGCCTCGAGTACTGTGCGAACGTGCCTCGCTTGCCTCCTTTGTTGGGGTTGCCGCGCTCGAATCATACGTACCGAGGCTGCCTCGCGAGGCAGCCTCGGCCAGTCTGGACGTGGCTAATGATGCGAACTTCAACATCGTTGCTCACAATGAACACTGGAATCTCAAATTTCACTTCTTCTATCGTTATCCCACAGCCACTCGTATCCTAAACTCTGAAAAATCGAAAGTCCGGTATTAACATTGAAAACGCATCAACCTTTCACAGCTTCCAAGGGCAAGACCAACACGTGTCCGAATCCAGGCGAGTTTCAATGTGCGAGCGGCATGTGCATCGATCAAAAATTGGTTTGCAACAAGGAGCGCGATTGTCCGGACGATAGTGACGAGCCGGCGCATTGCAACGTCAACGAGTGCCTACACGTAGAGCTCAATCAGTGCGGCCACAAGTGCATCGACACACCCACGAGCTATTATTGCCTCTGCAATCCGAATTACAAGCTGCTCGAGGACGGCAAAGCCTGCGAGGACATCAACGAGTGCATCGAGACACCCGAGGTCTGCAGTCAACAGTGCGAAAACACACCCGGCGGTTATTACTGCAAATGCAACGAGAAATTTTACGAGAGAGCAGCCGACGAGCACACCTGCAAACGAAGGAACAAGACGGAACCGTGGATCATCTTCACCAACAAATATTACGTCAGAAATATGTCGACCGACGCATCCCTCTACAATGTCATGCATCAGGATCTCATAAACGTCGTTGCCTTGGATGCCGATTATGCTAGTCAGATGCTCTACTTCTGTGACGTCACCGCCAAAATGATATACAGGTGTGCATTATTGAAAAAAATGTGTTTCTTTTGGACGAAAATTGGGACTGATGGTGTACGCGTTGATTTCGACAGAGCTCCGATAGCCGGGGGTGAGAAGGAAGTCGTCATACGTCACGACAGTTTGGGCCTGGAAGGCATATCGATCGATTGGGTTGCCCGTAAGCTTTATTGGCTCGACCGGCACGCCAAGCATCTCGACGTCTCCGAGCTCGATGGCTCGAACAGAAAGACCCTTCAGAGCGGCATTGCCGATCCTCGAGCCATTGTCGTTCATCCGGGCACCGGATACTTGTACTTTACTTCTTGGCACCTTCAGGTACTCGAGATTACTCCTTATTTTAAGATTCTCCAATGCCTTGCTCAATCCCCGATGTACATGTTTACGGTAATAATGACAACTGGAATAATATCAAATGAGAAAATAACAGTAACGATATAAAAAATAACAATGATAATTACCATTATCATTGTTATCATTAATTATCATTGTTATCATTAAATTGTTATCATTAAAATTATCATTGTTATCAAAGTTATCATTGTTAAAAGTTATCAAAGTTATCATTGTTATCATTGTTATCAAAAGTTTATCAATGTTGTCAAAAGTTATCAAAAGTTATCAAAAGTTCAAGTTATCATTATTATCAGTTATCGTTGTTAAAAGTTATCAAAGTTATCATTAAAGTTATCAAAGTTATCATTGATAAAAAGTTATCGTTGTTCATTAAAAAATAACAATGATAATTACCATTATGATTGTTATTTTTACGGTAATAATGACAATAATAATTCGAATAATATCAATGAGTGTAATTATTCATTACTAATAATAAAAACAATGTCAAATATGAAAATAACAATAGCGATATTAAAAATAACAATGGCAATGTCAATTATCATTGTTATTTTTCTTCACAATAATAATAAACGCAAACGATGTTAATAAAACATTTTATTTATGAATATTGAGCAGAAAACTAATAATCGCGGTATGGAAAACAGCAAGAACAATAATATTATAATTATTAAATATCAATAGCACTAATTATAACAATAATACCAATAGAAGTGATTCATGATTAATAATAATTTCAAAAAAAAAACATTGAAATTAGCAATATTACTTATAACAACACTAATGTTTATTATAATAATTATATATTAAGGGCTTAGACCTAGCAGAAACTTTAGAAAATATCGATTTTTGGTTTTCGGCGGATTCTGAAAATATAACACTTGGAAAGTATTATCTGACAGTTTCAAGTCGTTCCGTTCAAAATTGACGGGGTTATGGGCGTTTGTACGTAGGTTCCGCGGACCGGCGAATTTTAATTGCGTTTTTTTTCAATGCCTTTTTCAAGATTAGTGACCACGGTCTCTCAAACCGGTGCACCGATCAACTTCAAAATTGACAAGCTTCTTTTACATATCAAAAAGCAGTGCTTAGAAAGACATTTTTCTTTCGATGTATAATTTTTTTTTCATCAACGTAAATAGCGCGTTTTTTCACCGAAAATCGATACTTTCATTTTGTACTGCGGCCATTTTGTCAAAAATCAATGTTTTATTAAATCCTTCGTCCAAGCCCTAGATAATTTCATGCAAAAACTGAATGTCACGGCGGAGGACGTTTTTGTTCAAACAGCGCCCTGCACAAACCTTCGTATCTACCACATTCATAAATATTTATCAATACAAAAATTGTAAAAAAAAATACGTAAAACCATGCCTACTCTTCAACGTAAAAAAAAAAATTGAAAACCTGCACACGTTTTCCCAGAAGAAATCCGCTTTTTCCGGCCACGAGCGACGTGCAACCCCTTAATAACGATAATAACAAACGCAACGACGTTCTCAACAATAATCCTAATAATAATCAACAGGCGTACATCGGAAAAATGGGCATGGACGGAAGCAACTTCACGCAAATTTTGACCTGGGAGGACGACATTGCGTGGCCGAACGCTCTCACGATAGACTACTTCACCGACAAAATCTTTTGGGCGGATGCTCATCTCGATTACATAGCGTTCGCCGATCTCGAGGGGCACAATCGTCACATCGTGCTCTCGGGTGCCGCGGTGCCTCACGTATTCGCAATAACGGTGTTCGACGATGCGATTTACTGGACCGATTGGAATCTCAAGGCGATCAGCAAGGCGCACAAATTCTCCGGCAAAAATTTGGTTGTACTTCGTAACACGACGCATCGCCCGTACGACATACACGTGTATCATCCGCTGAGACAATTGCCGTATCCGAATCCGTGCGCGAATAACAACGGTGGCTGTTCGCATCTGTGCCTGATCGCACCACCCGCGAGTTCCTATCTGCTCGAGGGCTACGGTCAGCCGGGCGTCACGTCGCACAAATGCGCCTGCCCCAATCAGTTCGTCCTCGACAAGGACGGAAAAACGTGCCGGGCGAATTGCACGCAAGGACAACATCGATGCGGACCACCAGACGAAATGTGCATCCCCTGGTTCTGGAAGTTAGTTTCTTTTCATTTTGCTTGGTGCATTTTTCTACGGAAGCAACTCTGTGCCTTTATTTTTTATTTTTCATCCAGAGCTTTCGAGCATGTTCTTTTTTTTATCCGTACCAACTCGATTTGAGTTTCTTTGGGCTTACTTCATTTTTTTTACAAGCTTTTACTTAACTTGCTTCGTTCGTATGTCTGGCTTACCGGCCAGAAATTTGTAGTCCATTTTTCGAGCATTTTCTGGCATCTGATTGAGCTGAAATTTGGCATACCTATGGAGCTTCGGCGACAATGCGATAATATGGTACCAGGGAGAGTAGAGGAAAGGAGCGGATACACACTGTTGCTGTTGACACCACATTCGTGGTGGGTGACCTAACTGTTGCGTCTACCACTCCTATTTCGCTGTCCATCTCATTGTTGCAAACTCATAATAGCAACTGACAATTAATGAAATTAAGCGGTGAACCAACTAAATAAACAAACTAAGAAAATAAAAACACAACACAAATGTAGCCTTGACTATCGTGGATTGGAAATATGTTTCAGAAAAGGGTATTCGGTTGATTCATTTTTTTTACCGATGCGAATGAAAGATTGAAAAAAATTGCTCTATGCGAACAATATTACTCTTGATGTGGCTTGAAAATGCAACTGCACTGGAGAAAAAAAAGAACTTGTCAAAAAGTCGCAGTTGCATTTGCAAGAAAAGTAACTTATTAATTATGCCCCTTTTTATGCTTATCACTCGAGAGAGAATGAAGCGTAAAGGTTATGTTTCTCATGAACTGAACTACATGCATGAAAAAAGAAAATAAAGGCTGACCCTGATGACAATTGATTGGGAGCAATATTGAAAGTAATTCTACCTTGGGCTTTGAAGAAAACAATTTCGTGAAGATTTTCTCAATATTACAAAACACAATAATATTAAAAATGAGCCTCAAAGCGGAGCACAGACACATCGAAATCGAATTCTTTGATTATTTGTGCGCATGCGTTAAGGTTGGACTATTATAATTATTTAAGACGTTATCGTCAGGAGAGCTGCTGGTGGCCGAATCTGGAACTATTGCAAGTCGGAGTTTTTAAGACGCTGGAACTACGTATTGCCCTATGTTGTGTCCACTCCTCTCTAGTCTCCCTGTATGGTACCCCTTCGTTGGCAGAGAGAATTCGACAAAATGGCAGGAACATTTTTTTATCCTGAAAACTTGAACTCGGGATTTTTTGAGGGTGCTGATTACGAATTTCCATTTGTCTTGATTAAAAAAATTTTTTTTTCGTTTTTTTGTTTTCTTTCATATTTTTTGTTTGTTTTGCGTTTTTTACGTTTTTTTTCATTTGTTTTTTTCGTTTGTTTTTTTAGTTTCCAATATTTTTTATGATTTGTTTAGATTATAAATTTTTAACTAGAATAATTGAAAAAAATCTTTAGGAACAAATTTGACATCCGAAATGAGTGTTTTTTTTTAAGCAGATGGCGATTCAGATTCGTAATAAGCGACCTCAAAAATCCCGGAGTACTAATTTTCATCTAAATCGAGTAAAGTTTTTGATTTTTATCCGCCATATTGGCGCCGCCATTTTGAGTTTCCACATTTTTACTTCAAATTCGGATTCAGCGAGCCCAAAAACCCCCAGAGAGGCTCCGATTTCAAATAAGAGCAAGTTAAGTAGGGAAATAAAGGTTGACGCACTATTGCGTCAATGCCACACAGGGCACGGAATTATTTGACGCACTATTGCCTCAATGCCAACGAAGGGGTTAATAGCATATCCTACATTTGTTTTGTTATCAGGAGCACTTTCCATTACACGTGATAACGAGAGTCTGATAGCGGGGCGTACATAAATTACGTAACGCAATTGGGGGAGGGGGCTCGGCCTGGCGTTACGGTTACGTACGCGGAGGGGGGGGGGGTCGAGGTTTGCGTTACGTAACGGTTTGAGAACTGCCAGAAATAGCAACATGTCTGCAATGTCTGCAATGTCTGTAAAAATACCAAAATAAAGAAACGGCTACGCGCAACGATATCTACATTTGGATAGATATCGATAAATTGTTGACTTTTTATTTACCGATAACCTTTCGTAAAGATATCGATGGTTCGATGAATTTTGCGTTACGTAATTTATGTACCTAGGGGTGGTGGGAGGTGGGAACTGAAATTTCAAATGGCAAATGGTAGGCCAATCGAGTTTGGGCTCGTTAACTTTGTTGACTTGAGCACTATTTGTTGTTACATTATTATAAAGGTTCTCGCGGAAATTTTGTAACCTGAAGCAAGTTTTTTTATTACGCCGATGTCTGATGAATGGCACGGGGGTCTGGCATGAAAAGTAAATATACAAATTCTAATACTAAAAAGTATAAAATAAAGTAAGCGTAAAATACTTTTTGAAAACAAGCTCTTATTTAAAAGTTAGTGGACTAAAAAGTAAAAACTATTGTTCGGTAAAATTGAAAATCAAAACAGTATAACTATAAAAAAGTCCCTCGGTCACTCGTCATACGTGCAAGTACTCGGAAGGTATATAAACGTAGATATTTTAAAAATATGAAATATACATTTACAAAGCTTGAGACGTCAAACGTCACAAGTACTAATACTACTTAAAATTTTTCGAAAAGAAGCCTCAGCCAGCAAGCAAGTACTTAGAAGGTACATAAACGTAGATATTTAAAAAAATATCAAATATAAATTTCAAAAGCTTGAGACGTCAAACGTCTTAAGTACTAATACTATTGTACTTAAAATTTTTTAAAAGCCTCAAGCTTTTAAAATTTATCTTTCATATTTATGATGATGGAACTTTATTGTAGTTATACTGTTTTGATTTTTAACTTTACTGTACATTATTTTTTACTCTTTGGTACAGTGCCTTTGAAATAAAAGCTTGTTTTTCAAAAGTATCGTACGTTAATTTTTTCTTCGTTATTTCAAATTTGTCTTTTTCGTTGGCCAGATGCGACGGCGAGAAGGATTGCAAGGACGGAACCGACGAGTCGGCCGAGTGCCCGGGCCGGGTTTGCCGTCCGGGAGCGTTTCAATGCACGAACGGCAATTGCACACCGAGCTCGACCGTGTGCGACGGCAGCGACGACTGCGGGGACAACAGCGACGAGGGGAACTGTTCCCACGAGTGCGCCGAGCTCGAGTTCAAGTGCAAGTCAAACGGCCGCTGCATTCACGCCTCGTGGAAGTGCGACGGTGACAGCGACTGCAAGGACGGCAGTGACGAGGATCCGTCTATTTGTCGTGAGTTTGAAAAAAAAAAAAAACAAACCCTTTCGCTCTCCCTCCGCACTCGTTTCGTTATTTTCAGTCTTCGAAAAATTGCCTCGAAGTGTGTCCAACGAAAGAGGCCAAATAAATGTAAAAGGAATATTTAAAAAACAAGCTTTGGTTTAAGGGGTCTTCTCACTTTAAACGCTAAAAAACGGCTATATCAATCCATTGTTTTGATAGGTTTATATTAAAGATATTGATATGAAAGTTGTTACACTCAATAAATACACTTTCGGAATACATTTAAAAAATGTATTTATTTAAGGAAGCTTTCCAGTGTGACAGCCCGAAAAATCGCTGTTTTTCGCGATTTTTTTTTTTAAAGAAAAAATAATCTAATCGGTCTGGTTTTTTTTGTTGTATATTAATTGGGTATTGAAGAATACAAAACAATTTTTTAAAGATCGATTTATTTATTAATTAATATCTATAAAAATGATGAAACAATTGTTGCAGAAAATGCACTTGGATGTGGTGTCCACGTTGGGGGTCACAATTTTGATCTGAAACAAAAAACACAAAAAGATTATTGATCGGTATATAATTGGCTTTCGTGCTATGGAGGCTTTTTTTTTTTTTTTTTGCAAAAATGGCGCCGGTTTGAACAAAAAGTATCGATTTTAGCATTTTTTTTGGCAGTTTTTTTTACAAAAAAATAGGAAGATGTCAAAAAAAAAAAAAGCTTCCATAGCACGATAAACAATGAGGTTAAGAATATTGTGTAAAAAATTCAACTCGATAGCTTTAAAACTCTGCCCTCCAAGTTGGACACCGTTTTGAAAAATGCTGTTTCGAGAAAAACGCGTTCAAAGTTTCGCTGTAGCTGTAGCGCTCCGTTGCCTTCTTCCAAGAAATGCTGTACAGTAACCGAAATAGTCTGAATTTCGGCATGAAAATTTCAGGGAATATTCGGAAGAGTGTAGACTATTCGATAAAGCAAAAAAAAATCGATTTTTTGAAAATTTCACACTGGAAAGCTCCCTTAAGTCACTATTTATAGACGAAAATGGTAGTTGAAATAAAGTCAAAACAAATCGAAAAAAAAAATCAAACAAACTTTCGAAATACAGTTTAAAAAATGATTTATTTAAGTCGCTATTTATGGACGAAAATAGTAGTTAAAAAAAAGTCAAAACAAATCGAAAGATTTTTTAAAAAATCACACGGTTTCAGATTCAGTATGTTAATGGCTATAGCGCATATCGTACGATTTTTTATATATGCAAAAATAACAAAATGGCGGACATTTTTCGAAAAAAAAAACGTATTTTTTCACCGTTTTTGGCAAAAAATAGTGAATATCCAAATTAGAAAAATCCTTGATATGCGATATAGCTATAGTTGTTAAGAATATGTGGTTAACATTTTTTAATGATCGTTGTTTCGAGAAAACGCGTTTAAAGTTTGTTTGGGTTACATAAATGCATAAAAAAAATTGTTATGTTTTTCGAAAGTGTATTTATTAAGTGTAACAACTTTTACATCAATATCTATAATTCATACCTGTCAAAAACTTCATGAAAATAGCCTTTTTTAGCGTCTAAAGTGAGAAGACGCCTTAATGTACTGAAAAGTAAAAAATAATTTTTTTTACCGAGCGCCCCAAGCTTTTTTTACTGCAACGTCAACCTGAATTATATTTACTGCAAAACAATCTTAGATTTCTTAAATAAAAATCCTGACACTGAGCATGAACGTGTGATAATAATTTCTCTAATTACTATTGTGCCAAATTAAATGCGATTAATGAAAGTGAATTGATCAAATTGATTAAACATTTAAAAAATTGAGCGCCCCAAGCTTTTATTTACAGTCACATATACCTATATGCGACTATAAATAAAAGCTTGGGGCGCTCAATTTTGGAAATGTTTAATCAATTTGATCGATTCACTTTCGTTAACCGTATTTAATTTGGCACAATAGTAATTAGAGAAATTATTATCACAAGTTTATGCTCAGTGTCAGGATTTTTATTTAAGAAATCTAAGGTTGTTTTGCAGTAAATAAAATTCTGTTGATATGTTAACGGATTCATGTAAATTAAAGGTTATATGGCTAAATGCTGAGCGTCCCAAGGCTTTATTTACAGTCACATATAGATGACTTGGCAAAAAAAATGATCTACCTTTTAGTACATCAAATAAAAGCTTGTTTGTAAAAATATTTCTATTTACATATAAATGATTTTCTACTTTTTAGTCTGTAATTGATTTTACTCGTTGGTTGTTACCAATAGTTTACTAGTTTACGAGTTTGTAGGTTAGGAACATGGAATGCTTGTAAAAAAAATAAAGACTGGATTGGGATTGAACTTACGACTAATTGCTGCATATGAAATTCACATACCAACACAGTCGGCTACGGATTTGTTTGTATGTGTTGGTGAGATTTTATACGGAAGATTAAATATCGCCAATTTTACGTGAGAAGATGACGATTTTATAGATATTTTTTTAAAGGCCTCAGGCCACAGTAACGGGTATGAAATCATGTGCGAATTTAACAATTTTTTTTTCGCATGACAAAGTGATTCACTCACAAAATTAATTACACATCGATTTAGTATGAATATCAAGCTGTTAGCATTTTTTTGTTTTCGATGTACAAAATGGCCGACTACTCGAAACTTCTCGAAACAGCTTTTTTCCAATGGGCGTGACAAATAACTTCAACAATGTTCACTCGATTTACTTCAAATTCAAAACTTATGTTCCTAATTGGATTTCGCAGAGAAGTACGTACGGAATTTTTGATTAATCGAAAACTTTTCATTTTATGAGCAGTTATAATGAAATTTTTCACTGAAAATTCATTTCTTAAGGCGTTACCCCCACTTGTAGCGCAAAAAAAGGCTTTTTTCATGAATTTTTTTAAAGAAAACGACAAAACTTTTTTAATCGATCGATATACCATCTTAAAGAACACATCTTGAAGAACTTTCAGTAATTTTTTTATTGAAAAATATTACATTGTTTAGTGGCAAATGGCCGTCAATGAAATAATGTTTTTATATACACGGTTTGCGGTGACCAACATTGCGGCGAAGTGGATCATCTGAAAAAAAAATGCGGATGGATTTAGTCAAATATAAGTATAAACTAGTCTTTAATCGAAGGATTTTAAAAAATATTCATTTTTCACAAAATGGCGGACAGTCAAAGTTAATGGTTCGATTTTAACGAAAAAAACGGCCGTTTTTTGGCTATAAAACGGCCATTTTTTTCGAAAAAAAAAATCGAACGATTAAAGCCTACATTTTTATGTATTAAATAAGCCTGCAAAATTTCAAGAAGATCGGTTCATTAGTGTTCGAGTAATCTTGGTCACCGACTTCAGAAATGCCATTTTGAGAAAAACGCGTTTAAAGTTTCAATTTCAGTTTACACGAAGAACGGATTCTTCTCTTTCAACGCTCATATCTCAGTCAATTTTGTTCGGATCGACTTGAAATTTTCAGGACATATTCTCAGATACTTATACTTCAAAAAAATGCAATAAAAAAAACGATTTTTTCAAAATCGCAAGTGGGGGTAACCCCTTAAGTTCAAATACCTACAACTTTTGAATGAAACAATATTTTGCAAATTCCGTAGGTACTTCTCTGGGTATTCTAATGTAGGCTGACGAGAATATTTGTTTTTTGGTCTAGGTAAAAAATTGTGGGTGCTAAATGTCACGCCGCGGAGCGCCTAAAAAAAGAAAATATTAGTAGTCGGCCATTTTGTACATCGAAAAAAAAACTTGAACAGCGTGATATTCATACTAAATAGACGTATAATTAATTTTATGAGTGAATCACTTTTTCATACGAAAAAAAATTTGTTAAATTCGCACACGATTTTATGTCCGTTACTATGGCCTAAGGCCTTGTCATATCATGCATCGTGACCCTCTAGACGCACGTTCGCAAAATTTTCCAGCTCTAAGTAGTCGGCAAGTGGGTAAAATATCGATTTTCCGTGTCGCATCTCACAGAAAGTCAAGTTAAGGAAGTTCATCTGACGATCGAATTAACAAACAGATATTGATAAAAAAAAATCGAGTTCACTTATGAGTATTTAAAAAGTCACCTGTTCAAATTTCAAACTCTCCGAATACCTTGTTTGTGAGCAATTAATAAATAAACATTTTCTAAATTAACATGGTCTCTTATGGATTGTCGTGTTTTTCCCGTCTATAAACGTGAAAATTGCAAGCATTGACAAACAGTTTCGAAAGAAACTTTTATAATGGATAAAAAACATATCTAAAGAACGTTTGGACAGCTTTGTAAAATCCATTAGATACTTGTGAACTTCAGAATAAATTAATTTGTCTCGAAAAATGCTGACTTTTTGGAGGTTAACCTCCATATTACTCCAGTCGCATATTATGATGGCAACGTCGCAACCGCGCGCTTTTTGAAATCAACACTAATACTTTCCGAACGACGCAATGTGCACTACACTTCTACAGCAAATTATACAGAAGCGACTGGAAATGCAATGACTAAATCGGCTTAAAGAATAAAATCAAATAAATTAATCGCAAATAAAATCATTGTAGTTATAAAAAAAGGATACGAAATAACAACACATAAAAAATTGATTTCGAGATTGATTGAGAAAAAATTTGATTTTCGAAAATTGATTTTGTTTGTCTTTCCAGAAAAACGCTTTCTTTTTGAATTTTCTTCCATGGTCGAAAAAGAGATCGACGATGAACCATGGACGCGAGTGAAAAATTTCTAGCACATGGCAGCTGTACAGGATACGCGCTCGCGCTTCGTTGCAGCGTTGCCAAACTTGTTGAACGGACTAGGCTAGTCGTAATAATTTTTCTTTCGACTAACTCGATACCGGATGAACTTCCTTAAGGGCGGGGTAAATTAATTCGGCGAAAAAAAGGCATGTTTTTAAGATTTTTTTTTGGCGTAACGAATGGTGTTCGTTTATTGAAAAATTTACATATAATAAAGTAACATTTGAACAACATTCTCCTAAATTTGCATTGCAAAATATTCAAAATTGAGCGAGTGAAAATTAAACCCCGGAGGCGCCTCGAAAAAAAGTTGGTTTGCGGTGTGCACCATAACTCGCAACAGAATCATCTGAAACAAAAAAATCAAAATGCATTTGTTAAAGGAGATGTTTCTCGAGGTAATGACAGGAGGATTTTTTTTTTTTCGATTTTTCGTAGCACTTGGGAGCCAAAAACCCGATTTTCGGTAAAAAAAATCGGCTAATTTGTTGTTGAAAAATTAGTAATTATTAAAAAAAAACAAAAAAGCTCTCGAAAATACCTGGTGAATTATGTGAATAAGTACCGTGCAAAATTTAAAAGCGATTGGTCCAGTAGATTTTGAGTTATCGTGCACACGGACTTCAAATATGACAAGTCTCAGAAAGACGGTTTGAAAAACGCAGAAGAGTTTGGTCGCTTAGCGCTCATTGCACATAAGTTTGAGAACACTTCTCGAATGCATAAAAATCTGAGAAAATTCATGCATATTAAAGGTACTCAAAAGATTAATTTTGCATAATAATAATTCCAAAATGTTATTAACAAAATGATGAAAACAAAAAATTAGTCAACAAATTTCCCCGCAACCCAATTTTTTTTCGTGATTCGTTCATTTTTCTGAATACGTATGAATTTTTTCAGATTTTTCAATTATCTTTGAATTTTTAGAAATTCAAAATAAAACTCGATAATTTTCTTATACTCACTCAAAGTCGTCGATGCCAGGTCCGTAGGGCAAAAGGCTTCCATCGAGATGATCGAGAGCATCTTTTTGCGTTTGTCTACGCAAAACTCTTTCTTCTTTACTGTCGTGTGTATACTAATGTGTATACTAATATACACCATGCCTCGAATATACATAACGGGACCGGAACGGGCCCGTTTATCAAGAAATTTATTCGGAGTCGAAAAATACAATAGCGCGCCGCGCAGCTGCCGCTCAGGTATAAAACCCGGCATGGAGCAATAGACGCTCAAATACTCATAACTTCGTCAATTTTACTCCGATCGACTTGAAATTTCAACACAATATTCTTGATATATTATGCATTCATTTAAAAAATTTTAAAAAAATGAAAAAAAAAATTTTAATACTTTACCCCGCCCTTAAACGAAAGTGTGTAAAAAGGACCAAAAGCTCAAAAATAACGTGTTCAATTTTTTTTTTCGTATCACAGACAATCGCACGTGCGACGCAAACACCGAGTTCAGCTGCACGAACGGCAAGTGCATACCGAAATTGTGGATGTGCGACTTCGACGACGATTGCGGCGACGACAGCGACGAGCCCGCGTACATATGCCGCCAGAGGAATTGCACGACGGGCTGGCAGCGTTGTCCGGGCCACGCGAATTATCGCTGCATACCAAAATGGCTGTTCTGCGACGGCAAGGACGATTGTCGCGATCGTTCGGACGAATTGCCCGAGAATTGTCCAAAGTGCGATCCCTCGGTTGAATTCAAGTGCGGCAACAATCGGTGCGTGCCGAAGCAATGGCTTTGCGATTTTGCCGACGACTGCGGCGACGGTAGCGACGAGGCCGAGGCCACTTGCAACGGCCAATATCGCGATTGCTCGAGGTCAGAGTATCGCTGCGCCAACCGGAAGTGCATCGCGTCCAGATGGAGATGCGACCACGAGGACGATTGCGGCGACAACAGCGACGAGATCGGATGTCAAAATTTCGTCTGCAAAGTACGTTTTCTCCAATAACGAAAATAATACGATAGATATTTCGTAAGTGTTTCTTTTCGGTCGACCGGAAGTGGAGCTGGTCCCGTGCACTTTTGACATTTTTTACCTCCGATTAATTTTGAATTTCGTGTACCCACGTATTTTGACTCGCTGATTACGAATATCATAGTGAAAATACTCGCAAATTTGATTTTCCACGTCAACATTCGCGAAAACCGTTTTTTAAACAGTTTTTCTGTTTTATTTTAGTAAATATTCATTTTAGAGGAAAATTTTTCCTGCAAACGTTTCAGCCTATGAAAATGTTCATCTTTTATGATCTATACAGTTTTTATCTAAAACCATTCCGTTTCGAGAAAAATCGGATAATCGTCCGATAAGTGAAAATTGCTTAGCTCCATTAGTTTCGATATTATCTACTTACGCACTTTACCGCGGGAAGGTTGGAGTTTAGCCTTCAAGGCGTTACCCCACTTGTAGCGCAAAAAGGCCTTTTTCATGAATTTTTTTAAAGAAAACTACAATACTTTTTCAATCGATCAATATACCATCTTAAAGAACACATCTTGAAGAACTTTCAGTAATTTTTTTATCGAAAAATATTACATTGTTTAGTGGCAAATGGCCGTCAATGAAATAATGTTTTTATATACACGGTTTGCGGTGACCAACATTGCGGCGAAGTGGATCATCTGAAAAAAAAATGCGGATGGATTTAGTCAAATATAAGTATAAACTAGTATTTAATCGAAGGATTTTAAAAAATATTCATTTTTCACAAAATGGCGGACAGTCAAAGTTAATGGTTCGATGTTAACGAAAAAAAACGGCCGTTTTTTGGCTATAAAACGGCCATTTTTTTCCGAAAAAAAAATCGAACGATTAAAGACTACATTTTGATGTATTAAATAAGCCTGCAAAATTTCAAGAAGATCGGTTCATTAGTGTTCGAGTAATCTTGGTCACCGACTTCAGAAATGCCATTTTGAGAAAAACGCGTTTGACGTTTCAATTTCAGTTCTTCAATTCACGGATTCTTCTCTTTCAACGCTCATATCTCAGTCAATTTTGTTCGGATCGACTTGAAATTTTCATACTTAAAAAAAATCGATTTTTTCAAAATCGCAAGTGGGGCTAACCCCTTAAAGTGCATGGCTTTTTTTGCTTCTCATTTTATTTGTTTGTTTTTTTTTATTTTAGTTTCTTTTTGTATTATGTACTATTTTGCATTTTTTGTGATTCAGTCAATTTTGAAGTGCACGTTTTTCTTTGCTTTTTTTTTATTTATTTTTTTGAATGGTTGTTCTTTTATTTTGATTTCTTTTTGTATTATATACTATTTTTTGCATTTTTTGTGATTCAGTCAATTTCAAAGTGCAAGTTTTTTTTGCTCTTTGTGTTTTTTTATTGATTTTTTTGGTTTTTTTTCCATTATTTTAGTTTCTACTTTGGGTTGTTTGGATTTTTTTTGTTGGTTTTGTTGCGGTTTTAATTTGGTTTTTTTCTTTGGGTTTGTTTGGGCTTATGAACGATATTATCAATGGTTTGAGACAAAATATGTATAGAACATAAAAATTTTATATTTTTGTAGGCTACAACTTTTGTGGGAAACATTTTTTCCCTAAAATGAATATCTACCAAAATAAAGCAGAAAAACTGTTAAATAAAATTAGTTTTCGCGAGTGTTGACCTTGAACATCGAATTTGCGGGTATTTTCAATATGATATTCGTGATCAGCGAGTCAAGCTACATAGGTACACGAAGTTCCAAATTAATCACAGGTATGGGTTTTTCGGTACTTTAACCCACGTTTTTTTGTCTTCATTTTTTTTTCGAGTACCTTTATTATTTTTCGTATTTGTATTTATCCGCTTCGTCGATTTTCCGCAGAACGACACGTTCCAATGTGCCAGCGGCCATTGCATCGCGTCGCATCTACGTTGCGACGGTGCCCGGGACTGCAGGGACGCGAGCGACGAGATCGGATGCCCACCGAGATATCCGGGAGGTCTGTACTGTCCTCCGTCTCGCTTCAAGTGTAATAACAATCTGTGCGTTTCGTTCTCGGAGCGCTGCGACGGTAACGACGACTGCAACGACGCGTCTGACGAGGATCCGGTCATGTGCGGTTAGTTTCCTGTATTTTACTTTCGAACGCGCCTTTTTTTCACCGATCTTCCACGTATGCAACAATCTACGCTTATTTCTTTCGTTATTCGTCAGAGGCGTCTTGAGGCATTTCTTCCTCGTACAGTTGACGGTAGTAAAAAACGTTTTTCGAGGGTTGTAACGAAAAAAAAGTTATTTGACACATTCGGTTGAGGGGCTGCATCCACTTAGAGGCCTGAAAAAAATGGCCATGATTCTTTTTTTTTCTGGGACACGATTTCGGAATTTTTTGGAAAACGGTTGGGCAAAAGTTGGTTAAGGGGAGATGTACACGTAGGAGACGGAAAAAAGGTCATCTTTGTGAATGTTTTCAAGGAAGACTATTTGAAAATTCGGATTGGGGTTTTAATTATCTAAAAGTATATACATTCAAAAATATGTTTAATTTTCTTTATTTAAAAGTATCAAAAATATACAAGGATGTTGTATGATCCTTGGAGCGTCGTAAAATAAATCGGTACCCAAAATTTCTCGAAAACAATGAACCGAATGCCTTGAGGTTTTTTGTGGTTATTCTATACACCGTTATCTAGTAGTCGATCGAGCAATTTTCAGAATATTTCAATGACACGTTCAGCGAATATAGCTAAAGGTGATACTAACGAATAAAAATATTGTTGAAAAAAGCGATTTTTTGACCTAGGTACACGTAGCCCGTTAATAGGAATAAAAAAACGTTCGAAGAGTGGGCACGATTTTTTTTCAACACTTGCCCATGCCTCCGCGTGACTTTGACAGTGCCATTGATCGTTCTTGTTCCAGCCAACATCACGTGCGATCCGATAAGGAAATTCCAGTGTACGAATCACCGGTGCATACCCCGGCATCAGCTTTGCGACGGAATCGACAATTGCGGCGACGGCTCGGACGAGAACAATCTGACGATGTGCGCCAAGAGGATACACTCGTGCAATCCTATAAAGGAGTATCAGTGCGCGAACAAGAAGTGCATCGAGAGAACGAAGATTTGCGATTACTCGGACGATTGCGGTGACGCGTCCGACGAGCTTGGTTGTCGTGAGTATTATTTATCGACGAGCGAATTTTCCGATTCTTAAGGGGTCAGGCCACTGTGACGATCGGAAAGACTGTTTGAAAAACTATTTGAAAAAAAATCGAGGTAATAAGTAAGATGATTGCAAATTTGTTTGAATATTTATTTATATGAACATTAACAAAGTAATGTGCCAAATTTAATTTAAAAATGATAATAATTGAAGAAGTTATTAACAATCTCGTGAAGGACCTTTGAACGTGAGGGGCTCAACGGCGTATTTGATTTTCGCCACCTGGTTGATCCGAAACAAACAAAAAAAACGAGTTTTTTTTCTTAAAATAGACAATATTGGCTAAGGCTTGGTTTTTCATCGTATCTTCAAAATTTCTGCATCTTGAAGATTTTCAAAATATCACAAATATACAAGGATATTGTATGATCCTTGGAGCGTCGTAAAACAAATCGGTACCCAAAATTTCTCGAAAACCAACGAACCGATTGCCCTGAGGGTTTTTGTGGTTATTCTCTACACCATTATCTAGTACTTGTTATAGGATTTTTTTTCCGTTACTTACTTTTCGCTTTATAGGCAAAATAATAACTAATTTTTGGCCCAAAAATCACTATTTATGTTCAAACGTCCGCCATTTTGTCATAGATCGATACTTTCAAAATCGGCTATGACAAGTACTAGATAATGGTGTATAGAATAACCACAAAAAACCTCAAGGCAATCGGTTCACTGGTTTTCGAGAAATTTTGGGTACCAATTTTTTTACGTCGCTCCAAGGATCATACAATATCTATGTATATTTTTTATGTTTTTAAATAACGAGAATTAAACATATTTTTGAATGTATATACTTTTAGAGAATTAAAACCCCGATCCGAAATTTCAAATAGTTTTCCTTGAAAAAATTCACAAAAATTACCTTTTTTCCGGCTCCTAGGTGTATATCTGCCTTTAAGTTAATTCTCATGGTCGTTGCGCGTTATTCGCTTAGAATTCCAATTCTCAGTGAATCTCTAAGTGACTTCTAGACTTTTACAAGTTGTCCACACATGTTTTGCAAATATTTCTGGGAGATTGGGGTCGAACAAATAACATAATTTTTTTCAGACCAAATATATGAAAATGTGAAATATCGCAATGAAATTTAAAAAAACTGGAAGTCAAAAAGTAATAAAAAAACTGTAAGGTAAAAAAATGTATCAAAAGCAAGTACAGAACCTGTTCTTTATTATAAACAAAAATTGTTGGGTCGGTGTCGATAAATAGTAAATAAATATAAACAATCATCTACAATAATAATTGTGTGGTTGTGTATCGACAAATCGAACGCGAACGTACAGAGCTTCAGCGTGAATTAATTTTTCAAATGCGCGATGTTTGGCACTGACATAATTTTTTTTTAAATATAATAAAGAATAATACAAATATTAAAGATGTACAAAAAATATTTATTCCTATACCTTTCGGTTTTTTTTTCAAGTCGGTTTAATTTTTCGTAATTCTTGCAATAATTAAATTTTTGATAAATTCCAGAGAATTTTCGAAATGCCACGAGTTGATTTTGGTTGTTCCAGGCGGAAAGAAATTTCCGCTTGAGAAAAGAGGAGAGTCGACGAAGTAAAGTAAAATGAATAAATAAAACGTTAAACTTACAGATCCCTACAAGCATTGCACGGAGCAATTCAAGGGCGGTTGTTCGCACTACTGTCAGAACGTGACGGACGGTGGTTACATATGCGCCTGTTATCCGGGTTACATTATATCGCGGACCAACAAGAAGCACTGCGAGGACGTGGACGAGTGCGTCACCGGTACTCATCATTGCACGCAGCTTTGCGGCAACACGAAGGGCGGCTACACGTGCACGTGTCGCGATGGTTTCCAGCTCGTCGACGAGCACAGCGGCGTATGTCGCGTCACCGACGACAAAGCCCTCGTAGTTTTCTCCAACGGGCCGGAAATACGCGCCTATTCGCCCAATCACGCCGAACAACTGAGCGTCGTGTTGAACGAAAAGAGAATACAGGCGGTCGATTTCGATCCAAAGGCGGAGTACGTATTTTGGATCGATACCCACGACAACACGATCAAACGATCCTACATGGTGAACGCCCGCGAGGGAGATGTCAAAATTGGCTTCGCTCAGGACCTCGAGATTAAGAGTGAGTGCGGCGGAGTTTCACACTCACTTCTCGATCTTCCTCGTCATTCATTATTATATTGAATTCTATTTTATTGAATTTAATTCTATGTTATTTATTTTTGTTCTTAATTCTATTTTATTGTATTCAATTCTATGTTATTCATTTTTGTTTTGAATTCGATTTTATTGAATTTTATTCGAGATCTATTTAATTTAATTTCATAGAAATATCATTTCATTAAATTCCATGCAAATTCTAGTATGCACAACTTTTTTCAAAATCAATTTCATAAACTTTTCGCAAACTCTATTCTACCGGATATGGTTGAAACCCCATTATCCTCGATTCGAATGAACTTCGACAGAATGCTATCGAAATTCAATCACGTTGCATTTGATCTAAATATATCGTATGGTGTCTCGCGACATTACATCGGCAGCGACCGCGTTAAACAATCGAATTGCATTATGGGGTGTGAACCAGGTGATTCGATGCTGACGAGTCTCGCGGTCGACTGGATTTCGGGCAATTTGTATTGGATGGAGTTGGATCCATCGGGTACTCGACCGTACGGTAGGATAATGGTATCGCGCTCGGACGGTCGTTATCGGCGAAGTTTGGTGACCCACGACCTGGAGGATCCGACGGCAATCGCCGTTGATCCGCAGTTGGGTCGTTTGGTTTGGGCGGACGGCGGTCAGCAGCCGAAGATCGAGATCGCCTGGATGGACGGTACGAAGAGGAATCATTTGGTGAACGAGAGGCTCGGGCGTCCAGCCGCGTTGGCGATCGATTACTCGATGGACCATACGATTTACTGGGCCGACTGGCAGCTCAACACGATCGAGTCGGTCGAGCAGGACGGCTCGAATCGTAAGGTCGTCCTGCGCGGAGAGACTCTTCAGCATCCAATAGCCCTCGACGTCTTCGAGAACATGATTTACTGGACTACCAAGACGAGCGGCAAAATGATGAGGCAGGACAAATTCGGCCGTGGGGTGCCTCAAACTTTGGTCACGGACATTCTCACGCCCTCGGGCGTAAGGATTTATCACCCGATGCGTTACAACACGACGCTTCGCGATCCTTGTCGCAGCGATCGTTGCACTCATCTATGCGTCGCTATTCCCGCGGGCTATCGATGCCTCTGTCCCGACAGCGTCGGCGGCCACAGCCCCCAATCGAGCGAACGCGTGTGCGACGCACCCGACGAGCGTGCACGACCTGCACCCAAGGTCTGCCGATGCGAAAACGGCGGCTACTGCGAGACCGACACCAACGGCGAACTTCTCTGCGTTTGTCCAGACATATTCCCCGGACAACGTTGCGAGTTCAATTACGCGAGCAACCAATTCACCGGTACCACAGCCGCCATTGTCATACCCATCGTTGTTGCCGCACTCGTACTTCTCGCCGCTGCTGCCATTGTGTTGGTACTCAAGAAACGGCCGTTGTAAGTTTTTTTATACTTTTTGTTTGTAATCCCTTGAAACAACTCCAGAATTATCCGAGAAAAAAATTCGGTGCGTTTTCCGGCCGAGATTCGAACCCGGGACTTTCAATTGCCAGCCGACTGCTCTAACCACTGAGCTACACTAGTCCGCTTAACTCACTTTACTCGGATAGTATCTACATTTGCAACGCAACGTTACATTGTCTAAGGTTACTTTTACACGGTGGAAAAAAATCGACTGGATTGACACAATGTAGCCAGGTAGCTGGCGGAATATTGAGATGAAACTATTTTTTGTTAGTATTTCGGGATTCAATTAATCGATAAAAGCGCTCGTACTTGACTGTTAAAGCAATCTAAGAAGCTACAATTCAAAATTCAAGTTCCAAGTAAAATTTCCGAAAAACGTGTTTGAAGTCAACGGTTTTATAGCCGCTTCAGCTGATGATTTTTTTTCTGTATCTAATGCCACCTATTAGGTAAGCCTATAGAAAGGCTTACCCTTTCAAAGAGACTCCTCTCAAAAATAGTTGGAACACCCCTTCAAAATTGTTTTTTGCAGCTATATACAAATGTGCATCATATTTTGGAAGGTTCAAAGGATTTTTGAAAAGTGTTTCCAAAAAAACGATTTTTCGAAAATGTTACAGTTTTGCTCTCCCTTGAACGTTAGTTTTTGAAATATGTGATTTTATCTAACACGGATTCGCGATCCTTATTGATCGCTAAAATGTTTGTTAGTTGTTTTTCATCATCGAACAACTAGCACTTGAGACACACCGACCCTCGCACAAAATAAATGAAACAATGAAATATTTACAGCAATAAATCAGGCGGTCTTGGCGGACTAACCGGAGCGCAAAGCGTCTCGTTCAGGCAAGGCAGCAACGTCGAGTTCGGTGCCCCGGCCCACGAGCGAATGGTAAGCATGATCTTTCAGTCTCTAGCGCTATACCGCGAATTATCGTTTTAGAGATATTCCATATCCCACGAATAGTCATCGCGACCTCCTAGCAAAATTTAACCCTCTTTTCGATCTAAAATCGTACGTCTTCTTTCCGACTCAAATTGCAAATTGCATCCTGAATTAGCTTGGCCTGAACTCGTTTCTCCAAAACGACATTCCGAAAGTTAACGAAACACATAAAACGAAATAAAAGAATTTTACTGATACGAAACAAAAAAATTACGGTGAAAAAAGCTGGATAAGCAAATTAAGGCGGGATGTACATTTAGGCGGGAAAAAATTAAGCAATTTTGAGAGATTTTTTAAACTAAGGAATAACGACTACATTTATCAAACTGTAGGAATACGAAGCCGTTAAAAAAAATATATTTCTCATCAAAATGGCGCAGATTCCCGTACACTTTGATTTGCAAAAAAATTCAAACATTTTCTAAGTTAGAACATGTACAGTTTCTATTTGACAGTAATTAAAACGAAGAAAATGCAAATTTAAGCGAATTTACGAAATGTACGCATTTACGAGAAAAAAAGTATCCAAATTTCTGTAAAATGTGAATTAAAAAAGTCGTTTTTCTTTCTAATTTTTCAAACACAATTCTTGCTAAGTGGAAGGTAGCGATATTATCAATATTTCTACCAAGTTTCAACTCAATCGGCTTAATAGTTTTCGAGTAATTCTGCACGCCAATTTCGAAAGTGCAGTTTTGAGAAAAACGCGTTTTTAAAGTTTGCATGGAATTTGAATTAAATTGCACTAGGTACGTGTGGTAACTGATTACTCAAGTAGTCCGTTAGAAAATAATAAAATTATCAATTACAGTAGTATATGTAATTGTTAGCTGCTAATTCAATTCTTTTAAAGTTAATTAAGGCGTCTTCTCATTTTAGACGCTAAAAAAGCCTACTTTCATGATTTTTTTGTTAGGTTCATATTATAGATATTGATATAAAAGTTGTTACACTCAATGAATACACTTTCAAAAAACATTTTTAACAAAATGTATGTACTTATGTAATCCCAACAAACTTTAAACGCATTTTTCTCGAAAGAACGTTTTTTTACGGCTTGGCGATGAAATCTTCGAAACATATCGACTTCGAAAACATATTCTTTATAACTATAGCTATAGCGCATATCAAGGATTTTTTTTATTTATTTGATATATACTTTTTTGCCAAAAACGGTGAAAAAACGTTTTTTACGTTATTTTTTTAAGACATTTTTTTAACTAACATTTTCGTCTATGAGCAGTGACTTAAATTTCAAAAATGCAAAAAGATGAAAAAAGCCTTTTTTTAGCGTCAAAAGTGAGAAGACCCCTTAACTCGAAATTTTTCGAACTTCTCTTTGAAACTTTGGGAAAATATTCTCCACACATAGTTCCATGTAGTTAAAAAAAATCAAAATCGATTCTTTTTAAAAATGTATATCCCTCAATTGAAATTCGTAATTGTAAAAGTGTCAATGTATGGCCTCAATTGAACCAAAAAACGGCAAAATACAGGAACCACTGGACGTCGAGTACAATCTCGGCGACGTGAGCGACAAAAATCGGGACTTCAGTAATCCGATGTACGACGCGGTGAATATGGAGACGGGTGCGACGAACGGTACGAGCGGCAGTTCGATATACGAGGTACCAGCGGAGATGAAGCCCTCGAGCGTGCAGCACAAGGAACCGCCGCAGATACACGTTAAGAGGCGAGAATTGGATCCGACGCCGGTCGACTCGGGCAAGGATACGCAGCACCTCGTCGAAGAGGACAAGTCCGAATGCTAGAAAGAGTGTGTGTGTGTGTGAGAGAGAGAGAGAAAGAAATCGCTTCGCCGCAATTCTTTTAATCGTCTTCTTTCTTTTGTTTTTACCTGAGAGACACACGCGCTGATACGCGTACGAGATAAAAAGAATGAGGCGAAAACAGAAAAAAAATGACCCATCGCGTGATGGCAAGCGTGAAGAAAAAAAAATGAATTAATTGGAGCCACGATTGCTGGGGGTGTGAACGATCGAGGGAAAAAACGACGAAAATCGTGATATTTGCGAAATTTCCTTTCGTACAAAAAAAAAAAACAAGATCCCCCGGCCTTCCAGATTTTAAACGCTACGAATGACATCGTCGAGGATTGATCGCGGCGCGGGCTGCACGAAAATTTCGGGCTCAATTTGCAATAGACACGATTCCCACGAACGTGTCGTTATTTGTTTGTTTTTTTTTTAACTTTTTTTTCTTAGGTACGGTTTGTAAGTCTTGTAAATATGACGAGTACGAATTAATATTCATGTTATCCGTGTACCATAAAAAACGCGCAACAAACATTCCATTCTTCTTTTTTTGTTTTTTATTCCCCACCACCCGTTTTCTCCGATAAGGCTGCTTCGAGGCACAGTGATGGCGCAATTGAATTATTTTCGTTTATTATTATTATTATTAAATCCCTTCATGTACTATATATATATATATATATTCGTCGAAACGCAGAAAAGTAATAAAGGCACGATGGTTTTTTATGGTGAATGGACTCATCCCCGACTCTGAATCGAGCACGTATTATGCATCCAGGGTGTACCTTTGATTTGCTCCGGCTCGAATATCTTCGGAACTGTTGGCGATAGTAAAAAAAAAACGTTCCAGACAAAAATTGAACGTCCTCAGTCCCATTTTTTCCTACATGGACGCGTCGATTACGTACGAACGTCAACTCTCTGCTTTTAGATGGAATAATATATTTTCGAACGCACATATCCATGGTCCTGAATTTTGCGTGGTTGGAACGCAACGAAAATTCTGTTTTTCTTTTTCGTTTTAACCACCTAAAATATTCATTCGAAAATTTGGCCTGCAGAACTTGGATAAAGTCCGTAAGATTGCCTGTCAAAAGTTTGGATGATGTTTGAGAAAAATGTCATTTTCGTTCTATTCCAACGATACAAACGTCAGATTGGTGCATGAAAAAAAGTATGATTCCATTCGAAGCAACAAATAAGACCTGCACATGTTATCCACGCGTCCGGCCTGAACATTTTTTTCGCCAGGTATGGTTCCCTCTGAAAGCAGTTGACTTTTGTCAGAGCCATACCTTCGTATCGTCAACAGCGTCAAAGATGATCGACCGATCGATCAATTTAATTGGGACATCCTGTACGTATGTATGTGTATATATATATATAATTGTCTTCTTTCGTCTGAGCTCTGTTAAGTTAATTATTATAGATTTTACAAAGACCGATTATATATTATGTTATAAATAAACGAGAAAAATGAAGACCTCTCCTTTACGTGTGTGGCAAGTGCTTGCAATATATTATAATGTGCTTTTGGCCGGTCTCGAGGAAGCGCGATTGTACATTTTTATTTTTCTCTTAGTTTCGTGCTCTCTCCCTCTCACTCTCCCTCTCTCTCTCTCTGCGCTCTCATAATTACACAGGAAATCGTATAAAATTCGTCAACGTGACGTTTCGAAAGGGCGCGATCGGAGAAATTGATTTTTTTCGAGTCTTGCATGGTAACTTTTGGTAAACGAATTGCAGGGCGGATAGAGAGTGGGCGGGAGAGAGAGAGAGAGAGAGAGAGAGAGAGAGAGAGAGAGAGAGAGAGAGAGAGAGAGAGAGAGAGAGAGAGAGAGAGATATGAAGATAAGGAAAAAGAATTCGACGAGTTTTTTGCGTCAGGCGTATTCACCCAGAGTATCGGGGTTAAAAAATCGGGATTCAGACCTCTGATGGGCCTTGTGGAGAAATAACAAGAATACATACATACATACATACATACACACACATATATATACATATATATATATTTATAAACGAAATAAAAAATATATAGTACACATATTAGTATATACATATGCATATATAAATATATTTTGTTGCTAATTACTTCAAGCTGGGCAGAAATCCAGTGTGTCCTAACATTTACTACACACACACACACACACACACACGCGCGCGCACGCACACTACAGTATTTTGTGTATTTTTTATCAAGTTGACCGAAAAAAATAATAATTGTTAATATATTGTGCAAATATCAAACTGATACCGTCCGACAATAAATTTTAAGCCTATCAACTTCAGACTTCCCCTTCCCCGAGGACCGAACGTTCACAACCGCGAAGAGAAGAAAACGATCCGTCGATACTTGTGGAATTGATCTGTGCAGTTCGACCTCTTCGAGACGAAGGAAAAAACATGAAATTAATATGGGACAGGAAAAGTTTTTTTTTAAAGAGCAGCTGAAAGTTTACGCATTTGCAGTATTTTTTACAACACTTCGAGCTAAATTTGATCTCGAATGAATCTTTATTGACGTTGGAAACGGCTTTAGAGAAGATCCTGGTCGAGTAACGCCGGCCCTTTCTTACGAAGTGACGGAATACAGGTTGTCTAGGGATCACAGTTACTGCGGACAAAATTGTACATCATAAAAGAAGCGAAAAGCAGGCATGGACAGAATGATTTTGACAAAACAACGGGGTCAAAGTGCCATCGAAGTACGAAATTTGAACTGCATCGGAGATGCTCGCAATAAGTATACACCAAAGCTTCTTCGAGTGCGAAAAAAATCTCAGTGGCAAAAAGTTCGATGAAGAATCGAATAATTTCGCGAAGAAATTCCTGGAGCATCACTCGGTGGTGGCCCAAAAAAAGTACGCCAGTAGGAACACTGAATCATCCGCCGTCGAAAAGTAACTATTCTAGGGAATTCTAGGGAAACTAGACTAGGGAACTCCTAGTCAATAGGGGAGCTCTGAATCTTTAATATTATGAGATGTTGCAAACGTATAATAATAGTTACATATCATATATTTGTAACATAATAATGAAAATTATGTCACCATGAAAAAAGGCAAACATTTCTGCGTAGACCCGTATGTGATGATTTTTTGAATGATACATACAAATTGAAAAATCATTACATTTCTTTCCGTATTACTGGTGTTGAAGTTTGCATCGTTGAAACGCAACACAATATTTTTTTCCCAATGGCCATTTTTCGGTCCATTTTATATGTACAATAAAATGTAAAATAATCGCAAGAGTAGAGATGAAAGAATAAAAGAGAATTTTATTTTTTCAATATACAGTGTTCCTCATATCTCTGCCACCAGAAATAACTCGGTAATTATCGACGTCACAAAAAAGTATTCCAGACAAAAGTTGTACGATGTAAAGGGGGCCATCAAATACGATCAATTTTTTTTTATTTCGGTGGAGGCGCTGACGCACAGTGAAGGTCACCTCCACTTTTTTTAAATGGAATGGTACATTTTTTTCAACCGTCTTGTGGAGGACCACATGAAAAACATTAGGGGGTTAGACATTAGGGGGTCGTTCAAGGTCAGTATCGATGACATTTCACTATCAAATATTCATCACCAAATATTCGGATCACTGCCAAATAGTTGGTAGTGATCCGATATATTTAGATTTGTATTTCATTTTAATAGGTGTTCGAAATTAGCTTGAAATGAGAGATATCGGAGATCATAGTCATCGACAACATTTCGAATACCTTCTGTTTATTTACCAACCCGCGTTAATCTGCATCGTATGCAGCTCAATCGAGGTTGTCGTTTAGTTTGATTTCGAATTTGGATAAGAGTTATTCATAATTTGAAAATGTACCTGCAATTCGAAGAAGTGGACGTGATACTGTGGTACGGTAAAGCAAGAAAAAAATCTACAAGAGCGCGTTTGTTGTATGCTGAGCAATTTCCAGATCGACAGTGTCCAAGCCGGCGAACGTTTGACGCCGTAGTCACGTGATTTCGCGCGACGGGTAGTGTTAATCCTTCTGAGAAAAAAAAACCGTACTAAAACGCAAACCACGGAAGATGCAGAAACTGATATATTGGATGCCGTTGCTGTAAACCCTCGTGTTAGTTGTAGGACTCTATCAAAACAACATCCGATTTCGAAATCAAGTGTGTGGAGAATCCTCAATTGTCATACCGTTTCCATCTATACCGAATGTCGCTGCATCGGGCTCTCGAAGCGAATGATTTTCAAAATCACATCAACTTCTGTCAGTGGGCACAGCAGCAATTGCGGATGGACGAACAATTCTCCAATGATGTATTATTTACTGACGAGTCAACGGTCACAAACCATGGACAAGTGAACACGCACAATATGCACTATTGGGCGGAGGAAAATCCCAAATGGCTGCAAGTTGTCCATCAACGGCCATGGAGTGATAATGTGCGGTGCGGTATATGGAAAAATATAATTATTGGTCCACACTTCATTTATGGTAATCAGACTGGAGTTAAGTACGGTGCTTTTCCGAAAGAAATATTACCTGTGATGCTTGAAGATTCAACCTTGTGGGATCGGTAAAAACTCTAATATCAACATGATGGTTGTCCAGCTCATTTTGCACGGACAGCTCGCAAGTTGTCGACCGAAAATTTGGTAATGAGCAGATTAGTCGAGGATGACGAATAGGCTGACCTGCTCAATCACCGGACTTGAATCGATTTTTCTTTATGGGGGACGTTAAAGAATAAAGTTTATTAAGATATGCCCACAACACCGGAGAACATGCGAGAACGTATCAACAAAGCGTGTAACAGCACCACTCCGGAAAGAATTCTACGATCGAAACAGTGTCTGACAGTCCGACTGCAAAAATGTTTGGAGACTGGTGGAGGTAATTTTGAACATGTATTGAAATAAAATATAAATTTGAAAATATTTTTTAATTCCGATCCGATTTTCATCGATACTAACCTTGAATGACCTTGAACGACTGTGACCCCCTAAAGTTTTTTATGCGGCTTGAGGTGCTCCACAAGATGGTTGAAAAAATGCACCATACCATTTTAAAAAGCGGTGACCTTCACTGTGCGTCAGCGCCTCCACCGAAATAAAAAAAAAATGGTCGCATTTGATGGTCCCCTTCACACCGTACAACTTTTGTCTGGAACTTTTTTGTGACGACGATAATTACCGAGTTATTTCGAGTGGCAGAGATAAGAGGGATACCCTGTATCTATTTATATATATGTATATATAATATATTATATATTAAGTATTAAATTATTATAGTATTAAAATATATTATATTTTATATTTGTAATCTGTTTATATATTATGATAAAAATGATAACAGGAATGAATCTAAAAAATAGAATGTAGCATAATGATAAAAGTAGCGATGAAAAAATGAAAAAGAATTTTCGTTGGAATGCAATTTTTAATGCAGACTTCTATAATGTCCGTATTATACATATGTATATGTATGTAACATATGAATTATTATGATGAAATATATTATATGTTATATTTACAAACTGTTTGTGCATTATGATAATGAAAATTTTAACCGAAATGTAATAACTTTTTTTACACATATGCATGCAATATATATATATATATATATATATATATATATATATATATCGTTATAATCATACTGTTTCAATATTTCGTCGATATCCGTTTTCTCAATACAGATAATTAGTGCCGTTATTCGCGAACTAACGAAGTATCTGGGAAGTTACCTTTCGGGATGCCATTAGCTTACCGCCTGGACGGGGCAACTCACCGATGATCGCGAAACGAAAGAAAACCATCTTTCGTACACGATTTCCCGTAAAAGCTCAGGACAAGATTTCTGGCAGAAAAACAAATGAGTATTCCGCTCTGCAGCTTGGTCGTGTGTCTCTAAGTACCGGATGTTGCGATGGCAGTCGGAGGGGCGACAAAAGGTTTGACCGGAAGGAGAGTTCACGGAAGAGTCTGTGTCTCATCCGTACTCAATGAGACGGAGAAGAGCATCGACGTTTTCCTTGTCGGAGGGTTCGTTTCGAGTCTGGCCGATCGTCTGATCGGAGACTTCCTCGAGGAGGACGTGATCGACGAGTACGTTCGTATCGTCGACGTAGTCGTCTTGACCGTTGCCGATGACTTCAAGGCCATAAGTATCCGAATCGACGAGCCCAGGGTGTTGTACTCGGTCATTGCGCGTCCGTCGTCCGGACCTCCGCCGTTCTGCTTTCGGCCTGTCCGTGTGTATCTTCATGTGCCTCTTGATGTCGTATTTGCCGACGAAGCGAGCGTTGCACAGTTCGCAACCGAAGGGCTTGTCGTCTGTGTGCGACCACATGTGACGTCGCAGCGCGGCGCTGAAGGTGAACGCGACGCCGCAAACGTTGCACACGTAGGGCTTTTCCCCGGTGTGGAGGAGGCCGTGATCGCGCAGGGTCGCACGCTGATTGAAACGTTTGCCGCAAACCTCGCAAGTGTAGCTTCTCGGATTCGAGTGTATGCGCTGATGATTGAGGAGGTTGCCACTCTGCGAGAAGGTCCTGCCGCAAACTTCGCAGGCGAAGGGCTTCTCGCCGGTGTGCACGCGCATGTGCGTCTGGAGGGTTCGATTGTTGAGAAAACGTTTGCCGCACGTGTCGCAAGGATACTTGGGCAGATGAAGACCGTTTGGATCGAGATGACCGATCAGATGGCGCTTGTAATTGCCTTTGTGATTGAAGAGCCTCGGGCATTGACTGCAAGCGAACGGAGGACTCAAGTAGGCGTGAGTGTCGAGATGACGCGCGAGTTCTTCGCGCAGAGCGAATCTCTGGCCGCACTTGGGACAACGATGACGCGGCAGATCAGTGTGACACGACATGTGACGCTTCAGATAGCGCCTCATCGAGTAGGCCTTGTTGCACACGAAACACGTGTACGGATACTTGCCACTGTGGGTCTTTACGTGCGAACGGAGCTCTCGACTGCTCGAACAGTCCTTCTCGCACACGACGCAGAAGTATGGGCCGTCCTTGGGCACGTGAGTCGCCACTGTGTGGGCCAGCACGTCCGTAAGCTTCTCGTAATTCTCCATGCAGAGCGTGCACTGGAAAAGAGTACCCTCGCCCTTGATCCTTATCTCTTTTATGCGCGTTATCGTGTCGTTCAAACTGCCCAAAAGATTGTCCGACGTGTCCGCGAAGTCGTCGGACTCTTCGCCATCGTCGAGACGGCTTGGCTCGACTTCCGGCGACTCGCGAACGTCCGAGCCGATCAACGGCTCGTCGACCGGACGCAGGATAGTTCCGGACGTGATTTCGCAGCCTCGAGGCTCGGCGAGACTCGTGGCCTCCAGCGATGACGCGTTGCAAATAATTTCTTCGCCCGTTTCAACCTTTCTGGCGTATTCGACGTTGAGGTCACTGTTGTCCTCGGATATATAGAGCAACGCGTATTCCGTCGTTTCGCTCCCCATCAAAATGTCACTCATCACGTTCGGCAATTCGCTCTTGAGGGCACACGTCACCTGCGCTGCTTTCTCTACCTCCTCACCCGCAGTTACGTATACACCTTCGTCAGTGCAGATAACATCGTTCCTCGACTCGGTCACGAGATTCTCCTCGGACGCGTAGTTCAGAGACGTCAATATCGCCATCTCCTCGCTGGAATCTTCCGTCAGCATTGGCTTCGCGTCAATCTCTTTTGACATCTCCCCTGTCGCCGACTCGCTAACTGGCTCGGAGACAGCTTCCTCGGTGATGCCGTCGTCTTCCTCGATATTCGCTTCGACCAACTCCACCTAGAAACGATGGAAAATGGGTTTGAAGAGGCCTCAACGCCCTCCGTGGAACGGAGAAGAATTTTGAATAACTAACCTCGAGGTCGAGACACCGAGGGATAGTTGCACAAAGCTTAGTTTAAATGTCAGCGTTAAGGAGAATAGAAAATCGTACGATTTCCTTAAAAATCTTAGATTGGCACGCAAAGTTCTAGAATGTTTACAGAAATTCACAGGCGTACCTAGAAAACTGTAGAATTTCTGTTGGAACCCTCGACATTTTCTTAGGAATTATAAAAATTCTCTTAGGTAGATTCCATATCAGAAGTTTAAACTCTATGTTCCCTGAGATAAGGGAAATTCGTAGAATTTTTTTCGAAATTCTTAGCACTTTATCTAGAAGTCGTTAGAATTTCTTAGAAAATCTTAGAATTAGGGTAGAGATCCTTAAAATTTCCCTAGAAATTCTTAACAGTCTTAGAGTTTTCCTGGAAATCGCTAGACACATTAGAATCTTCTTAAAAAACCTTAGAATCCTTAAAATTTTCCTAGAAATGCTCGGAACCCTTAAAATTTCCCTAGAAATCCTTAGAAACCCTTAAAGTTTCTCTAGAAATGCTTAGGACCCTCAACATTTCCCTAGAAATTCTTAGAATTCTTAGAGTTTTACTAAAAATCCTTAGTATTTCCTTAGAACCCTTGGAGTTTCCTGAGAAAGCCCTAATCTCCTTAGAACTTCCGTAGGAACCTTTAGAACTCTTAGAACTTCCCTAGAGATCTTAAGAATCCTTAGAATTTTAATAAACGTTCTTGGGATATCCCTAGAAATCCTTACAATTCCCTAGGGTCGTAAACGACAATCGCTGATTAAAATTGATAAACAGAGGGAAAATTCCATCTGTATTCTTACTGCAAAAGTCAGTCCCTCACCTTTGGCGATTCGCTCAGTCCGATCGGACACTGAAACATTTTCCGCAACTTTTTCTCCGTCTCTCGCACCTGGAGCTTGAATTCGTGAAAGGCGTCCGTCCTGTACGCACACTTTGCGCAGAGAACGCTCGGCAAGCCGTCGTACTTGTCTATCTGTGAAAAAGAAATCACGGTTCCCACGATTCTTTTGGCGCTTGTGCGTATTTTTTCCCCCCGATTTCTCACAACTGTGCTAAATTGCTCGAACTCGATAAAGTTTTTCTGAAATAACGATGAAGATTGGGGAAACTTTATGAACGGTACTTTGATATATGCACTTAAAAAAAAAACATCAACTACTCTGACGTTTGTTGGTGAGAAAAAAAATGATGCAATAGAAGAAACCGCGAAAAAGCCGAGTATTTTTCGATTGTTGGTGCATTATTGTCGTGACGTCGCTGTCACGACGAAAACAGACACGAAACTTCTGGCTCTAGCTGTCAGAGTATCGCGGGCTTAACCTAGACATTTCGTATAGCGCCGTAGTCCGTTCTTGAAAAAGAATTATAAATCTCGGTTGACTTATGTTTATCGATAGGCACAAAGGAGATGAATTAATACTTCCCATGGCGAATGAACGCGATAACTTACCTTTATCGAGGCGAGATCGGCGAGTTTGTCGGGGAAATTCTTCCCGGTTATCATATTATCGCCGTACATAGGCAAAAGCACGCCGTCGACTTTCATACACGCCCGGCACATCACCGAACAACCAATCTCTTCTTTCATCTCGTCTGCGCTGCAGTTTCGTTGAATTTTACGTCGCCTCAAAATTACGCGGGCAAACGCGCGTTATTTACCACACACGTTACGACCGAAAACGTGTCGTTCTGGGAAAATCGCGCACTCGCGGGTAAACAAAAACACCGTCGGGCGCTGTGCTTCGAAGCTTGGACGTACGCGCTGTTGGAGGCGCCACCGACGCGCTCACGGCCAACGCCACGAACGGTGCGGGGCGGAAATTTGCGAAGACGTCGCGAAGCCTCGCCATTCTATTCGTTTACGTGTCGAATGGGTGAATAAAAAAGATATAAGGTAAGGAAACTTAATAAGTAGCGTAGGGGCAAAATGAAGCTGTCTATCGGAGCAAAGTCACACGTCGAATTAATTGTAAGGTAATTGCAAGTAAGCGAAGTAAAGTAAGTAGAAAAAATTACGCCGAAATATCGCTGCAAAAATATCCGAAAGTTTTCGTGTTTTGTTTTTCGAGACTCATCTACTGGAGGATTTTGGCATGTAAAGTGTGCCGCCATTTCAGGCCCTTCGACACTGTTGCAATGTCACGAGAAAGATTTACGAAGACGATCGTTTGTTGCATTTTCGTGTACGCTTCAATAAAAAGTGCACTATACGTCGTAACAGAGGTCATATCGGTTACTTTAGAAAAAAAAGAAAGTACGTTCAGAAAAATTTCAGGCACTCCCCTTTTTTTCGACAATAAAAACTGAATGAAAAATGAGCGGTACGTACAGATTCTGTCTCTGTCCTACACGCAGTTATTGGAGGAACAGTGAGCCCGCGATATTTTCGTTTTCGTCATTGCAGTCAACCGTCACGATGTATTTCGACGATCGGGAGATCGTGCAAGAGAAAGAGAGAGAGAGAGAGAGAGAGGGAGAGAGAGAGAGAGAGAGAGAGAGAGAGAGAGAGAGAGAGAGAGAGAGAGAGAGAGAGAGAGAGAGAGAGCGAGAGAGAGAGAGAGAGAGTTTTAGCAATATCCCGCGTCAAATTCGGTCGCGTGTGAACAATTTGGCAGAAATGAAAAATAGCTTGGAGCGTTCTACATGGAGAGCTGTAACCGCGTTACTCGAGTAGTCAAAAAGACACGAGTTAGTCCAATGGACGTCAAATCGTACTTCCCATCCCGGACGAAGTTTATCAAAATAGAATTAAGGGTGCAGTCGAAAATAAGCGAATTTTCAAGATCGTTATGTGTCGAAACTACTTATTCCACGTTATTAAAATTTTCTCTACACATTATTTTCGTTTAATTCTCAAATTTTTTGTACTATTAAGAAATAGCGGCTGCACGACTCTTGCTTCAGAGACGGTTGCCGCCTGAGTTGTTCCACGGCGTACAGCGTGGCGTCTGGTGCATTGATCTGAAACATTAGAGCCAAAAAGCTTTAGCTTTCTAAGACCCACACGCTCTCTGTGAACCTCAAAAATAAAAAAAAAAGTGAAAATTCGGGCAATGGTACGTTTTGGAAAAAAATGTTCTATTTTTCATGAAATTTTTACTATAGTATTTGTTAATGAAAAGTAGTATTTTTTGAACATTTATGAGTAATTATGGTATCGAAAGGTGTGCAGAATTTAAAAATGATAGATCAGATAGTTTTTGAGTTAACTTGTACGAGATCCGCGATAAAGTGGTTTTCAGGTTAAATTGACATTAAATGTAACTTTGACAGTTGTTGGGGCTACTTTAAGAGAGCGCTAAAATACAGTTTAAATGTGTGTGCAGTTTTATCTTCCGATGAAGATGTTCCTCTAATTGATTTGGTCCGCAATAAGGGAATAAAGATGTGCAAGGACAACAACCCCTATTACATCTTCAGATAGCACTTCCGGTTTCACCGGAAGTCACATATTGTTGCTAAAATTTGTACAATTTTACTATAATGTCGCTGAAGTTGATTGTAATGTTGCTTAAGTTGTTTTTGACCTCACTGATAATTATAAGAATGATTATTATATAATGATTTTAATGTAAAATGATTCCCTAATAAAGATGACAATTTTGTTGTAAAAAATCGTTGTTTTTCATTTAATTCCATGTATAATGCATAAAATGTTAACTAAAAAAAAAAAAAATGATGTCAAAGTAACCCTTAATCTTTTGACGTAAGGTGCATTTTAATGTCTCGTCAAAGAAACCCCACATTCGAGGCTACTTTGACACTTAAAAAATATATATATATAATGGTGGGGTGGGCGGTGGAGCTTAACTTCTTTATACATTTGATAGCCAAAGAACACATTGTTCTATTGGAGCAAAAAGGTTGGAATTTAGCATGTTAAAAAAAAGTTGCCAACAAAGAATTCCCAAAACCTGTTTAAAGTAACCCCATTTTACGGTAGTCCCTCAGCGTCCTCCCGGAGTTCATTTTTGGCCCAAAGGCCGTCTTTACGTCAGATAGGGATCTCCCCCCTTAACGAAACTCGTTTTCGTATTTCCCAAAATAATTCTCACAAAAAGAATTTCAATTGAGTTTTTCGCACTATCCATAGAGGAAGGAACGTTTTTTTTTATATTCGAACAACTGGATACTCGTATTTAGATATGTAATGCTTTTTTCTGTCTTAGTTCTTAGGTAGTACTAAATTGAAACCATATGGAGTGATGATAGCTAAAGAAAGCTTTGTATACTCCTGCAGTAAGCTAATAATGAAAATATATATAATTATTATTATTTTAACATTTACAATATCAAATTACTTATTTTTGAAATCAATACCAAAATAAATTAAATATCCGATCTACAGTCTTTTTTAAATTTGCAATCTCGTTTCTTCCGCTACGTGCATATCTCCTTCTTGACTGGCACCGACTCCAAAGACAAGTCATTCGGTATTGTAAATATTTAAATAACAATACTTTTATATATCTTCATTATAAATTTATTGTATTATTTATACACTAAATTATTATATATAATACATTCCGAATCGGCGTTTTCTGTATTTGTAGTTTAGATACAGTATATGGTACATAATATACAGAAATTCCAAATTCCTAACTAGTTTAGTTTTTGAGATAGACACTATAACAAAAATAGTCTAAAACTGACAACTTTGACGGCCCCCATTTCTTTATTTTTTAAGATGTAAAACAAAAAAACTATATTTGCACTCTACTTAATGAGCTTTAAAGAATGACACCCCACATGCCAGGGGAAGAAAAAAAAATCTCCTTTTTCATGTCTGAGACCCACATGGAAAAATAATTGAATTGAATGTCTAGTTCAATAGTCGGTTTTGGATCAACATTTTACAAAAAAAAGGTCAAATTTCAGATCTGTAACTCATTGCGTTTACGAGCTAGAGACCCGTGATATACGGACGGACCGAAAGCAGGGTGACATTAGTAGGGTTCCGTTTTGCCCTTTGGATACGGAACCCTGAAAATGGCTAATATTCCTATACGTACACTGAGAGAAAAGTGCATGGTATTTACAACAAACGCGCATGGTAAAAGAGAGTATAGTCGAATTCCCTATAGTTTATTGTCACCCCAATCATAATATGGTTAACACAACTATAAGCGGAAAGTATAGATAAACATGCGTCTTTGGTGGCGTGTTTGACTATCTAGTATCTTCGAAATTACTATACACTAGTGTAAAAGACTTTACAATATCGATATGGTCAATTCAGCTATATCACAAAATCAGCGCACAAATACTAATTCTGCACTGAGAGCAAAGTACATGGCATTTATGAAAGACGCCCACGTCAAAAGAGAGGATTGTAAAATTTTGTATAGTTTATTGGCAGCATAATCATAATATCGTTAACACAACTGTAAGTGAAAAATATATCTAAGCATGCAACTTTGGTGACGTGCCCGACTATCTTTTATCCCGGAAAACAACTACTAACTATTGTAAAAATATTAACCGAATTAACTATATCGATATTGTAAAGTCTTTCACAGTAGTTAATAGTTATTTCAGGGATACTAGATAAAAAAAAGCACTACGAAAACGGCATGATTAGATCGACGTCATAGTTGTGTTAAGTATATTATGATTGCGGTAGCAATAAGCTATATGAATTTTAATATGCCCACTTTTACCATGGGCGTTTTTTTTATATTATAAATACTATGGATATTTTTCTCACTGCAAGTTTGTACTATTTATATGGTTGACATTAACACTTGTTGAGTATAAACTGCTACAAGATCTTACGAAAAGTGACTATACGAACAACATTATGGTAATCGTATAGTGAAGACGTAAATCATTTGTCAATAAAGTAGACACAGCGGTGGCACGCTATGATCGATATAGATATATTAGCGCATTCATTTATCAGTTTTTAGAATCCGATATTTCGAAAACTATTGGGCGGAGCCAAAAATCCATTTAAACAGTGACATATATTATCAAAAAAGCAATCTGTACAAAATTCAACCTATATCAGAGGTAGCAGCTATTCGGAAATGCAGCTGGAATTACTTTTATCTGTTATGCCAAATCTACGATCGAAATACCATAAGTACCCGGTAGCATAGTGACAGCGTGCTTGAATATAGATAGGTAGGTCGTAGGTTCGAATCCCCACGTAGGTGACATATTTTCTTCGATAGGAATCATTCCAGGTCAGGGAATAACAAATCATGAGAAACATTCATACAGGTAGTACGCGCAATGGAAACTTTTTAAATTTATGAAATATCATATACATTTAGTAGACATACCATTCAATATTGTAAAAACCACTATTGTTTGATAGTGTAAGGAATCATCTATTTTATGAAAACCTACTACATTATATAGCATTGACAAGCAACGTATGCTTGAAAGATTGTTGGTTGCGGTTAACATATGATCATAGTTAACACAGCTGCTAAAAAATCGTAATCAGTACTATATTTTCGGTAGTAACCATGACTATAAAATATTATTGTCCCCTCAGGGTAATATAAAATATGGTTGAAATATAGTTGAGTCTACTATACATTTCTCTCTGTGTACAATTATATGGTGCAATATTACAAAAGTGCAATTATATATTTCAACAATGACACATTGCGATGCCTACGTATCGCCACCACACCAATACAAAAGAAATACACCCAAAAAAAAGATTTCAAAAATACTTCGCAGAACGATCACAGTGAATTCACTAGCGAAGAAATTACGATCGACTGTAAACTTTTTCGAGACCAATTGTCCGCTAACTTCTTAAACTCGACGAACTGGAAGTTTCGTGAACCCTTTCGCTATCTCGGTGACATCCAACGCCACGATAGACATTCGGACATGCCGCTCGGGTGGGGATGGCGATAAGGGCGCAAGTCCGTTTCCATCGTGTGTTAGCGTATAAGAGGTGAAAGCGGGCTTCGCGAGATTCCAGTCTCGCCGCGACGCTGCTTCCAGCTTCACTGTGTTTTTTCCTCCCCAATCTCGCCATCTTTGTTTTTCTCGTTCTTTTCGTACCGGTCACGCGATAGCAAAACCAGAAAAAACGAAAACACAACACACGGAACATTCCGCGTTGCTGCGTTCGTGACAGAAACAAGGCTCCTTGACTCAAAATCATGATAATAAAAAAACACTTGTCCTCCACGGTGGAATAATAAAGGGTTCTTTCGTGTTTGTATTTGCGGCAACGCGAGGGGGGATGGCACTTCAAAATAATTACAAGCGTCCCACTGGTAAACGAAAAAAAAAACATAGCATAACGAAAAAATAAATTCAGTACGTGTTCGTCGTTGCAGTTGTTTCGTTATTGGCAGAGTAGCACGAAGGGTGCTTGTCGAATTTTTCGTGCCTCAAATTCACGTGTGTATTTTCTTTATAATGATATTATCTTTCGACTCCACTATATTATTATTATTATTATTATTATTAAAAATATAGTATGGAATTGAATATTGTTATATTGTATTATATAATAATAATAACAATAATGCCGACAACAAATTAAACACGTGAAAACAACAAATTTTCATATTTCATTATTATGAGAAATTCAATTTAATAATAGTATATTCTATACTATATTCTCAATAATTATAATATTAATAGTAATAAAAACAAATTTAACCAGTAAAAAAGACAAATGTTGATGTTTATTATTATTGTTATATAAAATATGGCAGAAAAAAAACAATATTATTATATTGTATTTTATATAATAATAATATCAACAAATTGAGAAAGCAAAAATGACAAATATTCATATTTATTATTATTACATAGACTATACTATGAAATAAAATATTATTACATTGTATTTTTTTATGATAATAATAATAATGATCCTACTTAACGTACGTCTGTAGAATTCTTATAGGTGTCAGGTAGATGCTGATGCTTGTATAAAACATTAATAGCAACAAAAATAATAATATTATGATAACAAAAAAATAATAATAAAAGCAACAACAAGATATAATTCTAATTATTATAGTAGGAAAATTCGTATCTATGCTTTCAAGAACTTCCCTACCTCGAAAACGCGACGTGTAAGAAGTGATGTCATGGGGGTGTAAAAGAAATTACAATTTCACGGGACTCTTCGAGAGTTTCGAGCGTTTCTGATGAAACTTTTCTTTGAAACTTTCTCTGCGAAAACGGTCGTGTGCGATTTCGATGCTGAAAAATATTCGACTCAAACTGTCTTATCTGCACTATATACCGGGAGAGGCAGCGACTATTAGAAGTAGAAATATTTTCTAACCTATCAGACTTAGGAGAAAACTTTTCCTACAAACGTTGGATAGTTCGAAGGGAGTCATCGAGTGGTGGCTTCGAGGTGCATCCCGGTCAAGGCGCTTCGGAGATTTCAAGCTTACCTCCATTTTTTTCAAACGGGACCACTATTTTGTTCTCAGAATTTGATCAAGAATCTGAAAAAGAGTTCACACGCCAAATTTTACGATTATCGATCAAGATTTAGTATTAAAAAATCGACAAAAAAGAAATTTCTATGTTTTTAGCCTAGAATCGATTAAAAAACCGCGCAAACACTTAGTCCTATAAAAGGTGCTCAAAGTGATGGCCACCCCTTTCGATGCACGTTTGCAATGTGATTCGCGTCGAGTGTATTGCCTTATCAATTGGGAATATTAATGAACCGCATTTAATCGAGGCTACAGTACTTTAATACTGCTGCTAAGAATCGTTTTTACGGGGTACTTTGGAAAACATGGTGTATAAAGAAGTGCCAACTACTGCGCAAGATAGGCAAGGAGGAATAATTAGAGTCTGTTCGTTAATACAGACCGACGTGGTTAATGACGTGCACTGAAAGTGGTGGTCATCACATCTGGCACCTTTTATAGGAGTAAGCGTTTGCGTTGTTTTTTTAATCGATTCTAGGCTAAAAACTTTGAATTTTTTTTTTTATCGATTTTTTGTACGAAATCTTGATCGATTATGTTGAAATTATGCGTGAGAACTTATTTTTAGTTGCTTGATAAGATTGTGGAAGAGAATAGTGGTTCCATTTTCAAAAACTGGAGGCGACCTTGAAATCTCCGAACCTGGATGCACCCCGTAGCCACCTATCGATGACCCCCTCCGCACTATGCAACTTTTGTAGGTTAAGTTCTCTCCTAAGTCTGCTAGGTTAGAAAATATTTCTACTGCCCATAGTTGTTGCCTCACCCGATATATACAGGGTGAGTCACGAGAAACAGAACACCTGGATATATCTATTAGATTTGAAGTATGAACCTTTTTTTAAAATGGAAAGGCATATTTTTTTTCGAAATTCAAACGAATTCAACCATGTAACACAGCATGACCTTCAAATGACCTTCAACCCACAAATATTGAATAAATAATAATTTAACGCAGCGCAAGGGAGTCATTTTGAATATTCAGCGTAAGAGAAATAAAGTAAAAACTCGTTGAATTATCATTTATTCAATATTTTTGGGTTTGAAGGTCATACTGTCTTACATGGTTGAATTCGTTTAGATACTGGCTACAATGTGCAAAGGAAAAAAAATTATTTAAAAACACTTTTATGTTTGACAAAAATTCCATGTCAAAACACTTCGATGATCTTGAAAAAAAAAAAAAAATATTACAAACATGTGCATCCTTCCAAACTATGGAAACTCCGATATATACATCCTTCGTATTTTAAAATCCAACCGAGATAGTCAGCTGTGTTTCTCGTAACTCACCCTGTATGTGTGTGTGTGTGTGTGTGTGTGTGTGTGTGTGTGTGTGTGTGTGTGTGTGTGTGTGTGTGTGTGTGTGTGTGTGTGTGTGTGTGTGTGTGTGTGTGTGTGTGTGTGTGTGTGTGTGTGTGTGTGTGTGTGTGTGTGTGTGTGTGTGTGTGTGTGTGTGTGTGTGTGTGTGTGTGTGTGTGTGTGTGTGTGTGTGTGTGTGTGTGTGTGTGTATTTTGAGAACGGCCCTCGAAGTTGCATGCTTAAACGGACCCTAACCTTTAACTACGGTAATTTAATTAAAATGACCCACATGCACACAGGTTTGGACAAATAAGCGTATAAAACCCACAGAAAATACGAAAAGTGCGGAATCCGCCGCAAAATGTATAATTAAAGAAGAAGAAGCATCAGATGATAACAAAAAATCATGACAAGTAAAACTTTAATCCTCATCTCGTTCCCGTGCGGATAAAAACGTCTGACGAGAGAACAAAAAAAGGTGAATTAAACTGAGGAGATCGCGACGTACCGAAAGGAATAGTGGGGGAGAGTTTGGGCACATAGAGGTCGTGACTTTCCGCGGAAGAAAAGAAGCGAAAGGCGGGAGAGGAAATTGTGCGCCCTGTTGTGAAGTGGTGTGTACGTTTGTGCTGCGCGAGGCCAAGTAACGAGAGCCGCCATGGGGAGGATGAGCGGTGTGTTCTCGCGAAAAAAAAAGCTAACGGCATCTCCTTCGTCCCGGCGTCGTACGAGTCATCACCTTCGAAGTGACGGACGAGATTTACGTTGATAATCGCGCGTGCCCGCGCGACGAAATAATTTGTCTTCGTTTCCGGGTACGTACTCATACAATTTCTCGTTTATTTCGGCTCGCAAGGAAACCGTTTCCGGCGGAAATACGCCCTCATAGTTGGATACCTTCAGAGTGACTTGCACTTTTGCACATTTCTAATTAAGATACTAAGCGCATTTTTATTATTCACCGTAAGCATTACTCTCGAAATTGCTTTCATTCGGAAATCTTTATTAGAGATATACGAAACTGCCAAAGTCCCTCTGAGGGTGACCAACTTTGAGGCTAAATTTCACACCTTAAAATTGGTTTTCCGACGATAAAAAAAAATACGAGTCTCTTAGATTTCGATGAAAAATAACATATCCAAGAATGAACGAAATCGGAGGGCAACACCGGCAACGGTTTGCTTGTCAATCACCGGAATCTTCATGACCGTCGCTTTCTCTCAGTATGACGGACTACGCGCTATCTTTCTTCTTCTATTTCCGGTTGTGACGAATAATTTATACCGACGGAAATTCGGATTCTATTTTTTGGTACTTTTCACTTTCTGATCTTGTATTTGATGTTTCTATACAAAATGCATATTCTGCATAAATATATGTGTTATATTTACGGAATTATAAGCACGAGTAGGAATCAGAAAGAGAAAAATAATGTGAGAATAAATGGAAAAGATCGGTTAGGAATTTTCGTGTGGACTTTTTTATTTGTCGCAACCGGAAATGTTATAATTCATAATGTTGTAGAAAAATGGAAGTTAAACCCAAACAAACCCGTTGAAGGCTAACATATATATTATATATATATATATATATATATATATATATATATATATATATATGATCATAGTATGAAAACTCAGTCGGAAGAGTAAGCAATCCGGAAGGAAATGTTGCTATATACAGGGGTGTGTGTTGACACTGCTCGGGAACTCCCGCGATTATGTGTACGAGACGCAGGGACTTAATTTAGCGAAAGAACGCGATATCTCGGTGCTGCTATTTCCCGAGAGGAATTCGTCTGAAAATAATTTCCCATGTAACTTTCATATATATATATATATATATATATATATATATATATATATATATATAAGAGTTGATGATACCTCCAACGAGACTCTCGAATGCATGGAGCATTCCATCTCATAGACCCACTCATACATATTTGCGAATATACAAAGAGGAATGTTCCGCGATCTGCACCAAAATCGCAATATTGCGTAATATGATCTGAATATATAGAGATACGTTTCCTGAGTTGTAACGTATACCCTTGTGGGTTTTTCGGTATTGCCCTTCCCAATTGAATCCTTTCCTATCACTCCCTACCTGCATTTCGCTAATCTAACGTAACTCCCGTTGGGTCTACTGCCGTCTTAAGGGGGGATATTCTCATTATTCTCTTAGGCAAGAGAAAAATGGCTGATTTTCATGATCTTTTTTTTTAAGGAAAGATATCTTTACCATCTTTGAGATATAGGATATGTTTTGCTACTTTTGGCTGTTACATGGCAGTTTTTTTTTTATTAATCTTTAAGAATGGCGGAGGTATGGCACGATCTTTTAAACGGGTTGCGGTGTTGTCAGACGGCGTCACACGTACCGTCGGTGGGACTGATCTGAAAAAAAACCAACGAAGGTTTTCTTTCATGAGCACTCATGCGCAGAAAATGAATCGAGGAAAAATGGGAATTATTGGAAATCGATTAAATCGTACGCTTTGAAACGAAAAGATTGAACTTTCCGAAATAAAATGGCTACATTTTGCAATAAATTTGTTTTAACCATATAGGGTCATGTTTTCGATGATAAGGTTAGAAAGACCAAATTTCTTATCAAACATTTTAGACCAAATTTTTTATCAGATGTGGTCAATTAGTTTTTTAGCTATACGTCACGCCAGTTTTGAAAATGCGGTATATATTCAAGGGGCTCTTGCTTCAATGGGAATTTTCCTGAAGGTTTCAAACAAACCCAAACAAAAATTAGCCTGATTGTAGCAGGAGCACCACTTCCGAATATTTACCGCCAAAAGTAGTAATAGAACATACCCTATGTCTAAAAAAATGGCGAAGAAATCTTTGTTTTAAGGTAGTCCTATCGCTTCACACTAGTCATGCCACTGATCATACTTGAGACGTGTACAATTTATATTTTCAACTCATGCAAACAAATAATTTGTTTCGACTAAAATTTTCCATGTGTAAACTGTTTAATGAATGTTCACATTTAATTAGAAAAATAGTTATTCCAACGATTCGCGCAGTATTTCTAGGTTTGTTATTCGGCAACATTGGGTCTATTCCCGTATCTTTTTACTCAACCAGGCGAGTTTAACTTCCATGCTTTTCAAGGTCGATTTGTCAAAACAATGTCAGGTGCGGGAAATGTGAAGCATGGCATTCGGGCCACAACTGGTGAAAAGCGTGGAAAATTTGTGCCGCCGATATATGTCGGTTGAAAATGAAATGTATGTGGAAATTCGAATGAGTGAGATGAGGTTAGGACTACAGTCAGATGTTGCCTTGCTATCACGTCTCTTTATTGTAGCAAGTGGTAATCAATCCATTACCGGAAGTGTAAATTAAATTTGATATTGCGTGAAAATTAGTTTCGTTTTGAACAATCTCGCGATTATCGACTTATCCGCTACGGATAGATAAAAGACGGAGGATTTGCATGAGTCAAAAGGGGCCGAGTGCGGGGCGTGCTTAATTCCTTGGAGGAGGCTATTATACAGTCGAATGATAATTTTCAATGCTGATTTTAGGACTTTCGAAGTAGGTATCTGACGGGAGTGGATGGGATAAAATTATTCAAACTTGTGTGCGCGCACCCCAACATGAGAATAACTTTAAATTGAGACTGTCGGTGTTACATTTCTCCCTCTCTCCCTCTTTCTATATATATATATATATATATATATACACAGGATGTCATGTTATAAATGGATAATCCTGCAACTCTCTATACGTCATATAATCTTCTACTATATGCTGGAATTTCAGTTCAGTAAAAGTCCCATGGTTTTCGAGATTTCGGGCTTTACGTTAATTTTTGAAAAAAATTATTTGCTTTTGGATTTTGGCATGCCATTTCGGCAAATGATATGAATCGACAATAACTAAGCAACTTTTTTTTCATAAACGTTCCTTAACATTTAAGGTTGAAAAGAAAAGAAGATAAAACAAATAAACAAGAGAATTTTTTTTAAACAGGGTCAAGCAGATATCGGTTGTAGAAATGGCATGCGCTTAACCGCTTTAGGCCTGTCGAAGCCGAATTGGAAATCACAAAATCACTCATAGCATTATTGGAGATTAAAGTGATAAACATCGTCTCAAAAATATGATTAATTTAAAAAAAAATAGAAGGGAAAATGAGCCCACGATGAGGATAGTCTTACTAATCATAGAATGGGTCTCTCTATCTTAGAGAATTTTTTGAAAAAAATAAAAAAAGTCAATCATCTTTAAAAAAAACTTAGCTTTCACGTTAGAAGCAAAAAAACGTTGATATTGATGATTGATGTTTTCATATTTTTTAACGAAATTATACTTAAAAAGGAAAGAAAATATATATAGTGACATTTGTCGATATCTTTATTAGCTCAGAAGTAATCAGCCTTAAAACGTTTCCAAATGTTCCGAAATCGGCATTTTCTGGAAAACTACAACTCTTGAAAGAGAAAAAATGAAAATCTAGAAATTGGTGTGGATATTTCTTTCATAGGGTACAATTTTACAGAAACAATCAGAAAAACCAAAAACGTGGGATGTCCCATATACGAGTATACGTATGTATATGTATATATGTATATGTATATATATGTATATATGGCAAGAAGTTCTTAAGGGACTTCCCATACAGAGCACGAAATAAATGTCTCTCTCTCTCTCAAAAATGTCGCCTCCCTTTCAAATTACACGCCCTACCGTACTTCCGCGACTGTCTCCTGCACATTTATACATATACATGCAGCGACGAAACTTCGCTACTGCTCGACAGCCGGCAGGCCTCGCGTCGAACACTTTCGCGCGCGTTCCTCGCTTATACGACTATTACGTCGTGACGTGTATTTGCCGGGGTGTGCAGGGTTAAATGCGACAGCGTGTCACCAACGTCGGCGAGGTGAGATGGCCTTGGGGGGGGGGGGGGGGGGGATTAGAGGGGCGGGGAGGTGGCCGTGGTGGTGACAATTTCGTATACACCTGTTGCGAGAGCACCTACTGTAGTGAACGCTTTCCCGTGTATCAGGACGTAAAGAAGTGCTTGAAATTGGTAGCAAAGTTTTCTCGAGTACGCGGCCTCGTGCAACAGAGCAGAGTAGTCTGCTGTAGCGTGGAGAAAATGTTACTAGTCGATCTGTCAAATCGATCGCAGGATTTGACAGATCGATTACGTTTATTTTTTCGTTTATTTTTAAAAAATTTTTTCGTTTATTTTTATTTTTTATTTTTTTTTTATTTTTTTATATTATATTTTTTATTTTATATATTTTTTTTTTATATTTTATTTATAATTTTTTATTATTTTATTTATATTATTTTATTTATTATTTTATTATTATTTTATTTATATTTTCCTTTATATTTTTTATTTTTCGTTTATTTTTCTCGTGAAAGCAACAAATTGAAAGGGCATTTCTTTTTAATTCTGATTTTTATTGATTTACCACATTTCCGGGGAAATTAGCCAAAATTGTGGGTGTCGTCATGTGTACATGTAACGCATTGGGATTTTTCATCGTTTTTCAAGTTCTCTTGGGAAAAAATATAGAGTATTTTGGTGATGAGTAGTGTTTGCATGAAACATCGAGCATACTGGAAAAAAGACTACGCTTCTATTTCGAGTACCGCAGAATGAAGATAATTAAATTCTGAATACGAAACAATTGTGAAAAACTTTTCTTGCGCATCCCGTCACCGAGAACAAAAAAGTATCAAATATGCGTTTCGAAGTGGATGAATGGAATTTAGTTCCATTTAAAACAAAGTTTGTTAGGAGTGTTTTCTATACGCAGCTCAATTATTTCCATTCTGCTCAACTCAATATGCAATTTATATTTTTTTCGACGAATTCTCTATTTTTATGGCATATACTATTTGTCACGGAAATACGCTACATTTTTTTTGGAACTAGAATTCGGTGACCACTAAATATAGTATTTTTCCCGGTCGCAAATTCTCCGCGGCAGACCCTTGAAAAACACATGTCCACCTTATAATTATCACCCTGTATATACGAATATGCTATGATAAAATAAAAAGGTCCATATAATATATATCATAATTATATACGTCTATTATATAATATACAATATGTACTTTTATATGTGCGTAAGTATATAATGATAATAATTGTCATATATACACATATATAGCCACGTTCTTCATACACGTTAATTATCGCGGTCTGCAACGAGAACCGGAGACTCCGTCTAAATTGGTCCATTTTACGAAAATAGACCCTGCAGTGAACGGACCGGGAAAGAGGGCTGCGACGACAAAAAGAATGGAATAACACCATCCGACGGAATCCCACGGAACGAGACGTCAAATTGGCAACAATTTATGTAATTGCGGGATCTTTCGTTGAATATATAATTCGAAAAAGAAGAAAAAGGAGAAAAAATCTTGTCATTCGCAGTGGAGAATATCCGGCGTTAATGAAATGATGCGAACTCACTCTCTGTCTCTCTTTCCTCGTATCTTTCGAACTTATATTGTATTTTTAGTTTTCAAAAAAAGAAAAAAAGACGAGTTGTCATTTTGTTGTCAACAATGGGAGAAAAAGAGTTTCGCGGGTACTTTTCGTATATATATATATATATATATAACTTCCGGTTACTTCCGTTCGTTTTCTCGTCGACCGTCGAAACGTCACGGACCGGATGTCAACCGTCCAGTCGTACAATCCGAGCTCCAGCATTTTTTTCCATTCTTTTTCTAACTAGCCTCTCTCGCAGTTGGCGTACTCTTTTATGGGGGTGAAAATACGCGAGGAAAAGGCGCACAAAAAAGACATGCAAAAAACCTTTGAAAAATAAAAAGCAAGAAAGCTCAACGAGAGAAAAGAGGGAGTGTGTGTGTGTGTGTGTGTGTGTGTGTGTGTGTGAGAGAGAGAGAGAGAGAGAGAGAGAGAGAGAGAGAGAGAGAGAGAGAGAGAGAGAGAGAGAGAGAGAGAGAGAGAGAGAGAAAGAGAGAGAGGGAGGCGGAGACGAAGACGATGAAGATGTTCGGGAATGCGTGGAGTCGTGTGTCAGGCAGTGAGAAAAGTCTCAGGATCGGGCGAGAGTTGCAGCGGTTGGCGAACTCGGGAGTAAGGCAGCAGCAACGAGTCACGTCCAAGTTGCCCCAGTCGACTTTTTGGCCCTCTGACCATGTCCGGGCCACGAATGCTTTTTTCTTTCTCTCTCTGTCTTTTTTTCCTCCTTCCTTGTTTCTTCTTCTCCTTCTTTTTGTGTTGCGGGACGATATCCGGGTTACCTCCATCGGAAGATTTAAATCAGTGTTCCAACGATAAATCTGGGAACTCGCCGTTCCCGATGGAAAGCCGAAAAATCGAAATCCTTACTAAATGTTGACATCTGTCGAATGCTCATTTGTCAATACACAATTGTTCGGTTTTTAATTTCTTAAAGAGACTCCAGTAATAATAATAATACTAATAATACTAATAATGCTGATGATACTACTTATGACGATAACAGTAATAGTAGTAGTCGAGGTACTAGTAGTCATATAAATAATAATAGTGCTGTCGATCATGACAATATTTATAGTTGCAACAGCAATAGTAGCAGTATTACTATTACTAATAGTAGCGTAGTAGTCGCAGGAGCAGTAGTCGTGGCAGTGGCAGGGGCAGTAGCAGTAGTAGTAGTAATAATCCAGGTAAACCCCTGCCCGTGCAGAAATGTGACCGGGCATTCCCTACTTTGTGTTGTGCTCTGGCCAGACTTTCTTTGTCTGGTCCCTGTGGAGCCTGTCGTTAAGAACTAAAGAAAAGCTACTTTGCTTTTCACCTCATCAAATATATTTATAATTGATTGCGATGAAACTTATACATCTGTCATAATTCTATTCATTATTAAAAGCGTTTGTTTCATCAATGGTAACCGACAAGGATAACAATGCTTATCATAAATACCGGGATTACGATAACTAATGATTCGAGCATTAAGAATAGCCAAATTATTTTATGAGGCAAAAAAGTAAAGCAGGCCATTCGTGGTTCTTGAACGCCTTGTCGCCGTGTCGGGAAATATCAATGTTCTGGCCGGGAAGACGTTATCCGAATGTATTTCGCCAACAATCCGCCAGGTGGCTACAAGCGAAGTTCTTCGCGTAAGCAAGGAACCATCGTACGAGGATAAAAGTTCGTCTTGAGGGTTGTACCACGTACAGAATTGCTATGCTTACAGCGTCCACTTACGCTTATGATTTTGCCATACTTGCGAAATAGCCCATTACACTCCAGGCTTGTTTTGCTCGGATAGTGATCTGTGTACGTTTTCCTGTCTCTTTGGTCATCAGGAAATGCGAGCAAGCGTGTGTATATACTCATATGCTACCTTAGAAAGTAGATAACCAACAAAAAATATGTTGTCGAAATACTAAATTGAACACACGGCCGATTTTACCTCCTCAAGGATTCCAAAAACGCTGAAACGTAATTTTTAATTTACCCATCTGTTCCTGGTTTTTTCCCGATCTATTCCGTACAACTTTCCTGGCCATTTACCGCTTGTTCTCCGGCCCGTTACTGATCAGTTTCCTGGAAAGGGAACGGTGGATCGGGACCTAGCCTTAGACCCGTTACATTGCAAACCTATTCCAGGGTGGAAGGCCTGACCAGATCCTGATATTATCTAGGGAAGGTAGATCAGGGGCAGTACCATTTCCCGACTCAAATCTCTACACGGATGGTTACCCGGAGTCAAAACGACCGCATCTTCAAGTTTGGAGCAAAATTAGTATCAGTTCTTGGCGGCCGAGTGGATCGGCCTTCCAGCTAACGATAGTTTCAAGTCCCCCTTGTAAGCAGAGACTAGGGCCAAAAAAATCGCGGCAGCAGTTGCTGCGTGGCAGTCGAAGGAAAAAGTTCGTGCGTGAGCTGGGGACTTTCCGACCCCTTGTGTGACTAGCCAGCAGCTTTCTTGTGAAAATTTGTATTTGGTTTCATTGTTTGGGATTGCTTCACATAATGTAAGTATAGGTAGATGCGAGAATCCTAATATTTTTTCCATCGTGTTTATATGTATTTTTTATATGTTATATCCGTCATTGCAACTACATAAAATCGGAGTAAATAATTATAACAGCTTGGGTTTGCGCTGTTTTTTGTATAAATACCGGCATAAGTATAATACACATAATTGTTCCAACATTCGTGTTCGGATGGCATACAATTCACGAAATTGCACGTTCCACGAAGCTCTGTAGAACGACGATGAGCGTTGAGAAGATTTTGGCGGTGAAACTTCGGACGAGAAAAATGGCCATGCGGCTTATATAAGCGGCAGCATGATCGCAAACCAAAGGACCAATGCCCATCGTGTCACCGCTCAATGTGCGAAAAGAGCAGAATATTTTTGTGTTGAGTGTGGGGGACTGAAACAATTTCAATTTACAATATTCAATTATTTTCTCGAACGGAGTTTATAATAAAATGCTCATTTTGCATGATTGCCGTTCTCTTTTTTACTTCAAAATAGACCCTCTCCAGATATTAGAGTTAATACTTTTTTTGGAACGTTCACTATAGAGTTATTTTTTCTCTCAAACTATCACATCTCAATTACCCTAAAATCTTATGGAAAAAAAAATGAAAATTCTAAGAGGTACAATTTTTTGAAGAAAAACTGCTTTTTTTACGCATTGACACCTTGCAGATTTTTTCCAACTGTTTCAATATTCAGTTTGAAATAAAATACCGTGAGTTTCACATTTTAGAATGTCAAAACTATCAACCTGAATTATTAAGAGTCATTCGGGACGATACAATGAGCGCGGCGGCCGTTTAAACACAGCTGGGGTCATTGTGACCCCGTATGACCAGTGTGTTTCAGCTAGTACTATTAGTAGTATTTGTAATATTAATAGTAGTAGTGCTATTAGTAATAGTTGTAATATGAATAGCAGTAGTACTATTGGTAGTAGTAGTAGTAGTAGTAGTCATATAAACAGAAGTAGTACTATTAGAGAGGTGCAGGTAGGGAGGGATAGGCAGGGAGTTCAATTAGGAAGTGTTATACGTAAAAACCCGCAAGGCTATACGTTGGAAGTCAGGAATTAATTAAAGCCTCAATAAACAAACTTTAAAAAGAATATAATAAAATGAAATATCAGCACATAAATACTCAGTTGGTCTGCACCACCATAACAGTACAAAAAGTAAAATAATGATGACACCAACAAAAATATGCTACAATTATAAAACGTTATTGAATTACTCGTAAAAAAACGACTTTGAGCTACGATAATTACTTCGTGACATTTGTGAATCGAATTAGCGCACGCGGCTCGTAATAACGTGAAACGACTGTTAATTCAATAGAGCCGTAATTTCCACAGCCATTATTTCACGAGATACCATAATCTACCACTATTCACGTACAGCGAGCTATATATGCCGATGTATGCATAGACCTGAAGCCTTCAAATCGATCTCGTGCACAGGATACACAAACGCACACATACACACCGAGTTACGCACACCCATATGTACATAGGCATATGCAGAGAGAATCTATACGGTAGAAGAAATATAAAACTTTGGCCAGACTCGAGTAGTAATTCACGCGAATATTTTCCACCGCATTTCCCCGTGAGGAAACGTTCCATCTTCTGTCCGTTTGATCGTTGAAATTTCAGGAGGCTCCTATATAGGCCGCTGACTGCGCAGAACGGACGAATGGAGGTAAAATGGGTGGTAGGTTGGTGCTATCAGAGTAAAAGGGGGTCTGTCGTCATCATCGTCGTCGTCCACATCGAATCTAAAGCTATGCAATCCGAGGGAATATATTACAATAATTTATGAGTTATGATTGTGTTGGTGAACATTTCAATATGGACTTATATAATATGGACTTACTATATGGACTTGTATACCTACATTTTTATATGAGTTTTAGGTGGTTGTATGTAAAACCGCCCGCTGGCCATAGATGGCGTTAGGTGCAGTAATTTCGCGAATTAATAATTGGCAATACATATGGCGATGGGTCAATCGATTGCTGCAAGGTGCCATAGGTGACATTTGTGCGACGCGTTCGCATCATGTGTTTCGATTGTGTTTGCAATCGCAAATTTTGGTCCAAATGAAGCACATTAGTGGGAAGTTATGTTCTATTATTTCCTGGCAAAGAAATTGGCCACGGCAACGCACTGTTTCCTAGAGGAAGCGTATGCCGAACATGCTCCATAGAGTACAACGTGCAAAGAGTGCTTTCGCCGCTTCCAAAGTGGCGATTTATCTATGGACAACAAGGACCACAGAAAACTAACAAGGAACATCCCTCAGGTGACACCCTTCGATTTTGTTGAAATTTGGATATGTTATAAAGCAACGAAAAGCAAGCGATACGTATTTTTTTTTATCGGCGGAAAAACGGTTTTAAGGGGTGAAACGCGCCCTCGAAAATAGGGGTGTTTTTCGTTTTTCGTCGATAATGGTATCGTTCTCATCTCCAATGTATAGTACATGAAAAAATAAACATTGTTGCAATTTGAATTTTTTTTATATCTCATACCGTTAAAACGTTATCGACGAAAAACGAAAAAACATCCCCATTTTCGAGGGTGCGTTTCACCCCTCAAGACGGTTTTTCTGCCGATAAAAAAAAATACGTGTCTCAAAATTTTTGATGCTCTATCACATATATGAGTTTCAACAAAATCGGAGGCGGACACCTGAGGGATGTTCCTTGTAAGTAAAAGAGGGGTGTCTTGTATTACGAGCTGCTGAAACTACCGGAAACGATCACTGGGGAATCGTTATCGACTGCAACCCTTGCGTTTGAAGCGAGCTCTGCACGAGAAGAGGACGAAATGGGAGAATCACCATGACAAGTTGATTTTGCAGCATGACAACGCCAGGCCGCGAATTGCTTAACCGGTTAAAAATTACTGAGTAGTACTGAACTGTGAAATCCTAGCCGGCCCGCCATATTCTCCAGACATCGGCCCCTCCGATTACCATTTGTTCCGGTCGATGCAGTCAGCCCATACGGCTCAGCACTTCACCTTGTACGAAGCGGTCGAAAGATGACTAGATCACTGGATTGCCTCTCAAGTACCTGAATTCTTTCTGTGCAGAATCCTATTGTTGGCCCACACATGGGCCAAGTTTGTCTGCTTCGATGGGCAATACTTTGAATGTACCAGTTCGTCGGTTTTCTACAGAATCACTATCTTATCTTTCACCCAAAATGTGGAGTTTTATATGCAACCACCCAATATATAGGTGAAGAGGAAAAGAGGGAGCAGATTTAGAATTATCCAATGCGTTCCAACTCTCTACGCGATTATTGATTTCCCAGGGAGCAGCGCGAAGCTCTCTTCTCTTTATTTTTCTTTGCATCTCATCCATAGTTGCATAAATGGCACCTTGCAATTCCGGGAGAAACCCAATAGTTAGCGAGGGCACGAGAGAGCGCGATATATCGCAAATGTTAATAACCAAAATGGCGTACCCCACGTCGATTAAACGACGTTATTAAAAGCAGGTATCGAGAGACATCCCTGCATAACGCAAAGAAGAGCTTATGGGCGAAAATGAACTCCGCGAAAAAGCTGGGAGACAACTTGATGGCCCCGGAATCGCAGATTGATCGGTAGGTCACTCAGTCACTACGTTTTTGAGTCTTGAAACGTTAAGGGGGGATTGTCTTTTTTTCGCAAAATTTACCGCTTTTTGGGAATTTTTTCGTGAAGAAAGTATACAACGGAAAACTTGTGAAACTTGGCATATAGTTTTATTGATCTGTTTACTACATACAAAAAAATTTTTAAACAATTTCATCAAAAATTCCGCCTCCCACCCCCCTCGACGCGCGATGGTCCTTTTTTGATGGTGTGCACGATTATAGCCTTCACGTTCATCCTGCAACAAAAACCCAAAAAGAATTTTACTTTAGACACATATAGCTATCGTTCGATGAAGGGAAAAAAAAAAATTGACGATTTGGTGACGTTTCGAACTTGAAGTATCGATTTTTCGAAAAAAAATTGATCGATTTTTTGTTATAAATAAAAAACTATTAAACGTATTGCTTTTTTGCTTCATCAAACGATAGCTATATGTGTCTAAAGTTAAATGCTTTTTGGGTTTTTGTTGCAGGATGAACGTGAAGGCTGTAATCGTCACACCATCAAAAAAGGACCATCGCGCGTCGAGGGGGGTGGGAGGCGGATTTTTTGATGAAATTGTTTGAACATTTTTTGTATGTAGTGAACAGATCAATAAAACTATATGCCAAGTTTCACAAGTTTTCCGTTGTATACTTTCTTCACAAAAAAATTCCCAAAAAGCGGTAAATTTTGCGAAAAAAAAGACAATCCCCCCTTAAACGCGTGTCGATAAAATCCTTCTTCGTGAACCTCGTACACTCAAAAACTATTTGATCGATCATTTTCAAAGTTTGCGTAAATTTGGATAACATAAAAAGCGCCTACGTGAACTTCAAGTTCTTCGAATCTTTCGTTATAATACTTTTCCATTAATCAATACTATAGTGGAAATTTAATGAAAAGTAAATCGTTTGCTCAATCACGTACCTATTTTAAGGTTGTCACTTTTCTTTGGCTGTTTCAGGTTCACATAGAGCGTGTGGGGCTTGGAAATCAAAAACTTCTTGGCTCTGTTGTTTCGACCGTCTCTGAAGCAAGTGTCGTACAGCCACTAATCTTGAACATACAAAATAAATGAAAATTGGAAAATAATAAGATGTAATAATATGCAAATAAACATTTTATTATGTAGAATAAATAGTTTCGACACAAAATCTGGAAGTTTCGCTTATTTTGGACTAAAGGGATCTCTCCCCTCAAGGTGACTAACGATTACTTTACTCGCCCACGTAGATTTCTCATCGTTCTGAAGGCGCTTTCATGACGAGGACGCCTATACGCCCACGGATATATATAAACGTGGGTATACGAGCATCGCCTCGAACCGTTCGGAAATCTAGAATAGTCCGGAAATCTACGTGTGTCTATATTGCCCTAGATGGATCTCTCCGCTATATAGCTCGTGGGAGCTCTTAGCAGTCGAAATCTCGAATAAAGAGAAAGAGATTCATCGATGGATTTCCGGGTTTCGAGATTGTAGAGAACGCAAAACCTGGCGGGAGACAGAAATAGAGAAGGAGCGAGCGGAAAATAGAGGGTGAAATTGAACTTGCCAATTTCAGTAAGTACGGTATGGTGTTCAGAGCACAATGTTTAGAGCTCTATGAAAACACGAATGCATCCAAGCTTCAATTGCGTAACGTTCAAGTCTTGAATGAGCGTTGAAAATAGCTCACAGGCGTCCATAGAAATTTTTCATTTATTCGATGCTGTTTTTTCTTTCTAACCGAGTGAGTCTTCACTCAAATCGGAATAATTAGATATCGAAATTAGATATCGAATTTTTTTTATAAATAATTATTATAAACAAGAAAGTGGGAAAAATAATTCTCTATCTTTATTCTTATTCTAGTTCTAAAAAGAGGAGGCACTTCTACTAGTTTTCAAAGTGCATTCTACTTTTTTTTTAATAAAGACGCCCCTCGTTTAATTTCTTGGCCATGTGTTTTTTAAGAGTCTGACGCGAAGATTTTGCAACCGAGACAAAATTGAAATTTAATGAAACAATAATCCAAAACTCATTTTTTCCAAGTCTTGGAAAAAATTCTAGCGCATTTTTGTGATGTCAAGTATTTGTTGGGATACACTGCGCCTTCCGGAAAAGTCAGAATTTCATTTTGAGTTCAGCAGAATGAAGATAATTAAATTCCGAATACGACAAACTCCTAGAAAATTGTTTAATCGGAATGAAATTCCATTTACCCACTTTAAAATGAGGGTGTCAAAGTTTGCATCATTGAAGCGCAACGAAAATCCTTTTTTATTTTTTCGTTTCGTTATTTTCATCGCTATCTCTTCTTCTGCAGTTTTAGATTATGGATTCTTAGTCAGAATCTTCACAAATACTCAAATAAATAAATAAATGTACTTCAATAAATAATTGTGCCATGAATTTGGGTAATACGAATAAAAAATGTTGTATTCCAACGATGCATATTTCAATACCATTTAAAATGCATTTTTAATAAGTTCTCCCTCGATGCCAGGATCCGCAAAAAAATATTCTCACGAGTGATTTTTATTCGGAATTACATTATCTTCATTCTACTGTACTCAAAGAGAATTTAGATTTTCTTTCCGAAACGCTTAAATTCGTCTCGCAAATACGACTCATCACAAAAATAATTTCCAAATTTTTTCCCAAAAGGACTTGAACCCAAACCAAACAATAGAATTTTTCCCAGTTGCGAAATCTGCGTTTACAACTCTTAAAAATCACATGGCCCCCTTATAACTGTCACTTATTTATATGTAGAAAAAGAAGAAACATTATTTCGAAGTCATATCTATGCAATACTTTTAAGCCCATCTGGCTGTTCCTACACGGAGAGAATTTTTAAGTAATTTTTACTGTGAAATCACAGTAACTCGGTGACAAATGTGCAATTCTTCAGGTTTTTAGGAAATAAATTATAAATTTTCATGGAAATGAATCAAAATTTTCTTTTGCGTAACAGAAATTTAGAATATTTTCCAGAATTTTTACTGAAATTAATAGTACAATTTCATGAAACGTAAAGATTACGACAATAAGTTAAAAAAGTGCTAATATAAATGAAATTTTTCAGTGGAACATTGAGAAATTTGCGTGTTTTCCATAAAAATTTAAAAAAGGAAGCCGAAATTTTCCGTGCGTCCACCGGAATTTTACGTTCTTTATAGTAAAATCAGTTAGGGCTAGGTCGCCTGACCGTACGCGTGAGCTCTGTGTGCGAGCGTGCGTATACGTGAACGCAAGCTGTGAGAGTGCGCTTGTGTATGACGCAGTATGACGAGCACGAACGACGCCGACCCGCGTTGCTTAGCAACAGCGGTACCGCGCATGCGCATTATAGTACGAAGCATGGGCCAAGAAAGCCTCGTGGTCTCGTGCAGTCTAACGTGTTCTACGCAGTTCTACGCAAGAAAACAAAGAAACGTGAAAAGAAACTTCGATAAAGGACGTCTACAATGGTACGGAAAGATGATATGCTAAAATAAGTAGCAATCAAGAACACAAATGTTCAGAAACGCCGATGAAAAAAGTATTTATTTAATCATAGGGAATTAATTTTTCGCTAGGGATTTTAGAAATTTCAAGTTTGTCCAGGTTATTTTTACTGTAGAAACTTGGAATTTTTGAGGCAGCCCATTGTTAAAATTCTACATGAGAATGTGTCAGAATTTTTACTGAAAGAAATGTAAAAAATTATGCTACTTGCTTAAATGTTTACACGAATGAAAGCAAAATATTAAAAGCTAGTGTCAATTTTTGACTATGTGCACATTTGTTACCGGTTTCAAATTTATAATGTAATTTTTACGGAGATTTCACCGTAAAAAATACTTAAAAATTCTCTCCGTGTATGACAAACCTTACATTTTAGTTCAAAGGAATCCTTGATTTTGGGGATGGGGCGGTCCCCGAAAGAACTTTTATATGCATATGCTTACAATTAATCCGAAAATGATGTTGAAGGAATTGGAGTTTGGGGTACATTGAGGATTGAGTACACAGACGATATAGCCTATGAGGGCGGTGCTCGGAGTCAAATGTCTTGAAAAATCACCATTATATATATAGGGTGAAAGTGTCTTTTATTTACTTTGCGGAGGGACTCCCGGTTATTACAGTCCGTGTACGTAGCGCACTCGTTGGCGGCTCCGTTGCGGGTGTTTGAGCGTTTTAACGGCTACGAGCAATTCATAAAAGAGATTGGCACAGTGGCGCGTCGAGGAACGCGAGTTATGGGAGTCGTCCATTGTAGTGTCACTCAGTCGTGCGAGGGCGCGAAAAAAAAAAATTTCATGAATATAAAATTTTGTTTGGTCACCCAAATCTCCCTCTCACTCTCTCCCTCTCTTCGCGCGTAGTCGCGAGGCAAAGTTTTCCGAAGGGTCACAAAGGAAGCTTGAATTTTATTACAGCTCCGCTCCCGAGGCCACTTTTCTCCCCGTCAGCTTTTACGCGAGCCTCGTACCGGGCGGTGGAGTAAAATCTCACCACCCCTGTAGCACTCTCTCGCCCTAGGAAGGGATGCATGAAGTGCATCCCTAAAGAGGAGCGTTATGCACGAAGCCGCCGCGCGGCCTCAAAGATCGAAAGGGAAAGGGGCGATCCATCAAATCATTCGAGTACATTTTTTTATCATCGCGTCGACTTTTTTTTTCGACACCCCTTTCCGCAGGGCCCTTGGAAGCTTTCGCCTCCGGAAAGTGGATTAGTGATACTTATCGCAGTGAGCTTGAAGAAATCGTATACGCATGGAGTTTCTTGCGTGCCAGCATTTTTGCACATTCCGATGAAGCCCCCTCCCTACCCCGTCACGTAAGGCGATTATTTTTTTTCCCGTGGTGGGCACGTGTTGTAATTTCGTTGAGTTGAAATTAAGATGCATGCCAGAGCAAACGTTGCGGGTGGTGCAAATTTACAGCATTGCGGAATATTCATCGTGAAGAGAAAGTTTAGCCTTATATATATATATATATCACTATATAATATATAAGAGCTTATATATATTTGGGGCACAAGTTGCAACGGATTTACAAGAGAGGACGTTACTAGTATTAAGGATGTTGAGTCCCTATGAACCATGTTAATGTTAATTGTTCAATAAATAGCTTCTTAATCGTCATGAAATTTTTACACGACCTCCTGAATACTTCATGTAAAAACATACCAAATTTTCAGAATTCTATCATCATTACTTCAACCTCCTTATGGGTTGAAATAAAAAATGATAAGAAAATTCGGAAAATTTGGTATGTTTTTGTATGAAGTATTTAAGAGGTCGTGTTAAAATTTCACGACGATTAGGAAGCTCGTTATTAAAAAATTAACATTTTGTTAAGAACAATTTTTAAAAGAAATAAAAAAAAATTTATCAATAAACTTCGTTTTGTTTCCGTTGCTTTCAGTATATTGTAGATATTATAAAATTGAGAGGTCAAAAAAAAAACTTATTGCAAAGTTACATCAGTTTCCATAAAACAATATTTAATTTGTGAATGTTAATTGTTCAATAACGAGCTTCCTAATTGTCGTGAAATTTTTACACGACCTCTGAAATACTTCATACAAAAACATACCAAATTTTCAGAATTTTATCATCATTTGCGATTTGGGACTCAACATCCTTAAATCGCATCGGACCATAACCTAACCACATTCATGTTAAAGCTTCATCATTAGGCTTTAGTTTTCAGTACGTCCGATTTCGTCAAGGTATAAACAATATAGTTTTTTTAACTCTAAATATGTCGACTTTTGTACCGACGAAACGCAATTTGCGGGAAGTTTTACTTGTCTGCTTTCATTTAAAAAAAAGGAGCTGCGAAGGTCATCGATTGCTGTGCGAGGCTTATGGGGACCATGCTCTGTAAATCTGAACTTCTGAGTACTGGTTTGAACGGTTCAAAAGTTAGGATTTTGACACGGAGGATAAGGAACGTGAAGGAAGGCTATAAACGTTTAAAGATTCAGAATTGAAGGGATTATTAGTACTTGCAGGATTGTTGGAAGCGTCTCAAGCTTTTTAGGACAAGAAAGCCCCAATTTTCACAAAGAATTCTTTGAAACTTGTACCCTTAATTGCTCAATTTGGTCTTTTATCGAAGATTTTTTTTCTTTCCATTTTCGATATACACCACCGGTCAAAAGTTTTCGATCGCTTCGGATAGTAGCAAAATTATGTTAGAATAATATAATTTATTTTGTTTCTTACTTTATATCTGCATAACGAACTGCAACGACGATTTATAAAAATAACAACCTACAGAAAACTCATGATTGTTCGTCAATTTTTGTTTGCTTGTTCGTTAGTTCATTCGTTACGCGTTTGTGCTCGTTTGTGTGTTTTTTAAAATATGATCTTTGTTGCGTTTGTTTATTGTAATTGTAGTTCACTTCATAGGGTAATGCTCATTAGCCTAAATTGTATCCTAAACTTCGAGCTGTGTCTGTCTGAAGGAATCATCGAAATTGATCCAGTAGTTCGTGAGTTATAAATGAACAAACATACGAACAGTTTCATTATATGCAGATACATATGTGTGTATGCATGTAACATTGTATAAACGTTTCTTTTTGACAGTTCAAATTTATACCTACAAATTTCATTTCTCCTATGGCGAATACAAGACCCGCGGTTACAAGGATGTTTTTGTGATCGGACAAACTTTTGCTCGTTACTCCGGATTAATGTTATGTAATTACGAATTTTTCGCACGACAGGGACGCGAATGAAAAATCTCATAAAGTAAACGAGACGGCATACAAATAGCGAGAGAGAGAGAGAGAGAAAGTGTGTGTGTGTGTGTGTGTGTGTGTGTGTGCGCGTAGATGTGTTTGTGGAGTTTAAATTAGGTACGCCCTCTCGCTTCTTCTCTGTCACTGCTTTTCGCTCCTCCTGTTATAGGAATGCATCTCTCGTTGTTGATAAATTTCCTCGCGGTTTCGCATCTCCCAACGTCGCAACGCTCCGAAAGCAACGTCACTCGAATCTGGTCGCGCTCCCGCATCGTAAAACCATACCTCGTTTGTTTTCTTAAGGATGTTGAGTCCCAAATCGCAAATGATAAAATTCTGAAAATTTGGTATGTTTTTGTATGAAGTATTTCAGAGGTCGTGTAAAAATTTCACGACAATTAGGAAGCTCGTTATTGAACAATTAACATTCACAAATTAAATGTTGTCTTATGGAAACTGATGTAACTTTGCGATAAATTTTTTTTTTTGACCTCTCAATTTTGTAATATCTACAATATACTGAAAGCAACGGAAACAAAACGAAGTTTATTGGTCAATTTTTTTTAATTTCTTTTAAAAATTGTTCTTAACAAAATGTTAATTTTTTAATAACGAGCTTCCTAATCGTCGTGAAATTTTAACACGACCTCTTAAATACTTCATACAAAAACATACCAAATTTTCAGAATTTTCTTATCATTTTTTATTTTAACCTTTAAGGAGGTTGAAGTAACGATGATAGAAATCTGAAAATTTGGTATGTTTTTACATGAAGTATTCAGGAGGTCGTGTAAAAATTTCATGACGATTAAGAAGCTATTCATTGAACAATTAACATTAACATGTTTTATAGGGACTCAACATCCTTAATAATAGAAAAAAGGAGAAAAAACGCTTTACTAACGAGACCAATTTCTCAAAGGTATAAATAATGTGAATGTGAACGAGAAACGGATGACTGCGAATCGATATGTTTCGAATGAATGTGGCTGTCTCGTTATTCGTCAATGTTAATGAGAATGGGAAATTAAAAAATGTACTTCTCGTATAATCATTAAGGGAGCTTTCCAGTGTGAAATTTTCAAAAAATCGATTTTTTTTTTGCTTTATCGAATAGTATACACTCCTCCGAATATTCCCTGAAATTTTCATGCCGAAATTCAGATTATTTCGGTTACTGTACAGCATTTCTTGGAAGAAGGCAACGGAGCACTACAGCTACAGCGAAACTTTGAACGCGTTTTTCTCGAAACAGCATTTTTCAAAACGGTGTCCAACTTGGAGGGCAGAGTTTTAAAGCTATCGAGTTGAATTTTTTACACAATATTCTTAACGTCATTGTTTATCGTGCTATGGAAGCTTTTTTTTTTTTGACATCTTCCTATTTTTTTGTGAAAAAAACTGCCAAAAAAAATGCTAAAATCGATACTTTTTGTTCAAACCGGTGCCATTTTTGCAAAAAAAAAAAAAAAGCCTCCATAGCACGAAAGCCAATTATATACCGATCAATAATCTTTTTGTGTTTTTTGTTTCAGATCAAAATTGTGACCCCCAACGTGGACACCACATCCAAGTGCATTTTCTGCAACAATTGTTTCATCATTTTTATAGATATTAATTAATAAATAAATCGATCTTTAAAAAATTGTTTTGTATTCTTCAATACCCAATTAATATACAACAAAAAAAACCAGACCGATTAGATTATTTTTTCTTTAAAAAAAAAAATCGCGAAAAACAGCGATTTTTCGGGCTGTCACACTGGAAAGCTTCCTTAAAGCTTCGTATGACCGACTAGTTTGTTTGCAATTTTGAAAAATTTGAAAATGGTGACAAATTGCGAACTCTTCAGCGTCCTAACGTTCGATACAATTGGCGGGAACAAAAAAAATGCCGCAACGAACGAAACGTCGACGCGGCAAGCACAATTTTTCCTGTAATGGAAAAAAGAGAAGAGTAGAAAGAGTTTGGAGAGGGGATTGAAAGTCTAAGTTATTTCAACAATTAGTTTTGAAGGAAAGAACGAGATGATTTGAAAAATTGTTTGGACATTCATTCGTATGTACATTATCAAAGTTGTGCACCCAATTTCGTTAAAAAAAATAATAATAATTAAAGAAGTGGTAAACAATATCCGAGCTTTTTTCGTCATCGCGTTTCAACCGTCATATCAAAATTTTGATTTTTTTTACGATTTTTGAAAGAAAAATGAAATCGTTTATCGAAAAAAAAATGTTAAGAAAAAAACATCGGTCAAGTCTTAACTACTATTGCATTGAATGAGTATACCAAATTTCAAGTCAATCCGTTCATTAGATGTCAAGAAATCGTGTACACCGTTTTGAAAAACATCGTTTCGAGAAAAACAATTTCGATCTGCGACTCCTGTACTCTTCAATTTGAGTTACCTCAAGCGACGAACGAGAGTTCTGACATTTTCACAGTAGCCTAACCCCTTAACTCGATGAATTCGACGCGTCGGTTTTCGTTTTATGATCCTCCGTGTATATCGCGCGGCACTCACAGCGAAGAGAATTAGCCTGACACGCATGCACACGGGAACCGTCTGACGTGGGATTCCATATCCGGTTTTCGTGTCGTAATAGCGATCGCTGCATAGCCAACGGTTCTCTGTCAAAGCTTGCCGCTCTTTGGTGATGTATGACCTTTGGGCGCAACTACCCTTCCTCCTCGTCGCACCTCTTCACCCTTTGCCATCTCCTGGTCTATCGCTATCGAGGAACGTATGACCTTTATTGACATTTGATACAGTCGCACATATACCCTGACGAATCCTCTCGTGATCGCCAATTTTTGGATTCCCCACCCCTAGGTGGTAAATTTGCTCCCAGGCAATAAAAAACAAATTTTTCGTACATCCGAGTAATCATAAAAAAGAAGAATGTCCCAAACAATGAACCCAAAAAAAAAGGCCGAAAGACAGTACATTCAGACACAAACGAATGATGTCATGGACAAGAAAGTTCGAGAAAAAAAATTTCACAACCAAAAGGAAATCAATGACAGGAGAAAATATCACATAAAAATGAGAAAAGAAAAATGTTAAAAGAAGATTAAGGCGTTACCCCCACTTGTAGCGCAAAAAAAGGCCTTTTTCATGAATTTTTTTAAAGAAAACTACAAAACTTTTTTAATCGATCAATATACCATCTTAAAGAACACATCTTGAAGAACTTTCAGTAATTTTTGTATTGAAAAATATTACATTGTTTAGTGGCAAATGGCCGTCAATGAAATAATGTTTTTATATACACGGTTTGCGGTGACCAACATTGCGGCGAAGTGGATCATCTGAAAAAAAAATGCGGATGGATTTAGTCAAATAGAATTATAAACTAGTCTTTAATCGAAGGATTTTAAAAAATATTCATTTTTCACAAAATGGCGGACAGTCAAAGTTAATGGTTCGATTTTAACGAAAAAAAACGGCCGTTTTTTCGCTATAAAACGGCCACTTTTTTTCGCAAAAAAATAATCGAACGATTAAAGACTACATTTTTATGTATTAAATAAGCCTGCAAAATTTCAAGAAGATCGGTCCATTAGTGTTCGAGTAATCTTGGTCACCGACTTCAGAAATGCCATTTTGAGAAAAACGCGTTTAAAGTTTCAATTTCAGTTCTTCAATTCACGGATTCTTCTCTTTCAACGCTCATATCTCAGTAAATTTTGTTCGGATCGACTTGAAATTTTTAGGATATATTCTCAGATACTTATACTTCAAAAAAATGCAATAAAAAAAAATCGATTTTTTTCAAAATCGCAAGTGGGGGTAACCCCTTAAGATATAAAAGAAATTCAACGCACAGTTTTAGCAAATACAACGTCTAAAGAATTAATCACGCGTTCCCCAGCCGCTCGATCATCTCTTCTTCTTCCATTTCTTTTCGGATATACCATTTTTTTGCTATCTTATATTTATTACATATACCAATTTTTTTCCATTCTCGGTCTATTTCCGTATACCATTCTTTGCCATTTTTCCATCTATTACTCGGATTTCGAACCGCATGATCAGCCATTTCGAGTTTCCAACATTTCGGCCCCGTATCCGAGAAGTCCATGGCAATGGACACTGCTGCGTCCGCCATTTCGTGCTCACGCTCGTCATCCATCTTTGCTGTACTCTCCTCACTCGTCGTCGTTTTGCGTCCGGAGCAAAATGGAAAGTTGGTCTTTTCATTTTTTTCACAAATAAAACTTCATCACTGAAATGGAATGGAAGAGCCCATTCGTACACATACAATAGTTGGCGTGTACATTTCGAGTCTCGTATAAAAGAGAGCGAAAGAAGATTTTTTTTTTTCGATCCGAGGACCGTGAGGATTTTCGCACTGCAATGGGCGTTAGTAGTAGGGCTGGAGCGGTTCTAACCCAGGGATCTCAGGGGGGAGCGGGGCGGGGGAGTCGAGCGCGGGGAAGCCGGGGTATGCATGGCGGGGGGGGGGGGGGGTCGAGCGCGGGGAAGCCGGGGTATGCATGGCGGGGGGGGGGGGGGGGGTGGATCCTGCACGCGGCAGCCGATTGCGCGGTTGTGGCGGCGGGGGAGGGGGAGGGAGGTGTTAGAGAGTGGGGAGGCTAGTTTTTGGTGACGCTGTCTTCCAGGCGATAGCTGGACCCGCGGGCGAGAGGGGGAAGCCGCTGTCGACTCTGTGGGGGAGGGGGCATCATAGAGTTGCGTTTCCTTGAAAACCCATAAAATCTGATAATTTATTATCAACATTATAGATGTAAGCGGAGCATTTTTGTCTAGACTATTCACAGGAGTTTATATATATGAAAAAAAAAAACTTAGCCAAATGTGTGCATGCGCGTGCGTGTGTGCGCATGTGTGTGTGTGTGTGTGTGTGTGTGTGTGTGTGTGTGTGTGTGTGTGTGTGTGTGTGTGTGTGTGTGTGTGTGTGTGTGTGTGTGTGTGTGTGTCCAACGTTTCAACCACCTCGTCCGAAAGTCTCAAATTTTACGACTCTTTTTTTTCTTACATCGAGCGCCAGGGACCGTCATACCCTATCGCTTCGCATGTGCAACTCGGGCCTCATCATTCCATAGGTCCACACTTGAAAACCCATAAAATTTTACGACAACATGCGACGAAGACAGTGATCCGGGGAAAAAATGCATTTCCATTTTGCAGGGCTTTAGTTTTTCATCTCTGAATGATAATATATACAGAGAGTGCAACGTCAAACCTTGATGCCGACACTTGAGATCATGCAGGTCTGGACAAGTTAGCCCCATGGTTAAGGATTTTTTCTTCGTTAACACCACCCTCCAAGCTATTAGATTTTTTTTTATTGCTCCGCTATTCAGAGCATATATGATAACGGGATGTTTATGTTGAAAAACTATATACTTTCGGAGATCTATGGATCGGAGACCTTTTTAGGCTTCGACCGTGGACCACTTGAGCGCCGAGAGCCAATGAATTTTTTTCTTTCACTACATCCATCTTGACTGAGATGCTCTTTTATTTTTCCGGCATTCCAATGCAATATTAGAACATTCTCGTGGGTTGGTGATATTTTCCGAGATGATAGGGAAAGACGGAAAATGTCTAAAGGGGAAAACCATGCTTAATGATCTGCTGCGCTCAAAAGTGTTGGCACTTTCGATCGAGCAGTCGGTTAGTGAACATCATCTCTTTTGGGAAGCCTCGTTTCATCAAATATGGAGAGCAACGCGGAGAAGTCAGAACAAATCTTGCACGACCAAGCCGCGCTCCTAAGTTCATTCGAAGATTTTGCTGTGTGGGAACAACGGTGCGTTGAGTTTATCGAAGAATTGGAAACGCAAAGCCGCATTAAGCGTCCGCGACTATCAATTGGACTTCAACAGTCATTGATAGCCCAAATAGCGCGGCTGGAAGGGTTGAGGAATTCTGTGCGTAATCATTTTATACACACGGGTGCAGGACATGGTCATCATGGGCTAATCTGGCGAGAGATTGACACATCCTTCAATAGTCGAATATTGACCGGTTCCGTAATCAATCGCAATCACATCGAACCACGGCAATTTCTCAACGATGCTCGCGACCTAGTGCTTCAACATGTGCAAAATACTATCTGCAAACATAACAGTATTAAAGTTAATACAGTGTTTAATGGCGAATTCGCGAGCGGAGACAAACATGCCAATAAAAGTGTCAACACGCGAAACTGTGAACTATTTAACACAAGCGATTTGAATGAGTGGTACCAGCAATGCGTTATGGAGCTATTAACCAAACTCGATGAATTTCAAGAACAAGATAGTGGCTGGGCTTTGCGGAAAATACTTAACCTCACGATAAATGTGAATAAGTATAATCCGATGCGTGCTGGGTGCTCCATATCATTGCCGCGGGAAATAATGATGAAGAGGGCTGTGGTTAACGTCAAATCGAACGATAATGCATGTTTCGCATGGTCGGTTGGCGCTGCTCTACGCCCAGCTGAACGACACAGTGACCGTCCGTCATCTTACCCACATTACTCAAGCATACTGAATCTACAGGGCATTCAATTCCCGGTAACCATACACCAAATAAAAAAATTTGAGCTGCAAAACAATTTATCCATCAACGTGTATACCACCACCACCAACAAAAAGGACATTGTTCCGATACGCGTGACTCAGCAAAAGAAGGAGAAGCACATCAATTTGCTGTACATGCAAGATACTGAGGACGACAATGTGGGGCATTTCGTATGGATCAAGAACTTGTCGAGACTCGTGAGGGCGCAACTGAGCAAGAGGGAGCATAAAAAATATATATGCGATCGGTGTGTAAATTTAGCATTATTAGTATAAAATTATATATCTACTAAAGGAGAAAATTGATAAAAAAAAAATCTTGTTTGTTTTGCAGGTGTTTGCATTACTTCGGATCCGAGGATAAATTGCAGTCGCACGAGGTCGATTGTGGAGCAATAAACGACTGCGCGATCCGACTACCGAATGACACCAACAAGTGGCTCCAATTCACCAACTTTAGCCGGAAAGAGCGACATCCATTCATTGTGTATGCCGATTTGGAGTGTGTTTTAGCAAAGACTGATGAGAAGAACCAAGCAAAAGATATGTATCAACATCATGAAGTGTTTAGTATAGGATACTACGTGTGTTGTGCGTATGATCAAACACTATCTTCATATCACTCACGTCGCAGTGTCGATTGCGTTTCGTGGTTTGTCGAAGAACTGAAAAAACTAGCATTGCGCATAAAAGAAATTTTCTGCGACAACGTCCCAATGATTTATCTGACACCGAGCGAGTGGGCCAGTTTTCGCAACGCGACCCAATGTCATATATGCAGGAAACCATTCGCGCAAGAAGATGTACGCGTTCGAGATCATTGCCATCTGACTGGACGCTATAGAGGCCCTGCCCATTCTAATTGCAATTTAAACTACAAACAGTCATTCTTCATTCCCATAGTTTTTCACAATTTATCCGGTTACGATGCACATTTTATAATCAAGGAAGTAGCCACAGCGTTCGAAGGAAAAACCGATGTGCTTCCAATCACAAAGGAGAAATACATCTCCTTCACGAAGCATGTTGAAATTACAGACGATTCAAAACAGAAGATCCAATTGCGCTTCATCGATTCATACAAATTCCTCAACACCAGTCTCGACAAATTAGCCTCATTTTTGACCGAGGACAAACTCAAAATTTTACGCATGCAATTCCCAACGCTATCGACGGACAATTTCAGTTTGCTGACGCGAAAAGGGGTCTTCCCTTATGAGTATATTGATAACGTGACCAAGCTAGACGACACTTGCCTACCACCACGTGACGCCTTTTATAGTTCCCTGACAGATGCTACAGTATCCGAGAGTGAGTATGCACATGCTGAGAAAATTTGGGAGCGGTTTTCCATTCGAACGCTGGGTGACTATAACGATTTATACTTGAAGACAGATGTCTTGTTATTAGCTGATATTTTCGAAAACTTTCGAAATACATGCATTGAGAGCTATGGCCTAGATCCCGCGTATTACTACACATTGCCGGGGTATACCTGGGATGCAATGCTGAAACATTCGAATGTCAAGTTTGAATTACTAACCGACATCGACATGGTTTTATTCGTTGAGCGGGGTATACGCGGTGGTCTCAGTCAATGCTCAAACCGATATGCACACGCTAATAACAAGTACATGGAGTCGTTTGATCCATCGAAAGCATCATCATACTTGATGTATTTTGACGTCAACAATTTGTATGGATGGGCAATGTGTCAACCTTTGCCATACGCAGATTTTCGATGGGTCAACGACGTGTCCAAGTTTGATCCATCTTCTATCGCGCTAGATTCACCGACAGGCTACATCCTTGAAGTCGACTTGGAATATCCACAATCTCTACATGATGCGCACAAAGACCTGCCGTTTTGTCCAATACATGAAAAACCGCCGGGTAAGCAGGGGGAAAAGCTGTTAGCAACCGTCTGTGATAAAAAACGCTACATCATTCACTATCGAAATTTACAGCAGTGCTTACGACATGGACTTTGCCTCACGAAAATCCATAGGGTATTACAATTCACACAATCCCCATGGCTACGTTCATATATCGAGTTAAATACGCAATTTCGAACGCTGGCCAAAAACGATTTTGAAAAGAATTTATTCAAATTGATGAACAATGCGGTGTTTGGCAAAACGATGGAGAATGTGCGCAATCATGTAGATGTAAAGCTTTTGACCAAATGGGAGGGCAGATATGGCGCAGAGGCAATGATTTCGAAGCCAAACTTCCACAGCCGAAGTGTTTTTTCGGAAAACCTTATTGCTGTAGAATTGCGCAATCTCGAGGTGAAATTCAACAAGCCGATATATGTGGGTATGTGCATCCTCGACATATCCAAAACGTGCTTGTATGGATTTCATCACGAGTATATGGTGCCTCTGTATCGGGATAAGTGTAAAATCATGTATACCGATACGGATAGTCTCATATATGACATTGAGAGCGATGATATGTACATGGACATGAAGCGCGACATTGTAAAATTCGATACGAGCGATTATCCGGTGGACAATAGGTATGGTATGCCACTTGTCAACAAGAAGGTACCCGGTCTCATGAAAGACGAATGCAATGGTGCAATTATGACCGAGTTCATTGGACTTCGATCGAAAATGTATGCGACACGTGTTGAGGGTAAGAAGGACACTAAAAAAGTCAAAGGTGTCAAGAGCAATGTTGTGGCTAGGACAATCACGTTTGACGATTATGCCCGATGCTTGAAGGAAGACATTGAAATGAGCCGTAGTCAAACATGTATTCGATCGAAGTTGCACAAGGTCTACACCATTCGTGAGACGAAAATCGCTCTAAGTCCTCATGATGATAAGCGGTATATCATACCTGGGACCTCTGAGACCCTACCATGGGGGCATTACAGCATACCGTTGTAACAAAGTATCATGCATATAAACTCGATGTAAAATTGTGTACATTTTTGTAAATACTCGATGTATAAAACTTGTGAAAATTGCGTATGTTTTTGTAAACATTAACTCGATGTAAAACTTGTTTGTTGTAAATATTTGATTTTGCAAAAATGGGCTTTTGTAAGTAAAGGAAACGGCTTTTGTAATCCATGTGTACTCATTATTTCACGCATACACTGTTCGAGAGTAGGGGGAAGAAGGGATTGGAGGGAGAGAAAACGCCTGCTGTGGCGCACCACGTTGACTGGTAGAAAGAGAGTCATAAAAGTCTAAATGTTTTTGGCCTTTTTTATTGACGACTACAAATCAGATTTACTTATCCAACTATTGTGGGCATTGTCGAAACCCAGCCATTTTACAAACATTCGATGACCGCGCTTCTTTAAAATTTTTTCTATCAGATAGATATCGGGGTACTTGACACGGAGAAGCTCTTGTTCGTAGAAACCACCGGCGATGGGTTCATCTTTATGGTCCTTCAAACGATACGTCACTGGATGCGTTTTCTTCACACGAGATACCGTAAATATTTCCGTTGTCCAATTTGGCGTGTAACCCTTTTCGAAAACACTCTTAAATTTGCTGATTCTCACTTTATCGCCAGGGGTGAATTTCGGTGGTGTTTTTATTGGCGGCTGAGTCTTATTGAAAACTTGCCGCAATATTTCCTTCTCATTCTCCGCGTTGACATTTCTCGGTTTCATCTTAATGGTACGGTGTACGGAATCATTATATTCAGCTACTAGATTATCAAGAATATCGATCCACTTATAATTACCACGAAGACTAAATTGCATCCACATCTTATTTTTCAATGTACGATTGAAACGCTCGCAAATGGATGCCTTCAAGTTGCTATATGTTGAATACATGTGAATATTGTACTTTTTCATTAGGGATTTAAAGTGACAATTGTAAAATTCTTTTCCCTCGTCGACGTGCAAGTGCTGTGGTATGCGTCCCTTAACGAGTATCGACTTCATTGCGGCTGCTGCATCTTTACCACTCTTACTCAGCATTGGCACGGCCCAGGCGAATTTTGAGAAAGTATCGATGACGGTGAGGAGGAATTTATGTTTGGTGTTTTGATGTGCGTACGATGACATATCGACGAGATCAGCTTCCCAGGTCTCATCCAAGCCACGGATGTCCACATGTCGACGCGGATAGTTTCGTCGAGCAGGCTTATGTAGCTCCAGCACGAGAGCGCTCTTTTTCTCGTTCATTTTCTAGTCCACTCAGTCGCGCATCCAGTGCAGCAATGGTCCGTGAATTACGAATCACCAAATCTTGTAGATTTTTGACATTGGCCTCGAGTGTCTTTGCAATATCTCTTATCGTAGCTTCAAGTCCATTAACCAGCAGCTGATTACTCTCGTTCATTTCTTTGCGAATGTTCTTAATGATAGTTCGGGATCTTTTGTGTAAAGTATTTAGAGTGATGGCGTCGTCTTGTCCTTCCGGATTAGCGATGTTACACAATCGTTTCTGCCCCACGTCATAATGACCATCTGCGGTGGTTTTAAACCCAACCCCAGGTCGGCCTGGAGGACCTTGCTTACTGAGGAGTACACTCTGACGCAATTGGCGTCCAAACACATCGACACTCATGATGAGAATGCATAAATTTTCCGACGCCGAGTTAATAAATTATTTCAGCTTCACGCAATTCCTCGATAATCGATATAATTTCATTCGCATGGGCCGAATTTCCAGCTGCTTGTGATGCCAGAAGTAGACGAAGACGGTCTACCAGCTCATTGGGATTGTCCCAATATACATAGTCCAATTGAGCGTTTTTTCTAGCCAGCTTATACGTTGGCATACCCTTTCCCACGTGGTGATCGGCTATACTTGCAATATAAGTGTTGAATTTGTGACAGGTATTACGTCGTATGGCCGCACTAGGCTTATAAAATTTTTTGTGAGCATTCGTCGCAATGACAATTTTTTCATAGTTTTTCAAATCGTCTGGTGTGAGAGTTTCGATATTGGGCACTTTTTTAAATAGCAGCTCAGTTAATCCAACAGTTTTCGCATAATTCACATCTCCCACACGAATATGTTGAGAGTCGAAATTTATCGGAGAATCACCAATCATTAATCGGTTGTTTGAGAGATTCCGCACACCATATGATACATCCAGGCTTGCTTTTCTATTTGTTCGTAACAGCAGGAGATATTCGGTGATTAAGTCATCGACATTTTGTGACTCATCATCATCATCATCCTCGTATATCAATTTGAAAGAATCTTGTGTTTCACTCTTGAAGGAATCGTGTGTCTCGTTCTTCAATTCATGTTTCACACTATTTATCGCATCTCCTTCTTTATCGTCGGCTTTTTCATCCTTGATTTCCTCCTTCGCCGGCTCACCGTTTTTGTATGACACCAATTTCTCCAATGGTCTGACTATAGGCTTAAAGACATCTCGCATTCTCTGCTCATCACTCTCTTTGCCAATTTTCATCATTCGATGCTTTCGTCTGATTGCATCGCTCGCCTTGGCAATTTCACGCAATACATTTTTTTCTCTCAACAGTTGTTCGCTCTTCATGTTGTCACTGTCGACGCGTGCACAATACTGCCTCTTGAACCACCAGCGACGATTCATTTATCAATGGTGAGAAAATCATCAAAACCTTGTCTATATCGACCCTCGTTCATATTGCTATCTTTGTCGATCGTGATAAATGCATACTTGTCGGAATTCCAGCATTTCATGCACATGTTTTTGAAGCATGTATAAGTCATATCCGTATTAACGTGATCGTTGTACACATGTTTGAGATTCATATCATCCTGCTTGAAAAGCACCACGAAATTTGCATTATCCCTCACGAGATGTTTGGGGATACGGGTGTACGTCTGACAAAGATAAAAACTGTCTACAATCTCATGTCTTCCCATGGAAAAGAATGCTCTAACATTATCCTGCTTTTCGCACGCAATATCATCAAAGATGAATATAGAGTGGGGACGTGCATCACTTGGTGCAATCACTTGTTCATGCTCATTGAATGGATTATATGTAACTCCATGCACAGGTTCAAGTAATTGTTCGAGCAACTTGTACTTTGGTTGCTTCAGCGACTTGGAATACAAATAAATGTTCTCAAATCTCAAGCCATTGGGATGGATGATGAGAGTGAGCAAAGCATTGGTTTTTCCACAATTTGATGGACCACAAAACACCGCACGTATGCTATCCGGCAATAACTGTCCATGACGCTTTTGTCTTTTCTCCCGGCCATCTTCGACAAATTCATCGAAATTTATCACGGGAAGGCTACCTCCGTGAGTTTGCTTCTTGGATGCCATCTCGCACAGGACTAACGGAAAAATCATATAAATAGCATTTTTATACGGATTCGCCGTCAGTCGAGTATTGTCTTTAGACATGATCGTTCATAGCGGTAAAGGTGTCGTCAATCGCCTAATCAACAATCTACCCGTTGAATTGCATCTGCCTGGTTATCAATATTGCGGACCAGGCACAAAGTTGGCCAAGCGTCTTGCTCGTGGTGATCCGGGCATTAATCCATTGGATGCAGCTTGCAAACAACACGATATTGCATATTCGAAAAATCCGGATAATCTTGAAGCGAGACATTTGGCGGATAAAGTGTTGGCTGAACAGGCTTGGCAACGAGTTAGTGCGCGAGACGCTAGTATCGGTGAAAAAGCCAGTGCTTGGGGCGTGGCAAATATTATGAAGACAAAGAGAAAATTTGGTATTGGGATAAAGGCCCGCAAGGGTGGCGTTTGTTTGAAAAAAATAATTGGCGCTGCGAAGAAGACAATGATTCAAAGTGATGATCCACATAAGATTATTAAATCAGCTCTAAAGGGTGCTCGTGCAGCTGTAAAGATGCAGGGTGGTAAAGTACGCACACCTCGAGTTCTACCTGTACCCCATAAAATTGGTGGTTTATTACCGTTCCTCGTGCCCATTTTTGCGGGTCTTAGCGCTGCGGGTGCTTTGTCAGGTGGTGCGGCGAGCATAGCTAAAGCGGTAAATGCTGCTCAAGCAGCTAAACGTGAATTGGATGAAAGTAAGCGCCATAATCGAACAATTGAAGCGATCGCATTGGGTAAAGGCTTACATCTGAAACCATATAAGCAGGGATTGGGTCTTCATATTAAGCCAAAAAACTAGAAGTTACGCTACCTCACCGACCTCTCACCGACATCGATCTTCTCAAATATGCGAAAATCCTAAAAATTCCACATTTTCGTGGAGTTTACATGCGTGATACATTGCCAGCGAACGGGCCCCTCAAATGTGAAGCAGCAATCGTAAATTTGGATGAAAATGTTGGTCCTGGAACACACTGGGTCGCTTACAAAAAGACTGGATGGAAAGTCCTGTACTTTGATAGTTTCGGCAACCTTCCACCACCATCCGAACTCATGAGATATTTTCGTGTTGGTAGCGTAAATTATAATTATACTGGATATCAGAAGTATGATACGATTGAATGTGGCCATTTGTGTCTCAAATTTCTTTGTCGGCAATTACAGCACAAAGACAAATATACACTATATATAGGGGGGAAATGACGTGGAGAATTCAGTTGTTAATTTACCAGCATCATGGATGAAAGTTTAACATTGACCATCTCTGGCTCATCATCCATACTCGAGGTGCAATACTTTCCCCCCATCGAACTCTCGCCACACAAAAATTATACTCTCGGTCTCGTGGAATTGTTGACTTTCAACTCTATTCCCAATATCGACGATGGTCACGATAAACTCTACGTGGGAGAAGAGGTGTTGACGATACCTACGGGTAGTTATGAAATAGAGGATATCGAGACGTTTGTACAAGCAGAGCTCTCGCGTAAAAACATCAGCATCAGCATTAAACCCAATAATAATACGCTACGCAGTGAGATCGAGTGTGATCATGATGTAAATTTTGAGCCGACAGATTCTATTGGACATCTACTAGGCTTCACCGCACGCAAATTGGAAGCCAATAAAAGACATGAATCTGACCTTCCTGTAGCCATTCTCAAAGTGAATGCCCTACGCGTTGAGTGCAACATTACCGCTGGTGCCTATATTAACGGACAAAAAGTACACACAATTCATGAATTCTTTCCATCTGTGCCACCGGGCTATAAGATCATTGAAGTTCCCTCACATGTAATTTATCTGCCGATTACAAGTCGAACGATTGATACGATACAGCTTCGCATAGTGGATCAAGACGGTGATTTGGTAAATTTCCGCGGTGAAGTAATCACCATACGCCTGCATATAAAGTCGTGATGGGTATAGTCTTCAATAGATCTTCCAATAACAATAAACAACCATGGATAAAAACGATCAGTCGTCGGCCAGCGCCCAAAGTGCTAACACCTCAAAACGTGCTACTCTTGAAGAGTTTGGGTCTCAAAGTGCGTGGCGAAAGCGTGTAAAAAATTATTTAGTCTGTGCTCTGTGCATCTGCTGCGTGAAATGGAAGAAGAAATCGTAGACATTCAGACACCCGTGGTCTTTGATGAATCCATCATCCATTGCGAGATTCACGCTCATCAGCCATATGCATCTTCAACCTTCAATAACAGCGATGAAATCCGTATTGCCATCCAACATCAAGACCTCTCCATCCTGCCAAGCAAGAGTTCCCTACACATATGTGGGAAATTATCCAAGCGTGATGGGATGCCAACCGCTGCTACAAGTCTCGTCAACAATGCCATTTGTCATTTGTTTGAGGAAGTGCGATATGAATTGAATGCCATAGAAATCGATCGTAATAAGAATGTTGGCATTACGAGTGTAATTAAGGGATATTCGTCTCTCTCACCGGCCAAAAGTTCTATGCTCGAGAACACTGGATGGCTCGATGTCGAAGAGACCAAGCAGATTGTAGATGTATCGGGAAACTTTGATGTGTGTATACCGCTCAGCATGCTCCTCGGCTTTGCCGAAGATTATCGTAAAATTGTCGTAAATGCCAAGCACGAGTTGATTCTCACGAGATCAAAGACCGATGATAATGCCATTGTACAAACGGCCGCCGAAGACTACAAACTCGTATTGCATAAAATAGAATGGCTCGTACCGTATGTAACAGTCTCGGATCAGCGAAAAATTCAGCTGTTAAAGTTTCTCGCCAAAGATGCACCAATCTCCATGAGTTTCCGAACATGGGAACTGTATGAATATCCATTGCTGCCTGCCACCTCTAAGCACGTGTGGTCTGTGAAAACTTCGAATCAACTGGAGAAGCCACGTTATGTCATACTCGCGCTGCAGACGGGACGGAAAAATAAGAAACAACAAAATGCCAGCCACTTTGATCATTGTAACCTGAGCGATGTCAAACTTTACCTCAACTCACAATGCTATCCATATGGAAATTTGAATTTGAACATTGACCAAAATCAATATGCTCTACTCTACGAGATGTACGCAAACTTTCAACCGACCTATTACAACAAAGAGGCTGAACCATGGCTGAGCAGGATTGAATTTTTAGAAAAAGCCCCCCTCGTTGTCATTGACTGCTCAAAACAAAACGATTCTCTCAAGTCCGGCCCTGTTGACGTGCGTCTTGAGTTCGAATTGAAAAATAATATTCCGCCACAAACTTCAGCTTACTGCATGATCCTCCATGATCGCATTGTCGAGTACAATCCAATCAGCGGTGGGGTTAAAAAATTGGTATAAAATCATGCTGATGATTCGCACCCGCATCAGTCAACATGGAGCTTATCGTCGATGTACAGGGCTTCAAGAGACCCACGAACAAATTTGTCCTGAAGGAGATGTCCATCATCAAACTCCACGACAAGGATGCTGAACCGCTGACGCTCACCTTCGACGCACCATTTGCATGGGACTCTCTACCGGCCAAGTACAAAATGACAAACAAGTGGTTGGAACGCAATTTCCATGGAATACGATGGGAACACAGCGGCATACCGTACGAGGCAGCTAGAACGACAATTCGAGGAATCTTGCAAGGAGCTCCTACCATCTATGCCAAGGGATTCGAGAAGTGCTCATGGCTATCGAGATTCACGGATTCAGCAACAAAAGTCATCGATCTGGAGACTCTGGACTGTCCATCGCTGCAGAAGTTGCCGAAAATCACGAAATCCAAATGCCCGCATCATTCCTCCAACACGAAATACAATTGCGCCCATGCAAATGTAAAATCACTGAAAAGCTGGTTGAGTGTATACGAAGCGTTGTGTGAGCGAGGGTTTTTTTTTTTAAATGAATAAAAACATTTTGAACAAATATCGTTCTCTCCATTTATTTCCACTATCTATGGCGAATACAGTTTGACGACATTTTTCTTTTTTTTTTTTACATTATATTCGATGAAAAAGTTTTTTTTTTTTGTACATTTTTACATAGCACTAAGCGTTGAAAACTCTATCATGATGACTGTGATGCAAACAGTCTTTGCACTCTACGATGGTGACGATGCCAGCTGCCGCTGAACTCGTTGTTTCCACCGGGCCTTCACGAGCGTTCTTTTCCACCATACTCAGACTCGAGCGTCGAAAACTCTACGATGATGATGATGATGATGACTGTGATGCAAACAGTCCTTGCACTCTACGATGGTGATGATGATGCTGGCTGCTGTTGAACTCGTTGTTTCCGCCGGGCCTTCACGAGCATTCTTTTCCACCATACTCAGACTCGACGGAACTCGACGCTGTTGTATTTTCCACCAATGTACTTCATGTAGAGTTGACCATTGCGCGCCAGTTGCAGCATACTCTCGAACATTTTCACATCTTGATCGAAGGCCTTTACCAGCCGCGCTGGCAAGAAGACGGCAAACTCATTTGCAACGTCCACGATGTAGCGTTTTCCAAACTTGGTCTGTACAGCTCTCATGTCCGTGATTTGATGATCCGTATGGACGTGGAGTTCTGACAGCTTCTTCGTTGGGAGGAATTCCGCCATCAGGCTGACTTTGTTGATATTTGAGAGATCCATTTTCACTCTTTTTCAAAGTTCTTTTCGGAGAAGTTGATGGTGCGGTGGAATAGTGCAGTCTGAGCTTGGTCCATGAAATCATAAGCTCCCTCGTAGCCCCTCCACTCAGATTTTAAAAACTTCTCCCCACTTATCCAATCATAGGCGCGTTTAACAGGTTCAAACACGTTCGAAGAACCCCGCACGTAGAGCATTTCCCCCCTCGCAACACTTTCCACAGGCCCGACGTTGGGGTGGGGGACCATCAATGTGATCCTTCATCTGTGGCGTATTATAATGCTCCATGCATGGAAGATACGATATCACTTCACTATCATTCTGATGATGCTCCGGCAAACGATCCCACAGTAAGCCAATAAAGTTACCCCAATACTTTAGGAGCAAGACCTTTGGAACTTGTTCGAGCTCGTTTTTGGTCAAGTCCAGGGGGTGCTTGGCCGGATGCACTGCGTACATACTCGCACATCTGAACATCTTGACGTAATGTTGTGGAATGAAACCTCGACGGGTTGAAACTTATTTTGGAATAACGCCGCAGCTGCATGCAATAAATAAAGCATTTTATGGGCTTTGAAGGGCCACCCTTCATATGGGAACTATCGTTATCTCACTCCCGAAAATTTTCCTAGCCATAGATGGGAGTTCCCCCCCCCCCCCCCCCCCCCCATACACACGCACGCACACACGCACGCACGCACGCGCACACACACACACACACACACACACACACACACACACATGCGCACACACGCACGCGCATGCACACATTTGGCTAAGTTTTTTTTTTTCATATATATAAACTCCTGTGAATAGTCTAGACAAAAATGCTCCGCTTACATCTATAATGTTGATAATAAATTATCAGATTTTATGGGTTTTCAAGGAAACGCAACTCTATGATGCCCCCTCCCCCACAGAGTCGACAGCGGCTTCCCCCTCTCGCCCGCGGGTCCAGCTATCGCCTGGAAGACAGCGTCACCAAAAACTAGCCTCCCCACTCTCTAACACCTCCCTCCCCCTCCCCCGCCGCCACAACCCCGCAATCGGCTGCCGCGTGCAGGATCCACCCCCCCCCCCCCCCGCCATGCATACCCCGGCTTCCCCGCGCTCGACCCCCCCCCCCCCCCCCCCGCCATGCATACCCCGGCTTCCCCGCGCTCGACTCCCCCGCCCCGCTCCCCCCTGAGATCCCTGGGTTAGAACCGCTCCAGCCCTACTACTGGCGTTTCGTACACGGGGGCCCGATTAAATCGAGAAGGGAATTGATGGAAACGTTTCCTGCTTAAATTTGCATAGCTAGAACACACAAGCGCGAATTACTCGATATGTATAAGCAGAGTGACGTGGGGGGATATAACTGATCGATGATCGTTTGCCAATCTCACTCCCACGCTCTCTTTTCCTCTGTCCATCAGTCTCTCTCTCTCTCTCTCTCTCCCTCCATATATACATACATACATACATACATACATACATACATACATATATATATATATATATATATATATATATATATATATATATGTATGTATCTCCCCCTTTCTCTTTCCTCTGTCTGATCATGTACACTCGATTCCGGACGATCGCCCGAAACGCAACTGTGAATCTCAATTTCCTGAAGTTAAGCTGCGGCCGTGTATCGGAACTGTGGAACGAAACGACATCAGCCCCGCGCGGAAGCGTCTATAGGAAAGTCCCGCTTGCCGAAATGAAATACTGGCTCTCATTGGATCATCCTTCCCCTGCAAGCGGGATACGACCTCGATGGTATTCAAATAAAATTAACCGGAGCGACATTTTTCGTATCTGTCATTTCGATCACTTTTCCTCTAATTCGCCATATATATTGATACATCTATCAAGTTGGAATACAAATGACTGAAATCAACGAAATAAAAAAATCCTGCTCTGGTTGACTTGATCATTCTTGCTCGAATTGAAAAGATTTACTTTTTGAGAAAAATAATAAACTGCGCTATCACATATGATAAATGAATAATTACTATACGGATAGTATTAATTTACAAATGAATAATATATATATATATATATATATATATATACATGTAGCAAAACTAACACAATCTTTCAATTTGTAATTTCATAGAACACGGTATTCGTTCGAATTATATATTTGTCATTTATCTACATATTATTTGTGTTTTTTTTCATATATAGATAAATGACAAATATATAATTCGAACGAATACCGTACCCGATGAAATTACGAATTGAAAGATTGTGTTAGTATATTATTATATTATATTCATTATTTATTTGGTATATTATATTATACTATCATATACTATCATATTATCATATATTATATTATATTTATTATTTATCTAGTATATTATTATTATATATTATTCATTTATACATATATATATGTATACATATATATATATATGTATATATATATATATATATATATATATATAAATAAATGAATAATATGTGAAAAAAATACAAATAATATATAGATAAATGACAAATATATAATTCGAGCGAATACCGTGTCCGATGAAATTACAAATTGAAAGATTGTGTTAGTTTTTCTGCATATTTTTTTTAGGATACAAATAGCGCAATGAGTGTTTTAAACGAAAATTTCAATCTTCTCGATTCAACCTCTAATTATGAAGCAACCAAGGTGAACATTTTTCCCCATGGTCTCGATAATTTTTAGTCCGAGCTTGAAATTTTCGTTGAAAAAAATGAATTACGCTAATGCATACACACATACGCATACACACACACATGGGTATACGACCCATACAAAAGCACAGTTGACTATTTGCACTTCTTATTTATTTAATTTTGTCATTGAATTTTTTTTTTTCATATCGATGTCGTAAATCTCTAATAAGAATACGCGAAAACGTGCGAATGATTTTCAAAGCCTAAAAAAAAATTCGAGCACTTGGAAAGAATTAATTTCCGTTGCATCCCAGCGGTGCGAATTTCAACGACATAGACATGTCAATGTTCATACTATTTTTCTTAAAAACGATCCGGCCGAGCTCACGGAAACGTCCGATTATAAAAGGTTTTTCAATAAGGGCGGGTAAATGTTGAAACGGAATAAAACAAGCTGTGTGCGAGGTATTCACCAAATTATTTTTTTATTTGAAAGGCCTATGTATGCCAGTACGTATGGAATATAACATCGTTCAAATGCCCGCCGCGGCTTCTCACGGTGGCACGGATCCGAGTGGTCCAATTTTCAATGACCCTGCCGCATAGATCCGGCTGAATTTGAGCGATGGCCTGGGTTATGTTAACTTTAAGGATGTTGAGTCCCTATGAAATATGTTAATGTTAATTGTTCAATAAATAGCTTCTTAATCGTCATTAAATTTTTACACGACCTCCTGAATACTTCATGTAAAAACATACCAAATTTTCAGAATTCTATCATCATTACTTCAACCTCCTTAAGGGTTGAAATAAAAAATGATAAGAAAATTCGGAAAATTTCGTATGTTTTTGTATGAAGTATTTAAGAGGTCGTGTTAAAATTTCACGACGATTAGGAAGCTCGTTATTAAAAAATTAACATTTTGTTAAGAACAATTTTTAAAAGAAATAAAAAAAAAATTATCAATGAACTTCGTTCTGTTTCCGTTGTTTTCAGCATATTGTAGATATTATAAAATTGAGAGGTCAAAAAAAACTTATTGCAAAGTTACATCAGTTTCCATAAAACAACATTTAATTTGTGAATGTTAATTGTTCAATAACGAGCTTCCTAATTGTCGTGAAATTTTTACGCGACTTCTGAAATACTTCATACAAAAACATACCAAATTTTCAGAATTTTATCATCATTTGCGATTTGGGACTCAACATCCTTAAGAGCATCGGTCGATTGCGGCCTATTGGCATAGACCTGCGACTTCACGAAACCCCAAAAGAAAAAGTCTAGCGGGGTCAAATCGCACGATCTTGGTGGCCAATTCACGTCACCTCTGCGAAAGATAACCATACCCTCAAATCGTTCATGCAGAATGTGCATCGTGGCGTGCGCTGTGTGGCACGTAGCGCCGTCCTGCTGGAACCACGTTTCGTCTACGTCCATATCGTTCAATTCGGGCCAAAAGAAATCGGTTATCATTGTTCTGTAGCGTTCGCCGTTGACGATCTCGGCCTCACCAACGTCGTTTTCAAAAAAGTACGGACCAATAACGCCGCCGGCCTAAAATCCGCACCAAACGGAAACTTTTTGTGGATTCATTGCTACCTGGTGAACCTCGTGTGGGTTGGCGTTTTCCCGTATACGGCAATTTTGCTTTTTAACATAGCCATTCATCCAAAAATGCGCCTCGTCGCTAAAATGGGCACAACGCGCGCAACGTTTGCACTAACGAACACTCATTTTGATAATGACGTTTTATCATGTGGACGTGCTGTTCAATCGTGTAACTTGCCACGGTGATTTGGCATCAGCGACTGAATAATAAACAAGAGATTGGACAGACGCCACCAAAACAACATGGCCGCCACAGGCTGCCAACATCTACCCGCGCCAATTGAAAAACCCAATAGCAATGCCATCCAAGACATCGAAAAAGTCAAATAAATATCAGTATCGTTGGAAATGAAATAGTGTCGTGTTGCCTCTCTACAATCAGGCGATATTCGTGTAAATTCCAGACCCGAAAAATAATGCTCCGGCCTCGCCATGTACCCGTGAAAGAATTCAGCCAGGGCTTTGACTAGGCCCCGATTATTTTTCTCTTACTCTTTAAGGGTCCTAACATGGCACCCGACCGGGTCCCTTTGAGGCCGGTCACACTTTGTCGACGAGGGCCTTAAGAGGCGTTTGAATCTGGGCCCGACTGGTAATTCAGCCAGGGCTTTGACCAGGCCCCGATTATTTTTCCCTTACTCTGAAAGGGTCCTAAAATGGCACCCGACCAGGTCCCTTCGAGGCTGGTCACACTTTGTCGACGAGGGCCTAAAGAGGCTTATAAATCAGGGCCCGACTGGTTGCCTCAACAGAACCCAATCGAAGCCATGAAGCAACCCTATTACTGCCCTATAATGATCAACTTTATTAGTGGATACATAGCAAGCGAGGTGTTTAGCAATAATGAAAACTATTTTCTTCAAATAAAGGATTATTTATTATTCACCTCGAAACTAGAAAATAAAAAACCAGTTCAGTTTTACAGTTTATATTGTATGCCCTGTAACAACCACTCCCCTGATGAATCCCGTCTGGGCCCTTTATCATTTTACTCGCTACGACCTTTTTTAAATAAATTACCCAACCCTGTTATTTTCCTGTCGGGCCCTGGTCCGATTGTGTTGTGGAAAGCCCTAGTAGGGAATCCATATTCAAACCCTCAGGGAGCCTGATTTTTTTTATGGCTGCCCTTCTAATTTCTTTCACGGGTGCCCTATAATGATCAACTTTATTAGTGGATACATAGCAAGCGAGGTGTTTAGCAATAATAAAAACTATTTTCTTCAAATAAAGGATTATTTATTATTCACCTCGAAACTAGAAAATAAAAAACAAGTTCAGTTTTACAGTTTATATTGTATGCCCTGTAACAACCACTCCCCTGATGAATCCCGTCTGGGCCCTTTATCATTTTACTTGCTACGACCTTTTTTAAATAAATTACCCAACCCTGTTATTTTCCTGTCGGGGCCTGGTCCGATTGTGTTGTGGAAAGCCCTAGTAGGGAATCCATATTCAAACCCTCACGGGGCCCGTTTTTTTTTATGGCCGCCCTCCTAATTTCTTTCACGGGTATATACAACGTCTAATTCGGAATCGCAAAAGTAAGCTAATTATTCGGTTAGTTAGTCGCCACGTTTCGGAACATCCGGGGAACGAATTCACCGCCGCCTTTGTCTCACTTCCGGCAGTTTCTTGGCTGTACGGGGGAGTGAACTATACGCTCGGGTATTATCCAACCGTGTATTATTCCGGTCTCTTGCAACTCACTTGGTTGCCTCTCTTTTGTTTGGAAAAGCGTAGTGGCGCAGGAGGGGGAGGGTTCGAAAGCTCGGTGCTGTATAACGTCAAAGGGGAGTTTGCAACCCTCGTTGAAACGTCGTAGCTCGGACCTAATTTATATAAACGTATACAAGGTGACCCTCCATAGGACGAGGTCATACCGAGACAGCCACCATTAATCAGAATTCTGGAAACAATTCTAATTACAACTTCTGCTTTGCTCATCCCTTCCAGGAATCAACCCCCCTCCTTTGGCTCCTTTTACTTCCCCTTATTATCTTTTCCCTCCCCCCGGTGCTTTCATCCACCCCCTACTCCTTTTTGCATTGTTCCAGCAACTACTTTATCCGTGTTGCTGACTCCGTGTTGGGACTTGCCCGTGTGCTCGACACCCGAGGTGTATTTTACGCAAGCGAGAGAGGAGGGGCTTGAAGGGAGACAAAGAAATTGGAGGCATTTTTGGTTTCTTCCCTTCCGCTGGTCGAATGACAATCAGCGACGAGAAAAGGTTTATCTGTTTTTATCTTGTGTAAAGACAATTTATTGGGTTTTTTATCGTCTTTTTTAAGCGGCCACATCGACCTAGAGGGCAGAAAGAATGGCCATATTCCGTATTTTTTTCCGGGGAAACGGTAGGTGAAAGATGAACGCATTTTTTTCAACACAAAGGTACATATATAGAGAACCTTTAAAAAAATCTACAGATATTTCCCAAAGTGCAATTATTTCATGGCATTGAACATGTAATCAGACTCTTCGGGTAATAAAAAACAGGCAGACGTAAATAATGTGAATTAGTTTTTATTATTCTTAAAAAAAATGTTGATACATTGAGGTAAGTAATTTGAAAATTAATAACAGGATTACCATTGCGTAGGGAGAGGGCATTTTTCAACCGATCACAGGCATTCAGCATATCGCAGCTTCCCCCACTCTACTACAACATGGAGGCAGTGGAGTGGGGGTGGTGTTTTTTCTGCGTGACATCCAGCTAACTCAGACCTCCATACCAAGTCTACCTCAACAGACATATACAGTTTTGAAAGCATTTTCAGTGCTAAAAATCACCGAAAAGAACAGAAAAACGACAGATAAATTGTCGCAGGCAGGTGATGAAATATTTTTCGCGACGTTTTACGGTGGACACTCTCCAGCTTAAACGGCCCATCTGAAATCTGAAAACCAAACGGGTCATTCAAGGTAACAATAAATACGAGTCGTTGACGATCGTCGATTTTTGAAATATTCTTTTTTAACAACGGTGTGACGAATTGTAACTTGCACTTATGAAATTTTTTAGAAAAGTCGTCTTTCTAACGTAGCTATTAAAAAATGAACATTGATTTTTAAGAAGTGAGATCATCAACGAACTTTAAATGTTTCTCTTCGTATCTCCTGTAAATTTGGAAACAATCCATCAAGTGGTTTGCGAGATATGGAGTCCACCGTCTTTGAAAACAGTGTTTCGACAAAAACGCGTTTAAGGCGTTACCCCCACTTGTGGCGCAAAAAAAGGCCTTTTTCATGAATTTTTTTAAAGAAAACTACAAAACTTTTTTAGTCGATCAATATACCTTCTTAAAGAACACATCGTGAAGAACTTTCAGTAATTTTTTTATTGAAAAATATTACATTGTTTAGTGGCAAATGGCCGTCAATGAAATAATGTTTTTATATACACGGTTTGCGGTGACCAACATTGCGGCGAAGTGGATCATCTGAAAAAAAAATGCGGATGGATTTAGTTAAATATAAGTATAAACTAGTCTTTAATCGAAGGATTTAAAAAAATATTCATTTTTCACAAAATGGCGGACAGTCAAAGTTAATGGTTCGATTTTAACGAAAAAAACGGCCGTTTTTTGGCTATAAAACGGCCATTTTTTTTTCGAAAAAAAATCGAACGATTAAAGACTACATTTTTATGTATTAAGGGGTAAGGCCACTGTAAATTTTTTGAAAAATCGATTTTTTTTTATTGGCTTAAAAAATAGTTTTCGCTAATAAAAAATAGTTTAAAACGTGTTTTTCTCGAAACATGGTTTTTCAAAATTGCACGCAGCATAACTCGAACAATTTTCATTTTTTTTACTTGAAATTTTAACCAGATGTGAACACTTACATTATCTTGAGAATGTCGATCGGAATTTTCAAGAACTTTATTTATTGATTTTTTATTAACAAAAAACTTGCCGTTTTTTTCGTCAAAAATCAATTTTTTTTTTCAAACGCACGCCAAATCCACAAAAATTGATACTTTTTAAAATCCGATCGACATTCTCTAGCTATAGCCCTCTAGATTAATGGTTTTTTTTTTTTTTGTTCTAGATTCAAAAGTGCACCAGTGGTGCTGCGTGCCGCGGAGCCCTGGAAGCAAAACATGTCCCGGGAAGATAGCTGTGGAACCGCCATTTTGTTTTTTTTTACTGTAAAAAAATTTTATAATAAAGTTTAATGTATGCCCGATAACACCATTAAAAGTTTTTTTTCAAATACCTTCAATTTCGGGAGCAAAAAATTAGTGAAAAAACCTTTTTTTTGGGCCGTTACAGTGGCCTTACCCCTTAAATAAGCCTGCAAAATTTCAAGAAGATCGGTTTATTAGTGTTCGAGTAATCTTGGTCACCGACTTCAGAAATGCCATTTTGAGAAAAACGCGTTTAAAGTTTCAATTTCAGTTCTTCAAGTCACGGATTCTTCTCTTTCAACGCTCATATCTCAGTCAGTCAATTTTGTTCAGATCGACATGACATTTTTAGGACATATTCTCAGATACTTATACTTCAAAAAAATGCAATAAAAAAAATCGATTTTTTCAAAATCACAAGTGGGGGTAACCCCTTAAAGTTTGAGGTATGGTGCTGCTACCGCTCGCCCGGCCGACTGTTAGAAGCTGTAGCTCATTCAATTTTATGGATATGTCAATTAAATTTTCAGGGAATATAGCTGAAAAGTGATACTATCGAATAAAAATATTTTTGGAGATGCAATTTTCTGACCCACCTAGGTAGATGTAGCCCGTTAACGGATCTGCGTAAACTCGGTGACCAAAAACAGGGCGGTCTTGGACATTTTTTAACGTTGGGAGTACTGGGATAACGCGGTTTTTTTTTAAATTAAAAAAGATTGATAAACACTGAAATTATTGGTATTCGAAGAGAGGGGTATCGTTGCTGAATGGCCAATCGGTGTAGGTGGTTCAGGCAACCAGGGTAGTCCGAAATGATAAATAGAACATTGTACTTTTAGTATAATGATAAAACTTTCGTGTGACCAGATACTTTTTCCAAATATGAAAAATTACGAAAATGGCGAGCGGTAGAAAAAACTTGATTCTCGACAAAGAAATCAACTTTAATCGTTTGCTATCGACAAATGTTCGAATGGATTTTGAGACACAATTTACATCGTTCCATAAAACAGTTCCAAAGAAAACGGCTAAATCGCTGCAATTGTTCGTAGCGCAGTAAGCGATCTAGCCCTCCACAAATTCGTCATAATTCGCTCAATTTTTTGAATTTCGACAAATTCATTGTTGCAAATTAAGGATAACGTAAATAATCGTACTCAAAAAATGTCAAGCCCAAGCAAACCTCCTAAGTTGCAAAACAAGAAGATCGCACAGGAAATTCCTAAAAAAAACTCAGCAGTAATTCCTAAAAACTGACTTTGAAGATCCTAAAGAAAATTCCTGCAAAATATCATTAAAATACCCCAATCAATTTTCGGGTATTTCTCAATATCCCAATAATAAAAAAAAACCTCGTTGTTTTCACAGCTAGATGTAATCATCAAGTTACTGGTATACGTAGGGAGACCGAGTGAGGGAAAAATAGAGAGCGCAACGGGTGAGGGAGAGAGACATTGATTGATTGATTGATTGATTGATCGATAGTTGATTATATGCCTCGGCATACATCCGCAGGGAATAAGATACAGATAAGGAAAAACAATAAAGTATAAAAATGTAAATAAAAACAATGACAGTAATAAAAAGAAAATAAAAAGAAAATATAAAAGATAACAAGCGTCTGGAAGGAGCTATACAACTCAAAATCATAATTTGCATACCATGACGTGAGCACAGGAGCATAACAAAAGCGGGTGGGGAAGGGAGAGAGAGAGAGAGAGAGAGAGTCATAAAATCGTGCGAGCTATAAAAGACCGGAAGCGAGAAGAAGGATGAGGGTGTATTTCGCCTCCGTTTCTTCTCTCGAAATTGATCCAAGGGATGACAAAAATGAGTATACACAACGCAATATATAAAGTGCCTACACTTTATCCGCTTATATTATCAACAATGGCATGTTGCGGTGTCGCATGCCCTTTCTTCTTTGACGCAAAACACGTTGTTCATATTTACACCCAGCACTCCACCCCTCATCCATCCCAAGGGTGTAACCGGCGCGCGCGGTATAAAGGGCCATTTTCCAGAAGCTCGCTTCTGCTTCTGTATATCTCAGTCACTTATTTTCCTCATCTCTAACCCACCCCGGGCAAACTTGAAGGAGAGCAGGCGGGGGATGCGAAACGTGCGCGACAAAGTACATTAAGCCTGCGGGGTTGCATATGGCGCGGCGAGGAGAGGGGCGGGACGAGCGGGGGGGCGAAAACGAGTTTCGCTACTTTTTTCCTTTCGTTAGGCGGGGTAGTTGGAACCGGCGCGAGGGGTGTGCAATGTCGAGGTAAATGCCTTTTTGCGAGGACCACGGCGCTCGATTAAGCACTCTGCGAATCCCATACTTCGTTTATATAGTTTGTTTTGTAGCTTCTCGTATATACAGAGTGATTCACAACTATGAGGGTTACCTTGGTGAGCATATAGGGTGGGTCATTGCGAGCAAAACGCTTTTTCTTTCAATGACATGCGTATTGGCGTAGCCAGCATTTTTTCGGGGGTGGGTAAAAAAGCGGTTTCGTTCACAAACGTCGCTTTAAAGATTAAATTTACACAGTAGTCGATGATAACCACGCAAGCCCTGTGAAATATGAAGCTTGGATGATACGTTCGTGTTAACATTAATATCAAAGTCTTGCAATACCTTACAAAATAATCAACTAATTGTTCATCACTCTTTAATCCAGTACCAGTCTTTGGGGGGTCTTCTCACTTTAGACGCTAAAAAAGGCTATTTTCATGAATTTTTTTATAGGTTTATATTGTAAATATTGATATCAAAGTTCTTACACTTAATGAAGACACTTTCGAAATACATTTTAAAAAAATGAATGTATTCATGCAACGGAAACAAACATTAAACGCGTTTTCTCGAAACAACGTTTTTGAACAGCTTGTTGATAAAATCTTTGAAACTGAACGAATCCTTATGAAGTTTAAACCACATATTCTTTACAGCTATAGCTATAGCGTATATCAAGGATTTTTAAAATTTTAATATTTACTACTTTTTTTGCCAAAAACGGTGAAAAAAGACACTTTTTTGTTATTGTTTTTTTCGAAAAATGTCCACCATTTTGTCATTTTTGCATATATCAAAAATCGTATGATATGTGCTAAATACAGCATCTAAAACCGTTAGATTTTAATGTTTCGGATGATATATCTCCGAGATTTCGTCAACAGCGCAGACTTCCAATTTTTAGGACATTTTTTTCACTACCATTTTCGTCTGTAAATAGTGACTTAAATGAATAAAATTACCTTTACAAAAATTGACGAAAATAGCGTTTTTTAAAAAGCATTTTGCTCGCAATGACACTCTTTATGTACTCATAAAGAGAACCCTAGTAGTTGTGAATCACCCTGTATATATAAAAATTCATAGACACATGTGTATATTGTTTGCCTCTTATTTGCCCTATTTTACGTCATTTTAGGCCCGGAGTGAGTTGGATACCAAGTTTGAAGTGCTATTTTCTCCTCACTGGTCAATTTGTTGTGAATCACCCTGTACATAGCCATATACGTGATATATATATATATATATATATACACACACACATATATATATATATATATATATATATATATATATATATATATATATATATATATATATGTATATATATACTCACACACAATGTATTTATATGCAGAACATTATATATTACGAGTCCAAGTGTGCGTGGCTGTGTGTGTAATGCTACCTCACTGTTCTCGTAAAACGCTCTCTTAATTTAATAGAAAGAGGGAGAGAGAGACAGACGACCATAAAACGAAAAGCTGTTAATATATTTTTGTGAGCACATTTTTATGTTTATCTCGTTGAATAATGACCGTCGTTGCGGCAGCTTAATCGCCGATTTCCCGGCGATGTTTTTTCATTTTACTTTATTTTTTATCACCAATCTATATGATCCTTCGTCGAGTGGAAGCGGCTCGAGCACTTTTATTTTCGTTGACAAACCGTTGACGAACTTTCGGATTTACATCCCTTCGCGCAACTTTCATACCTATTTATATACGGTGATTAGAACTGTGTTTTGCTGTGCCTCCGAGGTTTTGCATACACGGCCATATATAACGACAGAGTGGAAAATGATTAAACAAGTTGGCCGAAATTTTCTTATAGCATCTTGACAACGGAACGTTTCCAAAGTTCATTTGCCTAATTGCATCCAGAAGTACAGAGAAACTTCCTGATTTGGCATTTTCTTGTCTCGCAATCTTCTCCGTCTTTGGAATATATAAAATATCTGTTTCAGATATGTTCCATATACTATATATATATATATATATATATATATATATATATATATATATATATATATATATATATATATTTGGTACAGAGCCAAACTTCTCTCGAATACTACGAATAATAATAATAATAATGAATACTATAATATGATAATAAATGTATCATTTATTATAAATTATTATAACTATTGTAAATTATAATAATAAATCATAACAGAATTTTTGACGCATTCGTATAATGAGATCTCATGATACACGGATCCGAACACATCCGAAAACATCTGGACAATCTGAACAGGGACGAAGGGTATTGCGTCAATTCTATTTAGCACACTATTCTCCCGGTTCTTTAATTGACCAGCTGATCAATTAAAACATCCGATTGGCTGGTGCAGTGACCTAGAACGATGACTGCTGCTATATTCGGAATACCTGAGACATGAGAACTTCACTATCGGAGCTTTCCTACTAATGATGCAGACTGTAACGTTTGCGAAACGTTGGCATAACGCTGGTCTTTAACCCTGCCTCCATCTGGAAGCTACATACTTTTGTAATAATAATATAATAATGTTAATTATATATATATATATATATATATATATATATATATATATATATATTTATATATATACACATACATATTTTTAAAATAATATATGGAAAATTTCCTGCCGAGGCGATCTCTCTTAAGCCCGCAAGAATTTTCACATTTTCAATAATGATGTCGCTCATTAGTCGAACGGCAAATCAACGACCATACGAAAAAAGGGATTCACTCTATCGGCCTGTGTTGGGATGGGTCTGAAGTTTGCATCATTACGTTGAAACGAAATTTTTCAATTTATTCTCGCTTTTTTAGTTTACCTTAACTTTTTGCACATTCAAGCTCTAGTTTCTCAAAAGATATACCAACACGTCTTAAGTATGTTGAGTCCCTATAAAACACGTTAATGTTAATTGTTCAATAAATAGCTTCTGAATCGTCATGAAATTTTTACACGACCTCCTGAATACTTCATGTAAAAACATACCAAATTTTTAGAATTCTATCATCATTACTTCAACCTCCTTAAGGGTTGAAATAAAAAATGATAAGAAAATTCGGAAAATTTGGGATGTTTTTGTATGAAGTATTTAAGAGGTCGTGTTAAAATTTCACGACGATTAGGAAGCTCGTTATTAAAAAATTAACATTTTGTTAAGAACAATTTTTAAAAGAAATAAAAAAAAATTTATGAATAAACTTCGTTTTGTTTCCATTGCTTTCAGTATATTGTAAATATTATAAAATTGAGAGGTCAAAAAAAAACTTATTGCAAAGTTACATCAGTTTCCATAAAACAACATTTAATTTGTGAATGTTAATTGTTCAATAACGAGCTTCCTAATTGTCGTGAAATTTTTACACGACCTCTGAAATGCTTCATACAAAAACATACCAAATTTTCAGAATTTTATCATCATTTGCGATTTGGGACTCTACATCCTTAAGACGTTTCGACGACTGAAGCCCATCCTTATCGGAGGGTGGAAGGTGAAAAAGATGATTTTGCATCGACAAGGGTATCAGAAAATCGGTCAGACCGCCAAATTAAAATTGCTCCTAATTGGCGGGTAAGAGACCCGAAATTGGACTATTTTTTTATTCTCGCTAAAACGGATCAGGCAGACTCTTATTAAATGCGAAATATTTTGGTGGTCACGAATCTTGAAGTTCCATCCTCGTCCAGGTCTTATTTAGTCCAGAAGAGCGGTGTTATTGACATAAATGTGTGCCGGACTAACAGTTTGGTCCGATCGAGTTCTATCTGGAAAATTCGTAAGCAGATAATTATTTTGCATCAGAAAGGGTGTCATGGCTACATTAAAAGTGGTTGGTGTTGGGAGACAAAATTGATGTACCAATCATAAGTATTTAGAGTGGAAAACGTTTGTCATTCGGATTTCGCAAAACCTCTTTCGCCTCCTTCATCTTGCTAGAAGTAATCGCTCATAACAAATATGCAGGGTTTGTCTCTATATCGTACAGCAAAATCGGCACTGACTCATCCAACGTTGAACGGCCCGAGCCCGGAGTTCTTGGTTCAATATACGGTAATTGTTGAACAAAAGCGGAAACAACCCGGCAGCCTCTCCCACGGCGTTGCCCCTTTCCATAGTAAGGGAGCGTGGACCATTATATTGCATTGAAATCTTCTATGAAGAGGGTGTGTGTATTTGTACTTGCGAGCTGCATATGTGAGCCCTGCTTTTAGAGCTTATTCGAAAATAGCTGTCGATACTATATATATATATATATATATATATATTTATATAGTGTGTGTGCCTGTGCATACAGGGTGATTCACAACTACCAGGGTTTCCTTTTTGTGCATATAAGGTGGGTTATCGCTTGCAAATCTTTTTTTTTTGTCGTACGACAAAAATTGGCCGAGATATTCGCGTTCAAAGTCTAAGTTTAAAGTAAGGCAGTATTCCACTCTAAGGGCTTAAGTTTCGGACGATTTTTCGGGCTTCATAAAAAAAATATGTTTATATTTTTAGGATACATTTTTTAGGTTTTTATTGATGTTTCACGAACTTGCAGAAAATATTTGGTGCCAAAAAAAATAAGATTCGCAAAGTTATGGGCCTGTAAAAAAAGGCTGTAAAAGTTATGGGCCGTGAAAAAAAAGGATTGAGGCGGATGACATGATTCTAAAGCTCCCATTCATGTAAAACAGAAATAAGACCGATTTTCTTGATCAATAAGAATGCCATGGCGGCAGGTGCCAAAGAGAAACAGACCAAACCAAAGTTAATTCTTCGCCCTATTAAAAAAAAAACATTTTTGGTTTGTTCGTGGAACTAATAATAGTTTCGCAATGCCGAAAGTAGGGACGATAGAGGGATATATACTGTAGGTCCGTATCAAATTTGCAGTCAATTGGTTGAGGAGAATTCGATATTTTTTTTAGTACAATATCAGGCAACTCCAACTGTCTAAGTGGTTATGCTGACGTTATATTAACCCTCAATCCGTGAACCTGGGTCGTTTTCGTCCTGCCCAAAATCATTTTCTTCGCAGGTTGCTTATATTTAATGGAAAAAAAATATATTAAAAATAAAAAAGAAAAAGAAAACCCTCGTTTTCCTTGAGAAGTCCGGCCTGAAGATCGATCATGAATTTTTTCAGATTTTTTTCGTTGACAATTGTTGGTTTGGTAGTGCAAAAACAAAAACGACCCAGGTTCACGGTATTAAGGTGCCTCAAATACCTTCACGGATTGAGGGTTAAGGCATATTATGCATGTTATATTATGGCATGTTATGCTGACTGATTAAGGGATCATGTCAGTGTAACGGGTCGGAAAATAACTGATTTTCGCGATTTTCTTTTCGATGGTTTAAATACACTAATCAGTCTAATTTTTTAAATGTCAAATCAAAGCACTCAGGAAGAACAGAAAATACATTATTAAACGTTTATTTTCATTTTTTAAACATTTTTTTACTGTTGAAAATGTCTTCGAAAAAAGCAGTCTTCACGGTATACACGGTTGGGGCCGTAAATATAATCTGGAGCAAAATTTATAAAAAGATTATTAATCAGTATGAAAGCCGCTATCTGGCTATAGCGGGGTTTTAATATTAAAATTGACAAGATGGCGGCGCTTTGAAAAAGAAGTATTGAATTTAGCCTATTTTTTCGACAATTTTTCGTTAAAAAATATATGCAGATTAAAAAAAGGTCCTATAGCAAGATAAAGAATGGCGTGAAGAATGTTGAGTCAAAATTTAAGACGGATAGCGTGAAATCTCTTCCGTTGAGAGTGTACACCGTTTTGACAAATGACATTTCGAGAAAAGTGCGTTTAAAGTTTCTCGTGCGGAATTTCCATATAAATCGTCTGCTCACGATCAGTCGGCGATGCCAGGTCCATGTTCATAACCGTCTATACTTTCGGATAATGCAAAAAACCAAAATGAATTTTATGAAAAATTTTCGCTGTGATCATCCCTTAATCGGCCGTTCTTGCTGCCTCGTAAAGTGTGCCTTCCTCGACTTCGAAATGGAGTTCTTTTGAAGCTTGTTCTGCGAGCAGTTCTAGCTGCCCTAGAAGCTTCCGAAATTTGTACCTCCGACCGTTAAATCCTATTCTGGTCTTGTTTGTTTGCGTTAAGGATGTTGAGTCCCAAATCGCAAATGATGATAAAATTCTGAAAATTTCGTATGTTTTTGTATGAAGTATTTCAGAGGTCGTGTAAAAATTTCACGACAATTAGGAAGCTCGTTATTGAACAATTAACATTCACAAATTAAATGTTGTTTTATGGAAACTGATGTAACTTTGCAATAAGTTTTTTTTTTGACCTCTCAATTTTATAATATCTACAATATACTGAAAGCAACGGAAACAAAACGAAGTTTATTGATACATTTTTTTTATTTCTTTTAAAAAATTTTCTTAACAAAATGTTAATTTTTTAATAACGAGCTTCCTAATCGTCGTGAAATTTTAACACGACCTCTTAAATACTTCATACAAAAACATACCAAATTTTCAGAATTTTCTTATCATTTTTTATTTCAACCCTTAAGGAGGTTGAAGTAATGATGATAGAATTCTGAAAATTTTGTATGTTCTTACATGAAGTATTCAGGAGGTCGTGTACAAATTTCATGACGGTTAAGAAGCTATTTATTGAACAATTAACATTAACATTTTTCATAGGGACTCAACATCCTTAATATTGACACGTTCCAAGCTTGCTTTTGAGGTCATATTCATATTCTCTATACTTTAAGAAAACGGCAAAAATAGATTTTTCCAAATTTCTAGGCTAGCATACTGCTTTAGAATGTTTTTTGTGGTACAAAGTAATGAATTTAAGAATTATTATTATTCTTATTTAATTTATTATTATTATTTAAGAAGGGCGATAGCTTTAGGCAAGGAAAAAATGGCAGATTTTCATGATTATTTTAAAAAGGAAAGATTTCTTTACCATTTTTAAGACTTAGGGAATTTTAGATTACTACTTTTGGCTATTACATGATATTTTTTATTTATTGATTTTTAAAAATGGCGGAGGTGTGGCACAGTGTTCGAAACCGGTTGCGGCAGATGTTATGAGACGGCGTGACACGTGGCGTCGGTGGGATTGATGTGAAAAACAACCAACGAATATTTTACTTCCATTGGTACCTATACGCAGAATATGAACCAAGAAAAAGCGTGAACCTATAAAAATCGATGAAATGGTACGATAAAAAAAATTTAATTTTCCGATATAAAATGCCTACATTGTGCAACAAGAAATACTTTTATTTAATTTTCAGGAACATTTAAGGTCATGTTTTAGACAATAAGGTTAGATAGATTTATACGAAATTTCATCAGAATCGGTTGATTAGTTTTGTAGCTATAGGCACGCCAGTTTTGAAAATGCAGTTTAGAAGACCGTGCGATCCCTTCGCCAAGGTTACGATTTTTTTTTTAATACCATGTAACAGCAAAGTCTTAAGGATGTTGAGTCCCTATGAAACATGCTAATGTTAATTGTTCAATAAATAGCTTCTTAATCGTCATGAAATTTTTACACGACCTCCTGAATACTTCATGTAAAAACATACCAAATTTTCAGAATTCTATCATCATTACTTCAACCTCCTTAAGGGTTGAAATAAAAAATGATAAGAAAATTCGGAAAATTTGGTATGTTTTTGTATGAAGTATTTAAGAGGTCGTGTTAAAATTTCACGACGATTAGGAAGCTCGTTATTAAAAATTAACATTTTGTTAAGAACAATTTTTAATAGAAATAAAAAAAAATTTATCAATAAACTTCGTTTTTTTTCCGTTGCTTTCAGTATAGTTTAGATATTACAAAATTGAGAGGCCAAAAAAAAAACTTATTGCAAAGTTACCTCAGTTTCCCTAAGACAACATTTAATTTGTGAATGTTAATTGTTCAATAACGAGCTTCCTAATTGTCGTGAAATTTTTACACGACCTCTGAAATACTTCATACAAAAAGATACCAAATTTTCAGAATTTTATTATCATTTGCGACTTGGGACTCAACATCCTTAAAAGTCGTGAAATCTTTCCTTAAAAAAAGCCGTAAATTTCAGCAAATGTTTTCCTTGCCCAAAGGTATCTCCACCCTTGATAGCCGAAGGAAAAAAATCGTGAGTGAGCAGCTGTGTCTTTGTTCACTTAGTGTTGGACTTTGAACGCGAATGCCTCGGTCAATTTTTGTGGCACGGAATTAAAAAAAAGTCTTTTGCTCGCCGTCACACAGTCTACGCTTAGCGTGGGAACCCGAATAGTTGTGAATCGCCCTGTACACGAATGTCCGTTTATTCAGAGCGTGAGATATTCCCTCGCGATCACGCTTTCTCGAAGTTGTGCGGCTTGTGTATTGTTCGATTATGCAAATGTCCCGATTCCTATGAGAAATTGTTTATCGATGCAAGGAACATGCAATCGAGGTACAAATAGGGTTCAACGCGTGATTGTTCCTTCCTTGGAATATCTCGCGAACCGAATTCACATATTTGCGTGCCAAGAAATACGAAAGAAGACGAACGAAAAACAAAAGCTGAAAAGTTCTGCTGTTTTTTGGGGCGAAGGCGAGGATGGGGCGGCGTGGGAGAGAGCGAAGAGCGAGGGGGAGGGGATGGCGCGAGATCGCATTTTTTGCCCACGAATTTTATTTCTGTCCCGTAAAACTTACCCCAATGCGTTTTTCGTCCTCAACGTTTAATCCGACGAGGAGGAAATTCGTTCATGCGACAAATAACCAATCAGTTTTTATTGCTGAGGTAAATCTGTAATTGTGGAAGAGCAGAGAGAGAGAGAGAGGGGGGGGGAGAGTACGCGGGGATTTCTTCTGTCTTTTTATATTTTTATCGTAAGCCAAAGCTCTCGTACTTTTGGGGCGGTATTACACTTTTTCGATCTCGCGAAAAGCTCCGGCAGGATGAGAAACAAAAAGAAAGCTGGTCACAGTTATGTACGAGGGATTCCGTACGGAATCGAATCTTGCTAGGGCGTCAATTTTTCGCGTGTCCTCTCTCTCTCTCTCTCTCTTTATAAATAAAATTATAAATTGATAGTTTCTCATTGTTAAATTTATGTTTAAGGATGTTGAGTCCCTATGAAACATGTTAATGTTAATTGTTCAATAAATAGCTTCTTAATCGTCATGAAATTTTTACACGACCTCCTGAATACTTCATGTAAAAACATACCAAATTTTCAGAATTCTATCATCATTATTTCAACCTCCTTGAGGGTTGAAATAAAAAATGATAAGAAAATTCGGAAAATTTTGTATGTTTTTGTATGAATTATTTAAGAGGTCGTGTTAAAATTTCACGACGATTAGGAAGCTCGTTATTAAAAAATTAACATTTTGTTAAGAACAATTTTTAAAAGAAATAAAAAAAAATTTATCAATAAACTTCGTTTTGTTCCCGTTGCTTTCAGTATATTGTAGATATTATAAAATTGAGAGGTCAAAAAAAAAACTTATTGCAAAGTTACATCAGTTTCCATAAAACAACATTTAATTTGTGAATGTTAATTGTTCAATAACGAGCTTCCTAATTGTCGTGAAATTTTTACACGACCTCTGAAATACTTCATACAAAAACATACCAAATTTTCAGAATTTTATCATCAATTGCGAGGCCCTTGTTAGGGCGCCGAATTCGGTATGTCTGCCGGATCAGTGATTTCCAGATATCGATGTGAGACGGCAGCATTAATCAGGCCCACATCAGGCGACCCGTAACGTGACCCTCACCATCAGACGTACGCCGGATCTGCACCGTATGTCTACCGGATAACCTTATTCGAGGCCATCAAAGTAAACAACTGAGTTGCTGCGTGCATAATTTCGGCAAGATTTGGATAAACTTCCGAAAAGCTGTTACCTCCGATTTGGCTGAAATTTGGTACAGATGTTCCATTAATATATAAAGACATCCCTCGAAGGGATTTTTGGCGCATTCCAATAGTTCACGAGAAATCGAATTTGAAAGTTTATTGTTTAGCCCGCGCGAGTATATCTATATCGCTTGCCACGGCCGATCGATACCCCCACTTCTCCGACTTCACTGGCGGCTAGTGTGCCGCGCTTACCCCTGCAAGTACATCTGTACTGCAGGGATAACCCGAACAAACCCAAACAAAACGGAAGAAACAAACAAAAACCCAAACAAATTCGATATCTCGTGAACTATTGGCATGCGCCACAAATCCCTTTGGGGGGTGACTTTATATATTAAATGGAACATCTGTACCGAATTTCAGTCAAATCGGAGGTAACAGTTATTCGGAAGCACAGCCCAAGATTTTAAGGATGTTGAGACCCAAATCGCAAATGATGATAAAATTCTGAAAATTTGGTATGTTTTTGTATGAAGTATTTCAGAGGTCGTGTAAAAATTTCACGACAATTAGGAAGCTCGTTATTGAACAATTAACATTCACAAATTAAATGTTGTTTTATGGAAACTGATGTAACTTTGCAATAAGTTTTTTTTTTGACCTCTCAATTTTATAATATCTACAATATACTGAAAGCAACGGAAACAAAACGAAGTTTATTGATAAATTTTTTTTCATTTCTTTTAAAAATTGTTCTTAACAAAATGTTAATTTTTAATAACGAGCTTCCTAATCGTCGTGAAGTTTTAACACGACCTCTTAAATACTTCATACAAAAACGTACCAAATTTTCAGAATTTTCTTATCATTTTTTATTTCAATCCTTAAGGAGGTTGAAGTAATGATGATAGAATTCTGAAAATTTGGTATGTTTTTACATGAAGTATTCAGGAGGCCGTGTAAAAATTTCATGACGATTAAGAAGCTATTTATTGAACAATTAACATTAACATGTTTCATAGGGACTCAACATCCTTAATAAAAGTAATATGGCGTGCATGCGGACGCCGTCATCATCAAATCAAGATACAAACAACGAATGAAAATAAATTTAATGTTTGCATCGTGGGAATGCAATCCTTTTTTTCTTCACTTTTCGTTCGTGTATTTTTTCCATCATCAAAAGGTAATCAATTTAATCAATAAAATGAAATTTTATTGGCAAAACATTGAAATTTTCTTTTTACAAAATCATCATCAGAAGCCTTTTTTGCAAATTGCGATCGTAACACTCTAATGAGAATATGTAAAAATGTGTGAGTTATTTTAGTGTGAGTTACACAGCCTAAATCGGCAAATATTCGGTAAAAAAATTATTATTGTTGCATTGCAACGATGCAAACTTCAACGTCATGAATAAAATGAATAACATTTTTTAGAATAGAATTAGAATGATGAAAGTATGTGAAGAAAAAGATAGAAAGTTTACACAAGTGTCGGAGTGGCTAAATAGGTAGTGCGTTCAGCTCTAGAATTAAAAGACGTAGGTCCAATCCTGAGCCGAGTAAAAACCTTCAACGAAGCAAGGACACGTTTTGATTCCAATTATCATTTAGGCACGATCATAAACAAAACATATGGAAACAAAAAATACTACCAGAATTTTTTTATCGGTAATTTTTGGATTTTTAAAATTTTTCATTTCAGGCATCGATACGGCACCCGGATCAGAGCCTGAACACGTATATTGATCAGTTTCGTTACCGGCATCCGCGTCATGGCCAGATGCAAAAAAGCGTTGCACGCCCGGTAATGCCCTGATCCGGCGGGTTGTACCGTCCCGTGGTACGGGATACGGTATGCCGGATCCAGCCCTAGTCTGCCCTGTAACAACATTTCTAGTCGGATACCGTAGTCACTAAATTTTTGAATTTTTCGTTGTTCAAAATTCGTATCTAATTTTTTTTTTTCAAATTTCCACGTTGTAGGCACATTATAAAAATGTCTCTCCTTTTTTTTCGAGCCAACGTTTGAAATAACAAGGGGTGATTGGAACTTATTGCGAAATAGACGAGATGGAAATTGCGCGAGGTAAAAATTGGGAGACCAGGTCGATTATGCATGAAAGATCGCGTATATACCTTTTTACATTTTATCGAGCTTCTCTGCCCCTTCATTCCTCGGATATATGTATATATATATACACACATACATTTACCAAGCGCGGTAAATGACAGGGAGATTTCCAGTTTGACATTCTCATATTTGGCCCCTCTTTGAGATGCTTGTCAGGAAAGCTATAGCGCAAGAACGCGGTGCAGAGATTTCCATAGGCCGTTCCATACCAAGCGGTAAATTCATTGAAATCCATCTCATCCATATTTCATTTACTTTTGCAGCTAAAAATCCCCATAATCCAGGCGAAACGTTTCAGCTCAAGTTCTTTCTCCGGATATAATTGAAATGGGGAAAAAAAAAGAAATTGCTTCCTCGCTCTTGACGATACGACCAAAATACTTCTGAGACTTCCCTAAACATTATTTTTAGGGAAACTAACAACCAAAAACGTCGTGTGTTCGCGAAACAAAGCATTTTTAAGAAAATGTCCTTTCTGCCCATCCGGAAGGCACAAAATTCTTTTGGAAAAAAAGTAAGACGTGGAGTCGCAGGGAGTCGTCGAAATGAAGCTGACCACCTTAATGTCTATATGTGTGTGTGTGTGTGTGTGTGTGTGTGTGTGTGTGTGTGTGTGTGTGGACATGAATGTATATTCACGTGGAGGGACATCGTGGCTGGAATGAACTACATGTTACATAGCTACCCCTCTGCCGGCTACCTCATCAGAGCCTCTACTGCCTTCACATTAGAATTTCAGTTTCACCACAGAACACAAAAAAAAGGTCCATTCTTTGTAATGTAGAGCACGAAAGAGCGAAAAGTGCGACGGAGGACGAAAAACGGAAAGGCTTCGGGAGAGAGAGAGAGAGAGCGAAAGAGAGAGAGAGAGAGAGAGAGAGAGGCGTGAGAGAAAGAAAGAGAACGCAGAACGCAAACTCTTTGATGTTGAAAAATTCTGTAAAAACGCAGAAAGGACTCGACATACATAAACATATATCCATTTACATAGTTCTGCAGGATAGTGCACAATTTTCGTGCGTCGAAACGCTGAAAAATGTGAGACCATTGCTACCCGTCCATTTCGTGATAATAAAAAAAATTCACTGCTACAAAAAGTAAAAATAATTTCAAAGACGGAACCGCATGAATAATGAGGGCGGGAGGGGTGGGAGGCGAATATCTTTCAATTTTGCTCCCACAAATCAATTTCCGACGCGCGACCCTTTTCTGCTCCCTTTCTTTCGGGAGAGAAATTACAAAAATCCCGATTGACTCGACTCGAAGAGCCAGAAGAAAACACTATGTTCTCGCTGAAGTCGGAGCGAGGAAACTTGGGTCGTGAGGAACGCGAGAAAAAAGATAAACAAAAGGGAAAGAAAAAAAAGTCTGGCAAGTTTCATTTCATACCGCTTCGCTCCGACCATCTTTTTCTGTTTTTTTTCTCCGTTTTTTTTTTTCAAGTTCGCCCTTGTTTACGAACGCTTGCAAATCGCTTGTGTGTCGAGAGAAGTTGGTCCAGACGGAGAGCGAAAGTAGAAGAAGATCTGGTAACTTACCGAACGTTTTGCATATATAATATATATATATATATATATATATATATACAAATAGTCTATTTCTTTCCAAGAATATATTTTTCTTCTGGATGTTAACACTTGTTCGAGAGCAACGTTTCAGGAAAAGCTGTTGTCCCAGATACCGTCGACACGAGAATTTACAACGGCGATGTACATCTCGCATTTCCCAATTTCCTTCTCGTCTCACGTGGGGATAACGAATTGTGCAACAACGCGAGAAAAAGAGGGAACGAAAAAAGGACACGGATAATCCTTGCTAGTCAGAATGAAAACTAATTGTAATCGCAGAAATGTTGAATTTGAACTCCGAATGGGCATAAAATGTATCGAAGACAATTGGATTTAATTGGGCTTTGATATGGGTGGGAATGGGGAGCGTTGCTAGGAGGATATCTCTTATTTCTACTTTGTAATCCAGTTACCGAAAGGATTAACGTTGCGGGACATGTTTCGGGTTGAAGGAGAGCGCGACGGGGTGGAAAGGGGCGAGGGAGTCGAATAGCTCGAGGGATACGGGAGCTACCATAGTATAGGTTATTAAGGGAGCTTTCCAGTGTGAAATTTTCAAAAAATCGATTTTTTTTTTTTGCTTTATCGAATAGTATACACTCTTCCGAATATTCCCTGAAATTTTCATGCCGAAATTCAGATTATTTCGGTTACTGTACAGCATTTCTTGGAAGAAGGCAACGGAGCGCTACAGCTACAGCGAAACTTTGAACGCGTTTTTCTCGAAACAGCATTTTTCAAAACGGTGTCCAACTTGGAGGGCAGAGTTTTAAAGCTATCGAGTTGAATTTTTTACACAATATTCTTAACGTCATTGTTTATCGTGCTGTGGAAGCTTTTTTTTTTTTTTGACATCTTCCTATTTTTTTGTAAAAAAAACTGCCAAAAAAAATGCTAAAATCGATACTTTTTGTTCAAACCGGCGCCATTTTTGCAAAAAAAAAAAAAAAAAAAGCCTCCATAGCACGAAAGCCAATTATATACCGATCAATAATCTTTTTGTGTTTTTTGTTTCAGATCAAAATTGTGACCCCCAACGTGGACACCACATCCAAGTGCATTTTCTGCAACAATTGTTTCATCATTTTTATAGATATTAATTAATAAATAAATCGATCTTTAAAAAATTGTTTTGTATTCTTCAATACCCAATTAATATACAAAAAAAAAACCAGACCGATTAGATTATTTTTTCTTTAAAAAAAAAAATCGCGAATAACAGCGATTTTTCGGGCTGTCACACTGGAAAGCTTCCTTAAATGCCATCCTCGTAAATGGAATTTGGCTGTGTCTTTCGGATAGGTACATAGGTCGATGGCAAAGGCTCGTACGCACGGCGTGGGGGAACTGTGAACCGGAAGAGCTCGGAGGCCTGGAGAGAGAGAGCGAGAGAGAGAGAGAGAGAGAGAGAGAGAGAGAGAGAGAGAGAGAGAGAGAGAGAGAGAGAGAGAGAGGGAGAGAGAGAGAGAGAGAGGGAGAGCAAATGTTGCTGCATCGATGAGTTAGTGATTAGCCAATCAGGTCCTCCAATAATATCGTGTTATGAGGAGCAAACACGAGATAATACGTTACTCCGGGCCTCGTTTACCGGATCATCTCGTTAATATGTCGTTAGTCCAGAGACAGAGAGAGATATATAGATATATATAGTCCAGAGACAGAGAGAGATATATATATATATATATATATATAGAGAGAGAGAGAGAGAGAGAGAGGCGCCATGAAATTCTCACCGAACCGGAGCTGGCTATCTCACTGAAAAGTTGAGCAAAAATCTGACGCTAGCCAGGAAAATAATTAGCGTGGCAGTCTCGGCCGTGACTCTCGTCCTCCGTTCAAGCACGGTTGGAACGGCAGGATGCTTGTCGGGTCTCCCCGCTAATTTTCTACCTGTCGCTCTCGAATCTCAAGGCCTTTCATCCCTCGAGCAGTACCCATCCCTGTTTTATTCACCACTTGTCTCTTCGCGAATGCAACCCCACACTTCACTTGCTGGCCTTTTCGCCCGTTCCTTCAATTCTTATCCGTAAAGTAAGGCGAATAAAAAAAGGATCGATACCACGCGCCATCGTGCGTCACCTGTCGATTTTGACCATTTACATTGTCAACTTTGCCTCGGACAACAGCTTGCGGTGCAGTACTTGGGAAAATAAAATACTTGTACTCGTTAAAAAAAGAATCAATAATTGGACACCCTGGATTTTATTTTTTATTGTATATGCTACTTTATCTATATTTATATTTCTCTCGGATTTAAGAAAAACGTATATATATACACGCAATTTCTATGATTTTTTTTTCTTTTCCGAAGCTGGGCGATTCCCGACCGTCCGTCGTCGATCGCGATGAGAGCGAGAAACGTTTATCCACTGATTTATCCGCTGTTTCTCGCGATTATCGACGCTTACGAGGATCCGCTCGGCAAGGATTACGAAGAGGATGGCTCCAGGCTCATACGGATCGACGGTGACGTCATATTCGGCGGAATATTCCCGATGCACGAGCAGGTGAGGCCTGTTTTTTGTTTGTTTGTAACTACAAGACATAAAAAGCAACAAAAGTTAAATTCAACGACCTCTCGTTCATCGTCGCGTCAAGAGTAAAGAGCAAGCTCTTTTTCTTTTAATTACTTCCGCTTGCATGTTTCTCTCGTCAAAATATCGATGTTTTATTGGCAAATGCGGACGGGAAGTGATATGTCGAGAGGAAGCGGGATGCAGGGCAAGAGAGAGAGAGAGAGAGAGAGAGAGAGAGAGAGAGAGAGAGAGAGAGAGAGAGATGGAAAAGCGCAAACACGAAACCGTAGAGCATCAACGGGAGACCGTGCTTTTCGGCCAAAATTTACGAGCCTGTTTGCTTAACTCTCCCTTCCCTCTCTCGTACTTTTGCAACATAAACCACCTTATACCCTATATGCATACATGCGTTCATGTACATATACACACAGACACATAGACACACATATTTATATATAAATATACAGGGTGGCCTGAAAAGTGATCTCGAAAAGGAACATCCAGATGCTTCGTATCGATACCTATCGGAATTAACCCTATGTCTGTTTTACGGTGTTTTAGTTTTCGAGACAGCATTTTTTTCTCACTTTTGTTTATGAACGTTTCTTGCGATTTTTTACGTGTGTTATTATTATAAAGTGCAGTCTTGAGCAGCAAACAAACGACCTGATCACTAACGATGATGCCTTAGATCTTTATGGGAAGTTCAAAAAATAGGTTCGAAAGGATCAGTCAGTAAGCTTCAGAAGATGAAAAAAAAATACTTGCACGAGTCTAAATGACTCCGAATTGGTTTGGAAGCCTTCCAAGAGCAAAGTACATACATGAGGGGAAAAAATAAAACCTACGCTACAGGCAAAGTCGAAAACAAATTTTAGATGCTTTCTTCTCGAAGACTAAAAAAGATCGTAGAACAATCCTGCACAGAAATTGTCGCAGGGATCGAATTGGATTCCCATGCTTGTTCCTACTTCCTGATAGGGATCCACCAGGTCATCGCATTGGATCCCTGGACTGAACCGTCACGCTCGTACAGTGGATTCTAATCGGTATTCCTCATTAGAATCAAATGTACGAATCTGACTCGAATCCCAATGGATTGCCACATTATCGAACGGAATCCGATACGATTCTTGGTGGGTCTCAGCGCATTCCGAACGTTGAATTTTCTAAATAAAATATGAGGATCTCAAAAAAGCATCAATTTTATGCTAAAATAGAATACATCGCTTAAAAAAGTACATATTTAAAAATCGATTTGAATGACATCACTGGAAATTCCACTGTGATGATCACTTATTATTTATTCTACTGCACTTCGATATAATATCAGCGTACACGTACACGCTCACGAAGCAGATGCAGGTTATGTTTCAACATGCCAATTTTCACACGTGACTGTTCACGTATTTTCGATTCGAACGCAGTAAGAATTCTCAATGGGCGCCCGAGTCAAAATTTTGACCCTCCTTTAAACCTCCTTTCGATCCCAATTTGTCATTCAATGGAGGTTCAAGAGGTTCAAATGGAAATCTCATAAACATGTATATCAGAACCTACTGAACCTCCCAAAGTGGCAGAAATTGGACTTTTTCACTCAAAGGAGGTTTAGTATGTTCATCTGAACCTCCTTTAAACCCTAGTGAGCCTGATTTAATGCTTACGCAAACCTACAGACCCTCTTTTAAACCTCCTTTCGCCCTACTAACTCTCCTTTGACTCCTTTCACCGGTGGCTCGCAGAGCCTCCTAGCCCTCCTTTAAACCTCTTCTGACCCTACTAACCCTCCTCTAAGCCTACTTCAATATGCTGCCCTCCGCTCCCCCCCTTCTCTCCCATCCGCAGTTCACCGATATTCCAAAGAAGGGATAATTATAATTAAAAAATATTTTCAGATAAACTATATATCATTTATTTATAATAATGGAATAAACTTGAAAACACACAAACAAATGTAGTACCAGCGTACTTTACTGGACTACTAACGTATACTATATTTGTACTATACTATAGTGCAAATATAGAAATATGGTAAACATGAATAACACACAAATAAATGTATGGAACTTGAGTAGGTTTAATATAACGTTTTTTTTAAGTTACACGAAATAATTTATAGTTGTGACAATGTATGTATATGTTTCGAATTAATAAATCAATCTTATAATAAATAATCAAACATCATATTTTTAATTCACACATATAATTTATTTTTCAGATATAGCTTGACCCTACAGAACCTCCTTTGGATCCAATCTTTCATTTTCCTTCTGCTTTGGATTCAAAGGAGGTTCTGTAGGGTACAGATAGGACTTTAGGCCAAAACGAGGTTGTGTAGGTTCACGCAAGCCGAGCCCATAGGCCTAAAGGAGGCTCAGGAGGTTGAATAGAAGGTTCAGTAGGGCTAATGGAGGGTCGCCAACGGTGCAAATTTCTCCATATAGGTTCAAGGGGAGTCAAAGGAGGGCGGCGGTCTGTGCGTTACAAAGGAAATAGGTTCTCGAGCATTCAAAGGAGGGTCTAAATTTCGACTCGGGCGTTCATCGGCGAACAGTGCAGAATCTAATTGGATTCCAATGAGTGCTCCGCATGCGCGGTGTTCCTAACGAATCCCTATAGAAATGTGGGTGCATGTTGGGACTCGCCAGCAAATTTGTGCACGGGTTCACGAAAGGATATTTTTCAATTGGAAATCCAACAAATTCTGGTTGATAATTTCGCACAAAAAATGAATTCGCATAAATTTCACAAACAATGTGAATCGAGAAACAGCGCGGAATCCACTTGAATTCCAATGTAGACTTCCTACGTGCAGCGTCCCTGTGGAATCCCTATACGGATGCGGTTGGATTTGGGGACTCCCCAACAATGGGATACATGGAGGTAATTTGGATAGTTACACGAGCCATTTAAATTCTCTTTTTGAACGTCAGTTTTCGAGCCACCCTGTACATAAAGTTTAGATACCCGGGGGTATACAGTTATGTACATCGTACGGATAGCCATTATTCACGGCATATAGTACAGCTCGATGAAAGTTGGGCGAACAGCTCGGATTTCACGGTCCGTGTTGAAACTTCATTCCATTCTCTCTTCCGCGTGTCCGAGAAATTCGGAAAAACCGCGTATCGTACTTATGTATATATACACACACACACACACACAGAAGGTGTTGTGATACGAATGGATAACCTGCACCTGTCGATAGGTCAGATCATGTCCAACTATATGCTGGAATTTCAGTTTACTAAAAGTCCCACGCTTTTCGAGATTTTGGGCTTTATGTTATAATTTGAAAACAATCATCTGCTCTTGGTTGTTCACATGCCGTTTCTGCAAATGATATGAATCGACGCTAACTAAGCAAATTTTTCAAGTGATTGACACGATACGCGTGGTACTTTTTTTACACCGCAGGTTATCACAGTCAGATGTTCGAATTGGTTTGTATGGAAATTCTGCACAAGATCTTTGTTCATAAAGTTTCCTTAACATTAAAGGTTACAAAAGAAACTTTTCTGAATAAAACAAATAACCAAGAGTATATAAAAAAAAACCGGGTCGAATAAATGATCACGTGTAGAAATGGCACGCGAAAAACCAAAAGCAGATGATTTTTATCTCGAAAACTGCGGGACTTTAACTGACCTGAAATTCCAACATATAGTAGGACACGATCTGACCTATCGATAGTTGCAGGATTATTAATTCATAAAAGGACACCCTGTGTGTATATGTATATGTATACGTCAGACTCGGAGTTTCCGTTTGTCCATTTTGATTTCGACGCCCACAACAACCCTTTCACGATGTATATAAATGCGTGCATTTTCCCCCCGCTTCCCACCCTTCACTTGCGTCCGACTGATTTTTTTTTCGAATGCCCAACAGGCGCTCCATCCGCGATCGATGTGGTAAATGTTGGTTTGATTCATAGAAACAATACAAATATGTATTAACGGGTCTGCGTGAGCTTGAGGCCTAAAAAAAACAGGTCGACTTTGAATACATTTTTCTGACGAGAGTATGTTCGTTTGATATCGGTGTAAACAGATCGCTGTTTTTCGTGGGGAATCGCCTTGCGGCGCGGTCAAAGAGGAAAAAGGAGTGCAACGTCTCGAGGCGATGCTCTTCGCAATCGACGAGATCAACGCGGACGAAGAACTCTTGCCCAACACCACCCTCGGCGCTCTCATTCTCGACTCGTGCAGCAGCGACACGTACGCCCTCGATCAGTGCATGGAATTCGTGCGCTCGTACATGAATCAAGTGAGTCCAAAACAAAAAAAAATGGGACGGGAAAAGCGAGAAATAGTATTGTAGGGAAACGTGCTAAATTTGTATATATGAATTCGATGATTGATGATGACAATATTTCATGATGGTGATAACTGATAAAGTTAATTGATGATGATAATAATTAATGATATTCAATGATAATAATAATCTACGATAATTACGACATTTGACAATAACAATAATAATTGATAACGATGATGATGATAATAACAACAACAACAACAATAATAATAATACTAATAATAATAAGCGTTATTGTTACGGTCTAGATTAAGACCGAGCCTAACCCCCGGGGGTATGTGAATGTTTCCCAGTGAAAACTGACGAAGTGCGTTGCCCGGAGCAATAAAGTCGATTGAAAAAAAAAAGAAAAAAAATAATAATCATGATCAGAGGAAACGGAAGAGAGACAAAAAACCCCAAGCTCGCGGAGGTAGCTTCTGAGCAGCGAACAAGGCCCCAGGCCCCGATGGAGTCCCAGGGGAGGTACTTGGGATCGTCGCTCCGACGATGGGGGGGGGGGGGACTCCGAAAGGAATAAAGGTGGGGATGGTTAAAGGGGAAGGACCCCGTACCTCTGAGGAAAACATATTTTGAAATTTTTTTTTTTAATTAAAAAAAATGACAAAATAATTCAATAATTGATAATGATAAAGTTTTCAATGATTATTATCAAACGTCATCGTTATTATCGACAATATCATCATCACTAATTGTTATCAATTATTAATGGTGATATTGAGGACAATAATTCGCAATGAAGATATTTTACGATGATAATACCTGGTGATAATGATATTCGACGATGATTATAAATGCTGATGATGATATTCGATCACGATAATAGTTGACGGCTACGATGCTGATATTCCATAATGACTATAATTGATGACGATGACAACGATGGTATTTCACGATAATAATAATCAAATATGGCGACAATTTTGAAAGAAAAATTTATTCCCCATACTCGAATATCAATTTTTTTCCAAACTATTAAAATTCCTTTACACAATATTCAGACGTATGCAATGTCCTTCGTATCTCGTCTATCTGAAGGTGAACGGAATAAAAATATCAAGGTCGAAAAAAACGCCGAAAGCATGCGATTATTTTGGCACTGACCACTATGTATATCCCACCATCGTAAGGAGCGAAGGAGCAGGGACAGGAAAGTACAGAGGTTTTTTTTTGTCTTTTTGTTCGATATTTGAAGCAACGCCGAACACCCTGGTCGCGAGGCGCGATGGAGGGTGGGCGGATGCCGGAGGAAGAATGTTGGGGTGGAATGAAACTCGAACGAATAAAAAGAGTCTTGTGTGTTACTGCAACCGGCATCCACTTCCGTAAAACCATCCCCTCGCCCGACTCCCCCGCTGCAGTTTCAACAAGATACACACACACACCCACATATGTATATCGTATCTTTGACCGAGACGCCTCTTTTGTTCCGTGATCGTTCTTTTGACGCATCGCACATGCCGAGCCATTGCGGAACTGTGAAAATACTTTTCTTTGGAAAATTCAGTTCCATTTGTCGATTTTTCTCTTTGTCTTTATTCCTACATATATACCGGGTGAGGCGACGACTATGAGCGGTAAAAATATTTTCTAACCTATCAGACTTAGGAGAAAATCGTTCCTACAAATGTTGCGTGGTTTAAGGGCGGGGTAAAGTTAATTCGGCGAAAAAAGGCATGGTTTTAAGATTTTTTTTGGCGTAACGAATAGTGTTCGTTTATTGAAAAATTTACATATAATAAAGTAACATTTGAACAACATTCTCCTACATTTGCATTGCAAAATATTCAAAATTGAGCGAGTGAAAATTAAACCCCGGAGCCGCCTCGAAAAAAAGTTGGTTTGCGGTGTGCACCATAACTCGCAACAGAATCATCTGAAACAAAAAAATCAAAATGCATTTGTTAAAGGAGATGTTTCTCGAGGTAATGACGGGAGGATTTTTTTTTTTTCGATTTTTCGATTTTTCGTAGCACTTGGGAGCCAAAAACCCGATTTTCGCTAAAAAAAATCGGCTAATTTGTTGTTGAAAAATTAGTAATTATTTACAAAAACAAAAAAGCTCTCGACAATACCTGGTGAATTATGTAAAGAAGTACTGTGCAAAATTTCAAAGCGATTGGTCCAGTAGATTTTGAGTTGTCGTGCACACGGACTTCAAATATGACAAGTCTCAGAAAAACGGTTTGAAAAACGCAGAAGAGTTTGGTCGCTTAGCGCTCATTGCACATAAGTTTGAGAACACTTCTCGATTGCATAAAAATCTGAGAATATTCATGCATATTAAAGGTACTCAAAAGATTAATTTTGCATAATAATAATTCCAAAATGTTATTAACAAAATGACGAAAAAAAAAAATTAGTCAACAAATTTCCCCGCAACCCAATTTTTTTTCGTGATTCGTTCATTTTTCTGAATACGTATGAATTTTTTCAGATTTTTCAATTATCTTTGAATGTTTAGAAATTCAAAATAAAACTCGATAATTTTCTTATACTCACTCAAAGTCGTCGATGCCAGGTCCGTAGAGCAAAAGGCTTCCATCAAGATGATTGAGAGCATCTTTTTGCGTTTATCTACGAGAAACTAGCAATAGCGCGCCGCGCAGCTGCCGCTCAGGTATAAAACCTGGTATGGAGCAATAGACGCTCAAATACTCATAACTCCGTCAATTTTACTCCGATCGACTTGAAATTTTAACACAATATTCTAGATATATTATGCATTCATTTAAAAAAAAAATTTTAATGAAAAAAAGAATTTAAATACTTTACCCTGCCCTTAAGGATGTTGAGTCCCTATGACCATGTTAATGTTAATTGTTCAATAAATAGCTTCTTAATCGTCATGAAATTTTTCCACAACCTCCTGAATACTTCATGTAAAAACATACCCAATTTTCAGAATTCTATCATTACTTCAACCTCCTTAAGGGTTGAAATAAAAAATGATAAGAAAATTCGGTATGTTTTTGTATGAAGTATTTAAGAGGTCGTGTTAAAATTTCACGACGATTAGGAAGCTCGTTATTAAAAAATTAACATTTTGTTAAAAACAATTTTTAAAAGAAATAAAAAAAAATGTATCAATAAACTTCGTTTTGTTTCCGTTGCTTTCAGTATATTGTAGATATTATAAAATTGAGAGGTCAAAAAAAACTTATTGCAAAGTTACATCAGTTTCCATAAAACAACATTTAATTTGTGAATGTTAATTGTTCAATAACGAGCTTCCTAATTGTCGTGAAATTTTTACACGACCTCTGAAATACTTCATACAAAAACATAAAAAAAATTTCAGAATTTTATCATTTGCGATTTGGGACTCAACATCCTTATAGTTTTTTTTTTAAACGGGACCATTATTTTCTTTTACAAATTTCATCAAGGAACTAAAAGATGGTCGATCAAGATTTAGTCTAAAATATCAATGAAAAAGACATCTCAATGTTTTTAGCTTGATCTATCGATAAGGAAGCATTTTGCAGAAAATTCAATTCCGTACTGACAGACGGAAACGCTGTGGTAGTATTTTTCATTGAAGAGATCACCCATTATTATGGAAATCACAAATTTCTCACTACTCAAAACAAGTTGATCAGATTCTTAGTTGCCAATAATGTAAACAAAGCGACAGTACGACTTACGTGGATTTTGCTTAACATTAAAAGCGGAGATACCTTTAGGCGAGAAAAAGATTGATGTTTTTCATTTCTTTTTTTGAAGGAAATATATATTCTCTTGGTGACCATACAGGGTATTGCATTGCGAACAAAAGTGTTTTACATTTATAAACATTTAAGAAAAGCTCGCTTCTATCCCATGAATGTGCGAAGACCCGAGGGGCAATGATTTGCAAAATATGTAACTATAACCTAAATATGAATAATTTATTTTTAACTCGAAAAAAACATTCACGTGTGTGCAACTGTTATGCCATCGTTTACCACTCGGACTTTGAACGCAAATATCTCGGCCAATTTTTGTCGCACGAGATTAAAAAAACAGCGCTTTGCTCGAAATGACGCACGCTATATATTCATAAAGGGAACCCTAGTAGTTATGAATCATTCTGTATACAAGTTGTCCTATAATTAATGGAAAATCCTGCAACTACACTGTAAAAAAAGATATGAAATTTACAATACATTTAAAATACAAAGGAATTGAATTTGACGAACTCAGTAAATGAAATTAAATTTGAAACACTTGTATCGTAAATTAAAAACAGGAATATGAATTTCTAACGTGGATATAGAATTTAATAGATGCAATATGGAATTTGCAAGAAAAGTTTGCAAATTTATGGAAAATGTATTGCATCAACCCGTGCCTTAAATTAAAGATTACAACAGTTGTATATTAATTCAAATATAAAAAACAGAGTATTGAAAATACAAAATGCGCTCAACCCACCTCGGCCGCTCGCGACGACCGATGGTCGCGCGTAGTTCGCGTAGCGCCCGAGGGACGGCGCCTTGTTCCGAACTTTCCCATAGCCACTCGCAGCTTCGATCGGGCATATAACCCGACCACCGGCTACGATCGTCCTGGGAAAAACAGACGCGTTTGCAACTCGTGCACGCGTCGAAGAGTGTCGCAAATCCGTAACCTCTCCATATCCACGCCAGTCGCAATTCTTGAACTCGCTTATCCGGAAAGAAATTATTTTTCCCTTTTTACGCCGCCCGGTGTTGAAGGAAGAAATCTCACAAAAACCACCTATTTTTACCTCTAGCTTCCGTCGAGGAGGATAAATACGAGTCACATTTTCAGTGGGCTTAATTATCAATTTCTGAAATAAACTTAATACTCAGGATCAGTAATTTTAATACACACCCGTATGTTGATATTAGCAAATGGTTCTTGAATTTAATATACATGGATGTGAACATTTTTTTACACGTGCATTATTTTTCAAACGCACTAGTATATTAATATTACGGAGCTACACTTTTATTTTTAAAATAACCTGTTTTGGATTTTCAAAATATTATCTGAAATTTCATAAACGGCGTCCGCATAAAAACATCATACACTTGTGTATTAATTTTTATACAGAAGCTTTTTACAGTGTACATTAAAGGTAATACGTTGGTTGTGTGAAATTAATACACACCCGTATGCTGATATTAGCAAATGGTTCTTGAATTTAATATACACTCGTATATTGATATCAGCAAATGGTTCTTGATTTCAATATACCTGGATGTGATTATTTCTTTACACGTGAATTATTTTTCAAACGCACAAGTATATTAATATTACGGAGCGACACTTTCATTTTTCAAATAACCTGGTTTGGATTTTCAAAATCGTATCTGAAATTTCATAAGCGGTATCCGCATAAAAACTTCCTACACTTGTGTATTCATTTTTCTACAGAATTTTTTTACAGTGTATCGATAGGTCAGATCATATCCTCCTATTTGCTCGCATTTTTGTTTAGCAAAAGTTTTGTTATTTTTTGAAAAAAATCATCTGCTTTTGGTTTTTCGCGTGTCATTTCTACAAATTATATATATATATATATATATATATATATATATATATATATATATATATATTTCTCGAATATATTTCTCTCTCCCCCTCTCTCTCTCTTTCTCTATCCCGTCTCTTTCTTGGTCCTTCGCTCCCTCTTTCTCTTGCCCCGAGATTTCCTCCAAAGGCTTGTTATCTGTTATTCGGTTCCCCTGCGATTTTATTGCACTCGCGAGAGCAAAATACTCGTAAATTCTCTCTCCGCGTGTACACGTCAAACCCTCTTCTACCCCCCCCCCCTCAGACCCGCGACACACGGAATATTCCCACCCGACTTATGGTCGAGAAATTCTATTGTAGGAGTTACGAGTGTTTTCGAAGGATTTTCCCAATTTTTGTTCGGAAAACAGTAATCTCCAGAGGGCAACGTTTTGAAAATTGAACGAAACTCACTTGGCGATAGAATAGTCGTGTCGTTTTTGCTTGGGTTTGTTTGGGGTGGCGAGTACTAAAATCGATAGGTGGATGAAAAAAATATTTGTCGAAGCTCGAATCGGGATTGACACACGTTTCGCGAACGGAAATTTGTTGCTCGTTCGAGTTGTATGATTTTTTTTTCACTTGTGCCGGGAAAGGAAAAACATTATTATTTTTTAGCCGCAAAACATGGCGCGTGTTTTCCCGACGTTTCAATTATTTTATGCCATTTAAAAGTTTTTTTGACATTTATGCGCTTGCATTTATGTGTCCACTGGATAGCCCAAAGAGTGACGTACAAAAGGAAAATGTAGATGGCTCGTATCAAAATCCGAATTCGAATCGTCCCTAGGCGAATCCCGAAACCTTTATCTACGACTTTTTTTAGTTGTCGAGGAAAAAGCAATTATTAAGGCTTTCACGAACCCGAAATCTTAACAATTAACTGATTTTCGTCTACAATTAAATAAAAATACATCGAGGTATCGAACTTTCAACAAAAAATTACGACTTCAAAAATCATTTTGTTTATACGGCACTTTATGGAGATTACCACATTTGCTGGCCACATTTCGATCTAATAACTTATGTGATTAATTATTCCACATGTCTGACATAAACTGCTCTACGCGTGTAAACAACTCTAAAGACGTCAAAAATCATTTAGTTTATATGGTACTTTATGGAGATGACTACATTTGATGGCCACATTTTGATCTAAAAACTTACATGATAGATAATTCCATATGTCTGTCATAAACTGCTCTACGCATGTAAACAACTCTGAAGATTCCGTAACGACGATAAATACAACGGTTCACCGAAAGTTTCGAAAAAATATTAAGTTAACGGTATCGATGATCGGACGCGCCCCACTGTTCGGACAATAGTTAGAATATTGCACTATATAAGTAATATAATTAACAGGTAACGTCAAGTAATACTTGTCTCCTATTCAGCCTTAAATTATTAATTATTTACTGGAAAATTGTACGCCAATAACACATTTTAATAGTGAAATTGACGAGTCATATTAACGAGTGCGAATCAGTCATGTCATCAATGCACTTTTCTAAACCGAAGAGCTAAAGAGTTGCGGAAATTTGTGATAGTAATAGTGGTTTATTGTTTATCGATTTACAGACGAGTCTTATGACCTATCGAAAGCGAATTGAACAAACTTTTCGACTCCGTCGTCACCATTCGGTTTCAATAAGGTTTTTTAAAATAATAATTTGAGCGTCCCATTGGTTTGGCCATCCATCACACGCATGTACCACGGTCGAATCTCATGTCCGACTACTGGTACGAGGGTACGTACCCACAGAGACCGAAACTCCGGACACCAAGCGCTGTCAGTTTCGTTTCGCTGCGTATCTCGCGATAAATTACGTGTTTAAGGCGTTACCCTCACTTGTAGCGCAAAAAAAAGGCCTTTTTCATGAATTTTTTTAAAGAAAACTACAAAACTTTTTTAATCGATCAATATACCATCTTAAAGAACACATCTTGAAGAACTTTCAGTAATTTTTTTATTGAAAAATATTACATTGTTTAGTGGCAAATGGCCGTCAATGAAATAATGTTTTTATATACACGGTTTGCGGTGACCAACATTGCGGCGAAGTGGATCATCTGAAAAAAAAATGCGGATGGATTTAGTCAAATATAAGTATAAACTAGTCTTTAATCGAAGGATTTTAAAAAATATTCATTTTTCACAAAATGGCGGACAGTCAAAGTTAATGGTTCGATTTTAACGAAAAAAAACGGCCGTTTTTTGGCTATAAAACGGCCATTTTTTTCGAAAAAAAAAATCGAACGATTAAAGACTACATTTTTATGTATTAAATAAGCCTGCAAAATTTCAAGAAGATCGGTTCATTAGTGTTCGAGTAATCTTGGTTACCGACTTCAGAAATGCCACTTTGAGAAAAACGTGCGCCAGACGGCAGACTAGCCGGTCGTTGACACAACGGATTCTTCTCTTTCAACGCTCATATCTCAGTCAATTTTGTTCGGATCGACTTGAAATTTTCAGGACATATTCTCAGATCTTATACTTCAAAAAAATGCAATAAAAAAATCGATTTTTCCAAAATCGCAAGTGGGGGTAACCCCTTAAATACTTATTACTTAGTCCGCGATTTTTATGAAAAGAAGAGAAAATCAATTGGTGAACATATGTCCTCCATTTAGATTAAATAATAGATACATTATTCAATACAAGGTAACAAGTCGGGATGCAAACAATGTTTGAGGTTCTGTGACGGCCTTGCCGCGAGGTTATACGGCATCGATGCCTTTTTTTTCTTACTTACATATTCGAAATGTGCCCGGAGGATTAGTTTCGTAGCTAATATATCAAATTATTGCTTAACGGGATCGAGTCACTCAAAAGTAATAAAAATAACGCTATGATGCAACGACACAAATAAAATTTTGAAGTTTTGCAAAAACTATGACTCAAAGGACACAAAAATAATAAAATATTCGCGTGCTTGAAATAAGATTTTTATTGCCCAGTTGACTGCTGCAAATATGGCTCTATTTTTTAATCGTCGTAAAGTCCAGGTCACACCGACGAAGCAAACGGTATGTTCCATGTATACCGACATATTTTCAAAGTCTATTTTGTTGCACAAATATATTACGTATTACTTACGTAGAGATGTTAACTATCTGTTCAATTTAAACCACGTAACTATAATTAGTTTCTGAATGTCCGAAAACTAGAACCCCATAATGGTTGGTTATAGGGACGTGTCCGAAAATCGGTACATTTGCTATTATCCAACATTTTAATGCCCTTAATGATAAAACTTTAAAAAATGTGACTAACGGAAAAAAAATCGTAACCGCGAATTTTCAGTCATTGTAGAAAGTTCCAATCTACCAAATTTGTGCGAATTTTTTTTTGTCCGCGAAAGGAACACCTTAATTTTTTTTCGCATTCCCTTCCCTAAAGTTCAGTTAGCATAGGATTTATATTTTTCTCTTTTGTGTATGTACTTTCATCTTAGAAGTTTCTGCAAGCAATTGAGAGTCGTTAGAATAGCATACGTATTTTTTTATCATCTGAACTTTAAGGACTGATCCTCTTGAACTTATTTTTTTAATTTCTGATCAAAATCTAAGTCATTTACGGTAGTGCTCAGTTAGTAATTTATTTATTGCTCAACGGTACACTCCATGACGATAACACAAGCAAAACAATCGCAAGGAAAGTATATACACAAAAGAGAACAATAAAAAATGCTTCTTCATCAAAAAAGTAAAAAAAAGATCATAGAACATCGATGGATAGGTATTGATATGAGGCATCCAAATTTTTCTTTCGATGTCACTTTTAGGCCTACCTTGTATGTACATACAGGGACAGGACGGTCCTCGAAATTATCTCCGTACAAATATATTCACATTTACCTAAAGGTAATTTCGAGGACATCGGAGCTTGCACAACTATGTGGACGGAACCCCAAGTAGGATGTCTTCAAAATCCAATTTTCTCATATGGGTAGGCACACGTATGAAAATGTATGCAACGAAACACGTCTGGTCAAGGGGGAACTGGAACATGACAGCTGTCAATATCGAGCGCATCACGAACGGGCCACCGCGCGTATGATTGGAATATTCAGAAAAGCAAAGCTCACGCGATATCGTAATTAAAATCGCCAAATTCACTCGATAGCACACGCAAACATTGATTCGTGTGCCCATAAGTGATGCAGGGTGAAATGAGTATAATTGTATAGGCCGACCGATCAACGTTGGGCAGCGCGGTCCAGAGAGACCAGCGATAAACATAAATAAGTTAAATTTTCAAAGGTTTATTTTAATAGTGTTTCAGCGAGGACAATGATAAACTTGAACAAATAAAAATTGGCAAACTGGGTATAATGCTTGATGAAGACCAATGATGAACATAAACTAATTTTCTGATATACATACCGTTTGCGGGCAGTAATTAACCTAAATAAATAAAAGTTGGCAAAATCAAAATAGTAGTCAATGGATATAAACAATATATATGATCAGTTGGTGAAACATTTTTAACGAAATACCGTAATTAAAATAGTTCTTGTATAACCTGACTGACGAGGAATCAGCAAGAAACATCGACCTTTCGTGGTGTATCAATTGCAAGTTCTCAATATCAATAATTCCAAATCTCCAATCGGACCGCAGCTTTAAATTTTATAGCACTATTAATATTTCATTGTGGCACGAGCGAAAGGATGTTTTTTGAAATTTCGCTGCTCCAAAATTTACTCACAAGAAAAAAAATCCCAAACAAAGATCGGCACACTTTTGCTAAATTTAATTTCTTGGGTTTTGTTTGGGTTAATATTATTGGTTCAGTATTTAGTGTACAGTATTCAGTATTTTAGTATTCCAATTTTTGGCAATTTTTAATAATTCAATCTAATTTTATTAATCAAGACATTAATTAAATCATTCATGTTTTTTTTATCGTAGATTCTACGGTACGGGGTCTTCTCCTTCTACTATATTCCACTTCTCCTTCCTTCATATGCCAATTCCAAGTCCTAATGTATAAATATATATATATATATATATATTTTTTTTTTATATAAATACAAAGTAAATAAAAACCTTAAAACTTACCAAACTATAGAATGTCGTGAACGTTTCGGCCCCCAAAAAAAGAGAAAAAATCAAATGTGGCAAATATTTTCAAGCCTTCGATATTCCGCAGCAAAATTTTCCGACTGAAGCACCTCGCGGGAGTTACTGCTGGCTCAGACAACCTCGCGTCTGACCAGTAACGACCGTTTCTACTTGAGCATATTAGTATTCTCATTTTTGGCTGATTTCAGTATTTTAATTTACCTTGGTCAATTAGGAAATCAATTAAATCGTGTATGTATTTCTTTTTATCGTAGATTTTATTGTACGCGGTCTTCCTCCAGATGATATTTCTTGTATATTCCACTTCTCCTTCCCTCATACATATATATATATATATATATATATATATATATATATATATATATATCGGTAATTCAATTATTTTTTTAATTTATCGAACTAAATGAAAATACTCAAATTCATCATAATTCAAATACCAAAATACTACATATTTAGCTAAAATTAAGGTATTGACATAGGTAGTCCATACAGGTAGCCGACGGAGGGTCATGAATACCAAAATCTGCAAAAAATTGGAATATTAAAATACCGTATTAAATACGGTGATAAATGTAATATTAAAATACTGTATGTAACATTAAAATACTGAACACCAAACACTAAAATTGAATGGACACAGTAAAATTCACAAAACCATAGGATATCCCGAACGTTTCGGCCCCCAAAAAAGACAAAAAACCAAATGCGGCAAATATTCTCCCCAACAATCCGCAGCATAGTTTCCCAACTGCAGCACCTCACGGGAGTTTCCGCTGGCTCGGGCAACCGCACGTCTGACCGGTAACGACCATTTCTACTCGGACGTCTCCGCGACTCGCGTATCGGGGAGTGGAATTATCGTGCGAGGCTACTATTGTATACAGATATAGGCACGGATCGCGAGGCGCATTTATACCTTCCACTGGTGCGTATCCGCGTTCGCCATCGATTCGATAGACCACCTCGCCAAAGTCACAATCAATCAGTTCCGAGAACTGGTGAAATTTGCGGAGCATCACAGGCTTACGCGCCAGCTCATTGCTTCCGTGAAATGGAATATCGGGTTCTGTTAACCGCACTATTAAACACCTGAATTCGAAGCACGCTCGCATCAGATTCGCGCGGAACCCAGCGCCAATATGACTTCTCGGGATCCTCAATTATTCACCGCACTCGTGACACGGCGGATGATTCTATTTCTGTGGGAACAAGTGTGGATGATCGCAGTATTTGTTCATTTTTCGATTCGAATCCGTTTCGATGAGCGGACCAAGTTCCAGTGGATGCGTCAACGTGTATCCATATACAGGGTGATTCACAACTATGAGAATTTTCTTGGAAGGTGTATCAGGTGAGTCGTTGCGAGCAAAACGCTTTTATTTCAAGGGGTTACCCCCACTTGCCATTTTGAAAAAATCGATTTTTTTTATTGCATTTTTTTGAAGTATAACTATCTGAGAATATGTCCTGAAAATTTCAAGTCGATCCGAACAAAATTGACTGAGATATAAGCGTTGAAAGAGAAGAATCCGTTCTTCGTGTAAACTGAAATTGAAACTTTAAACGCGTTTTTCTCAAAATGGCATTTCTGAAGTCGGTGACCAAGATTACTCGAACACTAATGAACCGATCTTCTTGAAATTTTGCAGGCTTATTTAATACATAAAAATGTAGTCTTTAATCGTTCGATTTTTTTTTTCGAAAAAAAATGGCCGTTTTATAGCCAAAAAACGGCCGTTTTTTTTCGTTAAAATCGAACCATTAACTTTGACTGTCCGCCATTTTGTGAAAAATGAATATTTTTTAAAATCCTTCGATTAAAGACTAGTTTATACTTATATTTGACTAAATCCATCCGCATTTTTTTTTTCAGATGATCCACTTCGCCGCAATGTTGGTCACCGCAAACCGTGTATATAAAAACATTATTTCATTGACGGCCATTTGCCACTAAACAATGTAATATTTTTCAATAAAAAAATTACTGAAAGTTCTTCGAGATGTGTTCTTTAAGATGGTATATTGATCGATTAAAAAAGTTTTGTAGTTTTCTTTAAAAAAATTCATGAAAAAGGCCTTTTTTTGCACTAGAAGTGGGGGTAACGCCTTAAACTAGCCAGAGTTACCCTCGCTTCGCTTGGACAAAGCCACGCAGCTACTCTCAAACGCGAATTAAAAGAATAAAAAATGGTCAGGAAGTCCCTTCGATGGTGCAGAACCTTAAGGGCCATTCTAGGACATTCTCGAACATCTTGATACATTCTAGAACATTCTCGAACATTCTGGAAAATTGTAGAATATTCTGGAACATCTCAGATCATTCTCGAACCGTCTGGAAGATTCTATAACATTCTGGAACATTCTACAACTAATCTAGTGTTGCCAGCTAACAGTAATGCAATGTTAATAGCAGATTCGTAAATGTCGCGTACTAAGTCTGCGATAAGGATCAAGTATCATCACTCCCCCCTATGTTATTCAGCATACATCGAACCTATTTCGTGTAACTTTTTATTGAAAAAAAATTAAAAATCAACAACGTTATTGGGGTATAATAGAGCCTCTGTATGAAAAACGTGGTCCAACGACAGGGCTGATAACTTTATAATGATTGGCCTGGAAAATAAAAATAAGACAGTTTTATAATTTATCTAAATGTACTTCTCCTTGTACGTAGCCGTTATTGGAAAAAAAATCACAAAATGACAAGTGTTTAAAAAAACGTGTAATTTGGGCGAAATTTTTACTTCGGGGGCTCACCAAATCCACAATTTAAAAAAAACGGCCATGTACGGCAATAACTACTGCAATTACGGAAATTTTGGTATTTAAATTGAAAATCGCACAATTGTAGCTACATTTATGATACCGGTCAGGTCGGGAAAAGTCGTTTCGAGAAAAACGCGATGGAACATTTTCGTACACGTAAACCGTTGCGTTACCTGCTCTCACTAAATCGTCTATAACTTGGTCGGTTATCAATATTTTAACTTGAACATTTTTTTACATATTCTCGAATATGTATACTTTGAGAAAATGAAAAAAATCGATTTTTTTACCCATCACAGTTGTGTCATTATTATTTTTAAGCGACAAAATCTTGAGAACCAAAAAATTCACTTGCCTGAAACTGGATTCAAAGCCGTGCTTAATCCGGCTTGCATGTTCCGCGCGTAAGCAACTACTGTGCCATTGTTTACTACGTGGACCTGAAACGCAAATATCTCGGCCAATTTTTGTCACACGACATTTAAAAAAAAAAACGTACTCGCAATGATGGACTCTATATGCTCACAAAGGGAATCCTACTAGTTGTGCATCATCCTGTATATTCCAATTAATTTTCACTTACAAGCCAAATTCGGCCGCGTATGAAGGAAACAAAAATCCTCCTAAGGATTAAGTGAAGAATAGCTTGGAAATTCGTTTCCATCCTACCGATAAATGTAAAATACTATCATTATTAAATCTTGAAGTAGTTATAGAGGGGATACATCTAGCTCGTTCTCGAAAAAAAGAAAAACTTTCGTGAATTATTTCTAGCTTCTTTTTACAATAGAATTTCCTCTATTTTTTTTACATCGGACGGTATCGTTTTGAGTATCTTTTATCATTTTTGTATGGCAAAATATTTACAAATGTGGTAGACACAATGATTAGTGCAGGGGGCTGTTTGCATATAGTTCGCAAATTATGTAGTGCTTGAATAAAGGGTTTTATAAAATATTGATGTTGAAAAAAAATGGCCGCAGTCCAAAGTAAAAATATCCATTTTCGTTGATAAAAAAAACTATGCATCGAAAAAAAAATTCATCGTTCGAGCACTGATTTTTGTTATGTAAAAGAAGCTTCTAAAATTTGTAGTTTATCGAAGCAGTGTTTTTGACGAAGTGTGGTCACGGATTTTGAGAAAGTCATATTCAGAAGAATGTGATTAAAGTTCGCTGCCTCCCGCAACTTACTTATGAGCGCCCATAACTTCCTTAACTTTGGATGGGACGACTTGAAATTTTCAGAGAATATTTTTGAAATTTTATATTTCAAGAATCCGTCGTAAACTAAAAATCGATATTTGAAAAAATGTCACTTTTGTGTAAGCCCGTAACTAATACATATACATACATACATATATACGTCATTGCAAAAATTGAACGTTTCGTTACGAATGATGTTCGAAAGAAACTGTTTGTCTACACCCACACACCCACACACGCACATATATAAATATATATTTTCTTCAATCTTTATCTAACCGCAAAATCATAAGAATATCTTTGATTCGAGGGTCGTTCGATCATATTACATCGACAAACAAATTGGGGTAAAAACCCTAGGGGACAAGGCCCGAGATAAATTGACCGTGCACATAATACGATCGCAAAGTATATTATTTTTATTCGTCTATTGATCCTTCCCACGCAGTTCGTCTTATGTTTTACGGGTGAGGAAGAAAAAACGAACGTTTGATCGAGTTATCCAATCTTACGAGCGATGTTCGGTCGAGTTGACTCGACTCCGCAGTGCGCAGCAGCTCCTCGTGAATGCGAGTAAAATTCACCGATGCGCTGCTCTGCCCGATCGAGTACCTCACGCGCGAAAGCCGGAGTACAATCCCGTAATAAAGGCGAGGTCTTGGTAAACGTCGTTTTTGGCACAGCGCCGAAAGACATCCACCCTCGTTATTTATACGTCGTACCGTTTACGCCCCAAAACTTTCTCCTATATATATTACACACATACATACATACATATATATATATATATATTACACATATATATATATATATATATATATATATATATATATATATATATATATATATATATATATTTATATATACATATATATACACATATATATACACACACACATACATACATACATACAATATCTAGAGGGTGTTTTCGTATGAATGAATAATCCTGAAACTGTCGATAGGCCAGATCATGTTCTACTATATGCTAGAATTTCAGTTCAGCAAAAGTCCCACGGTTTTCGAGATAAAAATCATCTGCTTTTGGTTTTTCGCATGCCATTTCTACAAATGATAACTTTTTTGACTCCTTTTTTGAAAAATAATCTCGGTTACACCTATAAAAGTATTTTTTTAAACCTTAGTTGACAAGGGAACTTTATGAGAAAAGATCTTATGCAGAATTTTCATACAAACCAATTCGAACATCGACTTTGATGGCCCGCGGTGTGGAAGCAATGTACCACGCATATCGTGTCAATTACTTTCCACAGCTGCTTAGTTATTGGCGATTCATATCGTTTGTAGAAATGTCATGCGAAAAACCAAAAGCAGATGATTTAAAAAAATAACATAAAGCCCAAAATGTCGAAAACCGTGGGAATTTTACTAAACTGAAATTCCAGAATTTAGTAGGACATGATCTGACCTATCGACAGTGGCAGGATTATTCATTCATAGCAGGACACCCTGTATATATTTCGAGCTCTATCTTGCATTATAACTCATACGGGTGAACAGTTCCGGACCGGATTTCTCGGCGATTATCAGTGCAGCGAGGCCATTTCTCTGATTTTAATGAAGTTCCCCGTTATTTGCAATGTTTCAACGCAACTCTCTTCGTTTCGTTCAACACTGCTTCCTGTCTTGGATGCTTTTATCCCGCAAATCAAAATTTAACTTATTTTAATCGTGTATTTTTATATCTATTTCTTCACACCTGTATTTTTAATCTCACCGTTCCGAGGTGCATTGTCCTTTTCTATTTTTCATTCAACAATCTTTTGACATTTTTCACCATTTGTTTTGCTCCCGTTTCTCGGATTTTAATGGAGTCGTTACGCGCGACGTCTCGAGGCAATTTTTCTCGTTTCGTTCTGCACGATCTTTTTCTCGGCGTACTCATTTATTTTCGAAATCGAAATTTACCACTTCACGATGTTTGCACGCGTCTGACATTTTTCATTCTTCCAGTCAAGTCCCTTTCCTGTATCTCTTTCTTTCGACTCATTTTTTACAATTTTTTACAATTATCCTTTATATTTATTGATTTTTATTATTTATTCAGCTTACAATTTATCGAAAATATACTTTAAACTTATTTATTTTTATTGTTTATTCAGCTGTCACAATATTTCGAAATCATCCTGTATGCTTATTTATTTTTAGCGGCATTCACAATATTCAACATTTTTCTTATATTCACTTTTATTAGTTATTTAGCTCACAATTTTTTAAAATCATTCTTCCTATTTATCAATTTTTATCGTTTATTCAGCTCGGCATTTTCCAAAATTATCCTTTACGTTTATTTATTTTTATTTTTTACTATGCGCACTTATTTCAATCACTTCCTTATCTCGCTCCTTCGATGCAGCCACTCTCTATTTTTTCCCATTTCACCGCCGTCAGTATTAAACTTCATATTTTTTTGTTTTATTTCATATTAGCCGAATAATTTCCATGAAAGGTTTTTACGCAACAGCGGAGCTAAATTCTGAATAATGCCACGCGATGCGCGATGAGGTTTGGTATATGAAGTGAGAACTGGAAGAGACGGTGGTTTCTTATATATATATATATATATATATATATATATATATATATATATATACGTTCGCGAGCTATATATATATATATAGCTCGCGAACGTCGCGATACTCAAACAACCTCAAGTGTGCGAACAGGGAGAACGAATACGGGTATTAAAGCGTCCATACCTTGGCAAAGATTGTTCTCGAGAGGAATTCTCGAGATGGTTCAACATTCGCGAAACTTCGTAACAGCTTTGTTAACTAATTCATCAGAAAATCAATCCTCTCCTATTCGCTAATTGCCAGAAAAAATGGACCATTAATATCTTGCTATTTCATAAAGGCAAAGTCGATTGAAATTTAAAGGGGATGTGCACTAAAAAAAAGTTTTCCGATCTCTAATTCCAAAAAATGTTACATATTCAAATAATTCTTTGTGCGTAAACAAAATATTATAACAGAAATGCCGAGGCGCAATTTTGCGAAAATAGGTGCTGTAGATTTCAAGGTCACTCAAGTTATTGATAAAACATGTTCACGACATATTTTTTTTTTAAGACGCGATATGCCTAAATAGATATTTGTATGTAAGTGGAGTATTGTAAAAAAAAGTGTAGTGGTTCAATTTAGCGGAACTCTGAAACAGCAATAAAGTCAATTTTCTCGATCAATGAGAATGTCATTATGGCGGGTACCAAAGGAAAAAAAACAGTTTAAATGGTGACTCTAAAAAAATAGCTTTTCGCTCTATTTTTGTAGTAATTTAATACATAATTTAATAAGTAATAAGTAATTTTTTAAATAATAATAATTTTGCAATGTCTGCTCCCTTCCAGCTCCCTTAGAAGCTTCTGAAGTTTGTAGCTCCGGGCGGTCGATCCTATTCTGGTCTCGTTTGCTGGCGTAAATATTTAGAATTTTGAAATTTCCTTTTGAGGACATGTTCGTAAGACTCCATACTTTAAGAAAATGCCCGAAAAAGTGAAATTTTCCAAGTACCTAGACTACAATACTGCCGTAAAGTGCGTTCGAATTTCTTTGGACCACTCAAAGCTGAAAAGGAAGGATACGATCAAATATTTCCATACAAAAAAACCACATTGCCAAATTTCATCACACAGATGAAAATCGTGCAGTTGGAAAACTTACTGTAAAATGAGGTTACCTTGTACAGATTTTGGAAGTTTTTTGTAGGTAACTTTTTTTTGACATGCTGAACTCCTACTTTTTCTGCTCCAACAGAACAATAATGTCCTTTTGAAGAATGTGTCCAATCAAATGTTCGAGAAAATCAAGTCCCAACACGCCCCCGCAATTTTATATTTCAAAAAGTGTCAAAGTAACCTCGAGTGTGAGGTTTCCTTGACAAGGCATTAAAATGCAACTTATGTCAAAGGTTAAGGGTTACTTTGACATCATTTTGATTTCAAAAATTAATATTTTATGCATTATACATGGAAATAAATGAAAAACAGCGATCTTTTACAATAAAATTGTCATCATTATTACGGAAACATTTTATATAAAAATATCGAGTACCTAGGGTACTATTGTAGGCACTAAATCAGTCTAATAACTATCATTGAGGTCAAAATCAACTTGAGCAACATTACAATCGACTTTAGCAACATTATAATAAACTTGAACAACAAATTATAGCAACAATAGAAAAGAAGTTAAAAAGCGAACACAATTCAACCGTATTTTGGCTCTCTTAAAGTAGCCCCAAAAACTGTCAAAGTTACCCTTAATGTCAACTTACTCCCCTTTCACGGTATCTCTCGAAATTATTCCCTTTTTTTTTACTCCCAAAGTTGGGCGTATAAGTTAATTTTTTTCCCCGCCTAAAGCTCTTTCGTTGAATATTCGATTTTTCCGAATTCTCTCGACTCGGCCGCAATTCGAACTTCCGCCGCATGTGATCGACAGTTTATTAAGTTTCCTCATTATTTCGGCGTTGCACCAGCGCGCGCTTTCGAATACTGACGGGCGCTCAGAGCCGCTTGATTATCGAGTTCTTCGTGATATCGACAGCCGTATCCTTGTCATTCATCTGCAACAATTGCGCTGCGTGCAACGGCTACCGTAGCCACTCTATAGAAAGCCAACTCCAACAATGACGCACCGAATTCCGCCAAAACTGTACAAATCATTTTGCAAAAAATTTTAATAATAATAATACAATGAAAATCGAATTAGAGTTTGCAGAGGGGATCAAAAGTGAATGACGATATGTTGACAAATTGTATGAACATTAACTCTTGGGGTAGTCGCGTTTATAGACTTCCACGGGGAGACGAGAGCAATAATCATCGCGGTGAAACGTCCCGCGGGTCTTTTGCCGCATATTAATTATTCGAAACTCTCGATTACGATCTGGACGGTATAGGCTTGAACGTACAGTGGTGTGTATTTCGTGTCGAGCTCGGGGCGATCGCACCAGTCGCGTTTTGGACCACCCCCATCCCCCTGCATCGTCGTGTGTGCAGGAAGCCTCTACGGGGCTGAATGCAACGCACCATAGGCCTCATTAGAGGGCGAAAATATACCGGGTGTTCCATTTTAAGCCGTACGTGATTTATCTCGGAAAATACTGCTCCGATTAAGTATTGATTATAGCGAAACTTTTAGTGTTCAAAGGGGGACGTTCAACAAAAAATGATTTTTTTATCCAAAATTAAAAATGACGTTAAGATGGCGGACATGTTTTTTTTTTCGAGTGGAAACATGACTTATTTTTCATCAAAAGTTGTGTCGAGCCAAAACTAATAACTTTGGTGGAATTTTTTTAAGGGACTGTACCAGTGTGAACGTTAAAAATTTGGGTAATGTTTGGGAATTTTTCGAAAGAAAAGTACTCAATTAAATGTCTCGGAAAATTAAGAATATATTTGGCTATATTTGACCTATATTACATAATTTTTTCGTAGAAAAATATTGAGATTCGAGCGACTCATGCGCCGCCTTCGAGGGCGCCAAAAAAAAGTTCCTCCACTACTGACATGATTCGTCGAAAAAATGTCGTTAAACTGGAAGCTATTTCCTGTACAATAACGTAGGATTTTCGAAAAAAGTCAAAATCTAACAAAATGGCCTAGATATGAAAAAAGTCTGTTTTCTCGCTTATAAAATGGTCGTCTTTTTCAATGCCAAATCTTCAATTTTCATCCAATCAAAAATATCCTACGTCAATGCAGAGTAAGAATGTTCAATAGTACTCAGTTCAAAGTTCAAGCCAATCAGATAATTGCTCTTCGAGTTACAATGTCAGCAAACTTGAAAAATCTCATTTCGAGAAAAACGCGTTTAAAGATTCAACTATCGATTTTATACCTACGAGTGGTTGCTCTTTGGAAGGCTGCCATTTGGGGAGTATTAGAGATACAGCCTTAACACTTTTACGGGATATTTTTGAAAGTATAAACTGTCGGGAGATGCAAAAAATCGATTTACTGGAAGTGTCACATTGGTATACCCCCTTAAGTTTGCAATTTTAGGTTAGAATGCAATTTTCTACTATTTTAGCGCTATCCAAGATATAATACCACGAGAAGGTAAAGTCTTTAACATTCCAAGTGTCAGTGTGCGTGTGTGTGTGTGTGTGTGTGGGTTTATTTAGGTTTGTTTGATGACCCAAACAAAACCACCATCTTGAATAACGCTAAAATAGTCAAAAATTGTATTCTAACTTAAAAATAACGGACTTTGTAGAAACAAAAAGATATAATAAATAAATGTTTTTAGTTTTCGGTGATTTTTTGGTGAAATAAAGTCGTTTCCATTTTTCTTAAACATGTCGGCCATCTCAACGTCGCGAATTTGAATTTTGAACGAAAAAAAAAATGTTCGCACCCCAAAACTTTCACTATACTCAATACTTGATCGGAGCGGTATTTTTCGACATAAATCAGGTGTAAGAATAAAATGGGACACCCGGTATCTACATTGACGCTATTTCCGTGGCTTCTGAAGCCGCAGCGTCCATTAATTAACGCCCTCCACAATTTCTGATTCGAGCCCCCTGCTCGTAAATACGAAGAGCATGGGGGAACGAGCGTCGGAAAATCCCTATTACCATTCAGCTTCGAACATCAATCAGGGAATGAGACCAGCTTTTTTTCACCGCTCGTTCCCGAACCCAAAATTTTCACACGCTTCTAATTAGTGTCTCTCGTTTCGTCCCTTTTCACAAAAATTCTATGGAGTTCGAGGAGAAATAACGTGCATCTGTACCGATGTGTTGCGGCTCCATATCGTGCACAAACAGACCCTGGGAAATCTAAACATACGTCTATGTATTTCCGCGATCGAGAAGGGACTCGCTCGGATATTCGGTCGCCCACAAACAATGGACAGGTAAACCGAAGCCAGTGGAATCGATCGTGACAGCTGTTACCTTTTGCCCCCCCCCCCCCCACAGTACAATGCGGTAAATGTGACAAGTAGATATTTGCGGCACAGCCACACGTTTCGAATTGTGTCCATGACGATAAATCCGAATCGCATTGGTTAAGGATGCTGAGTCCCAATGAAACATGTTCATGTTAATTGTTCAATAAATAGCTTCTTAATCGTCATGAAATTTTTACACGACCTCCTGAATACTTCGTGTAAAAACATACCAAATTTTCAGAATTCTATCATCATTACTTCAAGCTCCTTAAGGGTTGAAATAAAAAATGATAAGAAAGTTCTGAAAATTTCGTATGTTTTTGTATGAAGTATTTAAGAGGTCGTGTTAAAATTTCACGACGATTAGGAAGCTCGTTATGAAAAAATTAACATTTTGTTAAGAACAATTTTTAAAAGAAATAAAAAAAATGTATCAATAAACTTCGTTTTGTTTCCGTTGCGTTCAGTATATTGTAGATATTATAAAATTGAGAGGTCAAAAAAAAACTTATTGCAAAGTTACATCAGTTTCCATAAAACAACATTTAATTTGTGAATGTTAATTGTTCAATAACGAGCTTCCTAATTGTCGTGAAATTTTTACACGACCTCTGAAATACTTCATACAAAAACATACCAAATTTTCAGAATTTTATCATCATTTGCGATTTGGGACTCAACATCCTTAAACAAATCCAAGGAATAATCAGGGAATACACGTTTAACAAGGTAACACGGTTTCCGGAAACTTCTCGATGAGCGAATTGGGCCTGAGGAAGAAGGGAGGGAAAAAACACCCCGATAGCGGGATAAAACAAGGTAAATGGGGAAAATCGTAGGATGCAAAATTATTCGCCAATGTGTTTGGTGGATACTCAGCTGATTGCTGTACATATATATATATATATCGTTCACATTGCATACGTATTTCATATTTTCTATAAATACATATATATACAATGGCTGTAATGAATAAATATCAAAATTAAAACAATTATATATACCGGGTGTCCCATTTTAATCTTACACCTGATTTATCTCGAAAAATACTGCTCCGATCAAGTATTGAGTATAATAAAACTCGTAGGGTTCAAAGGAGAACGTTAAAAAATATTCTTTTGGTCCAAAATTCAGAATAGTGACGTTAAGATGGCCGACATGTTTTTTTTTTAAATGCGATCATGATTTTTTTCACCAAAACATTTGTCAGGTCAAAACTAAGAACTTTCGTAGGAAAAGTTTTTTGATAACGTTCTTTATTTTTTTCGTTAGAATACCAATTTTGATTATTTAAGCGCTGTCCAGAATGTACCATGAGGAGGTAAAGTCTTCAACATCCCTAGTGTAAGTGTGTGTGTGAGTGTGAGTTAATTTGGCTTTGTTCGCATTTATTTGAATGGTTCGATAACCCAAACAAACCCAAACAAGAATTAGGTCTCTGCGGCTCGTCACTTTGTCAAAAAAATGGTATTCCAATCTAAAACTTATGATCGTTATCAAAGAACTTTTCCTTCAGAAGTTGTTAGTTTTGTCCTGATAAGTTTTTTCGTGAAAAAAATCATGAGCTTGTTTTGAAGAAAAAACATGTCAGCCATCTTAATGTCGCCACTGTGAATTTTGGACCGAAAAAGATTTTTTTACCTTTCCCCTTTGAATCCTAAAAGTTTTATTATACTCAATACTTGATCGGAGCAGTATTTTTCGAGATTAATTAGATGTAAGATTGAGATGGGACACCCGGTATATATATCATTTTTAGAATGTTTATATTTTTATGTTAATTGCTTACAACCATTATATATATATAAAAAAATACAAAATACCTACGCAGCGTTGGCGATCATAACAACAATTTTGGCAGAATTATAAATATCCATGCAACGTGGACGACCAGCACAGCTGTTTTATGATAGGTTGGAAAAATGCTCCGATCGCTCTACCGAATAACGCACGTAAAAGCGAATGACAAGTGTATACGCATTTGCATGGAGGCACAGTTGACAATGGTATCACGGAGCGCAACTGGATAAAAATATTCTGTGCATTGCTCGCACGTCACCACTCGTCTCGAACGATCGATAAAAGTATGACATTTTCCAATTCGTTTCTCTTCTTTTCTTCTTCGCCTTTTTTTTTTGCAAACGCAGTATTGACTGTCGGACGGAAATTTGCAAGGGTGGGAGTCATCAGGCTGACAGAGCAGATTAAAAGTGGCTCAAAATTATGACGACAAAGGAACGGAACGGAGAGAGGGAGAGGTAGAGAGAGATAACGAAAGAGAGACAGGCCGAGAGAGAGAGGCTGGATGAAAATCGATTTTACAACATGCAGACTCTCATGCGTTGGAAAAATTACGAAAAAGCGTTCCTCACCGTTTCTCGCATTCTTTCCTGCCCACTTGTACGTAGTTTCTGCGCTTTCGCGAAACGCACACTTGATTAAGGCAGAACACCACTGTGACCCCCTGTTTTTTTGCCATTTTTCAAGAATTTTTTTTTGTGGGAAAAAAAAGAGATATTCGAAAAATTTTTTTTGTTTTGTTCGTTCTTTATTGAAAATACATAAAAAAAATTTTCAAATTTTTCACGCCCCATGGTGACGCTGAGGAAGCTCCCGCGTCAGGTACTGTTGCCTCTGCAGTGGTTCGCGGCACGCAGCAGAACTCTCTTCAAAGTCGATCTGAAAAAAAATACCGAGTGTTTTCGTTAATAATATGATATTTTGAAGAGAAGTACATAGGGATTTGGAAAAATATTGATTTTTAAAAAATAGGCACGCTTTTGAAATTAAAGGACGATTTTCGAGCAAAATTTCTCGTCGAAAATAGGCTATAACTTTTTTCATTATTGAGATATCGAAAAAATCCTATGTACTTCTTTAGATAATCTAGTTTTATTGATGCAGTCCAAATTTGAAGTCGATCGGATAAAAATTGCTCGAGTTCTGCTGCGTGCCGCACTCAAAAAAGTGGTTTTGAGAAAAACGCGTTCAAAGTTTTAGGTTTGTTAATTTATGCGATAAATTGGAAAAAAATTTTTTTACCTCTAATCAGCGATGCCGGCACCATATAGCTGGCCTTCAAGAAGCAAATCATTGTCCCTAGCATCTTTTCTCGAACTTGTAGAGGCTCTTCTTGCCTCTTTTGCAGCGTCTGTGAGCGAGCGCTCCGCCAGCTCGATCCGCGCTGCGTCGGTTTCAACGCAAAAATTGAAACAATTTGGGCCGATAGTTATCCCCAACGTCTCCAAAACTTTCATGAGGCTTCTCGGGCCATCATCGAATAATAATACCGCGATATCAGCTGCAATATCGACGATTTTGTTGCTCCCGGACTGACACTTGGGGGCTATTGCCCAAACTGATTTGTTGTAGCTTTCGTTGTTGTTTTGCGTGAAGCCGCCCAAACAACGCTGCAGCAAATCGTCTCTGCTCAAATTTTCGAACACTGGCGTAATTGCCTCCAATACTTCCTCAGAAAGAGGCGGCTTATGGCGATATTCAGAAATATTACCGCGCTGCACCGCTCCACAAAATATTCAATATCTCCGAAAATAATTATTTTTTCGACCTGGGTCCAACGGCATCTTAATCTTAAATGTATTTTAGATTTTTCTAGATGGTTTTCAAAAGATCGATTTTTTGAAGCCGTCACAGTGGTGTTGTCCGTTAACATAGTTCGACACTGATAACGAACATCACTCAAGTGTTCCCTGTCGATTTTGCTGAAACTCACGTATGTGATAAAGCATTGAAAACTATTAGGCACCTTTTTTTATCTGCGGTAAAACGATTTTTAAAGGGTAAACCACCCCTAGGAGAAAGGCGTCGAGGGGTGGTTCTGCAGTTTCACCCGCAAACAGTACACCTATCTCAATGAAACAAAAACCAAAATTCTTTTAACGTAAAGTGATGAAAAATCCACTATACAAAAATTGGAAAAAATTAATTAAGGGGTGACACGCCTTTATTTCAGGGGTTGTTTATGCGCTCGATCCGGCTTGCCTGTTCCCTGCGTGAACACCTACTGTGACAATGCTTACTCCTTCGACTTTGAACGCGAACATCTCGACCAATTTATGTCGCAAAATTTAAAAAAAACCTTTTGCGGGCAATGACCCACTTAATGTGTTCGCAAAGGGAATCCTTATAGTCGTGTATGACGCTATATAGTATATATATATTGTACTGTAAAAATGCGGTGCGCTTCTGGGTCGGGATTCGAACTTGGGACCTTTCGATTGCCGGTCGGATGGCCTGACCACTGAGCTATGCTAACCCGCTTACCAAACCTTTCTCGGATAATCTCGATATTTGTAACGAAACGTTACAGCACCCCTGCCAGAATCGACTCTGGAGGGTCGACTCGAAATTGACTCAAACCAAACTCAAATATGCTCAACGGGTACTGCAGACGCGGAGTTTGTTTAAGGGACGGAAGGGTGGAGGGGTACTACAGGCCGTTCTGGCCTCAGGGCCAAAGGGCTAGCTCGTAGAAACTCTTATCTCAAGGAGGAGGTTCTTTTTCAACGGCAATCACGATTATTTGAATTTTTGAGTGATTGTAGCGACTTGTAGTGACTTTAGCCCTCGGAAAACTCCAATTGAACTATCCGAACAAAATGCGGTGTGCTTCGATTGCCAGTCGAATGTTCTGACCACTGAGCTACGTCAGCCTTTTTTCTCATCTTTCTCGGATCGTCTCGATATTTGTAATGTAACGTTACAATATTTATATGAATAAATGATGATGTTGAGAAAAAAATTGCAGAGAAATGATGAAGATTTAAGGCACGCGAAAAGAATGTCGTGAAGGGGTGGCAGGGTTGTGTGTGTGTGTGCGTGTAGGGATAGAGTTAAGGCCTTAGGCCACAGTAACGGGTATAAAATCATGTGCGAATTTAACAATTATTTTCGTATGAAAAAATTATTTACTCATATAAATATAAATTTAAATAAAATTCTCATATATATAAAATTATAAAATGTAAAATTTATTTAAAAACTTTATAATTTAAAAACATATAAAATTTATATAAATACTCATATAAATTTAGATAAAATTAATCACACATCTATTTAATATGAATATCAAGCTGTTAGATTTTTTTTGATGTACAAAATGGCGCACTACGAATATTTTCTTTTGTTATCTTTTTCTTAGGCGCTCCGCGGCGTGACATTTAGCATCTACAATTTTTGACCTAGAACAAAAAATTCTCGTCAATCTACATTAGAATACCTAGAGAAGTACGTACGGAATTTAAAAAATATTGTTTGATTCAAAAGTTGGAGGTATTTGAACTTAAGAAATGAATCTTCAGCGAAAAATTTCGTTATAACTACGCATAAACTGATCATAAAATGAAAAGTTTTCGATTAATCAGAAATTCAGTACGTACTTCTCTGCGGAATGCAATTGGGAGCATAACTTTGAAATTTGAAGTAAATCGATGCGAAAATTGTTTAAGTTATTTATCACGCCAATTGGAAAAAAGCTGTTTCGAGAAGTTTCGTGTAGACGCCCATTTTGAACATCGAAAAAAAATATATTTTCTAACAGCTTGATATTCATACTAAATAAATGTGTAATTAATTTTATGAGTGAATCATTTTTTCATACAAAAAAATGGTTAAATTCGCACATGATTTTATACCCGTTACTGTGGCCTAAGCCCTTAAGAGATCAGGAGAACGTTCTCCTCGAGTTTATTCACGTTCATGAAGCTTTCTGTGTTCACGTGTGTTCGTACGTGGCCGGAATGCTTCCGCGGACGATGGACGCGACAACGCCTCTCGATCGCGCTTATAAACCGCGGTGCGCGGCTTTTTCGATGCTATTCTTATAGAGCCTCAGTCACGTATCGAAAGGTGAATTATCGTTACGGCACCACATCGTATTTGCGCGGGCGTACACGATGTGAAGTATCAGCTTGAACTTTTTTTTTTGTCTCCCGCTCAATCGCATTATTCCGCTCTCGCCAGGTCTCATCTATCTTTTGTTTTTTCAAGAAACGTATGCGGTTTTTTTTTAATTCTCGGCGATAACTTGTCGAGACACTCGGAGACGCGAGCGAGTGCATTGTCAATACGCGGGGGCAAAAGAGCGAGCGTCGGGTTTTCGTAGGCGAAATGTTTCACGTGACTCTACATCCCCGTAATTATTTGGGTGATTCGCAGAGCCCTTAAGGATGTTGAGTCCCTATGAAACATGTTAATGTTAATTGTTCAATAAATAGCTTCTTAATCGTCATGAAATTTTTACACGACCTCCCGAATACTTCATGTAAAACATACCAAATTTTCAGAATTCTATCATCATTACTTCAACCTCCTTAAGGGTTGAAATAAAAAATGATAAGAAAATTCGGAAAATTTGGTATGTTTTTGTATGAAGTATTTAAGAGGTCGTGTTAAAATTTCACGACGATTAGGAAGCTCGTTATTAGAAAATTAACATTTTGTTAAGAACAATTTTTAAAAGAAATAAAAAAAAGTTTATCAATAAACTTCGTTTCGTTTCCGTTGCTTTCAGTATATTGTAGATATTATAAAATTGAGAGGTCAAAAAAAAAACTTATTGCAAAGTTACATCAGTTTTCATAAAACAACATTTCATTTGTGAATGTTAATTGTTCAATAACGAGCTTCCTAATTGTCGTGAAATTTTTACACGACCTCTGAAATACTTCATACAAAAACATACCAAATTTTCAGAATTTTATCATCATTTGCGATTTGGGACTCAACATCCTTAATCTTTGCACGAGTGACGGCTCGTACGGTGGATCGCTTTGGAGATAATTTTTTTGGAAAATAAACACGAAGGGATAGCTATAGATAAGTGTGGCAGAGAAAACTGAGAAGCTAGTGGAACAGGTCAATATAGGTCAGACCTCGTAAGTTTTCCGTCACGTCTGCATACATTTGGGGCCCAAAATACTGATCAATTTTCAATATTTTTTCTACAAGGGTGTTGGGATGACTAGGTCGGGATTTTACACACGATTTATATCTAGTCTTGCCAAGTTTGACTTTTTTTTAGTCGCTGAACATTAATAACTGAGGGAGTGATTATTATATGTTTATTTCCAAGGGATACCGTCGTTGGGCTTCTACGACGTTTCGTAAAACTAGCTTATACCTTCTAACCAATAACTAACAATATTCTCCGCACGGAGTTATTATTATTTATTCAAAGTGTCACGGCTGCTGCAAGGCCAGTCAGTGCAGGTGGTTCTGGCAACTAGGGTCATCTGGAATGAAACATAAAACAATGTATTTCTAGCGTAATAAAAGTATGGTATGGCTGAATACTTTTTTTTTCACTGTGTAAATTACAAAAATGTCAAGCTGTAGAAAAAACAATTCGATTTCCGACCAGAAAACACCTTTGATTATTTGTTATTAACAAATGGACAAATATATCAAAATATCATCCGGTCATACGATAAAAAATGATATTAACTATGCTCTGTCCGAATTCAAAGTGAATTGGACTAGTAGATTTGAGATATGACACACAACGTTTCATGAAACAATTTCGACAAAAAAGTAAAATAAAAGGGAGTAAATCGAGGCGGTTCGTCCTAGTACAGTGAGCGATCCGACTCATCACAAAAATCGTCATTACTCGCTTAATTTCCGGAACTTTCACGAAATCTTTGTTGCAAATTGAAGTTACGACCCTACGCTACAAAACTGTGCAGTATAAGAATCGTAATTCCCAAACGTCAAGCTTAACCACTTGATACCCATGACGCACTCACTGCTGGCATTGACCATAAAATTCCATCACAATTCGCCATTCGTCGCGAAAAACCTGCCTTCAACTGTCCAGCTTTCATATTCACTTTTTGCCTCGAAAACGGTGCAGTCGATCTTCCGGAAACTCCCGGATTGATCTTTCATACGATATTAAAGTTTGCATCATTAGAACGCAACGAAAAATTAGAAACGTCAAATTTTTTTGGCAAATTTTGACCCTAAACATCACCTAACCTTTTTTAGTATCGTCATCAGCTATCTGCGCGAACATTTGTAGGATAAGATAATGAAGAAACTGAAGAAATTAAAAAAAAAACTACAACGTCTCTTCATTGCATTCCAACGATTCAAACTTCAACACTATCCTTTCATTAAACGTCCGTACGTGTACAAAAAAGTCTACTCCAACATTGAATGGAGAAACCATTTTCAAACGATACACGCGTATACACGAAGATTTCGCAAAAAGAATGAATTTAAAAAAAATTGAGTTCGAGATCCGAAAAAGCTTTCAGACTCGACTCCGAGACCTTCCATCCCATTCGTATCTTCCTATCTCTATTCACTTTCCAACTTCTCGTTCGAGATGCACATATAGGACGGGGGAGCCATTTCCGGGTTGCGAACGAGTGTAAGCCATCTGGCTGGCTCTGCTGCCGCGCGATCGATAGGGCCAGGTGAGTGGTCGTTCGGAATCAAATGGACCTCTCTTCCGGACGCCAGACTTTCTCGCTCTGTATCAACTGCCACCATTCGCCTCTCTCCCCGCCGTGGGAAAACAAAAAAGAAATGCCATATAGACTTTCGGGTCGTTTCGTTCAACTTTTTTTGCTTCCAAGCACGTTTGCATCAATTTTACACACATCTGTAGAAAATGAAGACTGGTCTGCTCTTTTTTTTCCAGGTCAATATACTTTCCTCTCTCTCTCTCCCTATCTTCCTATGCCTATCTCCCTCTCGTACACAGGACAGGGTAGCTTATTGGATTTTTCAAGCTCTCTCCTCCCCGTTACACTTCTCGTATCAATCTCCGCATCCGCGCAAGCTTTTCCAAACTCTAATCGTTCAGAGCTAACGATGTGTTTGTATTCTCTTTACTTTCTTTTTCCTTCTCTTCTCTTTATCGCCCTCAACCTTGCGGCGCCGAAAAAAAAAAAGAAACTCACCCACGTTCGCAAAAAGTATGATGGATCTCGTCGGGAAATTCGTTCTCGATATATCGGAAAAACGCTCTTCACTGATAAACCAAAGTATTACGAGATTTTCTTATTTCTCGAACGTGCTCGCGCGTTACGCTTCTGTACTCCCGTTGCTCACTCGCAGACTATACGTCGCTCGTGTATACGTACGTGTATTTATTTTGACAGTTTGCAAATTCATCTTAGCCTCAATGGCGTCTCCAATGCGTGCCATGGTACGAGGAATGTCTTTTGGTCCAGAACTCCTTGGATGTTTATTCCCCCGTGACGTCCAACTCCGTTACGAGAGTGGTCATGAATTTACAATGAATTTCGTTCCAACTTCCGCCTCGTGGCTGGCGAGACAACGGAATATATTGCCGGTATAGACAAACGTCTATGTACACACTGGACACACATACACGTATATGTATGAAAGGACAATTTGAATTCGTTGTACCTATGTACTGATAATTTTTTGCAAACGAAACGTTTATTTTGGGGACAGGACGATGGGTGAAAAGATCGGTGTACTGTTTACTCTTATCGAGAGGTGATTTCGGAGACATTGGGGTTTACGTAACGTTGAGGGTGGGGACTGTAGGCTGGTACGAGGGTCCTCGAAGTGGACGGTCTTCAAAGTTACCTCTTTGTGATGCATAAGGGAAAGTGCTGCGTAAGCGAGGCTGCGTTGACATCTTGAAAATTAGAACGATGTACACGTCCGAGAGAATGGATTGTTGGGATTGAATGTTAAAAGAGAGAGATGAAGCTAACCGAGAGTATTTTGAGGAGCGGTACGATGATTGATGGATCAATTTTCGTACCTATTAGGGTTGCCAAATGGCCACTAGGAAGCTTCAACATTTGGTCGCGTTTATCGTTGTAGTTATTTTCATTGCCACATCTATGTTGATTGTCTGTACGTATTAAAACAAAAAAAATTCCCCGTAGTTATATGGGTGGCCCTTTCGAAATGATCACTTTGCAGGACAACGAAGTTTATAAAGAAAAATATTTAATTTTTCATTCAAAATCTCCAATTGACTTCAGTTCTAATTGATGCCATATAATTCCTTGTGAATCACACTGTTTTTTCAATTTTGAGGGATTTATCATGATCGGAAGAAATCGTAGGGCCAGAGGAACGACGCAAATCTTTTTCTATCAAGTTTTTATTGGTTCATTAATATCTTCTTCTCCTATTTCTTTGAATATTGATCCTGCTCTTTTTGTTTCAACTTCTCTCTTCCTACAGGATCCTGGTTAAGCCTTTCTTATCTCCGTTTTTCAGCTTCTCTTTTTCTACGGAGCTTTTCTTCTTTCGATAGCGGCATGGCAATGATCTAAGAGGATCATTTTCACGTAACCTCAAGCATATACAAGCATTCTCTGGCGCATCTATCACGCCTCTGAATCTCACATGTTGGGAGGAAGTCAGAGGAATGACGATTCAAACGAGTTTTTACGCATAGCGCGGCATGCTACGTTTTTCTAACCTCAAAATCTGGCGGTAAGTGGGTGCCTAAAAGTTCCACTTCAACAGGCACAGAGTGACTCCTTTTATCGAAAAATGATACAGTTAAGAATGACCAGAGGAATGACTCCCTCGCCTGCGATACCACCTCATAGCACACAAGGTCTGTCGAAAAAAAAAGCCTCAGCTACACAAATGACACATCACATCGAGCCTCTTCAGAAAAGTACATGCAGAAGGCACTGCTCTGGCAAGCGTGATCAGCTAGCGTCACCCGTCACACAATATATAAGGTATTGTAAAAAGAAATCCAGTATTTTGCATGGAATTGAAGGCAAAAATAATGGATTTCTTTTAACTACACCTAATATTAACTGATTTATTCGTACAGCTCTCCAGAGGAATGATTGAGAAAAACGGTTACAAAATTTCGCTATTTATTCCGCGATACCTTTATTTTCATCATTATTCATTTTAAAATAAAATAAAGTATAAATAAAGTATAAATAAAGTATAAATAAAGTAAAATAAAGTAAAATAAAATAAAATAAAGTATTTAAAATAAAATAAATAGTAAAACAAAATAAAGGTATCTGCGATACCTTTATTTTCATCATTATTTATTTTATTTTTCAGGCAGGAATTGAATAAATGTCCAATAATTTCAAGGGACCTTGTTTCTGATGTTTAACATTTTTTAATACTACTTCAGCTTGCTAGGGTATAAGAAGTCTCGATAATTACACTCTAGTCGAACGATTTTCGTACTCAAAATACATAAATAAAAAGATAACGACGACATAAATAACGACGCTTTATCTGTCAAATCTGTTTTGTAGGTATATTTTGAAATATTTGAAACCGTTGTATTCCAAAACACCTACAAAGTAATCGAATAGTATCTATGGAAAAATTCAGGTTACAAGCAAAATGATCATTTTAGGAGAATTACCTATTTAGGAAACGTTGAAAAAAAAAATTAAAACATCGTGTATTTCGTCGAGTAAAATCTCGTCAAGCGGACCGTTGAAAACGTTTTTTAATTTAATCGAAGGGATGTCAATCGGCAAACAGAACAATCAATTTCACAGTAAATGAAAAAGTTCTAAATTTCGATGTCCGTATTTTTCCCTTGACTCGAAAATGATAATTGCTGGCTTTTCGACGTTAAAGCCTCGTCGGTCCACGGATAAAATCGAGCGGAATATTGTTTGCAGTGCCTGGAAGGCTCTCCGGTCGCAATACATTTCGTTGGGCCAAATTTGGTAACGATTTCCTCTGAGGGGCGGGAATGAGGGGTTGAGGGGATAAGGGGAGAATTCGGTGTACGCGTAAATCTTGGCTCGCGTCGGTAGAACTCGATGCAACAGCACGGGCCCACGTCATTGATACTGCAGGGATATTGCGCGTGAATAATGTTATTGCCCGTGAGCGTGCTCCAGTGGAGATCATTTGTGCGTAGGCTCGCGGGCCCAAAGCTCGTTACGAATTATATTGCACGGTGGATACCCTAACGAATGATTTCCCATTCGAAGCGCCCTCGAGCCAATCTGTTTACTTGAACGCTGAACGTGTCTTTTTTACTGGAAACTTCAAGGATTTTTTTGAAGCAATTTTTCAACAGTTTTTTTCCTATCGTTTTAGGATTAACAAAATGAGTTTTTGTAGACATTTTTGAAGCATTTTCCTAGGATTTTTGTGAGAAATTTTTGTAGGTATCTGTTGAGAAACTTTCTCTTTGAGACTTCTGGAGGAATTTTTCTTAGAGTTTGCCAAAAAGAAAAGCAATGAGTTTTTCACCGTTTTAGGTTGAGATCTTTTTTTTTATACACGACGTTTTTCACCGTTTTATGTTGAGATCTTTCTTTTGGATACACGATCGTTGAGCCCTCATTTTGGTATTAATAAATGTTTTTTCTACATTATTAATGAATGTTCATTTGCATAATTTTTAAAAATCTGTTTGACATTTGCTTTGATTTTTATATTGTTTTTAATAGCGTTAAGATTTTCTATCGTGCGAGATATTTTTCATTTCCGGGGAATCCTTCCAATACAAAAAAATCGTGATTTTTCTAACGTTCTGATTTGATGGGTTATGCCTAGTTGTAAAAGTCGAAAATAGCTAATATCTGGGATTTTTTTTTTAGAAAATCGTGACGATAAATTTTTAAAAAATTAGGTGTTTGAAAAAATATCAGCTGTAGAACACTGTAATTTTTTTGTGTAAAAATATTTTATTACAATTGATTTACAGCCGATGACCAGGAAGCACCTTTCGAAAACATCGTTTGCGGTGAGCGATGCCTTTCCAGATCAGGTTATTTAATATAAAAAAATCAAACAGATATCGTCAGGGTATTAGTTTATCCTATGATTAATCGAAGCAATTTCCGAAATATCAAATTTAGAAGAAATGGCGTGTGTTCAGAGCGAGTCTTTGTTTTTGCGAAAAAAGCTGGCATTATTTGTTCATCAAATCGGAAGTATATATCGGAAAAAAAATCCTTCGATAAAATACTATATTTTTACATATAGAAAAAGCACTAAGAATTTCAGAAATATACATGCAGTAGTTTTTAATATATTTTGCTTACCGACATTGAAAACGTACTTTTGAAAAAAAAGGCGTTTAAAGTTACGAACGATACTCCGAGCGTTTCGACGAGCGTCAACATAGCAGCCTCTAGCCCCGTCGATTTTCATCCGATCACCTTGATATTTTCAGGGAATTTTTATACGATAATATACTATCAAAATATATTGGATTTAAAAAAAGTGATTTTTCGACTTTTATAACCAGGCATAACAACACTTTTAAAAACGCCGTCATCTTTATTTTATTGTATAGCAAGAAACAGAAATATTTTGACGGGAAAAAAGTAGTTTTTTCTCCAATCTATGGAACAAAAATTAATGAAGTTTGATTTCAAAAAGCGAACCACGAGCAAAACGAAGTAAAAAATAGAGTGAAACATTTTATTCCCGAAAAATATTTTTCCCGAGCAACATGTCGATGGAATTCGTAAAAAAGAATTTCGTTTTCTTCTAATGCAAGCAACGAGCCACGCGGAGTTTCCTTCATTTTGACGAATTAATTGTCGTCAGCGTCAAACAGAATTCCTCCTTCGCCGGAGAGCGAGGCTCATGTTAATATCCATTACGTTGCGACGTTGAGAGACGGGTGCAATTAAATTTATCAATTGGCATGCCGGTCGGGGCTCTCGCAACTTTCATTCGATATTGTAAATACGTTCGCTGCGCCTGACTGTACACGCTCCTTCATTGAATTATTGGATAATCATTCGAACCGGGGTAAGTGTCGTTGTCGACTTTCGTGAAACGTGGAACGAACTTTACTGTGCCGGAGACACGCAACGTCTGCGCATGCAAAGCGACTGTAAATGAAACTACGAATTTTGTTAAGGATGTTGAGTCCCAAATCGCAAATGATGATAAAATTTTGAAAATTTGGTATGTTTTTGTATGAAGTATTTCAGAGGTCGTGTAAAAATTTCACGACAATTAGGAAGCTCGTTATTGAACAATTAACATTCACAAATTAAATGTTGTTTTATGGAAACTGATGTAACTTTGCAATAAGTTTTTTTTTTTGACCTCTCAATTTTATAATATCTACAATATACTGAAAGCAACGGAAAAAAACGAAGTTTATTGATAAATTTTTTTTTATTTCTTTTAAAAATTGTTCTTAACAAAATATTAATTTTTTAATAACGAGCTTCCTAATCGTCGTGAAATTTTAACACGACCTCTAAAATACTTCATACAAAAACATACCAAATTTTCAGAATTTTCTCATCATTTTTTATTTCAACCCTTAAGGAGGTTGAAGTACTGATGATAGAATTCTGAAAATTTGGTATGTTCTTACATGAAGTATTCAGGAGGTCGTGTAAAAATTTCATGACGATTAAGAAGCTATTTATTGAACAATTAACATTAACATGTTTCATAGGGACTCATCATCCTTAAGCTGGCGAATTGTCACAAATTGTTTTGCAACCCCTCGTTACCCACACATACAGGCGCGCGCAATGGAAATAAATTAAATTTCATACAAATATAATACTTTATGCATGTTACGATTTACCAAACTCTCTGATAAAAAGGAATAATGAAAATTCGAAAATGGACCAGCGAATAACATTTCCATAATTATGGATAAGGTTCCAACCCTCCCCCTCTCCTGATCGAGCTGAAATTTTGCACAACCCTTCCTTTTAATATTTCAAGACAATCCCTAAAGGGATTTTTGGCGAGTCGCAGTAGTTTTCGATATATCGCATTTTTAAGTTTTTTTAACGCGCGCCGTCTATATTTATATCTGCTACGTCTCCTTTCATACCTATATATGTTATCGCGCCCTCCGTTTTATCCAAATCAACCCAAGCAAACCCAAACCCAAACCCGAAAGCTATTGCGCGTTGCCAAAAATCCCTTTAGGGGTTGTCTTAAAATATTAAAAGGAAGGCTTGTGGAAGATTGCAGCTCTATTGGGGGAGGGGAGAGGGGCGTCGAAATCTTACCCAAATTGATTTAAAAAAAAAATGGACGCCCGAATCCCTTCGTGATTGCTGCAATGAAAGGATTTGTGGAATTCGTAATTTGACCGATCACAATCGAAGAGTGCAAAAAGCTTTTTCTATCGCGTATATATATATACGCAACGAAAAAAGTTTTTTACATAGTTACAGGGTGAGGTACATAAAGTGTTACAGAGCAATAGCACTCAAACTATTGATCATATCCAAAAATGTTTCAGACAAAAGTCTCAGTGTTCGAGAAGGCCGTCATACTGGACCACCCTATTTTTTTATCGGTGGAGGCGCTGAGGCTACGCAAAGGCCAACTCGACTTTTTAAAATGGAACCATCTATTTTTTTTCGATAACATTATTACCATTCTAGTCACGCAAAGTATGAAAATAGTCGAAAAATCTGCTACTGCTCCGTAACACTTTATGTGCCTCACCCTGTATAATATTGGAATAAATCCGGAAATAAATAAAGTTTGATACAAATACTTTATGCGTTGTTCAATGCTACCAAGCGCTCGGATGTAAGCAAACACGAAAATGCACCAGCGAATAAAATTTCCAGAAAAATAAAAAAATCGACGCCCAAATTCGCTCGTGATTGTCCGAATCAAAGGATTTGTGGAATTCGCAATTTCACCGATCGCAAACAGAGAACGAAAAAATGCGGTGAGTGGAAATAAATTTTTCATTCGTTTCAGGACATGTCCGAGTACAAATGCGAAAATGGAAAATCGCCGCTGTACGTGCCGCACAAGTCAGTGACCGGCGTCATCGGAGCCTCATTCAGCGTCGTTTCCATCATGGTCGCCAACATTCTTCGGCTCTTCAAAGTAAGATGACCCACGTCAATATCACATTTCAATATCGTTCAACTTTTCCAACAATATACGTAGCAAATTCTTCCCCCAATTGTGTCCACCCGCGCATAATTAACAGTGAAAAAAAAACGAGTAGAAAAAAAAAGAAAATCTTTGTGCGAGGAACTTTATAGAATTTTCCATTCGGGTGGTCGCCTCGACGTTTTGCCGAAGGCCCGACGATGCAGGAGTGGGTCTGGGGAAAAGAAGTGAAATGATGTATAAAGGTGGAAAGAAACCGATAGGTATGCACGGATTGCTCGAATGCAATCTGCGAAGTGTTCTCGCGAGGTACGCGTGTCTGTGTTGTACATATATATGATCCAAGGGGATTTTGAAGACGTTCGACTTTGAAGACCATCCCCGTAGAAGCGGTCCCCAGACTCGATATTATCTCACTCCCAATGTCTCCACGAATCACTTGTAGATAAACACAATCATATTTACGTAAAGGTCGTTTGGAGAACCGTTCTGCTTCCAAGCTGAATTAATTGTTAGAAAAAAAGGTTCACGACGGTCCCCGAGACAGCTAGAAATGTTGATAGTCAACATGGCATAGTATTCGGAAGTTACGATCGGTGCGTCGAAAGTTGGTGAAGATATTTGAGGCACTCCTGATGGGTACTGTAAGAAGAGATGATAGCGAAAGGGAGAGTGATGGATACATAAATAGATAGTTCGTTAGTGTCCTAGGACAGAACAATTCTCCTGACACACAGTACGTACAAAATAAAGGGTGCCTCAAAATTACCGGACATGTTAAATTGCGCGCCATTTTTGTGGCGAGCTTAGAGTACTAATCGTTGACAACCTGCGTCAGCAAGTATTGAGGTGTAGTGATGGAGGATTGCACAATCGAGCAACGCATAAAAGTTGTGAAATTTCACTACAAAAATGGTAAAAAAATATGCAGAGACGGTCCGTAAAGTCCGCACGTCTTTTGGTCATCATAACGCACCATCTCGCAACAATGTGGCGAATTTAATCACACATTTGAGGTTAGCGGTGCAATAACCATGATGATAAAAAACGAAACATCGAACAAACAAAGAACAGGTATTCTGCAGAAATTATACAGCATGTATAAAGATGTACAGCGGTTAGCCATAAAAGGTGTCATGCGATTCTATATAAGACTATCAATGACATACGCATAGCAGCGACACTATAAAACACACGGAGAGAATTTTTAAGTAATTTTTACTGTGAAATCACAGTAACTCGGTGACAAATGTGCAATTCTTCAGGTTTTTAGGAAATAAATTATAAATTTTCATGGAAATGAATCAAAATTTACTTTTGCGTAACAGAAATTTAAAATATTTTCCAGAATTTTTACTGAAATTAATAGTAAAATTTCATGAAACGTAAAGATTACGACAATAAGTTAAAAAAGTGCTAATATAAATGAAATTTTTCAGTGGAACATTGAGAAATTTGCGTGTTTTCCATAAAAATTTAAAAAAGGAAGCCGAAATTTTCCGTGCGTCCACCGGAATTTTACGTTCTTTAATGTAAAATCAGTTAGGGCTAGGTCGCCTGACCGTATGCGTGAGCTCTGTGTGTGAGCGTGCGTATACGTGAACGCAAGCTGTGAGAGTGTGCTCGTGTATGACGCAGTATGACGAGCACGAACGACGCCGACGCGCGTTGCTTAGCAACAGCGGTAACGCGCATGCGCATTATAGTACGAAGCATGGGCCAAGAAAGCCTCGTGGTCTCGTGCAGTCTAACGTGTTCTACGCAGTTCTACGCAAGAAAACAAAGAAACGTGAAAAGAAACTTCGATAAAGGACGTCTACAATGGTACGGAAAGATGATATGCTAAAATAAGTAGCAATCAAGAACACAAATGTTCAGAAATACAGTATATAGAGTATTTATTTAATCATAGGGAATTAATTTTTCGCTAGGGATTTTAGAAATTTCAAGTTTGTCCAGGTTATTTTTACTGTAGAAACTTGGAATTTTTGAGGCAGCCCATTGTTAAAATTCTACATGAGAATGTGTCAGAATTTTTACTGAAAGAAATGTAAAAAATTATGCTACTTGCTTAAATTTTTACATGAATGAAAGCAAAATATTAAAAGCTAGTGTCAATTTTTGACTACGTGCACATTTGTCACCGGTTTCAAATTTTCAATGTCATTTTTACGGAGATTTCACCGTAAAAAATACTTAAAAATTCTCTCCGTGCAGTGAAGCAATCACCCGTCCACCCTCGCAATCGCACCAAGAACGGTCCGGGGCTAGATAACTCCTACAAAGAGCAGTTCATCTATGAGGACAGAAATACATCTTCCAAAATTAACACCCCCACATAGTAACGAGTTCCACAGGTAGGCAGGGGAAATACCGAAGGCATGCCTTTGGTATTCCATACAAAAGTACCGGATGACCGGAAATTCCGGTGCATCACGCAAGGGCATGCCCTTACTAGGACCTCTATTGTAAAAAGCGATCTTAGGTATGCCGGTTTTCCCCAGTGGAGGACTTCATACGGTGTACGCAGAATGAAAAATGTCCGTCTGGCATCCACCCTCAACTATGAACGTCTTTACCAATACGGTGTTATATGCTCCGACCGTTTAGCATAAAAAAATGAAACGAACTCATGAGGTTCAGGCTACTTTTGAGATGGTGTTGGAAGCAATAATCAAAAGAGAGCCACAGAGAGAGAGAGAGGGTTATATGACATAGAGAATCGAGTCAGCCACAGTTGAGGATAATATCGATTCCCGACCGTTCGAGAGTTGATAACAGTGCCAGTCTCTTGGGGAGCGACCGATTTCCATATCGTCCCGTTTCATGCGAGTTAGTTCGAACTATATAATTTTCAACATTGCTCAGGACCCCTCTCTCTCTCTCTCTCTCTTTTTCTCTCTCTATCTATCTTCTATTACATTCATTCCCTTCCATATTTTCGATTTTTCATTTCACAACATCCACTGATGATAAATTTCCCAGTCAGAACTCGATAGCAGCAAAACCTTTGCCCCCAGCCTGATTTTTCGGGAGCCCAGTTTCTCTTGTGAACGATCTGGGTTGCTGAAAACTACCGTCACGGTCTATCGGAGTCCGATTAATTTAACTACGGTTATTGCCTGTTTGTTATGCCACTCGTACCGCATATCGCCCTCTTGGGGCTTCTGGTGCCAATAGAGCTCCGTCCTACCTGGCTCTATCGATCACGGATATTACATCGCAGACGATAGTTCGGAAGTCGCGATACGTGGCGAAATGCAAGCCTCGAGACTGCGGGCTGCTCGGTCTGGGCACGTCGAGCGACATTCCTGCCGTTTCGACTTCCATATTCGCGCGCCAACCAGGCATGGAATTCTCGTTGGCTTGATTCGCGTTCGTTGAGTAGTGCCTCGCGTTCCACCGATGACTGCCGAAGCGTACTGAGTTCCTCTTTTTAGAGCTAGATACGTTCAACGGCAGTTCAACTTCGAAGCTTCCTGGAGTTTCGAACACATCGTTAATTTTGAGCGGCAAATATGAAATTCTGGGCAAGGGGAAGAATTATTGAAATGCTGACCAGAGAAACCCAAACGAGCTCGAAAAAATCCAAAGAGAAACGAACAAATCAAAGAAATCAAAGTAAACCCAAACAAAACCGAAGGCTTGCCACAAAATCGTCCGTGAGGGGAGAATATGGCAGAGAAAAGCAGCAAACTAGGCAAGGAATTCTCGCTAGTTCTTGATTCGCGTTCATTAAGTGGAGCCTCGCGTTCCACCGATCACTGCTGAAGCATACTGAGTCCCTTTCTCAAAGCTCCATACCATCGAAGGTAGTTCAACTTCGAAGTTTCCTGGAGTTTCGAACACCTCGTCAATTCTGAGAGGCAAACGTGCAATACTGGGCAAAGAGAAGAATTACCGAAATCCTAGCCAGAGAAACCCAAATGAGCTCGAAAAAATCCAAAGAGAAACAGACGATCCGAAGAAACCAAACTAAACCCAAACGAAACCGAAGGCCTGCCACAAAAACGACCGGAAGGGCCGAATATGGGAGAGAATGGCAGCGAACAGAATTAGGGTGACGAAAGCGTGACAGGTGCTAGTCACTCCGAGAGAGAGAGAGAGGGGGAGATTGGTTGATTGATTGAGTGATTGATTGATGGTTTATTATATGCCTCGGTATGAACCTTCAGGCAACAAGATCCTTATAACGAACAAAAATGAACAATAATTAAATCATAATGTATCAGAAAGGATAACGAAGCATGTAGGAAGAAGCTACATAAATAAATAAATGACGTAACGACACATAAGCAAAAAAGCTATAAACATCAAAGATTTGAAAAATTGCATACTAACCAAGAGCAGAAAAGCTATATAATAAAAAAATAACATAGCCAAACATAGGCAGAAGAGTAATATAAATAAAAAATTGAAATTAAAAACTGAGGTATAGACTCAGCAGCTGGATACATGATGCTCAAAGAGATGCTTAAACAGTCTGGTCTCGAATATAGCAAGGCTGGAGGGCGAGAAAGAGAGAGAGAGAGGTTGGAAGATCCAAATCACCCAATGTTTATCATCGATATAAGATCACGTGTACGTCATTCTCCTCCTCAATTCTTTTGTACCTCGAAATTCGTAGATTTCCCTTGCGGTCACCGAGAAAAAAAGACCATAAATAAAACAAATGGTTCGCGTTCCTCGTTCGGCTAGTGGTGGCGTTGCTCTTGAGTTTGTGATCCGACCACTGTCTGTCTTTCTTTACTCTCCTCGTATCGCTCGAGCATCTCGTTCCTTTGGCACCCACCCTGGTCCGTTCTTTGCACAGAGTCCCGCACTCGAGTGGGCAAATATAATGTATGCTCCCGCCGCAGGGGTTGCTCGTATATCCATAACTCTGCATCACCGTCCTATCCATGGAACGGTCCAACCAGCACGTGATTCGCCAAGTGGTCTAGCTGGTCAAACGCTGATCCGAAAAATCTCAGGCCACACCCGTTCTCGTGGTTATTCCTCGTAAAACTGATTGCTCTTTCCAATCACGTAGTTACTCTAATCACGAAAGTCGAGAGGGCTCTCGTCGGCACCGTCATCGTTTTGAAATACAGACCTTCTTTTCCAATGGTGTTAGCGTGACCTACAAAGAAGTTTTGCGGCAGTCGTGTGACATATGTCTTATACTTTTATACGTATGAGGAAAGGTGATTGTGAAGGAACTGGACCTCGAGGATCGTCCTCGTAGTAGTTAATTGCTTGACTCTCAATCTTCGGCTAATCCTGAGGCTAATCGAGGACACCTCATTTGCCAATTATCTTTAAACCTTGTTTGCCCTCATTTGCTTGCCCTCATTTGTCCATTGCTTGATGCTCAACCTCAGGCAAATCCTAACAGCCTTGAGGACACCTCATTTACTCGTTATGTCTTTATTTGCCCCTTTACCCATTGCTTGATCGTCAACCTCGGGCAAATCCTGACGGCTTTGAGGACACCTTTCGATGGATGGAAGTAGATTTGTAGAGAGCCCATTTCAAAGACTTTCCTGTGGCGAAAGTCAACCATTTGTTGAAGTTTTGAGGCCAGTCTTCGAAACAGCCGGATGGGCTGATTGGAAATATTCTTTCCTCATATATAAAAGATGGAATGTGGTTTGTTACTCGAGGGGCAGTATATTGGCTTTCGAGTGCTTCCCTTTCTATATGTACCAAAGTATCAGGAACATCCAATACTCCACTTACGATCGAGCGTTCCTACACGTCAAAGCTCAACGAGATTTTCTCAAGTATTTGCTCCTCTTATACCACCGCACTTTACTTTCGCCACTTTTCGACATTATGAAAGCCGGTCCTGTCGCACCGACGAATGTGCCCTTTTTCGCCCCCAAAGCTGATCCTACTGAACTTGAAAGGAAAAGCAACATTCCCGTTTTTTGCTTTATATGTCCGTCCATTTATTTTATTTGGGTACTTTGATCGAGGAGGATTTTTCCTCATAATTTCATTATTTCTATACCTGTCTCTCTTCTTATTTATCTCGTATGGAAAAAATTCCATTTTCTTATCATCACTACTTCACTGCTATTCCATTTTATCGCTATCGGAAGCGGGTGCAGTTATAAAATAATTTATGCAAGCATGCACGGAATACTAAAATATTAATTAAGGAAAATATGACGAGAGAAAATATGTCTGAAAAAGGAATGCATTAAAATGTAAAAGAAAAATATGGCTGGAAAAGAAACGTATAGGGGAATAATGATGTTATAATAATATAATGGGGTTGGAAGACAAAATGAATACGGCTTATGCATTACACTGCGTTAAGGGGAGAAATTCCTTTAGACAGGACCCAATAGGCAAATTTGAAAGGTTTTTTTGAGTCGAAACTATTTATCCTACATAATTCGAATTTGGAGTGGATATTATTACATTTTTCAATTTTCAGGACATTTTTTTAATATTCGAAAATGACAGCTGTACAACACTTGCTTTAGAGACGGTTGTCCCCTAAGTTGCTCCACGGTGGACGACCTAGCGTCCGGTGCATTAATCTGAAACATCAGAGCCAAAAAGTTGTAGATTTCTAAGACCTACACGCTCTATGTGAACCTCAAAAATCCAAATAAAAGTGAACATTCAAAACATGGGTTGGAAAAGTCTGCTATCGTTCATGATTTGAAAAAATAGTATTTGTTAACGAAAAAGTAGTTTCGGTTAATATTTTCCAAGCAGCTTTAGATTCCCATAGACCGTAATTATGTTATCTGAAAATTCAAAAAACTCAAAATGATCGATCGAGTAGTTTTTGAGTTATCTTTTAAAGGGTTCATCAAAAAGTGGTGTTCAGGAAAACACGTTTAAAATTTGAAGACTCAAGAATTTGCGTCTCAATCATCTACCGATTGATTTGCAATTCCGGGGCTATGGAGTCGTCTTTCAGCTTCTTCGTAAGGTTCATTTTTGGCCATAAGCTTTTCTTTACATTATAAAGGGTATATTCACTTTATTTCACTTTATTCACTTAATTTCTTTCACTTTATTCACTTAATTCTTTCACTTTATTCACTTAATTCTTAATTATATTCACTTTATTAATTTCTTTCACTTTATTCACTTAATTTCAATTAATTTCACGCAAATTCACTTAATTTCAATTGATTTCATTCAAATTCTCGCTTAATTTCACTAAATTCACTTAAGGATGTTGAGTCCCAAATCGCAAATGATGATAAAATTCTGAAAATTTGGTATGTTTTTGTATGAAGTATTTCAGAGGTCGTATAAAAATTTCACGACAATTAGGAAGCTCGTTATTGAACAATTAACATTCACAAATTAAATGTTGTTTTATGGAAACTGATGTAACTTTGCAATAAGTTTTTTTTTTGACCTCTCAATTTTATAATATCTACAATATACTGAAAGCAACGGAAACAAAACGAAGTTTATTGATAATTTTTTTTTTTATTTCTTTTAAAAACGTTCTTAACAAAATGTTAATTTTTTAATAACGAGCTTCCTAATCGTTCTAAAATTTTAACACGACCTCTTAAATAGTTCATACAAAAACATACCAAATTTTCAGAGTTTTCTTATCATTTTTTATTTCAACCCTTAAGGAGGTTGAAGTAATGATGATAGAACTCTGAAAATTTGGTATGTTTTTACATGAAGTATTCAGGAGGTCGTGTAAAAATTTCATGACGATTAAGAAGCTATTTATTGAACAATTAACATTAACATGTTTCATAGGGACTCAACATCCCTAAGTTCATTTAATTCCACTTAAATTCATTGAAGTTCGCTTAATTTCCCTCAAATTCACCTAATTCATACACGATGTGTTTCCGCTTCAATTTCCCATTTTTTAAACCAAGTTTTGAGACGAAAATACGAGCTTCCGTGCTACACGAAAGAAATATAAATTCTCACTTTCTTTTTGCGTTTCTGGAAGGGCGCGCGTAATTTAACATTCTCGAAATGAACTCGAAACGAGCAAAACGCGCAAACGAATCGAATACATTCGAAAAAAAAAAAAGGAAAACTTCATACGGTGTATGAAAGGCGGCCTTGAAGAGTTTGCGAAAAAGCGACGGCAAGAAAGCGTGTAATTGCTGCTTCTCTATTCGCGGCGAGTAGTAAAAGCGGGTACTTGTCAGACGACGTTTCACTGCCGCCTCGTTCCGTCTCCCGCCCTCTCGTACTCGCACTTACTCTCGTGCATTTGCCCACATCGAATCCTCGAAACCTCGACATTTCTCTCACGGACTCGCCGAGTTCTCTCAGGAATTAAAAAAAAAAAAAGAGAGGCGAACGCTCGAATCAGCCCGCAAGAGGCGAGTCGAGTCGCACTTCTGTGCTCGCTCTTTCAATTATTCGAAACACTAACTCGATCATTCTTCAAGAGTTTCGCGAAAAACTCGTTCAAACTTTGTAAAAAATAAAATTACTTCGAGCTGATTTGTCCGAAAGGAAACGTTCATCGTTGACCGTATGAGTTTCTCCTTGAGGATACCGCAAGAATTCTCGTTTAATGGAATTTTCCTGGAACACGCATATACTCATTATATATATATATATATATATATTGGGGTACATAAATGTTTAACCATTACTAGCAAATTTCTCTACATGTATCGTCCTACCAGACACGATAGCTGCATTACAGTAAGAGAAAAATAAGAGGAGAAGAAAGAAGATGGAAAAAGGGACGCGAGAGGTAGAATGTTGTGATACTCGATGCACTTTCCGAGGGAGCATTCTATTTCGCCTCCCCCGGAGTCACGAGGCAAACAAGTTTTTCGAGGAGGTGGAAACGATGTACGAGAGAAAATGAGAAAAAGAGAGAAACGTAGACACAGTTCGTTTGCTTCGTATAGCTATTTCTATGGCCTTGGGCTCTTTACTGCACGCTGCAACTGCACAATGCATATATATATATATACACACACATACACACACACATACATATATATATGTTCATATATATATATATATATGTAAACATGCATATAAACTATTAACGAGCAAAACGACGTAGCCTGCACGATATAATACGCGAAGTAATGTGGTTTGCGTTCCTTTGTTCCTTAAAACTCAACACACTAGCCATGGGCCGTTTCGAATAGCTGAGGACGAGATCCTCGTAAGTTTCGGCGTTTTCATTTCTTACGGAAATTGTAATACACTTTTTCGGTAAATATTTGCCTCGGATGAGAGCCAGATTTTTATATCGTTTCTTTGAATAAATACACTTAATTTAATTGATCCTATTATTTGGGTGGAAGAGCCAAATAATAAGACTTTGAAATAAATATGGAAATGCAGTCAAGGATAATTTTGGCCTCATTTTTTTCGGTTGAACTTTTCGTGGGATATATTAAATAGTTCTTCGAATTGGTAAACGTAATTAAACTGAGACGATCATGCAAGACGAAAAAAACTATAATTCGCGAAATAAATATGGGAAGGCAACCTAGGAGAATTCTGGCTCAGTTTTTTTTCGATAAAAACTTGTGTGGGATGAGTCAGACTTATTTAGAGTTTGTTTGGATAAATAAAGTTAGTTGAATTAATTAGATTATTTGAGAGGAAGGAACTATAATTTCAAAAATATATATGGGAATGCAGTCGAGGAATATTTTAGCCTTATTTTATTGTGGTTAAAATTTTGTTGGACGCGCCGGACTTGTTTATTATTTTTTGAATTAATAAACTTAATTGAATTCAGAAGAGTACGCAAAAGGAAAAAAAATTGTTTTGAAATAAATATGAGAATACTGTCTAGGAAAATGGTAGCTTAATCTTTTTAACTAAAATTTGTGTCAGACGAGTCAGATTTATTACTAATATCTCTGGGTAACTAAATATAATTGAATTGATGCTATTCTTTGGAAGGAAAAAACTATAATTTTGAAAAAATATGGGCATGCAGTCAAGAAGTATTTTGGCCCATTTTATTTTGGTCAACATTTGTGTAGGTCGGGTCAGACTTATTTATTATTTCTTCGGATTAATGAACTTAATTGAATGGAGACGATTATACCAAAGGAAAAAAAACTATAATTCCGAAATAAATATGGGTATGCAGTCTACGAAAATTCTAGCATAATCTTTCTACGATGAAAATTTGTGTCAGACGGGTTGCACTTATTGATCAATAAGTGCAACTCGGATCAATAAACTCGAATAAATTAATGCTATTCTTTGGGATGGTAAAACGATAATTTTGAAGAAAAAAGTGTGGGTATGCGGTGTGGGAAACTTGGCCTGAAACGCCTTGTGTATACGTGTGCATATATATACCGACATTGGTGCATCGTTAGAACCCTTGGTAGTTTAACGCAGAGGCAAAGAGAATTTCGATTCTGCTCTCCGCTGCGAGAGGGGCGCAGGGGATTCTCGTGTTCTCGTCCGACCGCCATTCCCCCGACGATTATTAGTACTTCGAGCTCTTGCCGCGTTCACAAACGTGCGAGAAATATAATTACGTGAATACGTAATTGTTTGACGCTGGAGAAGTAGATATTTGTATTCGTCGCAATTATTTGGTTGCCCTTAATTTTTTTTCACGAGAATTTACTGTCTTGTTTTTTTCTATGTGACACATTTTCTCACTCAGATTTGTTTCATTTGATTTTTTATTGATATTCCTTCGTCTGCCATCGCGAGTTCTTGTGACCCCGTTACTTACAGTGCTTTACAATTTCCTCCACTTCGCTGTTTCCTGTTCCCGACGGATCTCCGTGGAGTGTTGCCAACAGTCACGCGTTTCTTGACGCACTACTGTATGGCATTTGCACAGAGGAATTGTGCGAGGGGTTCGAACGAAATTAAAATGGAATTGAAACAAAACGTCGTTTCAATTCCATTTCAATTTTATTTCCGTTTCATTTGAAAATGAAATCATGCATGTGCATTTGTTTGAAGAAATTATCATTTAAATGTCACACACACACTGTGTGTGTGAATTCAAAAATGTTCAAAAATGTGAATTCAAATTTTTTTAAACAAATTTGAGTTTTAAACACCATTTATGTTCAAATAAAATTAAAGTTTCAAGTGAGATTTTAATTTACACATGAAAAAAGTATAATTTAAATTTTATATATAAATATATGTATATATAACTTTTAAATGGATAAGTTTAGGTTGATATTTTTTGTTAAACATTTCAGTTTGATTTGAAATTAAAAACATACTGGTACATTTGTTTAAAAAAATCTTTATTTGAATGTCATATATGTACGTTAAATATTTGTATTATTTATTTTGTATTTATTAATTCATCCAATTTATCCATTTTATTGATTAATAAGTGTACGATAAGATTTATCTTCGAATAACATTAGAGTTTCGAATAACATTTTTCCCACTGCCACCTAAAATCTCATTAATACATTTTGTTATTGAAAAATAAATCATTAAAATTTAAATATTATTCAAAAATAAATATGATTTGAAATTCACATGTTGTTTAAATCTGTAATTACCTTTTAAAAATGTCAATTCAATTGTCATACATATGCATCCGCATAAGCATTGAAATTAACATGTTTAAAAATCAATGAACTTGAAATGATCTTCTTATAAATATGCTTGCATCTATCCAAAGGTAATTTCGAAGACATTCGAAGTCAAATTCGTGACAGCGAGTATGAAGACTATCACGGACGAACCTGCAATTGTTCACTTCGTCGCTTACTTCCTCTATTTGTCGCCTGCTCCTCGAACAATTTATTTTGTCCAATTTCGACTTTTTTTCCCGTTTGGCTGAAATGCCCGAATGATGAATACGCAAAAGTTCGCGGCGAAGGAAAAAAGAAAAACGTTTGTGAAAAATTGCCAAAGCTCCTCCCTGACGAGGAAAAAGCAGGATCACCCTGGCCGGTTCGAGCTTATTCAGCCTCGTGTGTGCACCTACACATTTATATTGGAGTATCGATATCGATTTACCCGAGTATATAAGAGCGCACCCTACGTAACCATAATTCACCAGATTTTTACGAGTCAGTCTGGAAAACTTCGCGTCCATTCCCGTGCGTGCTCGTACGGCACAGCGAGTGAAAACTTTTTCTGATTAACCGAGAAGAAAGAGTGAGGAATGGGCGTGGCGGGGGGGGGGGGGTAGGAGGCCCCGAGCTCTGGTCGAGAATACGAATAGCCCATTTCGAAACGGGGCACCCTCGATGTGTATATAATTTTAAAAGGGCCGAGAAAAAGTTCGGCAAACTCGAATACCTCGGAGCTGCTGCTTCGCTTATGCTTGTTGTACATGCGGATGTTACTGGGCTGTAAGCATTGCTGGTACTTTTACCAACTTCGTGGCTTGATGCCTCGCGAATGGGGAGTGATTTTATATTGAAAGTGGCGAGAGTCCTTGCCCTTATTCGTGCAACCTCCTGAAATCTCGTCCCTACTTGCTCACCCCCCCCCCCCCCTTGGCGAGAGGTAAAAAACTTTTTCAATAGTTTCATCGTACGACGGTACGAGCATGTATGTGGCCACTTCTCCGATTGATGGAAGGCTACATCGAAAAATCCGGGAATGGAAAAATGTAATAAAAAAGTATATTTTTTATTTACGCACATGTAATTCACTTCATTGGAAAGTTCTTACACCATTGACGCGGTTATGAAATGTAGAAAGGCATTTTAATTTTTCACAAATATATTATAGTTTTATGAACGAAGAAAAAAACGAAGAAAACGTCTTTTATTAATGTCGGTGATATAAGTCGACTGGTAGGACTCTCTTTTGAAGATCCTTGCCGATGGTGAAATTTTTTTCTCCATCAGGCCTCGTCCGAAAAATAAAAAATAAAAATTTCTTGTCAAAAAAGGTAATTACCGAAGTGTAGTATAGGGGAAAAAAATTAAAAAATTGTTGTAGAAATGATAGCCGTTTGAAAATAACTTGGGATTTTTGCTGAAATGTTGAGTGTAAAAAATTAATAACAAGTGAATCCGATCGAAAAATCATATTCTACATTCTAGATAATATTATAAAGAATATGTGGTATCAATTTCATAAAAATCAGTTGAAAAAAGTGTAAAAATCAGTGTAAAAAATTAATAACAAGTGAATCCGATCGAAAAATCATATTCTATATTCTAGATAATATTATAAAGAATATGTGGTATCAATTTCATAAAAATCAGTTGAGCAGGTCTCGAGATATATTTTTTATTTACGCACATGTAATTCACTGAACTGAGGGAGTGATCGCTAGCTGAGAAATATTAGGCACGATGTCCGGAAACAGCAGATGTTTTTGAGGATTTTATATTTATCGATGTTCGTTTGTATTTTGTATGTAAATTAATACTTTTTTATACATATAAAGCCTGTGTGTTTATCATGAGGTAATCATGGTTTAGGATGGCGTGTCGACTTAAAAAAATGTTGCCGCACATATACAGGGTGTTAGGAAGGTCGATGCAAAGCCGAAAGGGGGGGAGGGGCATAGGTGACCTCGTTAGGAACATACCTAACCAAGGTTACCTTAGTCCAAAGTCTGAGAATTTCAAGCTATCATGGTAAGTGTGATTTTTTGAAAATTTCCCAAAATTTGGTACTAACTCGTTTACCTCTCACGTTAATGCTATTTTTAAAAAATATCATTAACATAAGAGGTATGTTAATTCTTTGACAAGTTTTCAATTATTCAACACGTCTTATTTAGTTTGTTGTGTGGATACAGATGATTGTATTGGTGTTCATCGATTGAATACACGTTAAGCTAAAACGCAAATAAGTTTATAGTTACCAATCATTGTCTGTATGAACATTATGAATGAGTTAGTACGTAATTTTGGGAAATTCTCCAAAAATCATACTTACCATGCCAACTCGAAATCCTTAGACTTTGGACTATGGTAACCTAGGTCAGATATGTTCCTAACGAGGTGACCTATCACCCCCTTAAGGTTTTGCACCAACCTTCCTAACACCCTGTATATATAGGGTATCCTGAAGAGCGACGTCCGGAAGAACAATGTAGATGCCTCGTATCAATACCTATTCGAATCAGCCTCGTGGACGTTCTGCGACCTTTTCTAATCTCCGAGAAAAAAGCATTTTTTATCTTTGGTTCGAGTTCCCCTGTAGCATAGATATATATTTCGTCCACTTTTAGGTATTTTCTTTTCTTTAAGAAGTTTTTGAACGCATTTGGGTGTCATTTAGACTGGTGTAAGTATTTTTTTTATTATCATCTGAACTTTAGTGACTGATTCTCTGAATTCAATTTTTTTGAAGAGTTGATCAAAATTTAAGGCATCAACGTTGGTGTTGACTTGATCATTTATTTATTGCTGAACAGTGCACTTGATAACGATAACACAGGTAAACAAAATCGTGAGGAAAGTACATGCACAAATGAGAAAAATAAAAAATGCTTTTGTCTCAAAAACTAAAAAAGATTGTCGAACATACATGGGGGTGATTGGATAGGTATACGAGCCATCTAGATTTTCCTTCTAGCCGTCACTTTTGCGCTTTTCTGTGTATATATATGGGTTTTTCGTTACATATATTATGTTTATTCCTATACATATATATATAGAGAGAGAGGGAGGGAGAGAGAGAGAGAGAGAGAGAGAGAGAGAGAGAGAGAGAAACATAATATATTTGACGAAAATCCCCAAATAAATCTAAGCATTACTTTTATATTTATTTATTGTAAAAATTGAAAATATATATATTTATATACATACATATAACGTTTTAATTGGAAACAAAAAGTAAAACAAAAAGTGAAACTAAAGTATAAGTTTAGAAATAAGAAAATATTGTAAAGGGTAATGTATATGTAGGAGAGTCTGTGTAAACACCCTAAAGGGGTATACCTGTGTTATGTATCGTCGGTACCGAATAATACAGAGCACATTACGGTATTATATGTATATATATATTAAAGGTTACACACCTAAAGATCCATGTGGCCGTTGCCGAGTCTCAGGCGAGAGTGAACCCACAGTTCGCTCATTGACATAGCATCATTATACTAATATAAGTTGTGTCGTATGATATGGGTATACTATCAATACATATCGTATAGCCATCAATACATTACAACCTGGAATAAATAAACCTCTATATCTTTTTAATGTAAAAAAATAAATATATTCGAAAATATTGATCAGATTTTATTTATTTATGGAGAAAATTAAAAAGTTATATACATATATATATTTAATTTTAAAATAAGAAGATTTTCAGATAAAAATAAAAAGATTTAAAGAGATGTATACATATATTTTGTTAATTTTCAATAGAAATGCCTATAAAAATATGAATGTATATAATTTTACAGAATATCCATATTTGTTTAAAAATTATGTGCGAGAGAGGAATAGCGACAGAAAGAGAAAGAGAAGAAAAAGATAAGCACGGTAAAATGACGTTGTCGTTTGCAATATCCTACCGAAACGTGAAATAGGGTTCTCGCGGGCGAACATCGCAATTGTGAAGCGCGAAGAGTTCGGCACAAGCGAGTTCAAAAAGCATGAGGTTGTGAAAATGTCTTCCGAATGAGTTTGCGGTATCTCGAGGGGAAAAGGCCAGCTGTGTGTGGCTACCCGTGTTCCCTAGCACTGGCAGCCGCTTCACCATTCCGCGCGCTTAAGAGATGATTGTCCTGTCGGATACAGACATATTGCGCGAAGCCTTGACTCCAACAGGAAACATACCACCGGGCTGTTGCTCCACTGTGATGTACGCGAACTCTCGACGAGCAAAGCCGAAATTTCATCCCCATTTATGGCTAACGGGTTACAAACGTATTTCACGTTATTCGTGACGAGACTGCATGGCGCACAGGCCGTTTACATTGTGCGAGGTAGCTGTGAGGGCCAAGGCGTTTGCCGAGCCAGCACTTCGATGGGTGACTGCTGGGATGGCACTTTTCAACCGAACTGAAGCTCGGTCAAAAATTGACGAGCCTGTAAGGGTTTCTCGCGGTTTCCCTGTGCCCTCGTGCAAATGCAGGCCGTTGGCAACGAGGAATTCAGGAACCGGAAGTAGCGAAGTGACACGTTGCGGAGTGAAAAGTAATAGGGATGGAATGGTGGAAAAAAAATGATAATTATATATTGACGCATTAAAGTAACTTTTATTTTTCGCTAGTACATTATAGTTTTATGAACAAAGAAAAAAATTAATGTTGTTTATGTCGGAGATATAAGTCGTCTGGTAGGACTCACTTTTAAAAATCCCTGCCGAAGTATAGTAGAAGTTTTAAAAAAATCTGTTTTGTAGAAATGCTCATAATAATGAATGATAATAATAATGAAATAAAATTGGAAATAAAAAAATAGTAGGAATGATAGTTGTTCGAAAAAAGCTCTGATTCTTACTGAAATTGTGAGTTTGAAAAATTAATAAAAAGTGCACGCCGTATCCAATTGAAAAATTTGAGGCTACATCCTAGATTATATTATAAAGAATATGTCGTATGGATTTCGTCAAAATCGGTTTAGTAGGTCTCGAGATATTTTGTCCACCAGTTTGAAAAATGTAGTTTCGAAAAAAAACGCAAAAGAAAAGATTACCGCGTCAGCGCCTTAGAATTGAATATTTTTTTAATTTTACGTTCAATCTGCGATTCCTGGACCATTCATGGGGTCTTCTATTGATGTTGCAATGACTCTGACAAAGTTCCAACTTTGTGCACCCTGACTATTCAACTTTGTCAAGGCTATGGTCGCACCTGTCCGCCGCTACCTGCTCTCTGCGTTGCTAATTTCAAATCGCTATAACTCCGGTAATAATTGCAATTTTGACATGTTCAAACGTTTTGAATACGGTTGAAAGTATAAATAATAAATGTAGTAAAAGAAATCGTTTTTTTGCTTATGTATGCTTGAAAGTATAAATAATAAATCTAGTAAAAGAAATCGATTTTTTTTCAACCCCCAAGATGGTGTAACCTCTTAAGGGGGTTGGAGTGGTCCAGTTGCGCCAAATGACGGTTTATGATTTCTTTCTCAATGAGTCTCAAAAAAATTCGTATGCGGTATAGATTTATTCTGTAGATGTTAATTTTTCACAAAATATATAATTGAAGGGCAACATGATGCACTATTATATCTTTATTACGTGAATGAGAAGAACTGCTCATGTTAAAGCTCAAAAAGTTATTGTTCGATCTGGCTGAAATTTTGGGAGGTTTCGCACTATAACATTACTGGAACGATTTACATAAAATGTTAAGGTTATCGTGTAAATAAATTACTGTTTCGGGGTAAAAATTGTCGAGAAAATGGTCAAAAAGATGAAAATTTTATTACAAAGCCTAATTTATTTTTAATTTTATATATTTTTATTTCTTCACAGGTATTTGCTTCCAATAATGTTACAATGAGCAACCTCCCAAAATTTCAGCCAGATAGATCAATACTTTTTCGAGCTATAACATGGGCAGTTTTTCCGAAGACGTCTAAAAGAATACCCTATAACGCCGCCATTTTGTTTTGTTTTTACAAAAGACGAAAAAAAAATTCACAATTGAAAGTTGTAATAAGATAACGTAAAAATGTTAAAAAAATACGATTATTTTAGTACGTTGAAAAAAATTCATGAAAAATGGCTCATTTTCGGGCGTCCAAAGGGACTCCCCCGTAAAATATTTTTTATAGCTGGTCTTGTGCGGTGAAAAAACTTTAAAAAATTCGTCAAGACTCAATACAGTCCAGCCAATAACGTATATTTTTTTCGACCTCAATCGTGGACTGTGGCTAACGCTCCAACCCCCTTAACATCACGATATCGAAGATTTTGCCTTCTCGATAAAAATCTAAATTTCTTTCAGCTGAACAAGTACCAAACGACATGAAAAACATTACTGTTCTCAAATGTCGAGTCCTCCGCAAAGAAAAAAAACTCGAAAGAACAATCATGACGAAACTTTGGATACAATGTCTACGTGTAGAATTAATCTTCCTCATACCCCAAGGAACTTTTGTCCCTCTCACAGAGTGCGTGCGATCTTCATGCGGTTCAAGTGTACCCAGCCGGATAATCGTTTTTCATTCCTGTTCCCATTTACATATACACGTTTTGTTTTATTTTTTTCAGATCCCGCAGCTGAGTTACGCGTCAACGAGCACCGAGCTCTCCGAGAAAAGTCGCTTCGAGTATTTCAGCCGTGTCGTTCCGCCGGATAATTTTCAGGCTCAAGCGATGGTCGAGGTGATACGGCAGCTCGGCTGGAAATATGTATCCACCGTTGCAGTCGAAGGTGATTACGGTGAAAAGGTGAGTTTTCGGTCGTTACTGAAATTTTTTTTTTTTCCTATGTTTTTTAAAATTATTATATCATTGAAGCACCGACCCTCGTGTAATTTACCCGAGGAAATTAAGGTAGAATTATTCAGAATAGCGTATTTTTGTGAAACTTCATGAATCTCATTATTGTTGTTGGGGTTGCCCGAGCAGGGGCTCGAACACAATGGTCTACTGGAGCCAGTGCCCGGTTAATTGAATAGTTTATAATAATAATAAGAATTATTATGATTGAAATTATTTCTCTTTAACTCATCGGTACTTCTATGATAATTAATATTATTGCTGTTTTGATTGGCTCTGTTGTTATTGTCATTATTATTATTGATATTATCGTTAATATTTTCATTATTTGCGCTGTTATTGTTATGATTATTTATGTCTGTCATTATTATTATTGATATTATTGTGGCTGTTTTTTCTGTTTCTGCTGTGATTTTTTTTGCTGTCATTATTATTGTTATTGTTGATATTATTGTTGCTGTTTTTATTGTTCTTACTGTTTCTTCTTATTACTATTACTATTATTTGCTGACATTATTTTTTGCTGTTATAATAACGATTATTATTATTATCGTTGCTGTTTGTATTGTTTCTGCTGTTATCGTTATTATCAGTCTTTCCTGTCGTTACCATTATAATTATTGATAATATTGTTGCTGTTTTTTCTGTTCACGCTGTTATCGTTATTATCATTTTTTGCCGTCATTATCATTATTATTATTGATATTGTTGTTGCTGTTTTTTCTGTTTCTGCTGTTATTGCTATTATTCTTTTTTGCTGTCATTATTATTGTTATTGTTGATATTATTGTTGCTGTTATTATTGTTTTGCTCTTATTCATATTATTATTATCATTTGCTGCCATTATTTTTTGCTGTTGTTATAACAATGATTATTATTATTATCATTGTTGTTTGTATTGTTCCTGCTGTTATCGTTATTATCACGTTTTGCTGTCGTTATCATTATTGTTATTGATAGTATTGCTGTTGTTTTTTCTGTTTCTGTTATTGCTATTATTTTTTTTTTGGTGGCACAATAATAATAATTATTATTATTATTATTTGATTGTATTTTTATTAGCTCATATTTTCATTATCACCATGATTATGACGATCATCATTATGACGATTACTGTTATTTGAGAAAACGTCCAGGTTTATTTCGGAGCTCGTTTTTTCCGAAGGTTGTCAACGATTCGTCTCACTCAATATCGAAGAAAAATGATAACCTTCAGGTGATCGAGGGAATTTGCTTCTGTTTGCTTTGAATTAACTTTCGTGGGACGTTCAATCTCCTCGAGTTTACCCGACGACAACAGCCACATCCGCACCAATTACACTTAGTGGCTATATATATATATATATATATATATACATATTTATGTATATATGTGTTTTTATATATATATATATCGTGCACTTAATGATACTTGATGACCGTGTCGTTTTATCCGGAAAATCAAAACGATCCGCGTCGTATCAATTAGGCTTTCCGTTTCGCTCGAATGAAATATCCCCCTCGCCCGTTGTCAATAACGCCGAAAGCACGCGACAGCCCAATTTGACCGACGCTATTACGCAGGCGTCCCGAAGTCTCGATAAATTTCTACCCGAATAATCGAAGTGGGAAAAAAACGAAAGGAGTAAAATAAAAGGCAGAAGAAAAAAAACGTGGACATAAACAAAGCATCGGCCTCGATAAAAGGAAATCCCACGGGGAGCAAGAAGGAACGGAAGATGACGATAAAAAGTATCAATGCCGGTTGGATTAATATTATGCCCCTCCCCCCCCCCCCCCCCCCCCCCAACCTCCTCGTTCCCTCGCCGATCAGACTCCCACGCGCCTTTCGGATTTCTACGTCCTGAAGAGTATTCCGGGACGCTCGCTGGAGAAATCCATTCGAATGGTGATCTTTTACGAGTCAGCTCGTCAATCACGGAATTTTAGCGACCACTTATTCCGAAAGGACTTAGCCCTTTAGAGTTTGTCTCATATGTACGGGTGTTCATATCTATATAAAGGGTGTCTTGGTATAAATGGGTAATCCTGCAACTGTCGATAGCTCAGATCGTGTCCTACTATGGGCTGGAATTTCAGTTCAGCAAGTCCTACGGTTTTCGAGTTAAAAATAATCTGATTTTGGTTTTTCGCATGCCATTTCTGCAAATGCTATGATATTCGTACTAAATAGATGTGTAATTCATTTTACGAGTGAATCACTTTTTCATACGAAAAAAACTTGTTAAGGAAGCTTTCCAGTGTGACAGCCCGAAAAATCGCTGTTTTTCGCTATTTTTTTTTTTAAAGAAAAAATAATCTAATCGGTCTGGTTTTTTTTTTGTATATTAATTGGGTATTGAAGAATACAAAACAATTTTTTAAAGATCGATTTATTTATTAATTAATATCTATAAAAATGATGAAACAATTGTTGCAGAAAATGCACTCGGATGTGGTGTCCACGTTGGGGGTCACAATTTTGATCTGAAACAAAAAACACAAAAAGATTATTGATCGGTATATAATTAGCTTTCGTGCTATGGAGGCTTTTTTTTTTTTTTTTGCAAAAATGGCGCCGGTTTGAACAAAAAGTATCGATTTTAGCATTTTTTTTGCAGTTTTTTTACAAAAAAATAGGAAGATGTCAAAAAAAAAAAGCTTCCATAGCACGATAAACAATGACGTTAAGAATATTGTGTAAAAAATTTAACTCGATAGCTTTAAAACTCTGCCCTCCAAGTTGGACACCGTTTTGAAAAATGCTGTTTCGAGAAAAACGCGTTCAAAGCGTTCGGAGCAGCTGTAGCGCTCCGTTGTCTTCTTCCAAGAAATGCTGTACAGTAACCGAAATAATCTGAATTTCGGCATGAAAATTTCAGGGAATATTCGGAAGAGTGTATACTATTCGATAAAGCAAAAAAAAAAAATCGATTTTTTGAAAATTTCACACTGGAAAGCTCCCTTAAGGATGTTGAGTCCCTATGAAACATGTTAATGCTAATTGTTCAATAAATAGCTTCTCAATCGTCATGAAATTTTTACACGACCTCCTGAATACTTCATGTAAAAACATACCAAATTTTCAGAGTTCTATCATCATTACTTCAACCTCCTTAAGGGTTGAAATAAAAAATGATAAGAAAATTCGGAAAATTTAGTATGTTTTTGTATGAAGTATTCAAGAGGTCGTGTTAAAATTTCACGACGATTAGGAAGCTCGTTATTAAAAAATTAACATTTTGTTAAGAACAATTTTTAAAAGAAATTAAAAAAAATTTATCAATAAACTTCGTTTTGTTTCCGTTGCTTTCAGTATATTGTAGATATTATAAAATTGAGAGGTAAGAAAAAAAACTTATTGCAAAGTTACATCCGTTTCCATAAAACAACATTTAATTTGTGAATGTTAATTGTTCAATAACGAGCTTCCTAATTGTCGTGAAATTTTTACACGACCTCTGAAATACTTCATACAAAAACGTACCAAATTTTCAGAATTTTATCATCATTTGCGATTTGGGACTCAACATCCTTAAATTCGCACATGATTTTATACCCGTTACTGTGGCCCAAGGCCTTAAACTGAAATTCCAGCATATAGTAGGACATGATTTGACCTATCGACAGTTTCGCGATCGTCCGTAACAGGACACCCTGTACGTACACACGCACATCCGCGATCGCGTTTCTTCTTATCCGGCGTTTAACGATCGACTTTTCCGCTTCGTCTTGACTCCTCCTCCTGATCGTCGCCGAGGAAAAAACGAGCGGGCGCGAGAGACCGAATCCCTCGCGGGTGACGCAGCTTCGTGGCCCTTCGCGATAAGAAGATCCAGCGGTGACGAAATTTCTCGCGAGCGTAAAAAAAGAACGGGGAAGAAAAAAAAGGCCAATAATTTGGCAAATATGTGCGCGTGTTTTTTCGTTGATATGACTTTTTTTTTCTTCTTTTTGCGGGCTTAGTTTTTCCAGTGTACAGACGGGCCTCTGGCAAACGAGCGAATCGTTCGACGATTTTTCGACTCTCTCGCGCTTGCTCTCGTTTCCCCGATGGCTCGCGGATATGGGGAGGTTGATACATCCAAGTCAGCCGAGAGCCGCCGCCGGCCGATCATCGATCATTTTTCGTCGTCGTACGTTTTCGCACGGAAAAAAATTCGCGCGACGAATGACGAAAAAAAAAGAGAGAGATAGAGAGAGAGAGACGAACAAACAGCGTAGACACGGCGAAGTGCGAGTTTATATAGCTGTTTATGTTTGTCGAAGAGATTGGTAGGGTAACAATGCACGAACCTCTTGGGAAATGAATGTGGCGGAGCACGGGACGTTGAGCGCATGAGATATCGAGTGTCTCGGGGTTATCGACAGAAATGGAAAGTTCGAGGCGCAAAGCCGCAAGCTTTCACCGCGAGGGCTGCGGCAAAAGTTTTTTTTTCGCGTATCTCTGAATTTGGGTTTTCTCGTCGTATATTACCTTTCCTAAATACGTAGGTGTATGTGTATGCAGGATGAAGATTGTAACGTGCCAATGTGTTTTTCTAAGGGTATTGCGCGAAGATTTTCCGACTGACTAGAAACATCGCTTAAGGATGTTGAGTCCCTATGAAACATGTTAATGTTAATTGTTCAATAAATAGCTTCTTAATCGGCATGAAATTTTTACACGACCTCCTGAATACTTCATGTAAAAACATACCAAATTTTCAGAATTCTATCATCATTACTTCAACCTCCTTAAGGCGTTACCCCCACTTGTAGCGCAAAAAACGGCCTTTTTTATGAACTTTTTTAAAGAAAACTACAAAACTTTTTTAATCGATCAATATACCATCTTGAAGAAATTTCAGTAATTTTTTTATTGAAAAATATTACATTGTTTAGTGGCAAACGGCCGTCAATGAAATAATGCTTTTATATACACGGTTTGCGGTGACCAACATTGCGGCGAAGTGGATCATCAAAAAAAAATGCGGATGGATTTAGTCAAATATAAGTATAAACTAGTCTTCAATCGAAGGATTTTAAAAAATATTCATTTTTCACAAAATGGCGGACAGTCAAAGTTAATGGTTCGATTTTAACGAAAAAAACGGCCGTTTTTTGGCTATAAAACGGCCATTTTTTTTCGAAAAAAAAAATCAAACGATTAAAGACTACATTTTTATGTATTAAATAAGCCTGCAAAATTTCACGAAGATCGGTTCATTAGTGTTCGAGTAATCTTGGTCACCGACTTCAGAAATGCCATTTTGAGAAAAACGTGTTTAAAGTTTCAATTTCAGTTCACACGAAGATCGGATTCTTCTCTTTCAACGCCCATATCTCAGTCAATTTTGTTCGGATCGACTTGAAATTTTCAGGACATATTCTCAGATACTTGTACTTCAAAAAAAAGCAATAAAAAAATCGTTTTTTTCAAAATCGCAAGTGGGGGTAACCCCTTAAGGGTTGAAATAAAAAATGATAAGAAAATTCTGAAAATTTGGTATGTTTTTGTATGAAGTATTTAAGAGGTCGTGTTAAAATTTCACGACGATTAGGAAGCTCGTTATTAAAAAATTATCACTTTGTGAAGAACAATTTTTAACAGAAATAAAAAAAAATTTATTAATAAACTTCGTTTTGTTTCCGTTGCTTTCAGTATATTGTAGATATTATAAAATTGAGAGGTCAAAAAAACACTTATTGCCAAGTTACATCAGTTTCCATAAAATAATATTTAATTTGTGAATGTTAATTGTTCAATAACGAGCTTCCTAATTGTCGTGAAATTTTTACACGGCCTCTGAAATACTTCATACAGAAACATACCAAATTTTCCAAATTTACCATCATTTGCGATTTGGGACTCAACATCCTTAAGGTAGTACGAGCGCGCAATCTTGATTTCTATAGATTCTGTTCAAATTTTAACCAGACATTGTTCGTCTCATCATGCATGCTTGAGTAAAATTTCAGAACAGTCGACCATTTAGATTGGGAGATAATGGGTTTTAAAATTGCTTTTACTTTTACCACTGCCGGGTCTGCATTGAAATTTCGACAGATTCATTTTTCGTAAAGAATATTTGTCCCCTATAATAAGAAAACATGTGGCAACACCACATATCCAATAAGGTGAGTTTGCGCGGTATATTTAAAACAATACTGCAGCACAAATTTTTATTTGGAAGTAATTTTTAATCGAACAAAGTTTCTAATTAATTATGAATAAACCGACCCTTTAATTTGTTAATAAAGATAACATGAACAGTATAAAATATTAATATTTCTAATGCGAATATTTTTTATCACAAAGTTTTTAACTTCAGCAACACGATAATTATTTTTTTCTCGAAATATTGAACAATACTGTTCTGCGGTGTTGCCATATTTCTTCTTATTATAGGGGACAAATATTTTTTACGGAAAATCATTCTGTCTAAATTTCAATGCGGACCCTGCAGTGTTAAAAGTAGCAATTTAGAAACCCATTATCTCCCAATCTAAATAGTCGACTGTTCTGAAATTTCACTCAAACATGCACTCAAACATGCACAATGATATGAACAATGTCTGGTTAAAATTTGACAAAAATCTATAGAAATCAAAATTGCGTGGGTCTGAAAAAGTGATTCACTCATAAAATTAATTACACATCTATTTAGTATGAATATCAAGCTCTCACAATTTTTTTTTTTTCGATTTACAAAATCGCCGACTACTAGAGATTTCTTGAAACAGCTTTTTTCCAATTAGCGTGACAAATAACTTCAACAATTTTCACTCGATTTACTTCAAATTTAAAAGTTATGCCCCTAATTGCGTTTCGCAGAAAAGTACGTACGGAATTTCTGATTAATCGAAAACTTTTCATTTTATGAGCAGTTTATGAGCAGTTATAAGGAAATTTTTTACTAAAAATTCATTTCTCAAGTTCAAATACCTACAACTTTTGAATAAAACAATATTTTTTTAAATTCCGTACGTACTTCTCAAGGTAGTCTAATGTAGATTGACGAGAATTTTTGTTTTCTTGTTGTGGGTAAAAGATTGTGGATGCTAAATGTCACGCCGCGGAGCGCCTAAAAAAAGATAGCAAAAGAAAATATAAGTAGTCAGCCATTTTGTACATAGAAAAAAAAATGTCTACCAGCTTGATATTCATACTAAATAAATAGATGTGTAATTCATTTTATGAGTGAATCAATTTTTCACGCGAAAAAAAATTGTTAAATCCGCACTTGATTTTGTACCCGTTACTGTGGCCTAAGGCCTTAAGGGGTAACACCACCGAACAATTTTAAAAAAAAAGATTTTTTTTTATTGTTTAATTATTGACTGTGTTTTTCTTAATAATTAAAAAACTGATTTTTTTAAACTCGCTCGAGAGATGCTTTGGGCGTATTCGTGGGGGTACGAGGAGTTCTTCTGAATCATTGGTGGAATTACAGTACCGCTTAACGCAGTCATCTCATTTGACAGCTATTTATTTTCGCTTTTTTAGGATTTTTTTTTCTTGTGAACCATTAAAACACACTATCTTTGAATTTTTACCACACATTTATTAACATTTCTGCAGATCGTCAGAATTTTGTCAACTAAAAATAACGAGTTGAATCGACTCTACAACGTTGGGAAGATACTCACGTGTAAAAAACAGTCGATTGGCGACTGCCATGATTCCGGAGGTTTTACTCATCTGAAATGAAAAAATCAAACGACATTTTAAATTGCAGACCCGAGGCTATCGCCGGAACTAGAGTAAAGTAAAAATTTTGAAAATTGAACTTTTGGCACGGTTTTAAAAGTTAAGTTCCAAGCTTCGTCATTTTTTTCGACTTTTTCAGCTTGAAAAAAAACTATGACATGTATCAGAAATATTCAACTTGAGGTGAGGACCATAAATGTGCCCCCTATACCATAAAAATTTGAGCGAAATCCGTCCAATAGTTTTTGCGATATGATTGAAGCCAATCTGAAAAATACAGTTTCGAGAAACACGCGTTTAAAAGTGCAAATACGATTTACAAAAAATCAAATGTTGACTCCCAATTAGACTGCTATGCCGGATCCATATAACACGCAAAAGTTTTTTTCAATTCAAGCAAAAAAAATCGATTATTCGGACCTGTCACATGACCGCCTCAATAAAAAATGCCACAAACACATTTTATTTAAAGACATTTTATTTTAAAGCGAATTATCTTCATTCCGCTGAACCAAAAATTGATTTTTCATAAATATATAAACCGTTCAATTCTTGCCGACTAACAGTACTCATCACAAAAATACGCGGCATTTTTTTCCGAAGAAGAATTAAAACCCATTCAATATCATATTATTCCCAGTTGCTAAATTTCAGCGCCCCTTAACATTTCCATGGGCTTTTTACAATCGTCACTCTGTATTGTAAATAAATGTTACTTTGAGGACGTTCGGCATGGCCGTCCTCATATCAGGATATTGTCCCCATACTCGACGTTATAACAACCCCAATGTCTCCGAATTCATCTTCACATCAATGTAATCTGACAGACTTTTGCTCTTCACCGATAAAAAAAAAACTTCAATCACCGTCCTCAAAACAACCAGATATGCTAATAGCCAACATCTCATACGTATAACAGGTTCGAAATGTCTTTTCCCGATATATATACGTACCCCGAGAATATGCTTGTACTCTTCGAGACTAGTCGTGATATATGAGGGCACTGAAGCTCGCGAATGGCGGAAGATAAGGGAGGGGGATCCCCATCGGGCGATGCTATTGAAGTTCGGAAACCACAAGATTCGTTGCTCTTATCGCGGTGACGAGCTGTGCATGCTTACACACACACACACACACAGACAGACGCTGACTTTATGCCACAAAGGACGCGGGGGAGAAGAAAAAGAGACAGAGAAAAAAAACCATTTATTTTTCAGGGTATAGCGAGCTTCATCTCGCTATCGTCAGACTACAATATTTGCGTTGCTGTCAGCGAAAAGATCCTCCGAAACTCGAAGCAGGATGACTTCGATCGTATTGTCGAGCGACTGGGAACGAAACACAACGCGAGAGGCGTGGTACTCTTCGTCGATGAGGACAACGTCAGGTGGGTCGATTTTTCTAATTATCAATGTGAGGTGACAACAACGTTTGATGATCAACATACGACTTATGCATGCGTGCATTTTGTACTGGCGCCGAATATGATTTTGGCGGATGAGTTCCTAGAAGCGATTTTATCGAAGACAAATTGACAAACAGACGATTCAATGGAAGATCCGTCGTGTTGTTCGTATTGTGGATGGAGAGCGAAGTTCGTTACATAGACGATTTTCGATGAAGAAACTTTCGCAATGTTGGCTGTTTTGATGTTTACCTCATGACTGTTTTGTACATCTCGGAGTAACATTTGATTCTTCGTCCAACAATCCTTATGATGTGTTGGGACGTTTTGACTCTCCTGCTTCGATATCCTTTATTTGTTCTTCACTCTGGTTCCCGCTCTAATTATTTCTCCGCTGATTATACCGCTCGCTAAGCTGCCTCTGTGAAATCGTATTTGCCAAAGTAAAACACACCGTCAACGTCATAATGAACAAACAATCTTCGGCTCTTGGGCCGCTCAAAACGGCAAATAAGCCATTCTTATTCAACTCAGTTGAACGTTATCTTCTCTTCAACGTTCAACGACCCCACGAGGAACGTACAGACACTGGAAACGGCTTTATGCGCGCAGCTGAGTGTTCAGTGCAAGTAACAGGGTCGTCGTTTGTCAGCTCCCAATTAAACGCTTTCCAACGCACTCTCAATAACAGCGTTTCTAGCCGCTTTGAGGAAGAATGGACCCGAACATCCGCAGTGATAATGACCTTTGATTATTCACAAATCACTGATATACCCGTTGCAGCATTATTTCGCAACTTCTGCGATAACTTTTCTGTAACATCTCTCGATATATACAGACAAATGAACATTAACATTTAAAAATTTTGCAACGGAAACTACCGATTGCAAGATTCTATTTGTGAAAAAATGTATGCCACTAATATCTTGCCATCGTTCTCTATCGATGGGGAAAAAATTGTTCGATTCCATCCAGCCAATGCCGAGAAAAACGCATTTGAAATTTCGAGGTGGGAGCATAATGGCCGTGCCGCGCGTACCGGTAAACTCGAGAATTCCGCCAGTGGCGCCATCTGTCGGACACCCTTTCAAGTCATCCACGCCATTCAAGTCTCCGCCACGTTGATATCGGATCATGGAGCTTGTGCAAAGCAGAACAAAATGATTCTTTTTCTTTTTCACTTTTTTCCCGCCTGTTCCTTTTTTCGCCCTCTTTTCATCACCTTAGCCATATCCAATAAATCCTTTGTCGATGCATATATTTTACGAACGTGACACGGTATTATTACTGATAATGGCACGATCGATGATGCCAGTATAGGTAAAGAAAGTCAATCTAACGGGACTCGCACAGAGTGCCTCGCTCGCCGATGCTCTCCGATAATATTTCCCGAAGAGAGGCGTTATTAACGTTCGATATATATACCGCTACACTCGGATTTTTCATTCTCGTTTCCCAAGCCTCTTACGCTAAGCCGCGCGTTCGATAATTCCACCGACCGTGTCTCCTCAGAGGTCGCACCGTTTCCCGTACTCGAATCTTCTTCAGCCATCGAATTGTTACATTCGAGGATTGTCGTTTTGCCCCATTTTTTTAATTTTTCCTTTTTTTATCGTATTTTTTTCTTTGTACTTTTTCTCTCCTTTTTTTTTCATTTTTATCCGTCACGATAAATCGACACGTCGATATCGCTGTTTCTCCGAGTGACAATCTTTTTTTGCCTTCCCTCTAGAGCAGGTCGTCAAACCGACAAATTTCACAGTTCTTTCAGCGTAGACACGCATGCATAGTAATAAGGAGGTGGGGGTGGGAAGAAAGACGAGGGAGAAAAGAAACGGTGACGCACGACACGTAAAGCCTCCCCCGAGTCTGGAAATTGATGAACCGTACATGAAGCCGGGGATCGTCTCCTAGAGCGTGAGGTTTTGCGGAGAAACGGGGGGGGGCGGGGGAATAAGAACCAGACAAGCGCTATCGTATATGGGACATTCCAAACCGACGAAACGAATTTACGACACTGAATGTTTGCCAAAAAAATGTTAATATGTATGTGCATATTTGTATTAATTTTTATTTATTTATTTATCATGTATTTTTTAAATGAAAATTATAATGTCGAATAAATATATTTAAAAATATAATCAATTTATAGAATTTTTCATTGTATCATTTTTCATTTCAGTGACGAATAAAAAATGCTTGGAAATAATACGAAATATTTTAAGTATTTTTGCCAAAACAGTTTCACGTTTCCTAATGACGGTATGAATTGAAAATAAAAAATGTACACACATATATATATATATATATAGACAATTCAAAATTTATATATAAAAATTTCAACCCATATTTTCATTAGAAAACCATGAAACTGTTTTGGCAAGAAACACAATAACAATAATGATAATAAGAATAAATAAAACTTTTAATAATATTAATATCATACATCATTATTATTACTAAAAGTATTATTTATTTATTGTTTTATTTATTATTATTACTATGTGTTTGTTGACAAGGCAACTTTAGGTGGCCAAATCGAGTTGTGGATTGACATTTTCTTCTCATTATTATTTTATTATATTATTATTAATAATTATTATAATATATAATAATATACGAGATAACATATTGCAATGAAAACTTCTCATTTGCTTGTCAAACGAAAAAAAATGTCAAAATATGCATCCCCTGTGTTTAGTTTTTGTTCGCAACATACGCCACGAATAAAAAAATATTTCCAAGCAGCACAAAATATATAATGATTTCATATTTCTCGCAAGTCATTTTCATATCGAAGCGAGACTTCGAAAGCTCCGGTCCGATAATGACGTCAAAAGAAAAAAGAATAGGAATACTTACACGTGCATGGGTTGCGCTACGACAAAATGAAGTGAATCTCGATCTACGAACAAAAGAATAATGATAGGACATTTTTTATACATTCGAGAATGTCGTTCGCATCGCCTGGAATAATCGTCATGGATGCAGTCGTATATCAAACTTTTTGGAATGACGCCAAGCACTCGCTGGCCTATAGCTGAGGAAGTTTCCATCGGGAAAGCATTCGAGAGGTGCTCTTTCGTCGCCCTCGTCGCGCTAAATCGGGGATAGGAACATGCCCGATAATCTTGATAAATCCCGAGGAGGGGCGATAAGATGCGTGATAACGAAATTCCTCGTGCCCGGCGAGAGCGGTGCTGTGCGAAGCGCGTGATTGGACAGAATCGCTCCTGATGATGGCTGATCGTGTCTGACCGCGAACGTTCCTTTTCCACTCGGCCCCCAAGTGGAAAAGACCGGCGCTAGATCAGACAAGCATCTGCCAATTTCGTACACTTTACAGTCGATTTTTCGTATCCATCACTCTTCCTCTCTCCCTCTCTTTCTCTCTCGCTGGCTCTCCTTTTTGCGCTCTCTCATCGTAAAGCAGCAAAAAATTCGCCGATCGTCTCATAATCTTCCGAAATCTAGCCAGTTTCCTAAAAACCATCGACATAAATCAACGTGCTCATCCTCAGCCAGGACTACCCGGAGGAGCACTTTAGCCAATTTTATTACCTCGCACTAATGTTCGAACTGATCGCTTTAAGCTGAAACGATCCGAAGATAAAAAAAATATGTGTGTAGATATATACGTATCTCCACCTGTTGAATAAGTCGATAATTCGCGTGAAATGCGATGTCTGAGAAAACCTCGCATTACTCAGAATATCAGGTCGATGGTTATTGATAGGATTCTCGTGGTCACAAACAGTGAAAAGCTTGTACAATTAAGGCCTTAAGCCACAGTAACGGGTACAAGATCATGTGTGAATTTAACAATTTTTTTTCGTATGAACAAGTGACACACTCATAAAATTAATGACACATCTATTTAGTATGAATATTGAGCTGTTAGAGATTTTTTTTTTTTTCGATGTACCAAATGGCCGACTACTAATATTTTTGTTTGTTATCTTTTTTTAGCCGTTCCGCGGCGTGACATTTAGCATCCACAATTTTTGACCTTTTGTTGAAGTTATTTGTCACGCTAGTTGGAAAAAAGCTGTTTCGAGCAGTTTCGAGTTGTCGGCCATTTTGTACATCGAAATAAAAAATAATTCTAACAGCTTGATATTCATACTAAATAGATGTGTAATTAATTTTAAGAGTGAATCACTTTTGCATACGAAAAAAAAATGTTAAACTCGCACATGATCTTGTCCCCGTTACTTAAGCCACAGGCCTTAAGCCTCAGCGTTTTTCCATCCAAACGTGTGAATGCCACGTTTCTACAAACTTTTATTTAACTGTACTTTTATTTAATTAAACTAAACTAAACTTTTATTTCACAAACTTTTATTTAAATGGACTTGGTGTGAGATGACTTTTCTGGGAGATACAAAATAGAAAGTCGATATTTCACCCACTTTCCGACTACTTATTGTTAGAGTTCTGAAATATTGCAAACATGCATCTAACCAGGAACATCGCGTTGGTGTCCTCCTCCGATTTTGTTGAAACCTTTTTATGTGGGAGAGTATCAGAAACTAAGAGACACGTATTTTTTTTATCGGCGGTTATCCCGTTTTTTCGAAACAGAATGGTTTTAGACAAAAACTATATACAACATAAAAGATCGATCTTTTTATAGGCTACAACTTTCGAAGGAAACATTTTTCTTTGAGATCAACATTTATTGCAATAAAGTAGTAAAACTGTACAATAATCAGTTTTTGTGAGTTTTTATCTTGAAAATCAATTTTGTTGGTATTTGTACTATCATATTCGTAATCAGCGGGACGAAATATGTGGGTACACGAAATTCCAAATTAATCGGAGGTATGCGCTTTTTGGAACTACACCCATAATAATAATTACAAATAATCATAATCATACTAATATCACTATATAATGTATGAGAATATTATTAATCAATTGTGTAATTATATGATAATACTTCTCATTATTATTGCGCTGGGCGTATAATGAAATGCAAATGTTAACGCGAATTATAACGACGTTTTTAATCAATAATTCGTCGGCAGTACGATCACATTGCTCTAGGCCTTCTTTTAACTTACTCTTTTTCAACTCTTCTTGGGAAATCTTTGTTTACAGTACTAAATCGTTAAGGGAGGACACCACTTCGACGGGTCGAAAAAGGTCGTTTTTCCCGATCTTTTTTGTCTCCTAGATTATTTATTTGGTGTTTAAAAAAGGGTATGTTATTAAGCATACATTGAACTAATTTCGCGTAAATTTAATTTCTTTTAAATTAAAATTAACGACGGTATCGAGCCATAATAGAGCCTCTGTATAAAAAATGTAGTCTGACGGCCGGATCGATAACTTGACTGTTGGTCTGAAAATAGACAAATTTTATTCTCTACATAAATGTAGTTTTCGGTGTACCCTTTGTCAAAAAAAAATGTACAACCGCCGTGGGTTGAAAAAAAGCATGATTCGGGGGTTTAAACATACAAAATAATAATAAACGGCCACGTACAACGGTAGCTATTGCAGTTACGGAAAGTTTGGTTGTTTAAATTATAAATCAGACATTTATAGGTGGTCATGATTCCGGCCAGGTCGAGAAAAACGCGATTGCAATTTTCAGTACACGTCAATCGTTGCGCTACCCGCTCTCACTAAATCGTCTAGCTTGGTCAATTTACAATATTTTGAATGTTTGTTCACATATTCTTAAATGTGCATACTTTGCTGAAATGCAAACAAAAATCGATTTTTCTGACCCGTTACAGTGCTGGAATAAAATGAATACTTTTTGTTCCGGCTCCATTCTTTTCCGTATTCTTCGTTAGCTTTTCGAGTCACATTATCGTAGTTCAGCGATCAATTCGTCCTACAAAACGTACATATGCTTTTGTACGTCGAACAGTCAGTGAATATGGTCAACGTTGATCAGACACGGGAGTATGGCGATGCGCCAAGCAAGCGGCGTATCTGGTCTGGCTACTCGCGATGCTGTACTACTTTACCAGCCTTCATTGACGTTTATACCTCAATGCGACTGTACATGATTAACGCGCGTGAAATTTCTGTGTAAAGGGCCTCTACTCACTGAGGGCTCAGGATAGATCCAATTCGGGCACGTATGCGAGTTGTAATTGCATCGGGAATGGAATTTTAATGAGATTCCTTGATTATCGCGAAGTGGGAGAGGATTCGATATTAAAAAAATATATATATATATAAATGCAGGGTGCTAGGAAGGTCGATGGAAAGCTTTAAGGGGGTGATAGGTCACCTCGTTAGGAACGTATTTAACCTAGGTTACCTTAGTCCAAAGTCTAAGGATTTCGAGTTATCATGGTGATTATGATTTTCGGAAAATTTCCCAAAATTAGGTACTAACTCGTTCATAATGTTCAAACGGATAATAATTGGTAACTAAAAAGTTATTTGCGTCTTAGCTTAACGCGTTACCCCCACTTGTATCGCGAAAAAGGCCTTTTTCATGAATTTTTTTAAAGAAAACTACAAAACTTTTTTAATCGATCAATATACCATATTAAAGAACACATCTTGAAGAACTTTCAGTAATTTTTTTCATGAAAAATATTACATTGTTTAGTGGCAAATGGCCGTCAATGAAATAATGTTTTTATATACACGGTTTGCGGTGACCAACATTGCGGCGAAGTGGATCATCTGAAAAAAAAATGCGGATGGATTTAGTCAAATATAAGTATAAACTAGTCTTTAATCGAAGGATTTTAAAAAATATTCATTTTTCACAAAATGGCGGACAGTCAAAGTTAATGGTTCGATTTTAACGAAAAAAACGGCCGTTTTTTGGCTATAAACCGGCCATTTTTTTCGGAAAAAAAAATCGAACGATTAAAGACTACATTTTTATGTATTAAGTAAGCCTGCAAAATTTCAAGAAGATCGGTTCATTAGTGTTCGAGTAATCTTGGTCACCGACTTCAGAAATGCCATTGTGAGAAAAACGCGTTTAAAGTTTCAATTTCAGTTCTTCAATTCACGGATTCTTCTCTTTCAACGCACATATCTCAGTCAATTTTGTTCGGATCAACTTGAAATTTTCAGGACATATTCTCAGATACTTATACTTCAAAAAAATGCAATAAAAAAAATCGATTTTTTCAAAATCGCAATTGGGGGTAACTCCTTAATGTGTATTCAATCGACAAACGCCAATACAATCATCCGTATCCACAGAACTAACTAAATGAAACGTGTTGAATAATTAAAAACTTGAAAAAATTTTTTAAAAAACCTCTTATGTCAATGCTATTTTCTAAAAAACAGCACTAACATAAGAGGTAGGCGCGTTAGTATCTAATTTTGGGAAATTTTCCAAAAATCACACCCACCATAACTCGAAATCCTTAGACTTTTGGACCAAGGTAACCCAGGTTAGATATGCTCGTAACGAGGTGACCTATCACCCCCTTAAGGCTTTGCATCGACCTTCCTACCACCCTGCATATCGGGAATATCGAGACCGTGGGTCGTAATATTTTGAAAAAATCGTCAATGTGGATTTTCATGGCGGGTTCGCGAAAAATGTACCGTGGCGGAGAGAAAAGCCTCACTCGATAAAACGTATCCGCGACCGTACGTCCCCGAAGTATTTTATCGCTAGTTGAGAATTTTTCGAGGGCCACCGAGCACACAGTTTTTCGTAAGAGCCAAACGGATATCCCGGCTGCCCGTTATTTATCGTCGTAAAACAGCGGAGAGCCACGCCAGACTTATATACAGATACAATTCCAGCTGCCTTGTACGTATGAGCGTCTATGGGGCTTTCTGTGACGAATGCACCATGACTGCCGATTATTCTTAACGCTTTTGACAAGTTAATAAACTCGTTTTTTTTAGTAAATGCTTCAGTTTTATTTCTATTTTTAATTTTACCCAAAGTTTTATTTTATTTCGATAAATTTTATTCTTATAAAAGCGTTGTTTACATTTGTGCATCGAATAAAGTCGAAAAAGTTGGAGAAAATTAACATTCCGACGGAATAATTCGTCGAACAATCGTCGGGAAACATTTTTTTGGACCAATCGTTTTATTGCAATTTTGCCCCCACCTACACCCTGCCCGTGTACTAAGGATAGCTGTCGAATAACGACCGGGGGTCGAATCGACCCCGGTTATGCATTTCAGTGCTGTGAAAGTGAAAACATTTATCGTGAAATTTTGATGTTTTATTATTACGTGTAAGTGAGTTACGATTGAAAATGCTCATAGATATTTTTTTTATTTTGCGCTACTGTAGTAAATTATGTATTTAGTATCCTGGTCGTAAAACTAAAAGCAAGTGTCCGTTACGCAGGAGAGCTATGTGCAACGAGCACCGAATGTACGTATGCATCGATTGCGGTAAATGTGAATGATAATTAGTCACTGAAGAAAAAAAATGCGGAAAATATACGTTTTCAACAAACGTTCAACAAACAACATACGTTTTCATACAAGCCTCCGAATGAATATCCTTTTCGGAAAGACGGACGGCATTGTCTTTTTTTCGTATGCGCAAGTCTGCCTCTTTAAAAACCTCAAAGGACTTTTTTATATTTTGAAGAAGAAAAATCTTTTTCTTTCATGCAAGTGCCTATTTTATCAACTTTTTCATGCAAGTGCCTATTTTATCAACGGATCTCCTACTTCGAACGAATGCTTGGGCGCTTAATTTTTTTTTTTTAAATATAGATCATTGACTAAAAAAAATGTATTTACAAAAAAAAAACAAAAATGCATATTTACCGAAGTACAACGATCTCAAAAACGCCTGGGGTCGGGTTGACCCCATGTGCAGTCGGAGGTTTGTGGCGAAAGTGTGCAGTCGAACTAAAATGCATTTTAGTGGTCGAAGCTCGTGAATTGTAGGTGGCTTTCTGCGAACTGGAACGTCATGTACATCAGCGCGTACGAGTGCAAGGAAAAAGAGAGAAAGAGAGACGAAGCTACATCCGGAAGGTTCTCCTGGCCGAGAATTTTCGTTGACTTTCTCGCACTTCCTCCGGCCGGATTATCGTTTGTTCTTTTCGCTTCCGTTTTCCCAAAGGACATGGCAAAAAATTCGCTCTAAAGGTCCGTCTGTCCGTAGCGTCGAGCTCTTCGGTGATTTGTCGGCGTCCGCGATCTGTCGCGTATGTGTAAAATGCCGGATAAAAGCACGTGCAAAAATCTTCACGTGAAATAGGGAGGAGAAAAAAATCGGCAGAAAATCGGCAGAAATCGGCAAAAAAATCGGCAGAGAGTAAATCGCGGCTGCGTGCCAGGGCGACGAACTTAAGGAAGCTTTCCAGTGTGACAGCCCGAAAAATCGCTGTTTTTCGCGATTTTTTTTTTAAAGAAAAAATAATCTAATCGGTCTGTTTTTTTTTGTATATTAATTGGGTATTGAAGAATACAAAACAATTTTTTAAAGATCGATTTATGTATTAATTAATATCTATAAAAATGATGAGACAATTGTTGCAGAAAATGCACTTGGATGTGGTGTCCACGTTGGGGGTCACAATTTTGATCTGAAACAAAAAACATAAAAAGATTATTGATCGGTATATAATTGGCTTTCGTGCTATGGAGGCTTTTTTTTTTTTTTTTTTTTTGCAAAAATGGCGCCGGTTTGAACAAAAAGTATCGATTTTAGCATTTTTTTGACAGTTTTTTTTACAAAAAAATAGGAAGATGTCAAAAAAAAAAAAAAGCTTCCATAGCACGATAAACAATGACGTTAAGAATATTGTGTAAAAAATTCAACTCGATAGCTTTAAAACTCTGCCCTCCAAGTTGGACACCGTTTTGAAAAATGCTGTTTCGAGAAAAACGCGTTCAAAGTTTCGCTGTAGCTGTAGCGCTCCGTTGCCTTCTTCCAAGAAATGCTGTACAGTAACCGAAATAATCTGAATTTCGGCATGAAAATTTCAGGGAATATTCGGAAGAGTGTATACTATTCGATAAAGCAAAAAAAAAAAAATCGATTTTTTGAACATTTTACACTGGAAAGCTCCCTTAATTAAAACGAGCATCAATCGCACGAATTCGGGCGTGAATATTTAACCACGGCGATGCGTTGTTACGCAATTCGATACTACATCCTTCGCACTATTTATCCTATCAATTTGCAAATCGATTCGGGAAAATACACGATCGCGATCATCGGCGTTATTTCGGACGATCGCGCGCAATAACATTATATATGTATATAGATACGAGATAAAAGCAGGCGACGGTAGGCGTGAATTCAACGTTAATCGGGTTCCATTTCCCTGCTCGACAAACTACCGTCACCTGCAAATATGTACGCGTATCGCCCGGCAAAATCCGCCAGATTGATGAGAACGATCGGTAAAGAGAACGAGAGGGAGAGGGAGGTTTCAATTACTATATAACCTGACCTTTTTTCCACCGTTTTCATCATCGACGTCACAGCCCTTTCGACGTACATTTTCCAGTGAGAATCTTGCTCGCTGAATTTAATAATTTATCGAATTTCTTCTTGGCCTCAGAGAAATTCATGCGCAATTCTAGTTATAGAAATGTACATTCGTAGAAATAAAGGTTCACAGGATGGGGACTACTGTGGCGACTCGAAAGTCAGGGTTAAAAAATATTAATTTTTAAGAAATAAGTAAGATGATTGTAAAATCGTTTGGACATTTATTTGCATGTACATTAAAAAAAGTCGTGTACCAAATTTTGTACGAGAATATTCATAATAAAAGAAGTTATAAACTATCTCGTGAAGGACCTTTAAACGTGAGGGGCTCAACGGTGTACTTGATTTTGGCCACCCGGTTGATCTGAAACAAAAAGAAGAGGTTTTTTCTTTAAAATGATAATATTGATTGAGACTTGACCGAGCTTTTTCACGTTATCGTGTTTCAAACATGCAAAATACTTAATTTTTTGCGATTTTTGGAGGAAAAATGGGTTCATTGCTGTTAATAACTAATAAAATATATTTTAAGAAGAAAAACGTCAGTCAAGGCTAAACTACTATTACATTGAATAATTATGGCAAATTTCGAGTCAACCCGTTCATTAGATGTCGAGAAATCGTGTACACCGTTTTGAAAAACTTGGTTTCGAGAAAAACGCGTTTAAAGTTTCCTTACCAGTTCTAGCGTAACGACAAGTTTACCTTCAGTCTGCGATTCCTGCGCTACATGTTGGACCTTCCTCTTCAATTTGAGTCGCCCCAAGGGACTATCGATTAAATGAAATTTTCACAGTAGCCTAACCCCTTAATTGTATTCCCACATCGATAAAGCGTTGTTTTTCGACCTACGTTTTTAGTCATTGATCGTTAAATTTACTAATTCATCAAATATTTTTCATTCTCATAGAAATGTATACAAAATTCTATTTACTAAAACTTTCATTCATAGAAATAAACATCCAATTCCATTTCCTCATCGAGAAAGCTTTGTTTTCGTGAGAACATTTCTTATTTCTCGAGACTTCGATGAACATTCGGAATTTCAAAAGTGTATTTTTTCGTGTTTTTTTTTCATAGCATGCACCTCCCACGTATTTATTTCGCCTCTTCTGGATTATTTCTCGGCGCGACTGCACGGGCAAATTGTATTGAAACGATAATTGTCACTGGAACGAGATGGATACGGAGTGCAAGAGAGAGAGAGAGAGAGAGAGAGAGAGGGAGTAAACCAAGTTTTAGTCCAGGGTTGAGGGATCGTTGGTCTCGAAGCCAACCTCATCGTTCTCGCATCTATACTGTCCCATCGTCGAGATCCCCGGGGAATATCCGGGGATCACCAATTATCAGTAACGAGATAGACAAACGAGACGGCGCCTCGTCCCGAGCTATTGAAAATCTCGGCTGCGTTATACATACATATATCGAATATACATAGGACATATATAAATATATATATGTGTGTGTGTAAAGGGAATTTTGAAGACTTTCGACGTCGCGGTTCGTCCCCACAGAAGCTCACTGTTCCCATACCCAACATTGCGTGAAACGCAATGCTCTTAAAATTTTCGCTAGACAAATGTAGGCATATTCATGTAAAGGGCATTTCAAGGGCCATCCTGTGACCAAAATGAACGATTCTATTTTTAGAAGATTCGAGGACCGTCCTCCAAGCAACCAGATTTTCCAGTAGCCAATATTACGTAGATATATGCAGGTTTAAATTGTCCTTTCCATATATATGTAGATATATACATTACAAAAAAAAAGTAAAATTATAAGAAATCTCGCTAAAGTTTTTTGGCTTTTTTCAATGGACTGCAACTCACAGGGAAGGTCGCGCGGTTGAACACTCCGATTGCAATGGAATTTTGCACGTTCGTTGAATGGATAAAAATAGGCGACACGTATTTTTTTATATTTGCGGAACCGGATTTTTAAGGGGTGAAAGGCACCCTCGAAAATAGGGGTGTTTTTCGTTTTTCGTCGGCAACGTTTTAACGGTACGAGATATGAAAAAGATTCAAATTGCAACAATGTTTATTTTTCCGTGTCCTATACGTTGGAGATGAGAACGATGCAGATAACAATAAATGTCATATTGTTTATCGCAAAAATGCAATTCTTTCATACGCATCTCCGAGAATTCTCGACCGATTGGGATGTAAATTTGCATACATGCAGAGGATGGAAAAGTAGCGGATACGTATTTTTTGTTTTTCCGATATCTCCTAATTAAGGGGTTAAAAGTGCTCTTCGATTTTTTTGACAAGTGCATCGCATAATCAGCTAGCCTTTTGCCATTTCGGGTTAAATTCACGTCAATATAAGTTCGTTTCAATTGCATATTTCCAAATTCCACTCCCACCGCCCAGCCCCACCCCTCGATCTTTCAAAGTTCTTGCCGTGCGGCATGGACGAAAATTTGTAAAAATAAAAATGGGTTACCATGGACGTACAATTAGTCAAAATAGTCGATACAAATTTTCTCGTTTTGGCGGAACGTCACTCTTAAGGGGTCAACGCACACTTCGAAATATTGATCTTTGCTCCTCGTCAGTGAAAAAAGGGTCATAGGACCGTGACAAAAATAGCATTTTGAAGCTTGACATTTTAGCTTGCCGTTTTTCAATTCAAAATTTTTTTTTATTGACTGTTACTGAGTAATCGTAAGAAAAACAGCGAAAGAAAATTTTTGAATTGTTTTTCAACTTTTCGCAATCCCTCAGTCGGGGCTAAATTGTTTTGACCAATTTTTTGTTCCGCATGGATTCTTCCCCTTTAATTTGATCGGTTAGAGAGCTCTGTACGACGATTTGTCACCGAGTTATCGGCTGTGAAAGAAAAAATGAGACTTTTAACTTCGATGACCGATTACTCATGAACTAATGATCGTACAGGAAATGGAAGAACGGATTTAAAAGCTTCAAAGTATCCTCTATAAGAATGTTATATTGCTTTTCAACAATTTTATTTTTCATTGTGTCAAATAAATTCCAAAAAAGCTTAAAAAGATGGCACATCTCTTTTTTTCTACTAAATTCACGATTACTTCGAAAATAATCGTTACAACAAAGTTCTGTTCGGCTTTCTTTTGAGTTTAAAGTATCCTTAATAAGTCTGAACAATCTCAAACCTCTGCCATTTTTTTTCATTGTGTTCAGATGCCCACCTACACATTTTTTTCTCTTATGCAAAGCTTGACCTAGCATTAATGTTTCGTTCTATCATACCAACTACACATCCTCATGTATTCATTGCATGTCACATATACAGGGTGTCTCAGAACTGGATGCGTTCCCTGAAATGAGGGGTTGGGAGTAAAATTCTGAAGCAATTGATATAAGCATGTGTGGGTCTCAGATCAATCCCCGAATTATTATTAATTTTCAAAGGCAGGCCAATCAGGTGCGTCCGCTAAGCCGGAATATGGCGGTGAGCGATACGCCAACTCATCGGACGCACCTAATTGGCCCGCCTTCAAAAATTAATAATAATTCAGGGGTCGATCTCAGACCCACACATGCTCATATCAATTGACTCAGAATTTCACCCCCAACCCCCCCATTGCAAGAAACGCATTCAGTTCTGGGACACCCTGTATATATGTGTACATTATAAGCCATTGTGGGATCGAGAATTGTCTGGGAAAAATCCAGCATGATTCGCTTTTCTGCTCCCCCGGACCGAAACAAATAAATTAAGAATCAGTGTCGACTGCACTTTTTATCTACCAGTTCGAATTCTCGCTATTTTATTGCTGCCCAAAGAATCAATATTCTCACACGCTCGTATACAAAACTCCATACATATATGTTGGGCGAGTTGTTCAAATCATTTTTTATTCGATTTATTCCTGCAGAATTCCTCGTGAGTGCGAATAATAATTGATGGTGCGAATAACGGTTGAAAAAACCAGATCGGAGCTCGCCGGCCAGAGCGATATTTTTTTTGTTCCCCTTAATGATGATGAACTATTGATAGATAGTTTGGAGAATGATAATTAACGATCGAGGAAGACGATAGTATGAGCGGCCAAATTATTGATTTGGAGTTATAAAAAATTGGACATTTGCTTGGCAGTCGATTGTTTGCGAAGTGGGTTCTTTTTTTTTGGCAGGGAGATTTTTGGCGGGATTTTGTTCTTTGAAGCATCCGTCGAACTGTGCTGACCACGAGAGTTTTCTGTCGCATTCTCTCTCTCTCTCTCTCCCTCTCTCTCTCTCTCTCTCTCTCTCTCTCTCTCTCTCTCTCTCTCTCTCTCTCTCTCTCTCTCTCTCTCTCTCTCTCTCTCTCTCTCTCTCCTTCTCTCTGCATTTAAAACTCTACGTGAAAGGAAAAAATAAAAATAAAAAAAGAAGCCCTTCTCGGACGATTCTTGCAAAAAGTTGGCTGTTCCACATAATGATGGATCAAAACTTTTTTCCTCGCGCAAGCCTCAAACGTTCGACTCTTTTATTTCGTCCCTCATCTCCGAGGCCTCTCTCGGTCTCTTCTTATTTTTATTCCAGCTCTTTCATCCCCGATCCGCTTTCACAAAGGGTCGCCGTGGGTACTTACATTACGTGCAAAGTATGGGTTTCATTGTTAACCGAGACAATGATAGATATAAGTATTCTCGACGTAGGGGGTGGTTGTGGCTCATGTGGCAGTTAATTAAACGAGACGATGCTTTTTAGTGCCAGAACGAGAGACGAGGTAAAATATAGTTTGTACAATAATTACTTTTGCATCCCGTTCACGTGAAAGACTTCGATCTTTCTTTTTTTTTTGTTTCTTCCTCTATTAGGACAGAAGGGAAATAATTTTTTTCGCAGTACAGGAGCTCTATTGCACCCGCTTTTATCACGGAAAATATTGTTTAATTTACCCACCGACAAGTTTTCATCACTATCGTTGATCGCGAACGATCGAAGGGCTTGAATAACTAAAAAGGAATAACTTATGGGTCCGCCTTCGATCTTGCTGAAACTCAGATATGTGATAAAGCATTGGAAACCATTGGACACGTATTTTTTTTTATCCACGAAAAAACGGTTTTGAGGGGGGAAACTAGCCCTCAAAGAAACGCGTGTCAAGGGTGACTTTGCAGTTTCACCCACAAGCAGTGCACCGATCTTTATAAAACGAAAACCACAATTCTTTTAATGCAACGGGATGAAAAATCCTTTATAGAAGTATTGGCAAAAAATAGAATTAAGGGGTAACACGTCTTTCTTTGAGGGGCTGTTGCCCTCGTTAAAATCGTTTTTCTGCCGACAAGAAAAAATACGTGCCTAATAGTTTTCGATCCTTTACCACATGTATGAGCTTCAACAAAATCGGAGGCGGACACTTAAGGGGTTATGCCTCGTTGTAGAAGGCGAAAAATCACTTTTTTTAAAACCAATGTAACTTGACAATATATCATCTTATTAATGTTCTCTGAAAACTTAAAAGTGATTGAATCAAAATGGACAGATTTTAGGCTGCTATGCTGACGCTGGGCGGAACCCTCGGAAAGTCGTTCGAAACATAAAACGCTTATCTTTCGATTTTAAAAACGTCCTCGAAAGGACGTTTTCAAAATGGGTGAGCAAAATATGTCAAAAACTACTGCATCGATCTTTCTGAATTTTGTTGAGCTTTCCTAGATGCCAAAATATCGTATTTGATCGAAGTATTTTTTTCCCTGAACGATACTTTCGATTTGGTAAACGAAAAATACCCATTATTTTCCGCAAAAATCAAGACTCTCGCTTTGAACACGTTTTTTTTTAAATTTAACACTTCGAAAGTTCCTAACGAAACCTGTTTGATTTTTTTAGATTAGATAGTATGGTTGAAAAGGGAAGTTGAAAAAACTTCCCTGAAAGAAGTTTTCGATAGGTGCTTCCTGGACATCGGCTGTGAATAGAATATAATTAAGTATTTTTGCACAAAGGATTATAGAGTGTTCTCCAAATGATACCTTTTCAAATACCTAATTTTCGTACAAATTTAGCGTCGCGATTTACTGAAACATTAAAAAAATGAGCTGCTTTCGACTGTTACGACTAGGCATAACGCGTTGAGGGGTAACAGCACTGTAAAAATAAAAAAAAATGATTTTTTTAAAAATTGGATCAAGAAATATTTTGCACCATCTAGAATAAAGGGAAAAAGTTTGGTACCTGTAAAACAAAGGTCTGCAGGCCCGTGTTGGTCTGCGGTGACACTGGCTGGCAAATTTTCACTCAAAATTTATAGCACATCTTTAAAATAACATCCTGAAGAGAAGTACGTACGGGATTTTCCACAAGTTAATTATAACATTAGTTATTAACAGATGATTGTCCTTTTTTCTGTCGAAAATTGAGTTTGCACTTTAAATGCTTGCCAATAACACAAAAATTCATATTTTCAAAATGCCCTACGTATTTCCCTAGCTATACTCATGTGAACAAATAGAATTTTTAATTTTTTTTTCAAATTCAAAATTGCGTCAGTTTTATTGTGTGCCGCAGAGGGTCTAAAATTCAACATGCCTTGCGAGAATGGCTCCAACGCCACCATTTTGTATAATTTTTTAACGTGTTACAACTAGTTGGCGGCCGAAAAAAAGGGTGTTTTGCGTGAAATTTGTTTTGGGAAATAGGTGCAGGTTGTTAACTTTTTTTCATAGTAAAGCATATCATTTCAAGTATCTTTGACAATTTTTTTATTGAGAAATATTTATGAACGACGGAGATACAGTAAATAGCACAGACCGCTGTGCAAAAAAGGTCCTTCGTGGTGACCACTCCTGCTCGGGAACAAATCATCTGAAATAAAAAAACCAAATGAATTTAGTTTTTGTACCGCATTATCTAGTCTTTAATCGAAGGATTCAATAAAATATTGATTTTTGAAAAAATGGTCGCCGATCGAATGATCGTCGAAATTTCGATGAAAAAAACACCCTATTTGCCTTGACATAAAAAAGTATGCATTGAAAAAAATCCTTCGATTAAGGACTTTGATATACAAAAAATGTCTATGAAATTTGAGTCAGATCGATTTAGTTGTTTTTGAGATATTTTGGTCACCGTTTCTGAAAAAGTAATTCTGAGAGAAACGCTTTTAAAGTTTTACGTCAGGTATATACGTATAGGTTCGCCGGACCTACCTGTAAACGCTCATAACTCCCCCAATTTTCAGCGGACGGACTTGAAATTTTTAGAGAATATTTTTGAAAGGTTATATTATAACTATCCGTCCAAAACGAAAAATCGAGTTTTTCAAAAATTCCGACTAGGTGTAACCCGTTAATATAAATTTTCTTTGTTCACTTGAAAATATGACTAATCACATCTTTGAAAATTATCATCCTCTTACTTGTCCTTGCATTTAAAAAAATTGCGCAAAATCACTTAATTTTAGACTTTCCCAGTGGTGTCGTCAGTCCTCAAGTGATTTTCCCTCATAGGGGAAAGCCTTGTTTGTTACCGTGTTGTTTATTCGTCCTCGGACCAATAAAGTGCATTCAATCCCGAAATCCATTTTCCCTTTCATTTTTATACGCACACAGAGAGAAATGTACAGTAACCTCAACCATATTTCAACCATATTTTATATTACCCTGTGGGGATAATAATATTTTATAGTCATAGTTACTGTCAAAAATATAGTACTGCTTATGATATTTTAGCAGTTGTGTTAACTATAATCACATGTTAACCGCAACCAACAATCTTTCAAGCATACGTTGTTTGTCAATGCTATATAATATAGTAGGTTTTCATAAAATAGATGATTCCTGTCACTATCAAACAATAGTGCTTTTTACCATATTGAATGGTATGTCTACTAAACGCATATGATATTTCATAAATTCAAAAATTTTCAATTGCGAGTACTACCTGTATGAATGTTTATCATCATTTGTTATTCCCTGACCTGGAATGATTCCTATATCGAAGAAAATATTTCACCTACGTGGGGATTCGAACCTACGACCTACCTATCTATATTCAGGCACGCTGTCACTATGCTACCGGGTACCTATGGTATTTCGATCGTAGATTTGGCATAACGGATAAAAGTAATTCCAGCTGCATTTCCGAATAGCTGTTACCTCTGATATATGTGAAATTTTGTACAGATTGCTATTTGATAATATATGTCACTGCTTAAATGGATTTTTGGCGTGGCCCAATCATTTTCGAAATATCGGATTCTAAAAAGTGATAAATAAATGCGCTAATATATCTATATCGATCATAGCGTGCCACCGCTGTCTCTACTTTATTGACAAATGATTTACGTCTTCACTATAAGATTACCATAATGTTGTTCGTATAGTCATTTTTCGTAAGATCTTGTAACAGTTTATACTCAACAAGTGTTAATGTCAACCATATAAATAGTACAAACTTGCACTGAGAAAAACGTCCATAGTATTTATAAAATAAAAAAAACCGCCCATGGTAAAAGTGGGCATAGTAAAATTCATATAGCTTATTGCTACCGCAATCATAATATGGTTAACACAACTATAAGCGTCTATTTAATCATGCCGTTTTGGTAGTGTATTTTTTTTATCTAGTATCCCTGAAATAACTAATAACTACTGTGAAAGACTTTACAACATCGATATAGTTAATTCAGTTAATATTTTTACAATAGTTACCAGTTTTTTCCGGGATAATAGATAGTCGAGCACGCCACCAAAGTTGCATGTTTAGATATATTTTTCGCTTATAGTTGTGTTAACTATATTATGATTACGTTGACAATAAACTATAGGGAATTCGACTATACTCTCTTTTACCATGCGCGTTCTTTGGACATACTATTCACTTTTCTCTCACAAGGAACATCCCTCAGGTGACACCCTTCGATTTTGTTGAAATTTGGATATGTTATAAAGCACCGAAAAGTAAGCGATACGTATTTTTTTTTATCGGCGGAAAAACGGTTTTAAGGGGTGAAACGCGCCCTCGAAAATAGGGGTGTTTTTCGTTTTTCGTCGATAATGGTATCGTTCTCATCTCCAATGTATAGTACATGAAAAAATAAACATTGTTGCAATTTGAATTTTTTTTATATCTCATACCGTTAAAACGTTATCGACGAAAAACGAAAAAACATCCCCATTTTCGAGGGTGCGTTTCACCCCTCAAAACCGTTTTTCCGCCGATAAAAAAAAATACGTGTCTCAAAATTTTTGATGCTCTATCACATATATGAGTTTCAACAAAATCGGAGGCGGACACCTGAGGGATGTTCCTTGTCAGTGTACCAATATAATTGACTTTCCACGCTCGCAACTGTGAGAGCGTGGAAAGTCTTGTCCTGCAGCGTTCGGTTGGTTCAAACGTTCGTAGGATTGGTCGGCTGGGGAGCTCAAAAGGCGAGTAAGTTTGCGAGGTCGCAGACCAGGCTCCGGATGTCTCGATCGACCGCTCGCACCGCATCGAGGCCACTTGTATAATTGACGATTTATGTAATCCCCCTGGGCCACAATAGCACGTGGTTGCCGTTCATTACCGTTAGACCCAGGATTTTCATAGCCATGGGGCAACACAAATAACTTGTGCACTTTTGCTCTATATAGGGCTGTATATTCATATACATGTATACGTGTATGGCAAGCTTTCGCGAGACCCTCGTTTGTATGCGATTAAAGTTTTGAATCTTGCCAACTTCGCGCTTAATCTTCGTGCAAAGCTCAACCAAGGGGAGCTGCCTTTGTTACGCTTGTTGTAAACTTCCAACAAAGAGCTAGCAAAGCCCTATTTTCGGGATAACAATATGCTCCCTAACGCGAATTAACACGTCTGCGATCAGTTGCGAGAGATTATTTTCCCATAAAGACTTTGAGCTAATATGAGAAACGAATGCTCCTAATTATTGTCGGGAAAATATTTCAACAATTTAATATGAAACCCCCAAGCAAACAAACTCTTCCTTTAGGCAAGAAAATAAGCAAATTTTCAAGATTTAGTTGTGTCGAAACTATTTTTTTTCGACATAGTTTTAAAACTTTGCGTAGATGTCACATTTTTTAATTTCACAAAAACCGTTTTTTTTTTAGATTTAAAAATGGCGGATGTATGGCACTTGTTTCGGAGACGGTTGTCGCTGGAGTTGTGCCACGGCGTACAACGTAGCGTCTGGTGCGTTGATCCTAAATATCAGAGCCAAGAAGATTTAGGTTTCTAAGAATCGAACGCTCTACGTGAACCTAAAGTTCCGTGAAAATTGTTTGCAAAAACTACGTTTCCATGAACAAATACTGTAGTAAAAAATTCTTAAATAATAGAACATTTTTTCAAGCACGAGCCATTTTTTTTATTTTCAATTTTCTTTGGATTTTGCAGTTTCACATAAAGCGTGTGAGTTCTGAAAATATAAAAATTTTTGGCTCTTATGTACGAGATAAATTCACCGAACGCCGGGTCTTTCGTTGATGAACAACACTAAGGAACTATTTTAAAATATTCAAAGAATTTTTTTTTCGAAACAAAGTTTTTATAATAACTACATAATGTTTCAATTATGTAGAACAAATAGTTACGACACAGCCAAATTATGCATAAATTCATCATTTACCACAACATTTGACACACTGTAATCGATAATACGAATAATCAAACATAAACGTAACAAAATCAAACGTAAACATCAATCAGATCAGCTGTGGGTAAAATAGATTTACTCTTCTTTGACCCCGTGGAAGTGATCCACGGGGGACTCAACATCCTTAAGGATGTTGAGTCCCTATGAAACATGTTAATGTTAATTGTTCAATAAATAGCTTCTTAATCGTCATGAAATTTTTACACGACCTCCTGAATACTTCATGTAAAAACATACCAAATTTTCAGAATTCTATCATCATTACTTCAACCTCCTTAAGGCTTGAAATAAAAAATGATAAGAAAATTCTGAAAATTTGGTATGTTTTTGTATGAAGTATTTAAGAGGTCGTGTTAAAATTTCACGACGATTAGGAAGCTCGTTATTAAAAAATTAACACTTTGTTAAGAACAATTTTTAAAAGAAATAAAAAAAAATTTATCAATAAACTTCGTTTTGTTTCCGTTGCTTTCAGTATATTGTAGATATTACAAAATTGAGAGGTCAAAAAAAAACTTATTGCAAAGTTACATCAGTTTCCATAAAACAACATTTAATTTGTGAATGTTAATTGTTCAATAACGAGCTTCCTAATTGTCGTGAAATTTTTACACGACCTCTGAAATACTTCATACAAAAACATACCAAATTTTCAGAATTTTATCATCATTTGCGATTTGGGACTCAACATCCTTAAGCAGTAACAGGTGAAGTCTCGTCCGCGGTTTAATGAAACATTTCTATTGGCCATCTCTCCCTTGTGGCCAACTCCCCTTGAATTTCCCTACATTGAATCTCAGAAAATTAAAAAGAAATACAAAACCACCAATTTTCCCTCTGACGTATCCCAAAAACGTCCACTTTGTTGTAAAATCTCTGTTCCGTTGCGTACCGAAAAGCACGAAATTTGGCTCCGCCTTAACCTGCGGCTATGTTATCCGCACGTTATTGGCTCTGAGCCGATAACAGTCCAGGACCGAGACCAGCGGGTTCGGGACCCACGAACTAAAACCGAAAATCCCATTTCAGGAAACTCCTTCAAGCCACCGTGAGGGCGAATCGTACCGGCCACTTTATGTGGATCGGCAGTGACTCCTGGGGTGCAAAGGTTCATCCCGTAAGAGATCAGGAATTCGCCGCCGAAGGTGCCATCACCATATTGCCGTTTCGTAACGCTCTCCAAGGTAAGGCCAACAAATTCACCCCAAACTTGGGGTATGTGTATCTCGGCCTCAATCTGTAACTCGTCGACTCCCATTACAAATCCTACCTGGTATGTGTGTCTCGGTGTGTTCGTGCTCGTCTACTCGCTGTCAGTTCCATGCATCCAGCTTGCATACTATCCACTTCCGTCCAATTATCATGCATATTCCCACACATATAGAGGGCGTCCCACTTAAATCAGCCTACCCAAGTATCATCGAAACTGTTGATGATAATGATGAAAAAAAACAATCGAAAACACAATAAATAGGCCGAAAGGCAACGTGAAAGAAAATACAAATCAATGTAAAAAAAAAAATGTCTATACCATAATTGTTTAGAGACCTTAGGGGCAATTTCATTAAGCATAAACAAAAAGCACATGTAAATAATAGTAATAATAAATGGAAAAAAAAAACTGTTGATGATACCAAATCCGCTTGAGACAAGAGGCAAATGGAGGAAGAGCACCGGAGGAACATTCTATTGTGTCAGTGAGTTTTTTCTCCATGGATGCCTTGAGGACTTACGAAGGTCAAAACTTTTTCCTCAAATGGAATTGTATATCTATCGATGCACCAATCAATAAAGTATCTTGGTATAGGAAATAATAAGCTGCATCAATTGATGCAAAAAAATATATATTAAACCATCTAAAAAAGAAAGTTGACCTTCATACGTCCTCTACCCGTCTGTATTATAGAATAAAACTTACACGTTTGCACTTACACTCTTTTAGGACGAAACTTAAGGCGTCTTCTCACTTTAGACGCTAAAAAGGCTATTCTCGTGATTTTTTTTGACAGGTTTTTTTTATTATTATATATTTATTTATTGATTATATTTTTGATAGGTTTGATAGGTTTACACTCTTTTGGGATGAAATTTAAGGCGTTTTCTCAATTTAGACGCTAAAAAAGCCTACTTTTATGAATTTTTGATCGGTTTTTATTATAGATATTGATATTAAAGTTGTTACGCTTAATAAATACGTTTAAACAAAAATTATTTATTTAAGTCACTATTTATAGACGTAAATTGTAGTTCAAAAAATGCCCTAAAAATATTGTAGGTCTGCGCTGTTGATGAAATCTCGGAGATGGATCATCCGAAACAAAAAATCAATCGGTTTTAGATTTGGTATGTTAATGGCTATATCGCGTATTATACGATTATTGATATATGCAAAAATAATAAAATGGCGGACATTTTTCGAAAAAGAAACAAAAAAGCGTGTTTTTTCTCCGTTTTTGGCAAGATAAAAATAGTAAATATTAAAAAAAAATTTAATCCTTGATATGTGCTATAGCTATAAATACGTGATTAAAATTTCATAAGGATCGCTTCAATATTTTCGAGGATTTTATCAACAAGCCGTCGAAAAACGTTGTTTCGAGAAAAACGCGTTTGAAGTTTGATCAGAGCAGATGCACGGACTCAGGTCACACAAAAATACAGTTACACTCCTCCGATCTTCATAAAATTTTAGTACGATACTTTTGGATGTATACCTTCGAAAATTGATATAAAAAATTCGTTTTTTTTTAACTGTAAAGTGTGAAGATGCCTTAAAATGTTTGACACTATGAAAAAGTCATTTACACTACGGTGAAATGGCATAGGCTGGATTTCAAGCTTGTTTATAGTACTTCTTTATAGAACGCACGCAGTTCTGGTAACGTCATCTGTTGGAAAACAGCGACAACTTATTCAACGTCCCAATACATTTTTTAGCAATCACCCGGAGGCAAAAAAAAATAATGTTTTCCCATTAGTTAACGTAAAAAAATGAATGTAAAATCGAATTAAATCGAATTTCAAACTCACACTGTGTCTGTGAAAAAAGATCCGAGTATGTTTGATCGAAGTACTCGTCCGCGACGTGCAAAGCGTTGCAGTTCTTTCAACGTTGCCTCAGTATTTTCTTTTGAGAGTGTTGGGGATCGGTTGAATGCGAAAAAATTCTCAAACGCTTTGGCAACACTATGGAGCACACCGGAAAAATAAAAGCTGAGGAATTGGGTTACTCGGTGACTGTGGGAAAGCTCCTACGTATATAGAACGAACGCGGAGGTTCGTCCCGAGGGACGAGTCTCTCTCAGTCAGAGACGACAGACAAACTAGCCCCAATGGGAGAAGATCGGTAATTTACCGTGGAAACTTTCAACGTTATAGCGCTGGCGGTGCAATTACAGTCAACCGGTAACTTGAACGTCGAGTGGAGTCGTGTCAGTCGTTCTCACTGTATACTTACCTTTTGTCTGCCCCGTTAAGCAACTGGAACTATCATTCGCACTGACTTCCCCCGTGTTCCTTGGCTAGAAAGAATTTTTTCCTCGAAATAATTGCCATTCGAAAGGACGACGTGGTGATCGGGAAATTGTCTTCCTCGTGCCGATTTACGATCGTAGCTCATCGTCGAATCGATTAACGAGATAATCGAGCCAATTTTTCCAGTCAGCGAGGTACATTTTTTATTTTTGACGTTCTCGTGTATATCCTTGCGAGCTTTTACGATGACGTCTCTTTGACGTTTACTCCGCACGTGTCACTTCATCGCCAGAGCTCGGTAATTATATTTATCATTGTCTGGGGCACTGGGGAATATTTTTAACTCCTTTTTTCGTACAGTACTTTTGGTTTTTGATGTTACATCAATATCCCAATTTTCTTCGTTGATCATGCGATATTTTATTAGCGAATATCTGTATTTGTTTTTGTCTTTCGTTTGTTCTTTTTTGTCCTCTCGATCGCATCCATTCGTTGTATTTTCGTTCTGGAAAGCTTTTCCCCCCTTGCGTGCTACTCTCGAGGCACTCTCGGCTCGTAGAGGTCATCCCTGACAGCCTCGAACTCATCGCAAGCTCTTAACAGCCCTGAATCCTCATCCACTGACGCGTCGCTTCGATTAATCTTCGAACCCGGTGAGGAACGCTGGATTTTTTTTCCCCAAAGGGGAGCATGACGACTTCCCGGTATATGAAAGGGAGGAGGGAAGAAAAGGGCTTGCGCTTTCCTCGAAGCTTTTCTACTGTCAAAGTGCTCTCTCTCACTCTCTCTCTCTTTCTATCCATCCAGCGCGGCCTATCCTTCCCACGCATCCTTTCCACTGGATATCATCAATTTAATAAGACTTCTCGATCAATAATTCGCGACGGAAATCCTTCTATTACGAAAGTTTCTCGGAGTAATCGTGATTAAAGGAGAAACGTTTTGCTCGTTCGTACCGTCGGGATTATATTACGACCGGATCATCCTCACGATTCTCAATGGAAATCTCGATAGACCGTTCCAATGGAAAATTATTTCTGGAGTGTTTATCAACGCGAATGCAAGTCTCTCTTTAAGGCCTCGCGTACCTTTGGATAGTCGGAAAACAAGTTTTTTTGAGATTTTTTTTTGGAAATGTCAATAAACCAATCAAAATGAGGGTTGGAGGTTTTGTTTTACATGTGTGTGAGTACTGAAATCAATTTTTATTTTTTTAATGAAACACTGAATCTCGGCCTACTGGCCGGTAGGAAAAGAAGGCCTCTTTCTTTCAGGCCCTTGACGGGCGAACTCAATAGCCGTGTCCGGACCAGCCGAGGCAAGAACCGAGGCTGCCTCGCGAGGCGGCTCGGCCAGTCCGGATGGGGCTATTGAAGATGCACGGGAGCACCTACAGTTAAGAAGAATTTGTTTTCGTAATTTACATGAATTTTCACTAGCTATGATACGATTGTTACAGAATATTTATTTTTGCAAATTTTGCCCCAATTTGAAATAAACATCGCATTTTCGTCTTGAAAAAACGGCTTCAATTTTTTAATGAAAATCGTAATTTTATATCGATCGTACAAAGCGTATGTACTTTGCTGGAAAATCTATCTAAGCTGCGACAGTTGAAATTTGAAGTCAATCGTCAAAGCCTTAAGGAAGCTTTCCAGTGTGACAGCCCGAAAAATCGCTGTTTTTCGCGATTTTTTTTTTAAAGAAAAAATAATCTAATCGGTCTGTTTTTTTTTTGTATATTAATTGGGTATTGAAGAATACAAAACAATTTTTTAAAGATCAATTTATTTATTAATTAATATCTATAAAAATGATGAAACAATTGTTAAGAAAATGCACTTGGATGTGGTGTCCACGTTGGGGGTCACAATTTTGATCTGAAACAAAAAACACAAAAAGATTATTGATCGGTATATAATTGGCTTTCGTGCTATGGAGGCTTTTTTTTTTTTTTTTGCAAAAATGGCGCCGGTTTGAACAAAAAGTATCGATTTTAGCATTTTTTTTGGCAGTTTTTTTACAAAAAAATAGGAAGATGTCAAAAAAAAAAAAGCTTCCATAGCACGATAAACAATGACGTTAAGAATATTGTGTAAAAAATTCAACTCGATAGCTTTAAAACTCTGCCCTCCAAGTTGGACACCGTTTTGAAAAATGCTGTTTCGAGAAAAACGCGTTCAAAGTTTCGCTGTAGCTGTAGCGCTCCGTTGCCTTCTTCCAAAAAATGCTGTACAGTAACCGAAATAATCTGAATTTCGGCATGAAAATTTCAGGGAATATTCGGAAGAATGTATACTATTCGATAAAGCAAAAAAAAAAATCGATTTTTTGAAAATTTCACACTGGAAAGCTCCCTTAACTTTCTCCCTTTCTCTCCTCCCCACCGGCACATAAACGCGCAAGCTCGAAACTACGATCTGCTAGCCTAACTAACTAAAACATTACCTTCAATCGGGGCACATTGAAGAGTCCATTTTTCAACTCCCTTTATTTCCAACCAGGCGTGGAGTAACGCAAAAAAGCTCAATGATGTGCAGGATTGCATACAATTGAAACTTCGAGAACGGATCCTCCCACATTGAATGTACATCCATATAGTACCGGACCCTATAAAGTGCGCCAATGACCATGTGGAATAAATGGGCTTTATTTCTTCCGGTGTAAGACTTTGTACTTTTTTTCTCGCTGCTTATACCGAATTCCAATTTTGTATTCTTCGTAAAATGAAGTGAATGCCGAAAGTGGCATAAATACAATAAAATGTAGATGATAAATTGATCTTGTGACGATGTCAGCTGATAGTAGTTGGGAAAGCTGGGGAGCCTTGGGCAGTCCGTGAATTCAGCACATGTTGCCGATCTAAGGCTAACCCGAGTACACCAAATTTGAGATCCTCGAATGAGGCTTCAGGTTGCTAAAGTGCACCTGGATGCATATGCGCTGTAACGCAACGCGCAACATCGGAATCGATTTATGAAGCCTCCCCGCGTTTTGCTCGCTTTGCTCCTGAGTGTAATACTCTCTCTCTTTCTCTCTCTCTCTCTCTCTCTCTCTCTCTCTCTCTCTCTCTCTCTCTCTCCCACCCCTCTCCGCCCCCTCTCTTTGTATTATAAATCGTACGAATCTTATTTCAATCGTGCGATTGAAAGTACTGAAAATCCGGCGCTCACCCCGGGCCCCCAACGAGTAAGCAATTGTGCCGTATGCGATTGATCATCGAAGAAAGAAATAAGCTCGTGCCAAATTTCTCGTAATTTCCGCACCTCGCGCCCCCATAGAGCCCACGATATATAATCTTTGAATTTATTTTTATTTTTTTTCCTCGTAAAAACGGGGCACATACTTTCATGGAGTATACACGTCAAAATGGAACGAACGTTTGTGCCGATTGCAATTCGCCGGTGGGCGAAACAAAGATGAGAGAAGACGAGGTCCAATTTGCCGCTTTCTTTGTTCCCGTCAGATTTCGACACGTACTATCAGAGCCTACGGCCGCGGATGGGCGACGAGTGCAACGGGCAGACCCACAAGAACCTCCCACATCCGAGGCATCCGGGGAAAATGATAAATTGCCGCAACGTATGGTTTCGTGAATTCTGGGCGCAGCATCACAAGTGCAGCTTCGGTCCGAACGCCCAGGCCGTGGTGAAGCGATGCACCGGAGACGAGGAACTCGTCGAGTACGATCAAGAAGGACTCGTACCTTTCGTTGGTACGTTCATACATTTGCTGATCTTCACATATATGTTAAGGATGTTGAGTCCCAAATCGCAAATGATGATAAAGTTCTGAAAATTTGGCATGTTTTTGTATGAAGTTTTTCAGAGGTCGTGTAAAAATTTCACGACAATTAGGAAGCTCGTTATTGAACAATTAACATTCACAAATTAAATGTTGTTTTATGGAAACTGATGTAACTTTGCAATAAGTTTTTTTTTTGACCTCTCAATTTTATAATATCTACAATATACTGAAAGCAACGGAAACAAAACGAAGTTTATTGATAAATTTTTGTTTATTTCTTTTAAAAATTGTTCTTAACAAAATGTTAATTTTTTAATAACGAGCTTCCTAATCGTCGTGAAATTTTAACACGACCTCTTAAATACTTCATACAAAAACATACCAAATTTTCCGAATTTTCTTATCATTTTTTATTTCAACCCTTAAGGAGGTTGAAGTAATGATGATAGAATTCTGAAAATTTGGTATGTTTTTACATGAAGTATTCAGGAGGTCGTGTAAAAATTTCATGACGATTAAGAAGCTATTTATTGAACAATTAACATTAACATGTTTCATAGGGACTCAACATCCTTAAGGGTGTCTCAAAATGAATTGATTTTTTGTTTTCGCGCCATTTTTTGTTTGTGGCGAACATGGAGTACTAATCTTTGACAGCTGGCAGGGGGAAGTATCGAGGCTTAGTCATGGAGAATTACACGATCGAGCAACGCACGGAAATTGTTGTGAATTGACCACCAAGATCGTGCGATTTGTAGCCATTGGACTTCCTTCTTTGAGGTTTTCTGAAAGGAAATGTGTGCCACACATAACCTTCATGTTTGTACCTTGTATTAAGGGGTCTTCTCACTTTAGATTCTAAAAAACCTATTTTCATAAATTTTTTCGATACGTTTATATTATAGATATTGATATAAAAGTTGTTACACTTAATAAATACACTTTCAAAATACATTGAAAAAATATTTTATGTACTGATGTAACCCAAACCAACTTTAAACGCGTTTCTCTCGAAACAAGGTTTTTCGACGGCTTGTTGATAAAATCTTCGTAAGTACTGAAGATCCTTATAAAATTTTAACCACATATTCTTTACAGCTATAGCTATAGTGCATATCGAAGATTTTTTTAATTTTAATATTTACTTTTTTTTTGCCAAAAACGTGAAAAACACGTTACTGTCGTTTTTCGAAAAATGTCCGCCATTTTGTTAATTTTGCTTATATAAAAAATCGTACGATATGTGATATAGCCATTATATACTCAATCTAAAACCGTTTGAGTTTTTTGTTTCGCATGATCCATCGCCGAGATTTCATCAACAGCGCAGACCCACAATTTCTTTAGGAAATTTTTTAAAGTACCATTTTCGTTTATCAATAGTGACTTAAATAAATAAAAACATTTTTTTTTTGTATTTATTAAATATAACAACTTTTACATCAATATCTATATTATAAACCTATCAACAAAATTCATGAAAATAGCCTTTTTTAGCGTCTAAAGTGAGAAGATGCGTTAAAATTAGAATATTTGTACTTTTTAAATAAATAGTACGTTTTATTAATAAATTTAAATGTCAGGTCATTTTAGACACCCTATATATACAGGATGAGTCGCGAGAAACAGAACACCTGAATATCTCTGATGAATTAAAAAATTCGAAGTATGTGAGTACATACCGGCATGTGAATGGTTTGACAGAACGGAGAGCCCGATAACATATATCGGTACAAACAGAGACGTAGCAGGTATAGATATAGTTGGCGCGAGTAAAAAAAAAAACAATTCAATATTTCGAAAACTATTGCGAGTCGCCAAAAATCCTTTTAGGGGTTGTCTTAAAATATTAAAAAGAAGGTTTGTGCGAAATTATAGCGGTTTTCCTTATTTTATTCTTCTCTTTTCTTTATTTTATTTTTTTCGGTTTTTTCAAGTTCAAAAAGTTTTTTTTTATGGGCTGGCATATTTTTTCCCCGTGCGCATTGTAGCCGCCATCCAACGAGTAGCTTGGGACGACTTTGGACGGAACGGAAGTTAGGTTAGGTTAGCGGAGTGCAGGTAGGGAGGGATAGGAAAGGCTTGGATTGGGAAGGGTAATGTAAAAACTCGCAAGGGTTGGAACGCAGGAAAATAAAATAATAAATTATATAAATATACGAAGTTTGTATTATTTCATTATTATATGTATAAAAAAGTTTCGAAATCAATATTACACATATTTTTCGTTTTGTAACATTTCCACAGATATAATTATGGAATATTGGAAAATTCATGTTACTTGTGCGTAAATGTTAATTATACATGCAAATGTATTAATTATCTAGGCACACACATCAATATAAAAATAATTTAAAATGTATTTAATTGGCGACATAATTCTTCAACATATCATTCAATTCTTACGATGTTAAAGTTTGCATCTCTGGAATGCAGCGAATATTCTTTTTCGTTTTTTATTTCTTCATTTTCGTTACAATCCAAAATCTCTTCTTGCAAATTTAAGCTGTAGATCTCTGGCATGAATCCTGAAAAACGTTTGAGTGATTTTCGTGGCCGAAAATAAACAAAACAATTGGTCTCCAAAACTTCCGTTTCGTTCCAAAGATGCAAACTTCGATATCATAGATTCTTCTCCTTCAACAGGACTACTCAATTATTTAAAATCTGCAATCAATAATAGGAAGTAGTTTTTTTTCATACTCATAAGATACCCCATCAAATAATCGTCACGTCCTCATTGTCACCGTCCCAAATCTTCGCGAAAATAAATAATGATTTAAAAATGTACAACTCTCGTTCATCAGCAGCATCGAATATTTTCGTCGTCACTATTCGCTTGATCCGCGTTAAAAAAAAATCTGTAACGTCACAAGTATATGGAAATATGGAACTCCGGCATACGTGAATGCCTGGTCTCGGTAAAACGTGAATAGAAAAAGGCTCCAATTTGCAACGCGAGCAGGATACGATAGAATTCTTTTGTACGAACGCGAAGCTTTTTATTTTCAGCGAGTATCGGTCTATACTGAAAATAAATATACTCCGGAAACGAGAATACATGAACAAAGAAAACAAGGATGAAAAGAAAGAAAAAAATCCTTCTCCCCATTCGCTTATCGTCGGTGTCATTTTTCTTCTTTCGGATTCCATTTTTTTTTTTACCACCTCGAATGTCGACGTCCCGGGCGGCTCATCCCGAGACTTCGTCTTCCTTTACACCATAGCCAAAAGTGTGGTTAGGAGAGACAAGGACAAGCAGCTTTTGCGTCTGTCATCCGGTAACATATAACTCGATCAGAAGAATTGTGTGCGGGCTCGTCCATGCAAAATTGAACTTGCTGTGTCCCGTTTCATTTTTTTTTTGTAATTTTCGCCTCTCTCTCTTTCTCCCTTTCTCTCTGTCTCTCTCTCCGATACACGTTTGCGAATAAAGTAGATAAAAGCGGTCTCCACTAAAAAAAATTTCACACCAAGATAAGCAAAATACAGAAACCATTTGGAAACTTATTACCTGCTAATGACTCGAAAAAACTCGAATTATTAAATACAAAATATATACATATTAGGTGTACTGAAAAGAAATCCATTATTTTTCCCTTCAATTTCATGCAAAAAGAATGGATTTCTTTTTACTACACCTAATATATATATATATATATATATATATATATATATTGAATACAAATATATATATATAAATATATTTATTTATATATACAATTAAATACAAAATATATACAATGGCAATTATTAAGTGATCATTATCATTGTTTTAATTGACATTTTAATTATAATTGTTGTTTACTCATATATATATATATTATATATATATATAAAGTTGGCAAGAAAGTCTTTGCGTTTTATCACCAAAAATAAAATACAAAAGACTGCTTTTTAATTTTATTTTTGATGATAAATTAAAAATTGAAAGCAGTCTTTTTTGTTTTATTTTTGGTGATAAAACGCCAAAAATTCCCGGTTATTCAGTATAAACGTACGCAACTTTTTACATCCTTAACATTTCCTCCTAAACCCTATATTTTATTGAGTTACAAACCCTATAGTTTATTGAGTCACATTGCACTTTGCAAAATTTGGCTTTTTTAGCCAAAAATAAAATAACGCTGCAAAAAAATCGTACAGCACTTTTCAAAAAACGAAAATGGAGCTTCAGCCATCCCTTTCAAGTTTTTCATGGATAAAAATGACAAAAAAAATTCCATAAGTAATGCGTCCAATTTCGTATGGTCGAAAAATGGCCGAAAAACAGTCACGCATAAAAGTGCTTACAGGGTCGAAAAAAGATCACAAAAAATGTTTCAAAAATCAAAACAAAGCTGAATTGGTTCTCTTCAAAACGCTGTTCGTTAAATTTGGTTATCTTCTTTTTTGACGGAGCTATCTAATTTTTAGTGCGGCAAGAAATATCGACTGTTGTATCCAATTTTTTGGGCGTTAGTGTATATAATAATAATAATAATAATAATAATAATAATAATAATAATAATAATAATAATATAATTCCCGTGTTATATATGAGCTATATTTTTTGTCGACGAATGTCGAATGTCGTGTCCCGATTCCCATAAATTCTTCTCCCTGAAATGTGTCCCTTTCGATATTCGTTTGACGCGGAAATTTCCCAACCGAGAAAAATATGATACCGAATAGTTTTTCAAATGCCCTGCAAAAAAAAATAGCGTATTCTTGTGATGAGTAATATTTACCAGAAAATAAGGAGCATTGTGGGAAAAAATCAAAATTCCATCATCAGTTAGCAAAATAAAGATAATTTAATTCCGAATATGAAACACTCTTAAAAAACTTCTTTCAAATGGAATTAAATTCCATGTGTCGACTTTGGAATGCATGTTCGATAATTTTTTTCCCGATGACGGGATGCAGTAAAAAAATATTCAGGAGTGTTTTTCGTATTCGCAATTTAATTAACCTTCATTCTACTGCACTCGAAATAGAATTTCGATCTTTGCGCAGAACGCTCGATTTTTTCTGGCGACTACTACCCATCACAAAAAGGCGCTTTATTTTTTTTGAATGGCCTAAAAAATAGTTGAAAATCATATTCTTCTCGGTCGCAAAATCTTCGCGCAGGAGCCTCGAAAAAGCCATGGCCATCTTATGATTGTCGCCCTGCGAATCGGACGAGTATTGAAAAGTGTGAATTTCTTGTTGTTTTCTTTATCGTGCACATTTTGCACGAAAGGCCCCGTATACGAAGTACACGAGGAAGTATCCAGCGGAGCATTTCGAGCAATGGGATTTCCGTTATTAAAGCACGCACAGTGGCGCGGCTGTGCGAACTAATAGATAAGGGACAAGGGCTTTTGTCACGTGTGGCCATTAACAACCCTATACAAGCTCCAAGGTACACGTGCATCGGGCTCGTTCGATAAAGGGAAACCGCTCATTCTTTTGCACCCCCGAAAAAAAAAAAAAAAAACCTACGATCGTACCTCGCTCCTGATAACCTTTTCACCCTACGACCTTCTTATCGCGGCCTCCAGTCATTTGTCTCCTCCGACTCAAACGATCAATTACGTACAATTTTACATTACTTTTTTTTTTAATCATACTTCACCCTCGTGACGTATACTTTTTTGGTTCTTCCAATCTCCTCAGGTGTACACGAAACAAATTAAATTGTGCGTGCTTCTTCATAATTCCGAAATTCGTGACGGGAGTCACGAAGTGACAAGGGCTGAAATCCACAAAGGAGACAAGTTGAAAGTGGATTTACCAACGACACGGGGAGAATACTTTTGACGTGAAATACGAAATAACGATCCCCACAGTAACATCCTGCATCGTACGTCGTTCCATTTTCTCCCGAGCATTCTCTTCCCCCTGACAAATGTAATTCCATTCGAGTTTCGCACTCACGAGACACGGTAACTTCGGCCAAATTCGACATGCTTTTCCATTGTTACCATTTGCACTACTCGCGCACCGAGAAATCGTGAAAAAAAAACCGAGCAAATAATAGAAAGAAAATGATGATATATTTTTACATATATGTATGTGTAAGGATATTGTATATATATATATATATAGGTGTAGTAATAGGTGTAATAAAAAGAAATCCATTATTTTGGCATGAAATTGAAGGCAAAAATGATGGATTTCTTTTTCGACTGGCCCAAAATAAACTCCCCGATTCGGGCTCTCACCCCTCGAAATATTACTTGATAATGAAACAAAGAAGCTCGTGAAAGGAGCATCCTGTAGGTTCATTATAACAGGTGACTTATGAGGTTTTTTATATTCTCCATTTGATTTACACGTGAAAATTATATTTTCGACAGATCCAATCAATGAGTGGTCTGGACCAATCAGTGGGATTATTATATACAGTAAACTCGAAGCCTTTGTAGTCATGCATGCTTTCTTTTCAATCTTCGAAACTTGTTAATCAATTTATTAATCAACATCAAGTCGCCTCAATCAACATCAAGTAGCCACAATCAACATCAAGTAGCCATAATCAACATCAAGTAGCCTTTGTAGTCATGCATGCTTTCTTTTCAATCTTCGAAACTTGTTAATCAATTTATTGATCAACATCAAGTTGCCTCAATCAACATCAAGTAGCCACAATTTAAAATCAAGTCGCCATAATGAACATCAAGTAGCCACAATCAATTAAAGCCTTTGTAATCATGCATGCTTTCTTTTCAATCTTCGAAACTTGTTCGTCAAGATTGAAAAGAGTGGATGCATGATTACAAAGGTTTCAATTTAGGGTTATACATCCGTTTACTATATGTAATAATCCCACTGATTGGTCCAGACCACTCATTGATTGTATCTATCGAAAATGGTTTGGACTGGAAAAGAAAACGTTAATGTATCACGTGTAAATCAAATGGAGAATAAAAAGCGCATCGAGGAGGTTGGAGCGCTAGTCGTAATCCAAGATTAAATTTAGAAAAAAGATATTTGATCGTCCAGACTATACTGAGTATTTGTGAATTTTTTGAAATGTTTCTACCACTAAACACTAGAGATAAAAAATAGTTTAAGGGGTGGGTTTCGAAGCCAAAAAAGCATAGTTTCTCTATTTTTTTAAACGGAGTGTCTCCCCGTCCGGTTATCGGACGAATAAGCGTATGTTATTTGTCCGGATAGCGGCTCAGTTCACGCCGTATTTCCAGTAGACGTGCATATTATTGTGATTCGTGTAAGCTAGTATCCGGACAAATAACGTGTACATAATTGTCCCGATAGAATGTGCTAAATTGTTAAATGAACTATCCGGAAGAATAACTGACACGTAGTCATCCGAAGAAAATCTTGATAATTTTGTTTGGGTTTGGGTTGCTTGGTTGTACTTGGGTTTGGATTGGTTAGTTGTTTTCGGTTTGGGTTGATTGGTTTTGTTTGGGTTTTGGTTTTTTTTGGGTTTTAATTATTTGGGTTTGGGTTTGTTTGTTTGGGTTTATGTTGTTTGGTTGTGTTTGTTTGTTTGGTTTGGTTGGTTTTGTTTGGGTTTGGGTTTGTTTTTTGGGGTGGTGTGTTTGCGTTTGGGTTGATTTGTTTGGGTTTGTGTGTTTGGGGCGTTATACAGCGTGAACCGCGTGAAATTAGCCGCTATCCGGATAAATAACATACGCTTGTTCGTCCGATAACCGGAAGGCTAGCCTCAACGATAAAAAAAAAACCTCATGAGTAACCTGTTAGAATTAACCTACAGGCTGCTCCTTTCACGAGCTTCTTTGTTTCGTGTCATTTTGGGTCAGTCTAATATATATAATCAAATGCACCAGTGGAATTAATTCTGGACAGTTTAATTTTTTTTTGTTTCACCTTCATTGATCATTTTTAGGTTATAATCACTTGAATTTTATAGTCTTATCAGAGTAGGCTTATTAACCCAAATATTAAGTACAAACTTTATAGATTAAAATGAAAACATTACAGCATCATTTCGGCGTAGCAGAATATACATTTTCTGCATAAATATTTTTTAAAGCACGAAAAGGGGTAAGAAAATAAAGCCTCGACTTTTCGAGGTGAATTGTATGTTTTAGATGCAAAATGGGAATATCGCGTGAAACGTTAAGTTTTATTTTCGGATAATTCACAATCATGATAAACCGTATAAAATTTGTGCGAGGTCGGGACAAGTGCTTCGACATTTCGGAACGATCTGGTGAAATACATTGGTGTTGCACAGTGGATGCGGTGTACGCGATGGCACACGCTGTTCACGATCTCATCGAGGACGAGTGCGTGAAAGCGACGAACACTACACATCGTCTGTGCGAATCCTTGAGCCCCGCACCGCCAGGGGCCCATCTGCTCCAGTACATTCGCAACGTTACTTTCGTCGGCAAGTACATCGCTTTTGCATTTTGTTCCGTCTAATTATCAAATTCCATCAATTCATCTTTCAATTTATCATTTTCTGGTGAACTTAAGGAGGTTGAAGCGTTAGCCACAATCCAAGATCAAATTAGAAAAAAATTTGTGTCATTGTCTAGACTATATTTTACGATTAAAAAAAAAATATTCACCACCAAACACCGGAAATAAGAATAGTTTAATGTGTGGAATTTTACGTGCGGTTACATGGGCAAGACGTTCAGGCTAAAGGCGATGTAATTTTTTTGGCTATTTAGCACCAAGAACAACAATTTCTAGCAACGGATTAACGCAAACTAAACCTTTGTAAATATTTAGGAAAAAAACCATTTTTTCTAATGAAATCGTAAATACTCCAAAAATTAAAGGAACAGAACATTTCTTCGATTTTTTAAAGTAATTTTTGAAGTATGCGCTTCAAAATGGATGTACGTTTATGCTATTAATTCTCGATATTTTCGACGAAGCTTATTGGGGTTACAAGAAACAGTTTTTTTCAAAACTAGGCATGATCAAAAATTGAAAGAAAATTAAAGTTTACAAAAACTTTTGATTCATTTTTTTCACCAAAACTCTTAAAACAGTTACCAAAAAAAATATTAGTTTTGAAGAAAGACGGTTAATTGGTTTTTTCGAAAAAAAAAACATCAGTTTTGAAAGAAACTGTTTTTTGTAAACCTAATAACCTTCGCAGAAAATATCGAGTATAAATCACATACAGGTTCTCAGATCGACGAGTGAATACAACTTGTGAGTATCGACTTTTTAATGCATTTAAAGATGAGTGAAATTATGGTGCACAAAGGCCAAATCGTGTGAAAAATGAATCAGTATTGTTGCCTGAAATGTTTTACAAATTGAAGAAAAAAGAAATAACATTTTTCAATTTTTTTTCTTAATTTTAACAAGCAACTAGTACAAAGGTGGGAAAAAGTCGAAGAAAATTGGTCCTTTTATTTTGACGATGATTCCACGATGTTTAGGAACTTGTTCCTTTAATTATTTTGTAAAACTTTGATCAATCGTCCGGAAAAACGTCACGATAAATCAATTTGAAAATTGACACAGCTATTGGGGGTTCATTGAGGTGAAAAAAAACCTGGCAACATTAGTCTTTCGATCAGTATTTGTAAAGCGGCAGATTTACTGAAAAATGATAAAAGTCAGTTGTTCCTACTTTTTTTTAAATAATGTTAAGGGTGAAAAAAATTCTCAAATATCAATGAAAGGATCTCGTAGGAAATTTATTTGACTTTTCAAAGCTGTCCTTTCATTCCTTGTGCGATCATTGGTGGCTGAGATATCGATGATAGCAGACAAAAGGATCTTTTTTCATTCAAATTCGGAAATCTCAGCAAACAATTGGCATAGAAAGAACAAAAAAAACAAAATGAAACTGAATAAATAAGCTGACTGTCCTATACATTGATATAACTGAAAAAAAAAATCCGAGCCCGTGGGCCCTTGCAAAAAAACAAAAAAATTTGAACAAATTTTTTCTCCCGCAATTTATTATGATTGCGCGGTAACCGTAGTTCACAAAAAATGTTTGCCAAAAGATCTCGAAACTAGAAACGTGAAGCTTCAAAATGTTTTTTTTCCATCTCGATAGGACCATTTTTCACAAAGATACAGCGCGTCAAAAAACACGTAAACAGTTGAATAAATTTTCTGTTCCTTTAATTTTTTGGCCTAGTATATTCAATATTGAATCATCAAGGTTTGATGAAAGATCAGGAATCTTGGCTAGCGAATGAAGAGCATTGCTGCCAACCCCAGTGTCCTCGAAGTTGTCATATTTCGACAACACTTAATATTATTTAATGGTAATAATAAATAATCTTGTCACATCGTTATTCAGCCATCACAGCCATCGTTATAAATGACTCAAAATTTCATTCTGAGTCGTAAAAAAACATTCGCTGACGCAGTTTCGTCATAATAAGCACCGATAACGTTATACTTTTTCGAGTTCGTAGTAACGCAAAAGTTTTTCTTATTTACGCAACAAAAACATAAAAATGCATAATTTTGCCCTTTGATTACATATTTCATGAAAAAGTAGCATCTGCGGAATAAATTTATACTTCATATGCATTTCTTCGACGTCCATCGAAAAAAAAAAATCACAAACCGCCATTTGGCTCAATCGCTCCAGCCTCCTCGAATGTGCGAAACAAATGTTCAAACACGCCGTTTTTGGGACTCCTTTAATATCGATTTACGGCCTACTACGACAATTTTTTTATCGGTGCAAATAATAATTCAACCCGATATGCCAAGGAGTCAACGCCAAGCAAGGTAGACGAAAAAAAAACAGCACTTTTTTTATCACCCCCGGCCTCGAACCCCTCCAGTAATAACCACCCCTCGCCTCGCCCCCCCCCCCCTTCAGACGATGCAAGGGGCAAAAAAACTAGTCACCAAAACCGCCTACTCGGCCAATCGTCGATCCGCCTGCGGGCACTTTATTGGTCGGTATATCCTTGATTGGCGACGCTACATAAAAAAAAACCAGGAGACAAGAGTTGCGCGAAGAAAAAAGGAATTTACGAGCATTACGCTCCTCTTCCTCCTCCATCTCTCCACCATCTTCAGCGTCCCGCTCCCCACGCCAGGCGAATCGTATAGACCCCGGGAAATATATTCTCGAACAACGTCGTTTGAAGCCACTTTCGTGAATTTCGTTCTCTTTTCCGAGAATAAACTGTCACTATGGTGCACGATGGGACAAAACGAAAACGCCGAGGAATTCCGAATTGCCCATCTCGCGTCCTCACACCCGGCCCAGACCGGGGTCAATTGCGACATGCCATTTGTCATTGCCTTTTAATACGAATTTTTATCATTTATTTACGCAATAAATAAGTTAATAAAAAATTCTAAATAGGTATATATATTTTTTTTTAATTTATTTATTAACATATGCATATTGTGTACATAAATCTATGCACCCTTGGCTAAAGGTTTGGGGCACCCTGCAATTTTTCTTTCCGGAAAAAAAATTGAATTTCTCGGCCAAAAAGAATCGGAAACCAATTTACCAAACGGGATTTTGAAGAGAATAAAGTCAACTTTAATTTGCTTTTCTAATTTTATTTTTTCGATTTTTTTTGTGCCCGATACGTCATTTTGAAAATGGCCGTTTTTCACGATTTTCGCAACTTGCAACGTCGTTCGCTGGACTTCTGAAAAATAGAAATCTCGCTATTTAGTGAAATGATCTTCGAAAAGGGAAGTGTTAGCTTTAGTTACGTTTTTGAAATAAATGTTTGCAATTTTTCTCGCAGAGAAATTTAGTTTAAAAAAAAAACGACAGGTTTTCGTGAAGCGGGCATTGTGCAGCGTATCGTGCAAACTTTGAGGTTGAGAATATTTGTCCTAAGGACTAAAAAGTTTTGTTTCGTTATTTCGAAGTTGTTAAAAAAATTTCAGATTTTTTTGGCAATATTTTTTTTATCGCTGGTTTTGGTTGATCGTCGACGATTAATCTAACCAATTTATTGCCGTTACTTCGAAAGGAAGATATTTTAAGGGAAATATCAAGACGAGAAAAGCTACTGACATCATTGGCCACAAATATTGGGCACCCCTGTAAAATATTGATATTTTCAAAAGTATATAACGCTATTGTAGTTGTGTTGTACGGTTTGAGTGAATTGCAAAACATCTGGATCGTAAAATGACTCAATATGTGCATTTTTTTAATTGCCACAAAAGCTTTGACCCGTCTTTATTTACCAATTTACCAATTGGTTTCCGATTCGTTTTGGCCGTGATATTTCATTTTTTGTCCGGAAAGAAAAATTGCAGGGTGTTCCAAACTTTTGTCCAAGGGTATATATATATATATATCCTGGAATATATCCTGGAATAAATGGATAATGTCACCACTGACAATCGGTCAGATCGTGTTCTACTATATGTTGGAATTCCAGTTTAATAAAAATCCCAAGGTTTTGAGATTTAAGACTATACGTTATTTTTAAAAATAAATTATCTGCTTTTTGAGGCTTAGGGTATAATTTATTACTACTTTTAGCTGTTATACAGTATTTTCTATATTTTTTTATTGATGTTTGTAAAATGGCGGATGTTCATTGACACCCTTACGCGGGTATGAACCAAGAAAAAGTGGGAAATGTGGAAAATCGATGAAATGGTGTGCTTTGAAAGATTGAAATTACCGAAAAAAGGCTACATTCAGCAATAAAAAAATTCTTCCATCATTAATTTTTTTTAATATTTAGGGTTAGGTTTTAGGCAATAAGGTTAGAAAGATTTATACCAAACTTCATAAGAATCGGTCGATTATTGTTTACCTATACGTCACGCCAGTTTTGAAAACGATTAAAATAAAACATACCATGTAACCACCAAAAGTAGTGATAAAACGTACCCTGAGTCTAAAAAATTGTGAATAAATCTGTGCTTAAGGATGTTGAGTCCCTATGAAACATGTTAATGTTAATTGTTCAATAAATAGCTTCTTAATCGTCATGAAATTTTTACACGACCTCCTGAATACTTCATGTAAAAACATACCAAATTTTCAGAATTCTATCATCATTACTTCAACCTCCTTAAGGGTTGAAATAAAAAATGATAAGAAAATTCTGAAAATTTGATATGTTTTTGTATGAAGTATTTAAGAGGTCGTGTTAAAATTTCACGACGATTAGGAAGCTCGTTATTAAAAAATTAACATTTTGTTAAGAACAATTTTTAAAAGAAATAAAAAAAAATTTATCAATAAACTTCGTTTTGTTTCCATTGCTTTCAGTATATTGTAGAGATTATAAAATTGAGAGGTCAAAAAAAAAACTTATTGCAAAGTTACATCAGTTTCTATAAAACAACATTTAATTTGTGAATGTTAATTGTTCAATAACGAGCTTCCTAATTGTCGTGAAATTTTTACACGACCTCTGAAATACTTCATACAAAAACATACCAAATTTTCAGAATTTTATCATCATTTGCGATTTGGGACTCAACATCCTTAAATTTAAAATCATAAAAATCGGTATATTTTATTCTCGCTTAAAGGTATCTCCCACCTTGACTTGAATTTTTTTCGCACATTTTTGAATATATATAGACTTCGAAAAAATGTCCAAAAAAATCGATTTCTTAGACCCGTCACAGTGGTGACGGGTCTAAGTTTGGCCTTAATACCAAACGTCAAAGGCAAAAAACAGCGTCTCCCTAAATTTCAACAAACGAAGCGTCTTCTTTTATTGCTGCATTTTCATACAACCGATTCGCGACCCAACGCAACTTTCGATTTTAAATTACCCATAAAAAACAATAAAAACTACGTCTCACCCAAAAATCTCGATTTTTCCGCAGAAAAATTGTCTCCGTGTACAACTTTTATTCGTCCCGTTTTATTATCGAAAATTCTTCGGAGTGTCGTCGTACGCGAAACAAAGATTCCCCAGCGGGGAGGAAATTTCGTGAGCACCGGTGCGCTTCGTTCGTTCTCGTTTGGCCCCCGGGAACGAGGTTGAGGGTTGAAAGTTTGTTTCTGACAATTTTCATTAACGCCACGGAGAACTCTATCAGCCGGTTAATTGAATTTTTTTCACCCGTTAAATTTCTCGATGACCAGTAAATTACTCGGTTTGTGTTGAAAGTCCAAGAAATCTCGGGCGTCCAAGTGCTCTCTAATCCCTCGGACGATAGTTCCTCTTTTTTGTATATTGCTGCCTCCCTCTCTCTCTCTCTCCACGATTTATTTGCCTCGCTTTAATTGAATAGCCGAGGACGAGTTTACGGAGTGCATTTTGAGACGAGGGACGTTCTTGGTTTTCACGAGTACCATTTCAGTCGATGCACTCTTTTTCACCCCCTCCCCCATCCCCCAGACTCCTTCCAATCCTCGGGCGAAATAGGCACTTTTTTTCCTAAACCCCCTACGTTCAATTCTCCCTTCACCCTCCTGGCTCGAAGTGTGCTTATCCCTGGAACATTATCGCTTCGAGAGCAGCTCCGGGATGAAACAAACGGAAGGGGAGAAAAACGCTATCAACGTGTATCTCTAGTAGAAAATAATGGACCTCCGGTAGGGGACTTGGCTTTGACGTGAATAAATTAATGATCCCTCGCACTCTCCCGACCACCGTCGTTTTTAGCCCTCGCCTCGGTATCGGCGTTTCACCCTTTCGCGTCTATCTACCCCCAGGTCGCCAAGGAACGGAAATTAGGTTCAATGCGGACGGGGATGCCTTCGGATTCTACAACATTTATCAGTATCAGAGAAACGAGGACGGTCGTTTCGATTACACGCTCATTGGCTCGTGGAAGGAAGTGTGAGTGTCTGTGAGCGATCAGATGATAATTCTCGTGGCAATGAAAAAATACATTTTGATTTTGTGTATTCAACGGGTTAGGCCTGGTTGTAACGATCGAAAACAGCTTTTTTTTTATATGTTTTTTTATTAGAAAATCCAGATGATAAATTTTCACAAAAATTAGGTATTTGAAAAAGTATCATCCGAAAAACACTCTGTCATTTTTTTTGTGTAAAAGTATTGCATTGTTATCGATTTAAAGCCGATGTCCGGGAAGCAACTCTCGAAAACGGCTTTTGCGGTGAGCAATGCCCGCTGAAACGGATTAGCTAATATTAAAAAATCAAACAGATTTCGCTAGTGGAGTTTATCCGATGATTAAGGCGGGAAACGAGTTGGGAAGGACTTTTTTTAACGTGATTTTAGTGATTTTTTTTACAAGGAATGAATTAATCGAATTTATAAAAACTTTGGGAATTTTTTTATTCATACTTGCAAACAAGTGTTTACATTTTGTCGAAGTATTTCTTCTGAAAATATAGAACGAATAATCTGGAGCCCGTGAAAGGGCGCCATCGGACTTTGCTGTTTGTGTACACTCTGGAGGCCACAGGTTCTATCGGAAATCAATACGGTTCGAAAATTATTTTACGCACATGTTTTCCTTCTATACGAACCTGACTCTGTCCAAAAATTGAAAATTGCATTTTTGTAATTTTTGCAATTACTTTATCATCTTTTTTGCTATAAACAATATACTTTATACAATATTATCTCAAATTTAGGTTTATTTCGAGCGTGATTATATAAAGAAACGATCTCTTTATAAAATTATAGGTTAGAAACTTTTTGAGCTAGAGTGTACACAATTGAACAAAAAGTCGTTTCGAGAAAAAAGCGTTTGATAAAAAAGTACCGAAAACAAAAAAATCAAGGCAGTAATGAATTATTTATACTGCTTACCGGTTGAACAGTAATTAGTTTTACTAACACTTTATGAACAACATAAAATCGCTCTTTAGAGTCCCCTAAACTGGTTGCCCGTCTTAATCCAACGAATTTCCAAAATATCAAATTAGAAAAAATGGCGCGTGGTCAAATTGAGTGTCTTGATTTTTGCGAAAAAAATGGGCTTTTTCGTTCCTCAAATCGAAAATATACTTCGGAAAAAAAATCCTTCGATCAAATCCTATATTTTTACATTTAGAAAGAGCTCTAAAAAGTTCCAGAAATATCGATGCAGTAAGTTTTGAGACATTTTTCTCACCGACTTTGAAAACGTGCTTTGAAGAAAAAAGCGATTAAAGTTTCGAACGACGCTCCGGGCGTTCCGCCGGGCATCAACATAACAGCCTATAAATCTGTCAATTTTGATCCAATCACCTTGCAATTTCCAAGGAACATAAGATGATGTACTGTCAAAAAATATCGATTTTGTAGAAAGTGACTTTTCGACTTTAACAACTAGACATAACCCCTTAAAGTATCGTTTCTTAAACATTTTTTTTCATCGCTTAGGACTCCAATGAGGGTTGGAGGAATAATTCGACTAAATTCTATTTTCATTTTTTACTTCGTATTTATTCTTCTCTATTTCATTTTTGTTCTTCTTTATTTATTCTTCTCTATTTCATTTTTGTTCTTCTTTATTTATTCTTCTCTATTTCATTTTTGTTCTTCTTTATTTCGTTTTTATTCTTCTTTATTTATCGATTATTATTCTTCATTTGTTATTTATTATTTTTATCGATTTATTTTCTACTCAATAGTCAGCTTTTTACTCGAAATTGCGAATCCAGTGATCCTCATTGTTTACGTGCGTTTATTATTCATTGAAGATTATCTCTCGATATGAACATGACACGATGGACGAACGGACCAGGCGTGACCAACATCCCACGCAGCGCATGCAGCGACAATTGTCCCCTTGGCCACGTGCGCAACTTTCAGGTGAGAATAAACAAACACACACAAGCATCCCACAATTTGCCTATCTTGTTCTCCTGGCGCGATCCTCGGTCGCTGCAGCGTAGACACGTGGCCGAGCAATATGCGACGATGCGCGATATCCAGCGAGAAGTTAAATTGACCTACTGAAAATTAAAGGGTTAGGCCACAGTAACGGGTGTAAAATCATGTGCGAATTTAACAAATTTTTTTCGTATGAAAAAGTCATTCACTCATAAAGTTAATTACACATCTATTTAGTATGAATATCAAGCAGTTAGAAAATATTTTTCTTTCTTTCGATGTACAAAATCGCCGACTACTAATATTTTCTTTTATCTTTTTTCCAATTGACGTGACAAATAACTTCAACAATTTTCACTCGATTTACTTCAAATTTAAAAGTTATGTTCCTAATTGCATTTCGCAGAGAAGTACGTACGGAATTTCCGATTAATCGAAAACTTTTCATTTTATCAGCAGTTTTATACGAAATTGTTCACTGAAAATTCATTTCTTGAGTTCAAGTACCTACAATTTTTGAATAGAATAATATTTCTTTAATTCCGTAAGTACTTCTCCATGTATTCTAATGTAGATTGACGAGAATTTTTGTTTTTTGTTCTGGGTCAAAAATTGTGGATGCTAAATGTCACGCCGCGGAGTGCCCAAAAAGAAGATAACAAAAGAAAATATCAGTAGTTGGCCATTTTGTACATCGAAAAAAAAATATATTTTTTCTAACAGCTTGATATCCATACGAAATAGATGTGTAATTAATTTTATGAGTGAATCACTTTTTCATACGAAAAAAAATTGTTAAATTTGCACATGATTTTATACTCCTTTACGTGGCCTAACCCCTTAAAGCGGGATATACGTTTAGACGTGAAAAAAAGCAATTTTGAGAGATCTTTTTAACTGAGGAATAATTATTCTACATTTAATTATTCACGGTTCGCACAATTTACATTCAATTATTCTCATTATTAAACTCAGAAATAATTATTCTACACAGCTTCCAGTAGACTTCGATTCGCAAAGCAATTCATAATTTTTTCAATTAGGACACGTAGAGTTTCTAGTTGACGGTAATTAAAATAAAGAAAATACAATTTTAACAGAATGTTACGCATTTACAAAAAAAAATCAACATTTCACGCAAAAATTCCGTTAAATTTGGTTTAAAAAGGTAGGCGTTTTTCTAATTTTTCAAAAACAATTCTCGTCAAGTAGAAGGTAGCAACATTATCATTATTTCTACCAAGTTTCAACTCAATCGGGTTAATAGTTTTGAGTAATCCTGCACGCCAATTTCAATGATGCAGTTTTAAGATAAACGCGTTCGAAGTTTTTCGGATTTCGCTTTGAAATTTTGGGGAAATATTCTACATATATAATAATAGGTGTAACTTCGTCAATTTTTGAACTTTCAGGCTCCGTTTGGTCTTAAAATATTCTTGAAAGTTCACACTATAAAAATATGCAAACAAAAACGATTTTTCGAAGTTATCAGAGGCGCAAACCCCCTTAAAGTATCGAAATGCCGAAGTAAGAAAAGCTCGAGTAAGAATGCTGAAGTAAGAAAAGCTTGGGTAAGAATGCTGAATTAAGAAAAAGTGAAAATTAAAAAACCGCCATTCGAAAAGTATGACAGAGCCGTAGAAAAATTACCAGGACTCCATAGCCCCGTTACGCATATTATTCCGATACATTTGTGCCTCTTCCTCTCGTCTTTTTTTTATGACTATGAGAAAATAAAATGAGGAACGTTTCGGCAAATGACGCTCGTATATTCACGGATTCACGTTCTTTTCGCGAATAAATGCGCGAGGGGGACGAACGACCGAACGTTACGAGCCGTTCGACAAATTTTCCCGTTTCCGCATTATCGCATATTTTTATCGGCAAAATACGAGGAAACGAAAACTACGAATTATTCAGTTTGGATTTCGCGCCCTCGTGTATCTTCGATCGCCCCCGCGGACTTTTACGATCTCTCTTCCTCTTGTGCCCACGAGGGCACAGGGAAACTGGGAAAAACCTCTCCCGACACCAAACGGCTCGCCGAGTTTCGGCTGCCGTTAGATTCGGAAACTCGGCGAAATTTATCGGTGCGCGAGCGTGCAGCCGCCCATCCGAGTATTTGCCAAGACTGCGAGCGATCGCGATGCACTGAGAGAAATGTATGGTGTTTTCGTATTTTAACTATATTTTATATTTCCCCGAGAGGACAACAATATTTTATAGCCATAGCTACTGCTTCTTGACAGGAGCTGCATGAATTATGCATATATGCTAACAGCAAACTCCAATCTCACAAGCATACGTTTATTGTTCAATGCTATATAATATAGTAGGTTTTCATCAAATGGATATTCCCTGATACCATCAAAGATTTATTTCCCTAAGATTCTAATAGTGAACAGGACTGAAATACATTTATTAGACTTACCAAAAAAAAATAAAAATTCTCCATTCGGACTCCCACGCCTTGAAATATTACTCGATAATGAAGCAAAAAAGCTAGTGAAAGGAGCAGCCTGTAGGTTAACGCGTTACCCCCACTTGTAGCCCAAAAAAAGGCCTTTTTCATGAATTTTGTTTAAAGAAAACTACAAAACTTTTTTCATCGATCAATATACCATCTTAAAGAACACATCTTGAAGAACTTTCAGTAATTTTTTTATTGAAAAATATTACATTGTTTAGTGGCAAATGGCCGTCAATGAAATAATGTTTTTATATACACGGTTTGCGGTGACCAACATTGCGGCGAAGTGGATCATCTGAAAAAAAAATGCGGATGGATTTAGTCAAATATAAGTATAAACTAGTCTTTAATCGAAGGATTTTAAAAAATATTCATTTTTCACAAAATGGCGGACAGTCAAAGTTAATGGTTCGATTTTAACGAAAAAAAACGGCCGTTTTTTGGCTATAAAACGGCCATTTTTTTCGAAAAAAAAATCGAACGATTAAAGACTACATTTTTATGTATTAAATAAGCCTGCAAAATTTCAGGAAGATCGGTTCATTAGTGTTCGAGTAATCTTGGTCACCGACTTCAGAAATGCCATTTTGAGAAAAACGCGTTTAAAGTTTCAATTTCAGTTCTTCAATTCACGGATTCTTCTCTTTCAACGCTCATATCTCAGTCAATTTTGTTCGGATCGACTTGAAATTTTCAGGACATATTCTCAGATACTTATACTTCAAAAAAATGCAATAAACGCATCCCTTAAGGATGTTGAGTCCGTATGAAACATGTTGATGTTAATTGTTCAATAAATAGCTTCTTAATCGTCATGAAATTTTTACACGACCTCCTGAATACTTCATGTAAAAACATACCAAATTTTCAGAATTCTATCATCATTACTTCAACTTCCTTAAGGCTTGAAATAAAAAATGATAAGAAATTTCGGAAAATTTGGTATGTTTTTGTATGAAGTATTTAAGAGGTCGTGTTACAATTTCACAACGATTAGGAAGCTCGTTATTAAAAAATTAACATTTTGTTAAGAACAATTTTTAAAAGAAATAAAAAAAAATTATCAATGAACTTCGTTTTTTTGCGTTGCTTTCAGTATATTGTAGATATTACAAAATAGAGAGGTCAAAAAAAAACTTATTGCAAAGTTATATCAGTTTCCATAAGACAACATTTAATTCGTGAATGTTAATTGTTCAATAACGAGCTTCCTAATTGTGAAATTTTTACACGACCTCTGAAATACGTCATACAAAAACGTACCAAATTTTCAAAATTTTGTGATCATTTGCGATTTGGGACTCAACATCCTTAATAGTCCCTGTGTTACAGGTCGCTGAATTCGTCTTAAAATCGGTAATAATGTAATCGAAAAAAAAATACATGGTTCCATTTAAAAAAGTGGAATTGACCTTGACGTAGCTTCAGCTACGTCAGTGGAATTGACCTCGACGTAGCTTCAGCGCCTCCGCCTGAAACTTTTGTCGGAAACATTTTTGGATATGATCAATAGTTTGAGTGCTATTGCTCTGTAACACTTTATGTGCCTCACCCTGTATAATGAATATAATAAATATAATAAATAAATATAATTAATGATAAAATATTAATACAAACATTATAAATTATATACTATAATAATATAAATAATCGTTTCTGTAATAATATTTAATAATTTAGTAATAATTGATATTTAATAATGTAATTAGCGAGAGAGGGCGATAAACCGCTCTCTCTTTTCCCATAGGCGTCTCTTGCAAATACCACGGACTATTCTCTCAGTGCGAAGCCACAAGTCGAATTCTCGCAGTATCCTTCCGTAGCTCCAACCCCCTTCCCCCGTTATCCCTTGTTCTCTTTTTTCACCGATTACCACGCAACGTTCCGTGCTCGAATTCATGGAGCTCGAGCTTATCACTCTTGACGTTTCACTTTGCAAATGGACGTATTGTAGTCGAGTGCACCAAGTCCGGACTCGATACACACCCGTGAGGTGTGCATGTGCGCATGAAAGTCCACACAGATCTGATAATAGAAAAGTATTCCCGCGGGCAGTACATCGCGTGATAAAAAAACTCGCAGTAACATATCGAGTTTGCCTTTTCCACGAAGATCCCAACACTTCTTCCGAGTTTTTTTGTCCGCCCGACTTCCCCCCTCCCCCCCGTCCTCCTCTCACGTATATCCAAGGCTCAGCCTGGCCAAAGTCGAAGAGGAAACGAAGGTTGAGAAAAAAAACATTGTACTTGCCTTCTTTAGCTTCGAGGTCTGGGCACACACGTCGCTTTTCAAAGAGTCTGTGTGGGAGAGAGTGCGCCTCTGAGGAAAATGAGGTTAGAGCATACATGCATGAGGAATTGGCAAATTTGAAGAGACGAGAGCCTTATCTGTAGGTTCGTGCAAAGCCAGGGCGCGAAGAGTGGAAAAAGGACCATAAAGGATCTCGATTCTTCGTATAAATACTTTATTTTTTAATATTTCACGACGATCTCGTAGTCAATGTTGGACCTCCGATCTTGTCAAATAATTGAACTGCTCGGTGATTTTACAAAAATTCCCGAGGGTAAAAAGAAATAATGTTGAGAAAAGCGGATTTTGGGGGTGACGTTTAAAAAAAAAAAAATCCTTGTCTTTTCTTGGTTCTAATTATGCGAATGAAAAAATCGAGCAGATTTTTGGTGTAGACGAAATGTACTGTTAGAAAAAAAAATACGATCGCACTCTCTTGAAAAAGTATATTTATTTCTGCACATGGAGCCTATTTAGATAGACATAAAGATAATAGTTATACTTACTTTATATTAAGGGGTCTTCTCACTTTAGACGCTAAGAAAGGCTACTTTCATTAATTTTTTTGATAGGTTTTATATTATACATATTGATAGGAAAAATGTTACACTTAATAAATACACTTTCGAAATACAAAAAGATTTTTTTAAATGTATTTATGTAGCCCAAACAAACTTTAAACGCGTTTTTCTCGAAACAACGTTTTTCGACGGCTTCTTGATAAAATCTTCGAAACTACTGCACCGATCCTTCTGAAATGTTAACCGCACATTCTTTACAAATATAGCGCATATCAAGGATTTTTCAAAATGTTGATATTTTTTATTTATTTTGCCAAAAATGGTGAGAAAAAAGTTTTTTTTGTTTTTTCGAAAAATGCCCGCCATTTTGTTATTTTTCCATAGATAAAAAATCGTATGAAATGCGCTATAGTCAACAGCGCAGATCTCTGATTTTATAGGACATCGTTTCAACTACCATTTTCGTCTATAAATAGCGACTTAAAGAAATAAATAAAAAATTTAAATGTACTTCGAAATTGTATTTATTAAGCGTAACAACTTTTACATCAATATTTACAATATAAACTTATCAAAAAATTCATGAAAATAGCCTTTTTAGCGTCTAAAGTGAGAAGGCCCCTTAATATTTAACATGTCTTTCGCCGAAGTTAAGGATGTTGAGTCCCTATGAAACATGTTAACGTTAATTGTTCAATAAATAGCTTCTTAATCGTCATGAAATTTTTACACGACCTCCTGAATACTTCATGTAAAAACATACAACATTTTCAGAATTCTATCATCATTACTTCAACCTCCTTAAGGGTTGAAATAAAAAATGATAAGAAAATTCGGAAAATTTGGTATGTTTTTGTACGAAGTATTTAAGAGGTCGTGTTAAAATTTCACGACGATTAGGAAGCTCGTTATAAAAAAATTAACATTTTGTTAAGAACAATTTTTAAAAGAAATAAAAAAAAATTTATCAATAAACTTCGTTTTGTTTCCGTTGCTTTCAGTATATTGTAGATATTACAAAATTGAGAGGTCAAAAAAAAACTTATTGCAAAGTTACATCAGTTTCCATAAAACAACATTTAATTTGTGAATGTTAATTGTTCAATAACGAGCTTCCTAATTGTCGTGAAATTTTTACACGACCTCTGAAATACTTCATACAAAAACATACCAAATTTTCAGAATTTTATCATCATTTGCGATTTGGGACTCAACATCCTTAAATTAATTTATGGAGAGGTTCCAGACCCGAAAACACCGTCTGCTATTTCACAAGAGTACTTTGAAACGGGTGTGGGATTCGCAATGACACATGCTCCGCCCTAACGCAAAAGTTGCGTTGAATAATTGCAAGTCCCCCAAAGTGGGCTGTAGAATTGTCCGAAAAAAAAAACTAAAAAATATATATATTTTGTCAGGTGATTTGCTATAGTATCGATTGGAATTTCAGGAAGCTTGCTGCTGGAGCTGCGTGGCTTGTCGCGAGGATTCGTACATCTCGAACGACACGTGTCGAAGTTGCGAGCCCGGTTGGGCGCCGGATCGAACGAAAACTGGTTGCGTGAAGCTTTCGGCGGAGGTGATCGCCTGGGACAGTCCCTGGGCAATCGTGCCGCTGGTATTCGCTTCGATAGGAATTCTCAGCACTATCTTCACTCTGGTCATCTTCATTCGGTCAGTTCTCGAGCTCTCGTTCTGTCTTTCGGCCAATCTGGCACTTTTCTCCTTTCGCTTATTCTCGGCGCGACCGTGTTTCCTTATCGCCTGACTCCTTCCATTTTCACGAGAGCCCGACTTTATTGGCAGACCTCCCTTCGCGAACGTGACGCGAAAAATAAACGTGGCCATTAAAGTTTCTCCTACTTCTATTCCTTCGAGAAGAAAAAAGAGAAGTAAGCGAAAAGAAAGGAACGTGTAGACGTCATGGGTATAGGATGGGCAGTGGCCTAGTGGTGCGAGGCTGGAGTTCGGATTCACTCGGGCTCGATTTCTAGCCGGCACTGACGAAGAAAATGAACATTTCTTTCCTGGTGCTTCGACATGCCACATTCGCCAATTTACGATCGAACGGTGCAAAATGACAGTTGAGCAATCAGGCAGGCTGTCAGAATCGAGAAACGTCAAGCTCCAGGAGTGACATACTTTTACAATCCAGACGTGTTTTATTCCCGAAATGTCTCCATACGAAAAATTACGTCGCATTAACTAGACAGATGGCATTGATGTTGAAAAAAAAAACACTCTGTACATTGCTATTCACGTCCATTAGGCCGATGACATTTATCGTTCAGTTGGAAGACGTCAGTGCCATATGGTAATAGCAAAATCTCGCTAGACATCAATCAGCCTCAATGTTCCGTACGGTGACATGTTGGGAATATAACATCGCGGAAGTATGCCATTTCTTGGATGACGTTTCTGGATCCTGACAGTCTACCGAGTGGTGTTGGTCTTGGAGGTGTCCAGATTGAACGAATGGTGACCAGTCCTGGGCCCTGGTTAGGTCATTGAATCACAGCTGAGGAGATGCCTCGTCCAAGCCCCTCCGTTGGTCATGCCAGAGTTTACTCGCGCACTGCCAGCGAGGGTAGGAAGTAGGCTGCATCAGCGGTTGATTCGTTGCAGTTATCCTCCGCCCTCGACGGGTGCATTAGGCTTCCACTTGCGCAAGAAAGAGGTTCAGAAATAGAGTAAAAGTTCGAGTAGCCAAAAGCGGAAGTGTACCACTCGGAAGCAGGGAAGAGAGCAGCGTGTCATATGAATGATCCTAACCAACAGCTTCAACCGTACACCGGTGATAATGGCTTCGGGACGTGAGTTGTGCTACGTGCTCTTGTTCGGCATTCTCTCCTGTTACGGGATGAGCTTCCTCATACTGAGCGAACCAACGCCCTGGAAGTGCACCTACCTACGTATCGGTCTGGGTCTCTGTCTGAGCATTTGCTACAGCGCCATACTCACCAAGACGAATCGGATATCAAGAATCTTCAACCAGGGCAAAAAGTGCGTCAAGCGGCCATCCTACACGTCGCCGGAGAGCCAGATCGCCATTGCTATTGGTGAGTCTTCCATATCCATTTTCTCTTTTCCAGGACAATCCTTCCGATCCGGCAGGGGCGAAAAGTGCGACAAGCGATAGACGGCGATTGAACGTTCTTTCAGGTATAACGGCGGTTCAGTTGATAGGCGCGATCGTATGGCTCGTGATCGAGCCACCGGACACGAAGGAGATTTATCCTTATCCGCTATCGGCCGTTCTCACCTGTCGCGTCTCGACCTTTTCCCTCATGATGTCCCTCGTGTACAACATGGTGCTCATACTCATGTGCACCCTGTACGCCTTCAAGACGCGGAAGATGCCGGCCAACTTCAACGAGGCCAAGTACATCGGTTTCACCATGTACTCAACTTGCATCGTTTGGCTGGCCTTCGTTCCCATTTACTTCGGTACGAACAACGACTACAAGGTACGTCATCGTGACTGGAAGATTCTACCCTATCGATACGTTCATTATGGAACGTCGTTTCGGCTAGCCCATCAATGCGCTCGTACCCTGTCTCCACGTTTCTTATTTGTTCCTCGTCTTCGCAGATCCAGATAGCCAGTATGTGTATGTGCATCAATATCTCGGCAACCGTGGCTCTCGGGTGTCTCTTCACCCCGAAGGTCTATCTCGTGCTCTTCCAACCGGAAAAGAACATAAGGCCTCCCCATCCCAACGTAAGTTCCTCGAAGAAACGCTTCTTGCCAATCAGCTATACACAGACGCGCCTCTCGTTACTGCAGGGCGTATGATAATCCTATCTCCCGGCTTACCTTCCACGTTATCCAATGGAGAATTTCCGGCGCTATATTTCCTATCCGGCTTATCATTTTTCGGCGAATTTTCGCCAACTTGGCAACGAGATTGGAAGCAAGGAAATTGCCCGCGTCTCGAGCTGCCACCCTCATCCTCATTCGCGAGAACTGTGATTTTCTGCGGCCAACGGAATTGCGACAAAGTTGCAGGACTTCATAACGGGATGTCCAATAAGTTCTCGCCGTTTTATCGCGAAACTTAATGCTTTGCTGAAAAAAAAATCGTTCCTAATCTGCCGTCATGTGGAAGATGGCGGCATCGACAAAAAAAAATCGAAAATGCGTCTTTGGTACACAGAGAGAAATGTATAGTAACCTCAACCATGTTTCAACCATATTTTATATTACCCTGAGGGGACTAATATATCTATATCGATCATAGCGTGCCACCGCCGTCTCTACTTTATTGACAAATGATTTACGTCTTCACTATACGATTACCATAATGTTGTTCGTATAGTCACTTTTCGTAAGATCTTGTAACAGTTTATACTCAACAAGTGTTGATGTCAACCATATAAATAGTACAAACTTGCACTGAGAAAAATGTCCCTAGTATTTATAATACAAAAAAAACGCCCATGGTAAAAGTGGGCATAGTAAAATTCATATAGCTTATTGCTACCGCAATCATAATATGGTTAACACAACTATAAGCGTCTATCTAATCATGCCGTTTTGGTAGTGTTTTTTTTTATCTATTATCCCTGAAATAACTATTAACTACTGTGAAAGACTTTACAATATCGATATAGTTCATTCGGATAATGTTTTTACAATAGTTGGTAGTTTTATTCCGGGATAATAGATAGTCGGGCACGTCACCAAAGTTGCACGTTTAGATATATTTTTCGCTTATAGTTGTGTTAACCATATTATGATTGCGTTGACAATAAACTATAGGGAATTGTATAGTTTTTCTATAAACTATGTAAACCATAGGGAATAGGAAACTATAGGGACTAGGAAATAGGAAACTATAGGGAATAGGATAATAGGGAAACTATAGGGAATAGGAAACTATAAGAAACTATAGGGAATTCTATAAACTATAGGGAATAAACTATAGGGAAACTATAGGGAATACTCATTTTTACCATGCGCGTTTTTTGGAAATACCATGCACTTTTCTCTCAGTGTACCATTTCCCTTCGGGGTGTACAGTAAAAAGTATATTCGAGTTTTTTTTTTGTAGATGCCGCCTTCTTTCATATGACGGTAGGTAATTCTTTCCGACGTTTCGAGACTGTTGTGTGATCAAATCCAAATGATTCCGCTAGTTCAGCTAGCCGTTGACATCCGTCTACTGGAAGCAATGCTTCCAATTCAACACATGAAAATGATTACTTTTGAAGCGTCTCAACCAATCTCTGCACGTTGTTTCCGACAGAACGTGGTCGCCGCAAGTCTCGGCAAGAATTCTGTGTGCTTCAGCTTCAGATATTTTTTGAATAAAGTAGCGCAGCAAAATTCCCCGCAGATACTCTTTTTGGCACGAAATTTGACATTTTTAACACTGTGAAACAAAAAGTTGAACACTACGAAACAAAACAAAAGAAATAACGTACATTGAGTTTCAAGCTTGCTTATAGTACTCCTTTATAGATGCGTTACCATTTTAAGGGGCTATAACAGTGTGAACGCTGAAAATTTGGGCGATCTTCGGGAATTTTTTGGAAGAAAAGTACTCAGTTAAATGTTTCGGAAAATTAATAATATATTGGGCTATTTTTGACCTATATTACATAATTTTTTCATAGAAAAATATTGAGATCCAAGCGATTTATGCGCTGCCTTCGGAGGCGCCAAAAAAAAAGGTTCCTCCACTGCTGACATGATTCCGGCCGATTGAGTAGCCGAAACCGGAAAAGGAAAAAATGTTAAACTGGAAGGTATTTCCTGCACAATGACGTAGGATTTTCGAAAAATATCAAAATCTAACAAAATGGCGTAGTTATGAAAAAAAGTCTGTTTTCTTGCCTAAAAAATGGTCGTTTTCTTTCGATGCCGAATCTTCAATTTTCATCCAATCAAAAATATCCTACGTCATTGTAGAGTAAACATATTCAAGAGAAGTCAGTTCAAATTTCAAGTCAATCGGATAACTGCTCTTCGAGTTACAAGTCAGCAAATTTGAAAAATGTCATTTCGAGTAAAACGCGTTTAAAGATTTAACTGGGGCATTTTATACCCACGAGCGGTTGCTCCTTAGAAGGCTGCCATTTGGGGAGTATTAGAGATACGGCCTTGAAATATTTACAGGATATTCTTGGAAGGATAAACTGTCGAAGAAGGCAAAGAAATCGTTTTTTTCAAAAGGGTCACACTGGTATAGCCCCTTAAGGTATTACTGGATGGACCGTCAGGCAAAAAGTTAGTCCAAAATCGGCGAACCGTGGATTTACAAGTCTCGATCATGTTGTACTCTTACCAATAGCTAATTTAATAATAAATTAACACTTAGAAATGTTAATATTCCACTTTTAATATTAATTGTCGTCAAATTCGACGATATTGGCGTGTGCTTGACTGAAGTTTTATCAGTGACTGTACATCTGTTTCAACTGTCCAACAAAAAGATTTCTCAATATTTAAATTTGATTAATACGTTCAGATAAACTTTTTATTATCAATAAGTACCCAAAACTCAATATATATTGAGTTTTCCAATGATTGCTGATTAATTCATCGTAAAATAAATATTTTACTATTTTATAAATTAACTGCTACACGCGAAAACGCAGCAGTCTGAATTTTTTCTTTTCAACGGTGGTAGCACTGCTCGATCCCTTTGCGCATGCGTTGTGCTCTCCGCGTTGACGCTGCTTCGTGAGTAGCAGCGAATAAGTCTAACCTCAAAATAGCGTGGGCAAACGTGGCTTCAGTACGTGTCCACATTTTTTGAGAAAAAAAATTACTTCAATTAATCAGCAATCTTATTTATTCATAATAATAAGGAAAGCTACAGAAAAAAACTGCGAATTCAACTTATGCCCAGTTTCGTCAATCACGGATGAGTTACGGATAAAGCTATCCGGCAGATAAACAATGTCAAAGGTATAGGATATCTTGCGGATAACTTTATCCAGAGGTGACGGCCATGAGCATGGATACACACCACGGTACAGCAAAGCATTCCTACTATACCGACAGAATAATCATCATAATACTCTACAACGTTGCCACGTCTACACAGCGCAATTCATAAAAAGGCGATACTCCTCATTACATTCATTCATTTCTCGACAATTACGCGGTCGATTTATTTGTAACTTGCAGTTTTCCCATAAGCGACCGTGTTAAATTCATATGTTAACAGCTACTAAATTATTTAGTGAAAAATTCTAAAATAATTCACGTGTTATTCGTCCATCAAGAACTATCATTGTTTAAATTTTCAAGAATTTTGGCGATTTTTCAACATCCATCCAGTAATACCGTACACACACGCAGTTCTGGTAACGCCATCTGCTGGAAAACAGCGAGAACTTATTCAACGCCCTAATAATTACCGACGATAATCGATATTTGGTATTTCATAACCTTTTTTAACCCTATGGATATATAACCTCAAAGGATACGAATCCAACTTTCGGATTTAAAATTTTTATACGATTTTGACGAATATTTTTTGCGCCTATTGCCAAAATTTGAGCTATTTTGACCGTTTAGTTTTTTTTCGCGAAAAAACTGCAAAGTCGAGCACTTTGAGTTGCCGAAGCACGTCGTCTTATGGAGACGATCAACCGGAAGTGCGGTGATCGTGGTTTTTCTGCTCACGTATCCAACTAAACCCGTTGGAAAACTGAAATTCGATAGATTAGATATAATAGATATTGTAAAAAATAAGAAAATAAATCTTCACCGTGTAGTTAAAGCACTACATTACAAGATAGTTTCAATTTCCGGTTGAAAATGGTCAGAACGACGAAATAGCACTCACAGACCTAGGAACGTCGCGAGTGACAGCTGATGCGTTTGGCGAACATAACCCAGCTTTGTTTTGAAATTAAGGAAGTTCATCTGGTACCGAGTTAGTCGAAAGACAAATTATTACGACTAGCGTAGTCCGTTCAATAAGTTTGGCAACGCTGCAACGAAGCGCGACCACGAATCCTGTACAGCTGCCATGTGTTAGAAATTTTTCACTCGCGTCCATGGTTCATCGTCGATCTCTTTTTTGACCATGGAAGAAAATTCAAAAAAGAAAGCGTTTTTCTGGAAAGGCAAACAAAATCAATTTTCGAAAATCAAATTTTTTCTCAATCAATCTCGAAATCAATTTTTTATGTGTTATTATTTCGTATCCTTTTTTTATAACTACAATGATTTTATTTCGATTAATTTATTTGATTTTATTCTTTAAGCCGATTTAGTCGTTGCATTTCCAGTCGCTTCTTTATAATTTGCTGTAGAAGTGTAGTGCACATTGCGTCGTTCGGAAAGTATTAGTGTTGATTTCAAAAAGCGCGCGGTTGCGACGTTGCCATCATAATATGCGACTGGAGTAATATGGAGGTTAACCTCCAAAAAATCAGCATTTTTTGAGACAAATTAATTTATTCTGAAGTTCACAAGTATCCAATGGATTTTAGAAAGCTGTCCAAACGTTCTTTAGATATTTTTTTATCCATTATATACGTTTCCTTCGAAGCTGTTTGTCAATGCTCGCAAATTTCACGTTTATAGACGGGACAAACACGACAATCCATAAGAGACCATGTTAATTCAGAAAAAAAATATTTATTAATTGCTCACAAACAAGGTGTCCGGAGAGTTTGAAATTTGAACAGGTGACTTTGTAGATACTCATAAGCGAACTCGAATTTTTCTTATCAATATCTGTTTGTTGATTCGATCATCAGATGAACTTCCTTAACAAGAGTTGCAAGGGTCTGTTTACGAAGCCCTAAGAATGTCGTACGACTTACCGATGAATTTTGGTTTCGCAGACTGGCGGCCCGGGCGCGGTCGGCGCCACGGCCGGCACGGGGCGCGAGTGTTCGAGTTCCCACAGGCCGGGCACTTACAGCATGCGTTTCACAGCACCGAGGAGTCAGACGATGCAGAGCGTCACGTCGTTTTCGCGTAGTAGCCCAACGAGGCAGAGTCAGGCGGGCTCGAGTAGGCCGGTTAACGGTGAGCAGCAGCAGCAGCACTCCAATGGCCAATCGGAGCCCTCATCGATCGGCGAAAACTTCGCAATGTAGACGGAGCAAAGCGACACGATAGACCCCGCGACAAGAATCGAGCAAATAAAAATGCCTTTTCTTCCGGCTTGTCCAGAGCGCAACGAAGCCGATAGCGAGGAACGGGACGAGATGATAGCGACTCACAAAGAGTGCATCGAAGCGGACGCGTCGTCGCGTCACGTCGACGCCGCCCCCAACGATAATAACGAGAGCAAGCAACTGACGACCGTGCCCGAGCTCTCGGAGATGCCGGAATTCGTCCCGATGACGTCGAATCGTTGTCGCCCGTTGGAGAGGAATGTTGAACCGTCGTCACCGGTAGTATCGCCACCTCATCGTGATCGAGAAGCCCCTCGGGAAAGGGCCAACCTCGATCGTTACTGCCACAGCCTAATCGAGGTGATCAACTTTCCGTCGCCCTCTCATCTGCGCATCTTCCGCTCCGTTCAGTCATGCTATGAAACGAATAGATATTTAGAACGATATATACAGGGTGTATCTTAACTACTAGTTTTCCGTTCGTGAGCATATTTCCAAGCGAAACGCTTTTTTTTAAGGCGTTACCCCCACTTGCAGCGCAAAAAAAAGGCCTTTTTCATGAATTTTTTTAAAGAAAACTACAAAACTTTTTTAATCGATCAATATACCATCTTAAAGAACACATCTTGAAGAACTTTCAGTAATTTTTTTATTGAAAAATATTACATTGTTTAGTGGCAAATGGCCGTCAATGAAATAATGTTTTTATATACACGGTTTGCGGTGACCAACATTGCGGCGAAGTGGATCATCTGAAAAAAAAATGCGGATGGATTTAGTCAAATATAAGTATAAACTAGTCTTTAATCGAAGGATTTTAAAAAATATTCATTTTTCACAAAATGGCGGACAGTCAAAGTTAATGGTTCGATTTTAACGAAAAAAAAACGGCCGTTTTTTGGCTATAAAACGGCCATTTTTTTTTCGAAAAAAAAAATCGAACGATTAAAGACTACATTTTTATGTATTAAATAAGCCTGCAAAATTTCAAGAAGATCGGTTCATTAGTGTTCGAGTAATCTTGGTCACCGACTTCAGAAATGCCATTTTGAGAAAAACGCGTTTAAAGTTTCAATTTCAGTTCTTCAATTCACGGATTCTTCTCTTTCAACGCTCATATCTCAGTCAATTTTGTTCGGATCGACTTGAAATTTTCAGGACATATTCTCAGATACTTATACTTCAAAAAAATGCAATAAAAAAATTGATTTTTTTTAATCGCAAGTGGGGGTAACCCCTTAATGTCGTGCGACAAAAATTGGCCAGATATTCACGAGTAAAGTTCAACGGTGAGTAAACAATGGCAAAGTAGTTTCAGCGTCCAAGCAAACGCGGGCCCGGGTTCGAATCCACATTCGCGCAAGTGGATTCAAATACATTGATTTTTGTTAAATTGAAATTGGAATTAAAAGTTGAACCTTACAATTTCGAATGTTGAAATTTGAAATTCGAACCTTATCCGGTTACCCAAATACAGCATTAAATAATAAATAAAAAGTGTTGGACGATATTGTCCATTGTTTACTTGAAAGATCTAAAGATCTAAAGATCTGTTGAGTAAACAATGGATGACATTGTTTAAAATTTTTTATTTACTGTTGAATACCTTATTTGAACGAACGGATAACGTTAAAAACTCCAATTTCAAAGGACACAATTGAAAGTTCAAATCCTCTTGCCCAAATGTGGATTCGAATCCACGCCTGCGCTCGCTTGGACGCCGAACTACTGTGCCATTGGTTACTCACCGTTGGACTTTACTCGTGAATATCTCGGCCAATTTTCGTCGCACATTAAAACAAAAGCCTTTTGCTTGGATGGAGACACCCTATATGCTCACGAACGAAAAACTATTAGTTAAGATACAGCCTGTAAATACATGATGAAATACATGATTCTTATGCACGGTGCTTAAGTAAAAAATAGCTTTGTCAGCGAAGGGAAATTAGGCGAAGTAGGGGCATGATGCGATGGTCACGTTCATATAAAACAATACATATCAATCAGTCGACTCTGATTATTCTTTTAAACTCATCAACATTTATTAATCTTTCAATTTTGGAAGCCAAAAAATCAGTCTTTCTGATCGTTAGCATGCAATATGTAGTTTCAATTAAGGCATCATCTCAGTGTAACGAGTCGAAAAATAGCTGACTTTCGCGATTTTTCTTTTCGATGCTTCAAATACGCTAATCAGTCTGTTTTTTTAATGTCAAATTAAAGCACTCATGAAGAACAGACAATAACTTGCCGTTGCCAGTCACACCTCGAAAAAGCTATGCAAAAGTCACTGTGGGTGAAATTACCCCAATCATTTCGCAATGTGATAAATTATTGAAAAATTCATGCAAATAAAACTGCAATGTACTTTCAACTCTTTTCTACACGACCATACCGATTATTTTCAAAAAGTGTGATTTTAAATATGCAACAATATGTCCCATTTTCTCGAATTTTCTGGAAGGTATTCCAGGTAAAAAAACGACTGGGATATATTTCACCCGGTGTGACCGTTAAGGGTTGAACGTTTATTTTGATTTTTTTTTTCCATTTTTTTAAACGGTTAAAAATGTCTTCGAAAAAAATGAGTCCTCATAGTCCACACGCTTGTGGCTGTAAATATCTTAAACAAAATTTGTAAAAGGATTATCGATAAGAATGAAAGCCGCTATCTTGGTATGGAGGTTTTTTTAACAATTAAAATTCGCGAAGTGGCAGCGATTTGAACAAAAAAATATAGCCTATTGTTTTGACAGTTTTTTGTTAAAAAATATGAAGATTAAAAAAAAAGCGCTTCCATAGCAAGATAAAGAATGGCTTGAAGAATGTTGTGTCAAAATTTGTGACGTATAGCTTGAAACCTCTTCCTTTGAGAGTGTACACGGTTCTGGAAAACGATATTTCGAAAAATGCGGTTAAAATTTGGCGTGAGGAATTTTCACATAAATTCACATCAATTTCAGACCGCAGTTTGTTTATAGCGGTCTACACCTTCGGATAATGCAAAAAAAATCGATTTTGTGATAATTTTATATTGCGATGATCGCTTTAACCTTTATTTTTCTCATACGCCATATGCGGCCCAAGATGAAGAAGCGCTGGGAGCACTACTGGACAAGAATTATTGGCACCTTTCGCATATAAAAACGGCTACTTCTCAATACCAGCAATTTAATAATAGCTTTTATTCAATTTGCCCCATAATACGGTTACCGAATCAACAAAAAATCACGCGATAACCTTGAAAATTTCTGACAAACTATTCTTATTATATTAATAGTTAGTACTTTCATTGTTTTTACTAACCTGCTTCTCAATATCAGCAACTCAAATGAACTGAAACGATGGCAAACTTTATCAAAAATTAGATCGTTTTATAAAAAAATCAACATTGTTTTTTCCATGGAAACTAGATACAGGAGGCCGCACTCGGCCTTTCAACTCGTCCCCAAAAGGGTATCACGATAGATGGCGCTGGGATGCTCCGGACCACATATATAAATATATGCAAACATGGGTCCGATCAGAGAGGCTAGCCTTCATGATATAACTATACGTAGGGCCTGCGGCACCCCAGCGGCATCTATGCTGGAGCCATTTTTGGGGACGCTTTTTTCAGCGGCTTTGCACGGGAGTTTGGTCTCCTGGTATCTATTCTTCATAGGGAGCGCTGTGCTCGCACGCCCTGTTTAGTAGCTAGGCTTATGATTCATCTTACCCACGCCTTCGTCTTGCAACATCACGAAGTTTGCATCGTTGGAACGCAACGGAAATTCATTTTTGTCGTTCTCAAATTGGCAAGAAAATATTTCCATTAGTGATGAAAATAACAAATTGGCAAGAAAATATTTCCATTCGTGACGAAAATAACAAATTGGCAAGAAAATATTTCCATTCGTGACGAAAATAACAAATTGGCGAGAAAATATTTCCATTCGTGACGAAAATAACAAATTAGCAAGAAAATATTACCATTAGTGATGAAAATAAAGAAATAAAGGAAGAAAATAGAATTTTCGTCGCGTTCCAACGATGCAAACTTCAACACCTTCGTCTTGCTAAGAATAGCCTACTTCCGCTATCTTGAAATTCCGGAATTTCGTAAAACCAATATCATCTAATGGATTGTTCCTTGAATGGCGTGGAATAATGACGTTTCGCTATGAATGTGGGGGAAATTTAAGCTCGGTAGAGTCCTTCACAAACCGTTCTACATTTTTGGCAATGACCACCCGCACCCTATCAAGCACTTCTCCGGATTGTTTGAAAAATTTTCATCACTCTGGCATGAAGGCCTCGTTGGTTTTTTCACGAAAACAAAGCTCCCTCCCCGAGGAAGCAACAAAGGGAGACGAAAAAAAAGTACACTGTGCTCTCTGCTTCTCGAGTTGGCCGACGCGGACGGGATAGTTCCATACGAGGTGATCCGAACGCTGTCGGAATGGGTAACGAGGCGCAACGTGACGGGCCTCATCTCGCCTCTGTCGTCGCCCACCGACGACGATAGGATTTTGCACATGTCCAGCCCCTCGATGTCCTATTCCGAGATGTCCTCGTGAACTTTTCGGCCACGCAGCTAAACGGAGGGAGAGAGGGCGTACCGTGAAGCCACCACGACGCTCTATCGCCATCGGACGAGCGAACACAAAAGCTCGCGAAAAATTGAGAGCACAAGAAAAAAAAAAAGGAGAAGGAGAAAACCGTAATTCAACGCAACGACAGTCTTCCAAGGGTACCGCACCCGAGTCCTTCGACACATCCACCCGTTACTCAATCATAATAGTTTTAACGATTATCCAATCGACCCGTCAAACAGAAAAACGATATCCCGACGAGCATCAGACTTGGCTACACACGCGTGTCAATCATGTAACGGTGGTTTGAAGAAAAAATGCCGTTCTTTCGAAACTATTAACGGGTTACACCTAGTTCGCGGCCGCAAAAAGAAGGGGTTTTCGTGAATTTTTTTTTTTTTGGGGAAATGGGTGCAGGTTTTTTTCTTTTTTTCATAGTAAAAGGTATCAGTGGCAGGAAATTGCACAGACCGCTGTGCAAAAAAGGCCCGTCGCGGTGACCACTCCTGCACGGGAAAAAATCATCTGAAATAAAAAAAACCAAATGAATTAAGTTTTTCTACCGTATTATCTAGTCTTTAATCGAAGGATTCAATAAAATAATGATTTTTGAAAAAATGGTCACCGATCGAAAGCGATCGTCGAAATTTCCGTGAAAAAAACACTCTATTTTTCTTGATATAAAAAAAAAGTATGCATTAAAAAAAACCCTTCGATTAAGGACTGCCTTTTGATATACAAAAAATGTTTGTGAAATTTGAAGCAGATCGGTTTAGTTGTTTTAGAGATATTTTGGTCACCGATTCTGAAAAAGTCATTCCGAGAAAAACGCGTTTGCAGTTTTACGTCAGGTTTAAACGTAGGTTCGCCGGACCTACCTGTAAACGCTCACGACTCCCCCAATTTTCAACGTACCGACTTGAAATTTTCAGAGAATATTTTTGAAAGGTTATATTATAAGAATCCGTCGAAAACGAAAAATCGATTTTTTCGAAAATTCCAGCTAGGTGTAACCCCTTAGGGCAATTGTCCCGTGCTTGCCGTTGAAGAAAAAATTTACCCACACTGCTGAAGGCCGATTCAGGAGCGAAGCTATGTTGACAAAAAGATAAGCTGTGAGAAAAAGTGTGTCCCTTTTTCTTAAACCACTCTAATATATGTGTATTGGAGAGATAGTCTCGCTGGTTAAGTAATTGGTGCTTGAGAAGGGGTAAAACGTAACATGATTCGCTCTCAGCTATCGATATCACCAGAGCCATTACAAAGCTGTCTATTCGAAATCCGAAACGCTTGCGAGACCTCACAAAGCACGCATAATAGCTGCGAGCTCTCTTTCGAGACAAAACAAGCACGGCCCTTGTGAGGCTTGAGTCATATGTATGTATATATATATATATATATATATATATATATATATATATATATATATATATATATATATATACGAGGTGAGGCAACAACTATTAGCAGTAAAAAATATTTTCTAACCTATCGGTCTCAGGAGAAAACTTCCTACAAAACTTGCATAGTTCCACGGGGGGGGGGTGTCGAGTGGTAGCTACAAGGTTTATCCAGGTGGCGCCCCAAGCGCTCCGAAGAGGCGCTTCGGAGATTTCTAGCTCACCTCCATTTTTTTTAACCTCCAGTTTTACCAATGAACTAAAAATAAGTTCACATACGAAATTTCAAGATGACCGATCAAGATTTAGTATAAAAAATCGATAAAAAAAGAAATTTCAATGCTTTTAGCCTAGAATCAACGAAAAGAACGGTGCAAAGACTTACTTCTCCAAAAGTGATCAAACCAATGGCTACGATTTCCAATGCACTCTTGCAATCTGATTCGCATTGATTGTATTGTCTTATCGTCAGTCTGTATGAGCGAACAGGCTCGAATTGAGGTTTCGATGGAAATTTAGTGTGTGAATTGATTGATGAGTTCATTTGATGAGTTCGAAAAAAAATAATGGTCCCATTGAAAAAGGAAGCAAAAAAGAAAAAATATTCTCCTAAGTTTGATAGGTTAGAAAATAGTTCGACCACTAACAGTTGTTGCCTCACCCGGTATATCTACTGGGATTCCTATTTAAATTAACGCCTCCAAATATCTTCAAAACGATTGAGGATACCAAAATCATTAACCAGGCAAACGCAAATGATTTCAGGTCGCACGTTATCCTGTGTAAATTTTATTCTATGTAGTCGCCTAGAGGACATTAAAGGTCAAATCTATTTTGTTCAAATCGAATCATGTATATTTTTAGGCAGTAATCTCTGCAGCTTGTTTCTGCGTACGCAGAGTGCATCCATTGGTGCATTCAAAAATCAATTACCTCATTTTTAAAAAAGCACATATGACCTTCGTCTGTCCCCTACGGATCCGTATAGAAAAACCCTGCCGCCAGCCGTCCGGCTATCGGACGAATAAGCGTATGTTATTCGTCCGGATAGTGGCTCAGTTCACGGAGTTCACGCGGTATAACGTCCCAAACAAACATACTCAAACAAAATTATAAAGATTTAATTCGGACGAATACGTGTAAACTATTTGTCTGGATAGTTTGTTTAACAATTTAACACATTCTTTCCGGACGATTATATATGTGTTATTCGTCCAAATCCAGCTGACACGAATCACAATAATATGGACGCCTAATGAAAATACGGCGTGAACTCGGCCGCTATCCGGGTGAATAACATACGCTTATTCGTCCGATAACCGGACGGAGAGTCAGCTCGATAGAAAAAACCAGCCCCCTGACGTTGGCCGACTATTCCTCTACGATGAATGAAAACGCGTTTTGTTCCGGCTTTTTAGTTCTTGAAATCGCCACTACCTATCATTGGCTATTACGTAACAACCTTCGGCTCTAAATACTCCGATCAGCTGAACGATTCGATACTCTCGTGGCTTTCGTTCTGTTATCGTTATTGCGGCGTTATTTATTGTGTTCGAACGGAAAATCATCTGAAATATATGAATAGACTTTTATTCGTGTAAAATATACAAAACACTGGTGCAATATACATATATATATACATGCCTGTGACACGACTACTAGCGCCACAGTGCGGCACGGACATTTTGCGAACAGCATTTATCTACCGGTGTCAGGGGGCTGGAAAAAAATTAATCGTACTAGAGGATATGCCTCCTGGAATTGTCACTTTTGTCTGAAAAATACACGTCGGTATCAGCAGCCTCGAAGATATTCGGATGGGTCGAATTGAATCGATGAACAAAACAAGCGATAATCGGAGAATGTTTCTACGCTTGAATACTTTTCGGCATGTCATCCATGCATAGCTGCTCATAGGGGTGGGTCATCAATCGACAAATTCAAATTTCTTCCTGAGCCTAGAAATCAAGTACGGGTCGACAATTCAGCAATCAAATCAAATTTGCGTCAGCCCTTTTGCTTTTAACAATCAAAAGAACGGATCAAAGTAGCAAAAATTGATTTTGCGTTAATTTCAATTTTTATTTGCCTTTTTGCACTCGTACATTATTGCCTAAAAAAAGCTCTCACCGGAAATATCGTGGTCGAGTAAACTAAGTTTCTACTTAGGCGCGAATGATATTAGAAAGACGTTTATAGGATTTTAAGCTAGGGGTGGACGAACGGGCCTGCTAGGGTATAACGAGAAGACTATTACTGTACATACCCCATTATCTATTGCGAGTAAAGTTTTTTTTTATCAGCCCGAATTATAATTCTGAGAGATCGCAGATAATAATCGTCGTGAAATGATTAATGGACAATTATCGCCAACGACAACTGTACGAATCGGATTTGCCGGTGCCCCGAGTGAGTTCGTATATTATTCGTGTCAGACGTAGCCACGTGAGGAAGATAAAATTATGTCCGTAATAGTCGAAGGAACGGCTCGCGAAACAATCCGGAAGTCACTACTCCTATGGTAAATACCATAACGTAATCCTCGATGTAACTATTCGGAATAAGAATTACGATATGAAATATTGCGACGTTGAAGATTCCATCGTTGGAATACAACGATTTCTTTCTTCATTTTTCGTTTCTCTATTATTATCATTATCCAAAGACTTTTTTTGTGAATTGAAATGAGCAATCTCGAATAAGAATACGTCAAAACCTATCCCTGATTGATTCACACAGCGTAGATCGGCGAAATAAAATTATTGTAGTTGGAGCGATAAAAAATCGTTGCATTCCACCGTTGAAAACTTCAACATCGTGGAATATTTGAGTTCAGTAGCCGTAATTTTTCGCAGCGTAGTTTGATCCGTAGAGGTGAGGAAAAAAATTGCAAGCGATTACTTAACAACGTTATATATATATATACATTGTACAAACGTACACATTGCGCTCCTATCGTGTTTCTCCGCGAAGCTGTAGACTTCGATTACACCTGCCGTCTTGGCGAGAACTTCTCGAGTGAGAAAAAAACTGCTTATATATACGACGCTCATAATTTTATATAAAATACTCCTTAGGCGATAAAGAAACGACGAATTTCTCGATGATTTGTGAAATAATTGATATTTAAAAAGAAATAGCTAGTACAAAAATACGCGAGCTGTGTGTGAGAGAAGGAAAGGGGAGGAGAGAAAAAGAACTATGCTGCCGTGATGAAAAATGCACATACTCCGAGAGATCGTACATAAAGGGTGTCCCAAAATGGCCTGACATTTGTATTTAATAATGAAACGTATTATTTATTTCATAAGTACGAATATTTTTATTTTAACATAAGGTACAAACATGGAGGTTATGTGTACAATATCCGCTAGATGACAGTAAATTGGATATGTGTACAATATCCGCTAGATGGCAGTAAATTGGATATGTGTACAATATCCGCTAGATGGCAATAAATTGGATATGTGTACAATATCCGCTAGATGGCATAAACGGCATGGACTTGAGAAAGACAGTCTTTTAATAAGCCACACTGCGGTCGGAGCAATGCAGCTATTGCAGACGTTTCATGGTCGTGTTATCTCGCGCCGCGGCGATGTAAATTGGCTACCAAGATCGTGCGATTTAACGCCATTGGATTTCTTCCTTTGGGATTTTCTGAAAGGGAAAGTGTATGCCAATGATCCACAGACCATTCCAGAGCTCAAGGAAGCAATTGGACGCACCGTTAATGAAATTAGTCCGCCAAAATGTTATTGAGGATTTCGTCACAAGAGTGAACGTTTGCAAACAGCAACGAGGCGGCCATTTATCGCATATTGTGGTCCACACATAACCTCCATGTTTGTACCGTATATTGAAATAAAATATTCGTACTTTTCAAATAAATAATACGTTTTATTGATAAATGAAAATGTCAGATCGTTTTGAGACACAATCGAGAATCACCTGTAAATTTCATTCCTTTTCTCCAAGTTTCCGCTATGGACTAGAACCTGAAAACGAGGTTAGTTGGTCGTAGCATTATTGGAAACGAATGCAGAGAAAAGGCACGCGACGAGTCTGCAACGAATTATCGATACCTTGTCGAATTTTTACGTTCTCGCTCGCGAACGAAATAAATAATCCTTATAGACTGCAATTTTGTACATAAGACAAATAACGTAGTTAGCAGTAAGTTTCCGTACGAACCGACGTGACTGTTCGTAGAGTTGCCGGCGAACTTTCGTTCGTCCAAATGTTCAGAGGCCAAAGAAAACACAAAGAAACTCATAACTCTCGTAATATCTGATCGTTGTAGATATGGATGTCATTGTGATATTTGTGGGGTGATTTTTAGAAAAACGAGGCTGAAACAAAAGTCGTACCGGTGTCGATACCGTACCGCATGACGAGGGGAAAAAACGAGGCAATGTTTAGCGAGTGTATATGTGAGTGTGCGTAAGTTAACGAGAGGAGGGGAAAAAAAAATTCCGTACGGTCGATCGTACGTGAATTCGACGAAGAGAATCAAGAGCACCTTTTCTTTTTCTCACCGTTGGAGCCTGAGATGTGTTTTATTTAGTATTCATCGTTTACATAGGATCGACGTAACGTTTGCGGCACGATGCGAATTGCTAGATAAGAAAAAGAACGTCCGAGTGACGAAAATTTATAGTAACATACACTTAACACTGGCGATAATCCGCTGCCGTGGGGGGGGGGGTAAAAAACGAAAAAGGCGAGAGAATCGTAAATATGAATGAACCAATGTCAATTCGGATCTTCTCGTAATTATAAGTATGCATTTTCGTCGCTAGAAGTTAGAGCGTAAAAAACGAGCGTTTTTTAGACAACTGTAAGAGCTCCTCTCATTACTCGATAGTATACCGTTGTTGCGCAAAATACGTAACGTTTCCTCCTCGATGAACGCGAGAATTTAAATTAAAAGCAAATCAAATGCGAATAAGTATCTGTGAAAATAAGGAGATCTCTGAAGCAACAAAAAAAACTTCCCGTTACTATCCATGTAGGAAAGTATATTCGACGTCGATTGTGATAAATATATAATCCTAGCCCTGTACGTGTACATGCATCATGAAGATGAAAGTGTACCGTGCGTATATATCGATATTTATTACGTACAGTCATTGGCGCAGCCAGGAGGGGCAAAGGTGGGCACGCCCCCACCCTCGCTCCTAGAAAAAAATCGATCCAAAGTAGTTCAATTTTAATAACAGAATCATTTTATTTACGCTTGACCCGTCCAAGTATAAGGAAATAATTTTTTTCGACTTTTTTCTTCGTCGTTATTTCGTAATGAGTCAAAGATGTGTGCGGCCGTATTGATGAAAAATCGCCGAAGCCGAACATCCTACATTGGTGTTACCCCTTAATTCAAAAACAATGAAACAAATGCTGAAAATTGAAGAAAGCATAAACAGAGTACTGCCCTAACTTATATAAACTTCCCCGAGCAGCAATACTCCCCGCGAGCTCCACCAGCTGCGAGAAAAGTTTTTTTCGATTCTCCCATACGTGCACTGCTCTCAGTATAATCTCATATGTCCCTGCTGAGCATAGAGAACGACATTGCTAAAAAAAATCCAGCTGCAAAGTGTTGAGTCAATTTGCCGAAAGAAATAGAAAATTAATAGTTTTTTCATTGAGTACCTACTGAAAGTAAAGTTTTAAGACTGGTAACTGGATTTAAAAAAATGATGAAAAAGTAGTCGCTCATTTTTCAAGGTACGACAAGAGTTTGATATGAACGTAAACACGAACGTGTGATTGAAGCTTCATATTTTACGTGTGCTACGTGATCATCGACTATTATGGAAATTTACGTTAAAAAAGAACGATTGTGAACAAAACTAGTTTTTTTCGTCAGGCCCCCCTCCCTCGGAAACAATGCTGGCTACGCCGATGTGTACAGTAGAGATTCGTCGCAACCGTGCGAACAGTTTGACCTCGTACCAAGTGAAAAACCAAAACGAAACAAAACGAAGCAGAATGTTCGCTAACTCAATGCAAAAGTCCGTGCGAGAATACGCCGATGGATTTTAAAACTAACACTCATTTTGTGCCATTCGTAGTGCTCTTGCAAACAATTGCCACGTTAACGAAAAAAAATAGTAATAATTTCATTGAAATGTTTTGAGAAAATATGTCCTCTATATTTTCTCCACGTTTTTAGTCACTCGACTAGAGAATATTGTTATTATTATTGTTATTGTGAATAGCTCGCTATATTTACCTTACCGACAGTATTGAAAAGAAAAGCGTGACGAGATTGGCGAATATAACGATGTTGAGACGAATAAAATATGAATGTTTATTACGTAATATATATGTAAATAATGTGTGTGAATACGATCGAAGACGCGAAAAGCTTTACGTGCTTCGCGAAGGGTGTTGAACGACCGAGTTATTGACATTTGCTCGTAATTTTAAGTCAATGTTGATCCTAATGATGATTATTAATTATTATTATTGCCAGCTACGAACATAAACGCATATACGAATACGAAAACGAGATGCCATAAGGAATACTGTTAGTCGTGCAGATTAAATCGATTGAGGGGTTAGGCTACTGTGACGACCCGAAAACAGGGCTATTCAAAAAGAAATTATTTTGGAGGAATAAGTAAAATGGTTGACAAATCGTTTGGACATTTAACTGTAGGCACATTGAGAAAGTTGTGTACCAAATTTTAGTTTAAAAAATGGATATTTGAGGAAGCTATAAACAATCTCGTTGTTTACGTCGTCGTTTACAGACGTTGTTTACGTCGTTGTTTTTCGGTAAATATGCATTTTTTGTAGGTAATGATCCTTATTTTATGGTCCAAAATTTATTTTTTCAAGAAAAACAAACATTAAGGTTGCTTCTCACTTTAGACGCTAAAAAGGCTATTTTCATGATTTTTTTGATAGGTTTATGTTATATTGATATTGATATAAAAGTTTTTACACTTAATGAACACACTTTCGAAATACAGAAAAAAAAATGTATGCATTTATGTAACCCAAACAAACTTGAGACGCGTTTTTCTCAAAACGACCTTTTTCGACGGCTTGTTGATAAAGTCTTAGAAACTACTGAACCGATCCTTATGAAATATTAACCACATCTTCTTTACAACTATAGCGCATATCAAGGATTTAAAAAAATGTTGACATTTGCTATCTTTTTTTACCAAAAACGGTAAAAAAACACGGTTTTTCGAAAAAAAGTACGCCGTTTTGTTATTTTGGTATATATAAAAAATTGTACGATATGTGCTATAGTGATTGACGTACTGAATCTGAAACCGTTTAACTTTTCTGTTTCGGATGATTCATCTCCGAGATTTCATCAACAGCGCAGACCTACAATTTTTTTAGGACATTTTTTTTACTACCATTTTCGTCTATAAAACGTGACGCAAGTGAATAACATTTTTTTAGAAATGTATTTCGAAAGTGTATTTATTAAGTGTCACAACGTTCATATCAGTGTCTATAATATAAACCTATTAGAAAAAATTCATGAAAATAGCCTTTTTACCGTGTAAAGTGAGAAGATCCCTTAAGTGCCCAAACATTCGTTCGAAGTGGGAGCTGCCCCACTCCATTCGCATGATTCATGCGAAGTGGAAATAATAAATACGTACTTATACGAAAAAGGTCACCAGGTCAAAACGACCCAGTGTGCAGTCGCAGGGTTAAACGTGAGGGGCTGATCGGTGTACTTGATTATGGCCACCCGGTCGATGCTAAATTTAAAAAACCAGTTTTTTCTCAAAATAGATAATATTGGCTAAGACTTGACCGAGTTTTTTTTGTTATCGTGTTTTAAACGCTAAAAAATGTTTTTTTTTCGATTTTTTTAGAAAAGACGACATTATTGTTAATAACTAATGACAATGAAATGTTAAGAAGAAAACTGTCGGTCAAGACCAAACTACTATTACACTGAATAAGTGTACCTAATTTCACGTCAGACTGTTTATTAGATGTCGAGAAATCGTGTACACCGTTTTGAAAAGCATCGTTTCGAGAAAAAGGCGTTTAAAGTTACCTTCCTCTTCGATTTGAGTTGCCTCAAGCGACGATTTTCGCAGTAGCCTAGCCCCCTGACACTTAGAGATGTATCGGATAGTCATAAATTATTAGAGTATCGAAAGTACGTTCACTAGTATCGTTATGAGGGCGCGAAAAAGTCGTACTCGAAAAAAAGTCATAAGTCGAAAATATCAGTGTAAATACTTTGGAAATTCATCGTTAAAATATTGAGTGTTGAACGGGGGTGAGGTTACAGCGGCATGAGAACCGAGAAATACGCAATTTGCCACTGTTAGAGGGCAGAGTTTTGGTGCTATCGTGATAGATCGAAATATTTACTTTTTGTTTCGTCTCGACTGGCGTGTAACGAGCTGTGTGTACGTAATGCAGATTAGCCCGACGGAGGAAAAAGTATTCGTCGAATAACACTGTTGCGACTCGATGTACATATATACCTACTATTTATACGACTGTTAGAACGAGCCTGAAGAAAAGAAGGAGACGAAAACAGTCACCCTATGAATGACGCGAATGAGCACCGGAGGCAAAATCAGACTTTCGTATCTTAGTGCGGTTTCGCGCATCTCTTATGCCAGCGACAACAAAAAACGAAACACTCGGAGTACATACATTCTCAGTTCAATATACGCAATTCAAAGCCATCAAGAATCTCTGGTATTTTATTACCCGATCTACCTCACAGGGAGACTAGAGTAAAGGAGTGGACACTGTGTGCTAGCGATTTGGTTCCAAAATCAAAGAAAATAAGAGTTTGTAGGTGGCGTTGCAATCGGCTTTCCCTTATATATAGATATACTCTCTTGCTTAGCTTTCCATCGGCTGCATGCGCATGCCTAGAACCTTTAGCTACAAGTACTACTATACATCGGAGAATTGCGATCGCAGCGCCTCTTGCGGTCACTTATGAGTCGGGATTTTGGAGCCGTCTTTCGCTGCTTATCTCCTATGGAGTGTCCACTCCTTTACTCTAGTCTCCCTGTACCTCCATTCTCCTAGTGCCTGCGTCTGAATTAATTTTTTCCATATGCATTACGGAGGGAATACGAGATGTGAAAAAAGGAACGATTCTGCACGGACGATTTATTCGAGCGGTAATTCCGGGATTTCTCCCGCATAATGTCAGTGTAATATACGGATTTTTTGCCAAGCTCGGTAAAAAGTCCTTCAGAACCTACGATAATGGAAATTTACATTAATTTGCCATTTCGAGTTAAATTACTCGGATTACCGAGATAACGGAATGTGTCATGCATTAAGGGGGAGATCCCTTTATAACTCGAAAGTCACGCAGAGAGCTCGTGGCCGAAAATGAATTCCGCGAGGAAGCTGAGAGAGACTTTGTGGCTCCGGAATCGCAGATTAATCGGCAGGTCATTTAGCCACAAAATTGAGTCTTGAAACTTTAAACGCGTTTTTCCTAAAAACCACTTTTTCTTTAACCTCGTACGCGAGAACTAAAAAACTAGCTAATCGATCATTTTGAAAATTCACACACTTTTAGATGACATAGGTACCGTCTATGTGAACCGAAAGTTCCGCGAAAATTATTCCGAAAAAGTACTTATTTTATTGTCAAATACTATGGTTAAAATATTATGTGGAAAATTTGTTAAAAAAGTTGTTCAGATAAAACTCGCTTTGGTTCATATAGTTAGAATTTAAGGGAAAATGGAACATTTTTTCAAACACGTACCATTTTTCAAATTTTTACTTTTTAGATAAATTTTGATATAAAAATATTTGGTGAACTGAAAGATGTTATAATATACAGGGTGGATCAATAACTATTAGCACCTTGGATATCTTCGAAACAGAAATTCACAGAAATGTGAACTTCTGTGAACAAACGGTTCACAGAAATATTTGCTGAAATGAAATTGCACAGTGCGAAAGGGGCCATTCGATAGCGGTAATAGTTTTTTTGCAGGTGGAGGTACTTCGGACATTTGAAGGTCAACCCGATTTTTTAAAATGGATCGGTATGTTTTTTTTCATGTATCATGGAAGAGGAGCTTAAAGCGAGTTCAACGACCTATAACATAAGGTCATTGAAGGTCATGGAAAGTACAGAAAGGCGATAATACTTATATGTATATATATATATATATATATATATACAGGGTGGGTCTCTTGCCAAGCAAAATGCTTTTTTTTTAATGTGGTGCGACAAACTTTACTCGTGAATATCTCGGTTGAACTTTACTCGTGAATATCTCGGCCAATTTTCGTCGCACATTAAAAAATAGCGTTTTGCTTGGGAAGAGACACCCTATATGCTCACGAACGGAAAACTAGTAGTTAAGATACACCCTGTATGTATATGGTGGCTCAAAATGGGCTGAAATTCCAATTCATTAATACAACGTATTATTTATTTGAAAAGTACGAATATTTTTATTTTAATATAAGGTACAAACATGGAGGTTATGTGTGAAACATAATTGTCGATAAATGGCCGCCTCGTCCATGTTTGCAAACCTTCACTCTTCTGACGAAATTTTCCATAACATTTTGGCGCAATTGCGGACTAATTTCATTAATGGTGCGTCCCATTGCTTCCTTGCACTCTGGAATGACCTGTGGAACATTGGCATACACCTTTCCTTTTCAGAAAGCCCCAAAGAACGAAGTCCAACGGCGTCAAATCGCACGATCTTGGTGGCCAATTCACATCGCCGTGGCACCAGATAACACGACCACGAAACTTCGTCTGCAATAACTAACTACGCAGTAACAATGCAGCAAATAACAATTGCTCGATCGTGTGATTGTCCATGACTAACCCTCAATACTTCCCGATGCCAGTTGTCGAAGATTGGTACTCTATGTTTGCCACAAAAAATGGCGCGCAATTTGAAATGTCAGGTCATTTTGAGACACTCTCTAGCTATGCTGAAGCTTCTGGCTCTCGGGCTGGCAAGTACTTCCAACTCAGCCAAACCAGCCGCTCGAATCGATTTTCCCCGAATCTCTTCATCTATTACAAAAAGTGTGCCTTATCCAGGGGCGGATTTACCGATAGGCCGAGTAGGCCCGGGCCTAGGGCGGCAAAATTTAGGGGGCGGCAAAACTTGGGATTTTTTTTTTAGTAATCGCGCCTTTCGCCTCTCGCTCCTTCGCGTAGGCGATATTCAGTAAAAATTATACTAAAACAAGCGGCCCTGATGAGTAGGTACACAATCACAAAAAAGAAAAATTATTTGCGCTCGAAAATGAACGAGGACAGGTTGAATGCTCTGGCTATCCTCTGCATCGAATCACAGTTGCTACGGTCTTTGGATTGTGATGATTTGATAAAAAAATTCGCTGCTCAGAAAGCCAGACAAAAGACAATTTGTAAATAACGATTCATTGTATAGTATCTGCGAAATACTGATTGATATAATTTTATCATTTACTGACTCGTTGTTTTTTATGTTAATTTTATTCCTATACTTCATTGAGTTTTTCGTGCTCTACAGCGAGTAGGGGGCGGCGATGTTTCATATGCCTAGGGCGACCAACGGATCAAATCCGCCCCTGGCCTTATCTGACATACAAAAAATCGCTTCTGAATAAAAAAAGAAAATTGTAATGAAAAAAAGAGTAGTTGGTTGTAAAAATATGCGTATATTGCAGTAACAAGGTTAACTATGTACAGTACGATGATTAAGGTTTGTTGTATCTCGTCCGTTGGCGATCCTGATGATCCCAATACTCCGTGATAATGATCTTGAATAGAAAGAGATGGAAGACGACGATCAAGAAGCATATGCTGACCCAGAAAAAAGTCGGCAGACCACCGAGCTGATGGCCGTGTTTGTGAAGTGCCATCAGGAGATGATCGTGGGCCGGCGCTGCGGGTTAAATTTTCATCACGATGACGATGAGTCGTCGACGCGGCGAGATGAGTGGAAAATGGAACATTGCACCCACCTTCGTCGACCGCGTGGACGTGCAGGGCGTTACGCAGATCCTGCATATGCTGATAATCCGAAGTCACGTACAGTATGGCGGTGAGGGGTTTGGTGAGTTTGACCGGAAACTGCGTGTACGTCTGTGTCAGGGAGACCGGATCGTCGAGGCAGCCGGCGTCGCATCCGTAATAAATACTGTCGCTGCGGTCCAGTGCGACCCCCAAAACGGCTCGATTGTCCTCGCCGACAGTCACGGATATATTCAAGTGCGTCACGTTCCCGTAACTTATTCGTCTGCAAATGAAAAATGCTAGCGATGGAGTAGAATCCCGTGACTCGTCAGGCACGTACTAACAATTTGCCATGTTCAATTAAGGGGTTACGCCTAGTAATATATATAACCTTTCAAAAATATTCTCTGAAAATTTCGAGTCGGTTCGTTGAAAATTGGGGGAGTCGTGAGCGTTTCCAGGTAGGTCCGGCGAACCTACGTTTAAACCTGACGTAAAACTGCAGACGCGTTTTTCTCGGAAATACTTTTTCAGAATCGGTGACCAAAATATCTCTAAAACAACTAAACCGATCTGCTTCAAATTTCACAGACATTTTTTGTATATCGAAAGGCAGTCCTTAATCGAAGGATTCTTTTTTCAATGCATACCTTTTTTTATATCAAGGAAAATAGAGTGTTTTTTTCACGGAAATTTCGACGATCACTTTCGATCGGTGACCATTTTTTCAAAAATCATTATTTTATTGAATCCTTCGATTAAAGACTAGATAATACGGTACAAAAACTTAATTCATTCGGGTTTTTTATTTCAGATGATTTGCTCCCGAGCAGGTGGTCACCACGAAGAACGTTTTTCAAACAGCGCTCTGCACAAAACACTGTATCTACCATATTTATAAATATTTTTTAATACAAAAATTGTAAAAGATACTCGACACTATGCTCGTCAATGTGGAAAAAACATTTGCGTCCTGCACACGTTTTCCCAGCAGAAAATCACGAAAATTCCTCTTGTTCCAGCCACGAGCAAAGTGCAACCCGTTACAAGCAAGTGCCATCGTGTTTTTGTTTTTCTTATTCCGCACTGCCCTGTGTACGCACTAGGTGAACTTAAGGGATAACACCAGTCTAGGATTTTGAAAGAATCGTTTTTTTTTGCTTAAAAAATACTTCAAGCTCATAAAACTAATATGCACGAATATGCTCAACCATCGATTTTCAAAATTTCAAATCGATGTCCGAGTAATTCGTCCTCCCAGTTGGACATCGATTTGAAATTTTGATAGTAGCTTCACAATTACATTCTCTATGGGAGTATGTAGCCGTTTTTTGACTAAATGTAATTTTTTTCTTATAAACAATTTACTGCTCATTTTTGGGGCAGAAAATAGATTTATATTTCAAAGTGTACCATTTTTCAAAATTTGATACAAAAAAATCCCTACGTAGTCCCATAGCTACATATATAGATATTTTTTTTGTTTTTGTTCCAGGTCTTATACTTTACGAGAAAAACGTCCCCCCGTGAAGCTTTTTGTAAAAAAACACGTTTTTCAAGATGGGCTCTGTCGCCGTCATTTTGTATGAAAATTATAACATTTTATTTTATACTTTAATACGTGTTAAATAAACCCTCTCAAATAAATCCTATTCCTCTTTTTGTACTCGCAAAATAAATTGTCAAAGTTAGGCCTTATTTTCCGCCGCCAGGGTGATGTTATCCCTCAAACGTCGTTTCATCTGCGATTTTTTTACTCTCGTGAGCGTTCCTGTCATTTATTCGGGAAATGACATTAGAAATTTCGCCTCGGAGCGCCTCAAAAGACATTTGACTCCAACTTGCCTTTGAGGAATGTCTATTTGTGAATTTGACCGGAAGATCGTTGCGCTTCTCGTGACAGCGGTAGTTCCCCATAAAACCAACAACGCATTTCGCACAAATCGCGATGGAAACGTAAAATTCGCTCCGCTAAACTAATTATTCCAGCGTTCGCCGAGCAATCGTTCCACCGATGAACTTCCAACGTTTCATAACTCAAAACCTTCAATTCTATGGCCAAATTTCCATTGGCTCGACCGACGCGATAACGAATTACGCGCGATGCAATTATCATCCGTCTACCTGAACAAATAATCGCGATGAAGATATTGCGGATGAATGTTGAATTCGAGATGATGATTACTGAATCGTAGGCCTCCCAGACTGAGAACGATGGCTTGTTGGACGGCGGCTGGTCCACCGGCCATCAGACGATAGCACTCCTGTTTCTCAAGGGTTATCAGCCAGGCTTTGGTAACCGAATTCACACCGTCGATTCCACTGGTATCTTCCCACAATTTTGGAGCTTCTCTACCGACGAAAAACAAGGGAAAAAAACACAGGAGCGTTAGAGTTTCGAATGATGAGAGGATAAATTCCCGAATGGAATCTGATCTCGAAAAGAAAGCGTGGGGCTCTCCGTTGATCGTTGAATCGTGAAGCGATTCCGCGGAAACTCACAGAGTATGATGGCCCCGATAGCATCCTTCGTTGTTCGCGACGACTTTTTCAACGTCGGCCGTACCTTTGGGAATGTGCGAGAGTACGTAGTACATGGTGGAATTGATTTTGTGACCGTTGAGAGCGTCCTTGGCCTTCGAATCGCTGATTCTTAGGCCGGTGTACCAATAGCTGTGCCAGACACTGACGTGCTCGTCTCTCAGCCCTTTTTGTTGCTTCACGAGAGCTTGTCGCATTGCCTGGTTCCAATGAAAAACAAATCAATGAAAATCCTCACCGTATCTTCTTCTTTCGCCTCAACGTTGTGCGAATGCGGGACTCACTGCCTCGGCTTTCTTCTCAACGATGTCACGCTCGGCGTGATAGCGCTTCGCTACGAGAGGCTCGCTGTACTGTATGCTGGTGAGAAATTGGAGTTTCGCGGAGCCCCGGGCCTTCAGTTGCACGGATTTCGGTGGTTCCTTGTACACTATCGATACGGCTATCATTTTGTTGGTGTCCAACGACTGCACGAATCCGGACGCCATCGTGTACTCCTCACTCGTTCCGTCGACGACGATTCTGCGAAAGTGCATGCAAAGTAGTCTTAAGACTCGGCAATCTCACGTGTTAAGCAGAATGGGCCATCGCTGGCTTTTGTTCAATTCTTGCTGGATAGTGCGCCCTGTACTTCGGTATATCAACCCCTCAAGAGCACGCTACCACGGCGCGAAGTCTGCTCCTAAATATAGGGTTGAAGTTCGCGTCGTTGGAATGCAATGAAAATTATTTTCATCATTATCCAATATCGTATTACGCAAATTTGTCATAAACCGCTGAATAACAATCCTAAAAAATCTTTGCGTGATTTTCGTAGCTCGAATCGACCACAGGAAATTTGGTAAATTAGAAAACAAAATAAATTCCGTTGCATTCCAACGACGCAATATTCAACGTCATTTCC